>CM057344.1:145591155-146191155 GCA_030015575.1 Agapanthus africanus | reverse complement strand
TGACTTCCACCGTTGGGGCTGGTGGGGTTAGCCCAGAGGGGGAGTTGCCCCCAGCTTTCCTTACTCGGTACCAGTGGCGACGTCGAGCGTGCCGAACTGCTGGGATTGATTCAGCGATGGGGATGGCTTCGTCGTGCCCCCTATTTTGGAGAAGGGCTGTTGCCAGCATCAGCCTCTTGAAGACCGATATCCGTTGAATAGCAGCATCTAATCTGTCAAAGACAGACTTTTGAGCAGGAACGGGAGCCGGAGTGGGAGCCGGAACAGTCAGTCTTGTGAAGACCGACCCTTTGGCAGGAGAAGCCGTCTTGACGACTTCGGGAGCAGGGATGGTTATCCTTTTCGGAATAGCCTTTTCTTGAATTGCAGGCTTCATCCCGGGCCCGCATGAACTTTGGTCCAATCTGGCGAAGACTGAGGTGCTAGAGCTGGACGACCCGTTGAGGGGGGCCGCTGTAGTTGCAAGCCGATCAAAGACCGACTTCTTGGGAGCTTCTTGTGTTGGTATAGGAGCGTTGAAGCTCATCGGTGGGAGCATAGTCCCGAAAAACAATCCAGTGGTGGCCTAAATCACCTGGTCCACCGGCATCGTGGACAGGGAGGCCGCTTGGGTCCCGTAAGCTATACCTCCAGATGAGGCGGAGCGTGAGTTGCAACTGCAGTTGGAACACTTCGCGCAAGGAGACGCCATTGATGTTTCGTTTTCTTTGCCAAGCAAGAAACCAAATCTTAGTACCTCGAACCCAAGGGCAACCATATCAAACCGCGATTCGTTCGCGAACACGATACACGAAGTGTGGAGTGGAAAGAGGAAAAGGTCCCACCGGACGTGCCAGAATCTGTTCCCCGCCGAAAGACGCGACCGAGTCGTTGGGACGTCAGGGCCTGAAATTCGAGGCAGATGCTAATTGGTGCTATCCGTCCACCTCTCCAAGATGCCAAGTTGATTTATGGCACCGTGTATCGAAGGTTTAAACGGATGCGGCCGATGTAGCAGACTTCGTCAGATTCCCCCTTGATTGAGGGGTTTTTGATTGTGGGGACGCTCTTCCCTGCAGGCGCAAGCCCCTGCAGTTAATTACGCTATCGTATCGCGGTAACAACTTTCTCCTTCTCCAGATGGTCACTTCGTGTCGTGTGTGTTTGTTTTGTTTGTGGTTGCCTGTGGATTGTATACGAAGACTAATTTATATTGTCGCCCGTAGGGCGTGGATTAGTCCAAATCCGTATCTTCTTAGATTTGGGTTTGGGGGTTGGGTTTAAGGATATGTTGGCCTCATTTGAGACTATGATCGACTTAAACGTTTCTTAAGGATACGTTAGTCTAATTTTAGACTAAGATCAACTTAACGGGATCGTTTAGATCCAACAAAAGAGCATTTGGACTCTATTGTTTAGTTTAGGGACATTGCGGTCGATTAGTTTAATGACATTACGGTCCAATGTTAGTTTAAGGACATCTCGGTCCAGTATTAGTTTAAGGACATCTCGGTCCAGGTTAAGGACATCATAGTCCATGAGTTTAAGGACATCTCGGTTCAGGTTAAGGACATCATAGACCATGAGTTTAAGGACCTCACAGTCCGTAATTTAAAGATATCGTAGTCTATGAAGTTTAAGGACATCGTAGTCCATGAGTTTAAGGACCCTACAGTCCATAGTTTAAAGACATCGTAGTCTATGAAGTTTAAGGACATCATAGTCCATGAGTTTAAGGACCTCACAGTCCGTAGTTTAAAAAACATCGTAGTCTATGAAGTTTAAGGACATCATAGTCCATGAGTTTAAGGACCCCACAGTCTATAAAATGTGTGGTTGTCGGGACCCGATACCTCTCTGAAGACGTTGAAGGATTACAACGACGAGTATCAAAGGAGTAAAGAGATGTACCCTTGAACCGGTGTGAATTGATTGGAAGATCTGTAGCCCAGTTTGGGACTAAGATCTGTTGAATATTCGTGAGCAGATGGGCTCAGTTCAATATAAGTTGAGGACTTATGGCCAATATTGGGCTAAGTCCAATAAGATTAAAATATTTAACATTTTATTGTTCTGGGTTGTTGAGCCTCTATTTAGGCTTGGCCCCTTTAATAATGCTGAGTATTAGATCCTGACACCTTTTTTTGTCTTGTATCGAATGCATAGCATTCATCAGAACAATGTGTGTTCTGACAGCGCGCCACGTGTCGCGCCAGGCACGCCATGTGTCGCGCCAGGCACTTTGCGCCAATTAAAGAACGCATTGCGCTTCTGCCAAGTAGCGCACACGAAAGGGACACGTGTCGCGCCTGGCGCTAAGCGCCAGATGATGAGCGCATTGCGCCAGTTTATGAGAGCATTGTGCTTTCAATTTATGAGCGTATTGCGCTAGTTTAGTGGCGCACTAGTGAGTGACACGTGGCGCACTTGGCGCTGAGCGCCAGCCCATGAGCGCAGTGCACTATTTCAGAAGCGCAAAGCGCAAGTTGCATACGCGGTTGACACGTGGCGCGTTTTGGCACTGAGCGCCAGTCCAAGGAGCGCAAAAGCGCAGTTCAAGAGTGCAAGGCACTTTTCAGTAGCGCAAAGCGCATTTGATCAAATTTATAATCAGAGAACAAGTTTATGTTCTTTCTAAAGGAGGCTTTGCCTCAAGATTCAAGAACAACAGTTCTTATTTTCTTTGAAAGGGCTTTGCCTTTGTAGATCAATGATTTGTGAATGAAATAAACACTTCTTTTATTTTTATGACGAGATCTTTTGATCACTTTTTATAAAAGACCTTGGTCTTTTGTAGATCTATGATCTTTTAAGAAGATAATTCTTTTGTTTTAATGAGATGATTTCATCTCTTCGTTCAAGAATCATTCTTTACTTTGAAGAAATAATCTTCTTTTGCTAAGAGCTTGCTCTTCTTTCTTTGAGTTTTCTCAAAATTTTTAGGGGGGTTTCTCTCTATTAGACTTGAAGTCTTGGGGCCTTTATATAGGGCAAATTGATTTGTTAAATTAGTTAAAGAAATTTTTCTCTGATTGATTTTGGGATGTTTCCCCACCGTTGGATCTTTGATCCTAGGGTTTCTGTTTTACAGAAGGCAATCTTCTTATTTTTAAGAAGATTGGAAAGATCTTTCCATAACAGAATTTTAATTCTGATTAATTAATGATTTATCATTATTAGATCTCTTGATCTAACGGTGGGGAATTTTTAATTCTAGCGCTAGCGCACCTACGTTTGACACGTGGCGCGCAGCGCAGAGCGCAGCGTAGCCTGCGCTAGCGCACCCATGTTTGACACGTGGCGCGCAGCTCGCCTAGCGCTGGATCTGAAGCGCTGCTTCAACTTTTAAATTTTGAATTTTAAAACAGAGCTTTGATCTGATTGGGGGTGCGCTGCCTAGGGCGCAGTGCACCTGACGCTAGCACATCTGTGTTTGACACGTGGCGCGCAGCGCGTCTAGCGCTGAATCTGAAGCGTTGCTTCAACTTTTAAATTTTGAATTTTAAAACAGAGCTTTGCTCTGATTGGGGGAAACCGTAGGGTTTAGTTGTTGATCACTACCTGTTAGAGGGAGATGGTGGTGTTTTGATACTTGGGGATTTAGTTTCGAAAGAGTTATAAGTTTTAAAGTATGATTTTCATGAAGTTTTTGATGCTCAAATTGAATCTGGAGTAGTTTGAGATCTCTGCAAAATATTTTGCGTATATATTTGACCAATTTAGACCACTAGGAGACCCCACAATGTGCACGAGACCTTAACTCCCAAGTTGGACTGCAAATTGGGTTCCAAAAGTATTTTTATGCAGTCCCACTGTTGAATGAGGTGTCGGGGTTTGTCCAGTAGATATTTTACTTGATGTATATGCCATTTTTATATGCTAAATTGTCCCAGATTCCCTGAGTCAAAATCTGGAGTTGTTTTACTTAGTTTTTGGATGATTTTTTAAGGTTTTCAAACTTGATAATCCGTATTTTGAATTCTTGATGCGTTCTTTTGTACTGGAACAGCGAGTCCGGGATTAATTCTTAGTAGTTAGCATACGGATGGCTCACATTTGTCCTAGGTTCTAACCTATGGATGTTCATTCGTTACATCGATACCGATTCAGATTCTTTTATGTGTTTGCGTGGTTATTTTAATATTAGGTATGATTGCGAAGACTTCCGAGACGACGAAGAAGGGCAAGGCGTTCATCAGCTTTGACTAGTTCGAGATGCCGGTGAGTAAATTTATATCTATGGAAGAAGTCAGGTGGATGACGTATAGCACCCCCGCAATCAAATAACGAGGATACTTATACTATATACCTAGGTTATAATGTTATGTTAGATAACTTAGTTTATAATTAAGTTAATATATAGTTTGTATCTAGTAGGCTATATGTATGCGTTGATGGATATTCGTATATGACTATTGTGATATGCGTACGCGACTGTAACGACCGTATTTTCTAATACCTAATAAAATGTATTTTATTTTTTAAGTATTTATTGGCGTATTTCGTTGATGTAAAATATTTCATTTTAATGATTTTATTTCTAAAAGTAATTATAGTAATTTTAAAGCATTTAAATATAATTAATAGAATTTTCTGAAAGCTATTTATATTTTTCTGGGCTTAAAATGCTTTAATCAAATTTTACAACTTCTTAAAATAATTCATATATATTTACATTATTAATTAAAATAAATATTTCATAATTAAAACAATTTTTTAAGTTAAGATAGATTTAAATAAATATAGTAACAAACAAATATTTTAGAATATGAGTAAATACATTGGTTTTAACCAAAAATTATTTTTATATTAAAGATAACAATAAAATATATTTTCTGGAATTTTTCTCATATTTTTCCGGTATTTTATAATATTTTTAAAAAAAATTCAAAAAAAAATTCGATTTTATAAAACAGTTTTAAAATTTAAAATTTAAAAAATAAAGAAAAGAAAAGGATAGAAAGGTGTTAAACCTGGATCGTTGGATTTAATCCAACGGCCCAGGGGATCCAGCGGCGGCCATGCGCTTACATGCGCAAGCGCGTGAGCTCGTGTGCGCTAAGTGGCCACGAGGCGGGCGCGATCGTGAGCCGTTGGATGCGAATCCAACGGCTACGAAGCTTTGACGGCGGCGGTCAATGATTAGGGGGTCGATTCGCGATGATTAGGGCACAGATTTTTATGATTCTGTTTATATTTTTTTAACAGCTGAGGATTTATTTGTTACCGGTTGAATCCCTATAAATACAGCCCCTTCCCAATCACTTTTCTCACGCCACATAACTTCGAAAAATTAAAGAAAAATACCTGGTTCTTCGTCTTTCCGACACTGACGCTGTGGTTCCACCCAATCATTGAGAAAAAATATGAGCGCAGAGTTATTGAGATTTTAGTACAAGCCTATACTTTCGATCTATCGATCAACATCTCAAATCAAAGGTAGGATCCGCCACCCACCATCTTGTATCTGTCACATTCTTCTTTGGTTCCTAAATCTGAATTTTGATCTCTCCACACACCTGAAAATGATGTTAAAAATAAATATTGTATGCTTAGATTACAGTGCCATCATATTTATATAAAACCATAGATTTGATATTGATAATCATGGGGTAATGACTTATCCCTCATCTTTTAGGTTCACTAGGGTGGCAGCAAGATTTCGGGAGGCATCGTCCATGCCAATTTCAAAAATTTGCTGTACTAAAGAACCCTAACCTAGAATCTTAACTAGAGATTTAGACGAACTAGCAATGCAAACAACTTTATATCTAAGTGAATGAGGAATACAACCTTTATAGACCGGTCCTTCACTTCTAAAGCTCCGTGTAGTAGTCCCTTCGCTCCAAGTAGTGAACACCCGAACTCTAGTAAGGGTTCACATGAAGAAATGAACAAGTTTGCTCGAAGTCTTCGAGGCCGAAGATGATCTATGTCGAGAAGACTCAAGCTCATGCTAGCTCTTCACTAATGGTAGATTAGTGAAGCAAACACTCTAAACTAAATGGCTAATATAGTAGAGGATGATGAAGTAGGAATTTTGCTCACTTTAGATTTATTTTTCTTACAATATTTCTTCACCATTTGAAAAGCTAGAAAGTTTTCTCATGATGGAGAAGAAGATGAAGTGGAGATGAGAATGAAACTCATGAGGTGAGAATAGCAACGATGGGTTAGTTTATGTCATACACTAACTCATGTAGAGACTAAACTATGGCTAACAATAATGGTTAGGTTAATAAATATCTATAAGTAAAACAAAATTAGTGGACTTGGTCAATGGTTCCACAAGCTTCTACAAGCTTGAACCATGTGACTAATTTCCAACAAATTTTGATTAACTTTAAATAAATAAAACCTAACATTAATATAAGTATGGTGTGAGTCTCATACACCCATATAGCATGTGGCATCAAGCATGACACAAAATAATGTACATTAATATATATCACATATATACTAAGTGTACACAAGTGAGAAAAAAGAAATGTTAAGTGAGCTAATATTAATTAATGTAAGTTAATATATCAAATATATAATTATACATTAAATTATTAAATCAACACTTGATTTAATAATCCGGCTATATCACATACAACCGGCTAATATCAAATATAACAACTTATCGAATCAACACTTGATCCGATAACCCGGCTATATCACATATAACCGACCGATCTTACATATCGCGAAAATAGAATGCGGTATCACATACGCGCATTAATCACGGTCCCGCACATATCACATATGTGCTCCTACTTCGTTTCGCATGAACCAGGAAACTTCTGTGTAGGACTCTAAAGACTCGTCAATACGCCGGCAGTAGGTGATGATCATGTAGGGTTTCCTTATCACCTCGTATAGAGTTTGGAAGCATCACACATGCCACAACTTTGATTTTATGAGGTGCTAAGTAAACTTAACTAGGAATCAAACTAGAAATATTGAGTAACAATTCTTAGTATCACATATAAAAGATTATCTATCACTAAGTGAAGAGACTACAACCTTTGTAGACCTCCTAGGGCAACTCCTTGGATCTCCTACGGTTTGGAACGGCTCGCTTGAACGCTTCCAAGTCCACGACGATCCACCCGAAGTCCTTTGCTCAAAGCTTGTTTCTTTACTTGATCTATGAAATCCTTGAAGCAAACACCCTACACAAAGTAGCTAGAGATGTGTAGGATGATGAAGTGGTTTATGTTCTCACTTAAAACCCTTTCTTTCTTTTAACCTCACTCAATTTTAGAACTCAAGAGAGAGCTAGAGAGAGGAAGATGAAGATGGCAATTCTTTTCTTTTGGATGAATAATAATTCATAAGGATAATGAGATATATATATATATATATATATATATATCATAACACAAACCATGATTAATATAAATATCTAGATATTTTGTAATGAGTAAAAGAGCAAAGGAAATTAACCAAGGTTAAGTCAATGGTCAACCAAGGAAGTGTGTAGAAACAATGAGTCATTTGTAAAGAAATGAGTCATTAAGTTAATTTCCTTTATCTTTAACTTAAAACAAAAATATGTGTATATATAAATATGAACCATGTGAGTCTTGCATTGCCATCTTTGTTGTATCATCAACCATGATACAAATGCATGTATGTATGTGTGTATGCACATCAACATGTATATATACATGCTTGCATCCATCATAAGAAAAGGGTTTAAATAAATGAGATAAAAGTCAATATTAAATCAACACTTGATTTAATAAACCGGTCATATCTCATACGACCCGACCAATATAAAACGCCCAATTAAAATACGGTATCATATACACGTGTTTAATCAAGCTCCTGCACATATCTCATATGCACACCACATCGTTTCGCCTGAGCCAGGAAACTTCTGTGTGGGACTCTAAGACTCATCAATACACCAGCAGTAGGTGATGATCATATCAAACACCTACAAGCCACAAGCGGTCAGCTAAACGTAACGGCCATCCGGGTATTGAGCGATCAAAAGAAGAACAAGCGAACCTGTCAAAACTCCCGTCAATCCAACTGGCAACACTTATCGTACAGTCCGGTCTCTTCATCAGATATGCTGCATATTGAGTCTAGGGATGTAATCGTCGACCCCAATAACTCAACAGGTCATGCCGGTATATGGTCTATAACAGATCGAGAAACTACTGATAACACTTATCAGTAATATCTCAGCAGCCCTGGCCAGGGACTTCCTGTTATAGCCAATCGTGCACAGCGCAACATCAACCCCCAATACCGGGAGAGACGAAACCCCTCCTATCGCTCATTGCCTCTATGTGTCTCGGGACTGTACCCAAAATCCACCTGTTTGTACGACTCAGGAGAGCCGTAGTAGGGTGGAGATCAAGATACAGTGGGAGGACACACAAGAATCTATGGCGATCTCGGGTCTACAAACTAACCTGTACCAGTGTCACCTGAGAACTGCTATCCGACGTATGATATAATACCACATAGGAGTTCTCGATGAGTCCGTTCAGTGTACCCAGTCTCACTGAGCATCTGTATACAATCTTTGGTGTCAGCACACCAGATGGATATCGGATCATCCATCGCCCATCATATGGAACAAGAATGGTATACGCTAGTCTACACTGGAATATCGATGCCCTGTCTCGATATACCTACGACTAGGAACATTTCAAGGATATGCTTATAAACTACAGGTATCCCACTAGTATGATCCACATCATAATCCCAGTAGTCAAGCCAATATCCTTAGGGCTTTATCAACATGTACCAAATGAGTAAAAACATGATCAAGTGAACATATAATAAAGAGAAACCAGATAGCATACTATCATGTCGAGCAAGACTGTCCTCTGAATATATATATACATACACACACACACATCAGTACATACAATATCATATAATGGCCTCTAGGGCATACATATATCCAACAATCTCCCACTTGCACTAAGGCCAATTATTGGCGTATCTCATACCCAACATCTCAATAAGTCGCTCATGCTGCGGCTGAGGGAGGGCCTTGGTGAATGGATCCGCAGTGTTATCCTTTGTATCTACCCTCTCGATCTCGATCTCGTGGCGATCAACTATCTCCTGGATCAGATGATATCGCCTCAGGATGTGTCTGGACTTCTGATGGGACCTGGGCTCTTTGGCCAACGCCATAGCCCCATTATTGTCACAATACAAAGATATTGGATCAATAATGGTTGGAACTACTCCTAGCTCCGAGATGAACTTCCTCATCCAGACGGCTTCCATGGCAGCATCATTTGCAGCAATGTACTCAGCTTCCATCGTTGAATCTGCAACGGTATCCTGTTTGGAACTCTTCCAACTTACCGTCCCTCCATTGAGGGTAAATGCAAACCCTAAGATAGACTTGCTGTCATCCTTGTCACTCTGGAAGCTTGAATCGGTAAAGGCCTCTATTTGGAGATCCCCATTACCATACACCAAGAACAATTCTTTAGTCCTTTGCAAGTACTTAATAATGTTCTTCACAGCAGTCCAGTGATTCTCCCCTGGGTTAGACTGATACCCGCTTACTACACTGAGTGCGTAAGCTACATCAGGGCGTGTACACAACATCGCATACATTATCGATCCTACGGCCGAAGCATAAGGAATAATGCTCATGCGAGCTCTCTCTTTATCAGACTTTGGGCAATCGTCCTTGGAGAGAATGACTCCGTGGAAAGCAGGTAAGGCACCCCGCTTGGAGTCTTCCATACTAAACCTCTTTAGGATGGTGTTGATGTACTTAGTTTGGGACAATCCCAATAACCGTTTGGATCTATCCCTATAGATCCGTATGCCCAATATGTACGTGGCATCACCCAGGTCCTTCATGGAGAACCTTTGTGATAAGAATGATTTGACCGACTGTAGCATAGGAATATCATTTCCTATCAGAAGTATGTCATCCACCTACAATACGAGGAATGCGACAGATCTCCCTACAGTCTTTTTATAAACACAAGGTTCATCTGGATTTTTGATGAAATCAAACTCTTTGATAATATCATCAAAACAGATGTTCCAACTCCGTGATGCCTGCTTCAATCCATAAATGGATTTAAGCAACTTACATGCTTTTTCGCTACTCCCACTGTCAATGAAGCCCTCTGGCTGATCCATATAAACGCATTCATCTAAATCACCATTTAGAAAAGCACTTTTAACGTCCATCTGCAAGTAGGATCCGAATGGTTTTAAGCATGGCTACCGGAGAGAAAGTCTCGTCATAGTCCAAACCTGGTCTTTGACGAAAACCTTTCGCTACCAACCTTGCCTTATAGGTCTCCACCTGTCCATCTACTCCGATCTTTCTTTTAAAGATCCATTTGCAGCCTACAGGTTTTATCCCGGAGGGTACATCCTCTAAAGTCCATACTTTGTTGGTGTACATGGACTCCATTTCAGATCCATGGCATCCAGCCATTTCACAGAGTCACCACTCGTGATAGCTTGATGAAAACTGGCAGGATCATCATCATCCATGATGCAATCTTCTCTATCACCATCAATGAGAAAACCGTAGTATCTCTCCGGTGGGCGAGAAGTCCTACCAGATCTACGGAGTGGCTGAGTTTCATTAGATTCTGTTACAACATCAGTTTCAGCTAAGTCATCATTTGTAACATGTGTTTCTAGAACCTCTTCTAGATCTATCACATTGCCATCAGTATCATTTGGAAAAATCTCATTTTCTAAAAATGTGGCATACTGAGAAATAAACACCTTTTGTTCCTCCTTGTGGTAGCAAAGATACCCAAACGAATGTTTTGGATATCCCACAAATATACATTTGACCGATCGTGTCTCTAGTTTGTCTGGATTCTGCTTTTTGACAAAAGCCGGACAACCCCAAATCTTAACTCGTTTAAGAGATAGTCTATTCCCATGCCATATCTCATATGGAGAGGTAGACACGGTCTTGGTTGGAACTTTGTTTAACAGAAAAGCTGCAGTTTCCAATGCATGCCCCCAAAAGGAGAAGGGTAACTCAGAATCAATCATCATGGATCGTACCATATCTAATAGGGTACGATTCCGTCGCTCTGACACACCGTTGTGCTGTGGTGTGTAAGGGGGAGTGAGCTAAGAGAGAATCTCATTCTCTTTTAGGAAGTCCAAGAATTCAGTACTTAAGTATTCTCCACCTCGATCTGATCGAAGTATCTTGATTCTCATTCCTGTTTGGTTTTCTACTTCAAGTTTGTACTCCTTGAATTTCTCGAAAGCTTCAGATTTATGTTTTATCAAAAACACATGACCAAATCTTGAGAAATCATCAGTAAAAGTTATGAAGTAGGAAAAACCGCCTCTTGTATATGTAGACATTGGCCCACACACATCACTATGTATGAGGCCTAGGAGCTCAGTAGCTCTTTCTCCGTGTCCAGTAAACGGAGTTTTGGTCATTTTACCTTTGATACAAGACTGGCAAGTTGCATAAGATTTATACTCAAAAGAATTTAAATATCCATCTTTATGAAGCTTGTTTAGTCTTGTTTCATTAATATGACCAAGTCTACAATGCCAAAGAAAAGCTTCATTTATATCTGAAAATTTTCTTTTACTTGTGTGTTGAATGTTGAAAACAGTGTGTTGATTAAGGACGTATATCCCGTTATTAAGTGTACCACAACCAATCAACTCTTGATTAAGTCTAATGTTCATAACATTGTGTTGCACAGCAAAATGATATCATTTATTGTCTAACAAAGAAACGGATATAATATTACAAAGCATACTTGGCACAAAATAACATGAGTTCAAAACCAATATACAACCCAATGGCAACCCTAGGTGATACTCTCCCACTGAAACTGCATTTATATTGGAACCATTTCCAACTTGGAGAGTATGATCACTGTTCATATCATAATATTGCATTATTATATTCCCTATTCTTATGCATTTTACAAATAAACAGGTGCTTTTGACCCATGTCTGCTACATAGTACAGGTTACAGGTTCTTGGAACAAAAACAGTGAAAGCAATAAAAAGACAATGCAAAAGTGAGACTACGACCAATAAATGGTGGAATCTTGATCAAGCCTACACGAAGATCAGTTCACAAAGTACAAGGCAATGCAAGGTTCAAGACTTCGTCACGAAGCAACGGTAAAAGTCTACTACAATTATTCACTGGGAGATCTGGAAGAAACCTAGAAGCCAATCTGTAGAACCAACCAAAGAAACAAGAAGGAAAAGTCAACCAGAAGCACAAGACCAAAAATCGACCAACAAGCCATTCTTTTGGCTGCGGAACCACGGCCAAACCTGGCCTATGGCCGCGGTTCCGCGGCCGGGTAAAGCACGTAGAGGCGAGAAATTTTTCCATAATTTTTGGCGGCGCTGACTAGTCTTCCTAGGGGTATTTTTGTAATAGCAGACATATGGCGATTGTAAACCTAGGGTTTTCTATGTCCTATAAAAAGAGACCCAAATTCTTGTATTAGGTCATGACTCCTTTCATTAATAAAATTCAGATTTCTTTTGTAGAGCATCAATTTGTAAGTTCTTAATTTATTTTCTGCCCTAGGTTAATTTTATTATCTGCCCTAGGTAATTTCTATTCTTGCCCTAGTTTAGATTTAATTCCTTGCCATAGATAGATAGTTTAGATCTGTTCTTCAATTCCCTAATGAGCGAGTAGTTTTCTCGCTTGTTAGGGTTAACTTTAGGGAAGGATTGAGAGATGAAGATCTCTTACCCCTTTCTTGCCCATCACATATAATTCATAGGACTCCATGCATACATGCACACACCGCTCCCTACGGCACCTTATCCCACGAGGTAGCGGTGATACCGTAGTATAAAAGCCCGGTTGAGCTTGTTTTCCATGGAGGTTAGGGTAAAGGATTGATAAAGGAAGGACAAGAACCTAGAGGAAGAAACATCTTCCCGAATGGTTCTAATCCACTTTATTAATAATTACCATAACTCCTAATAGACCTTAATATGGGTATAGAAAGCGGTGGGATTTATTGACTTTCTAAATTTAACCTAAACCTAACCCTAGCAAGATTTAGATCTAGATTAATTTAGTTTTTAGATTTAATCAATCCGTTCACACCATTCGGAATTAACTCATAAGAGCAATTAGGAAATTCACAACATCCCTGTGGACCGACCCGTACTCACTGGCTAGCTACCAAGCGATGCCGTTCTTGATTGCAGTTACAAATATTTTTTATCTAACTTTTGAAGCGCATAAGCACGCTAAACAAAATCATTCAATCAAATGGCGCCGTTGCTGGGGATGGCGTGTTATTTTCTTTTTGCAATTTCGGATTAATCTAAAATTGAAAAATCATGAAAAACTGAAAAACTAAAAAAATATAAAAATTTATCATTTTGTTATTTTGTGAAGTGTATTTTTGTTTGAATTTTGCAGGATCTACAACCGCATTCGGATCTGGAAATCTACAGAGATAAAAACAGAAAACCGAAGATCTGAAAAGTAGAGGATTACAAAAAAAGAGAAACAGAAAAAATCTGGAGAACTGAACCGACTGGACGACCGCCCTTCCGCCGCGTTGACCACCTTCTGACCGCGGAATCGCCGCGGTGTGGTGACATCATCGTCTCAAAAATTTTCTCGGGGCTTGAACCAAACACCTGATCGCGGAAGCGCCGCAAGATACCTATTCTGACCGCGGAAACGCTGCCTTCTTGTGACGTCGGCGCTTAGAAAAATTTCTGTTTGTTTCCTTTCCCTCTCCTCTGCAAATCTTAATATATCTTTTGTGAAATCTCCTGCAGGATTCTTTGCGCTTAAAAAAAATCTCTCCCACTTCCAATAATTGATCTTGTGCAGGATTCTTTGCGCCGCGCTAAAAATATATATATAAAAATTGATTGCAAGTGATTGTTACTGCTTTGCATATATTTAATCGGACTTTAAGGGGCTTGAAACCAATCCAGATTGGGTGGGGATTTCATCACCCTTCCCAGGACCCTAGAAATCACATAAGGCATATTGCATTAACCATTATTTAATTAAAAAAATACTAGACTCAGCCCTAAGGACGTCGCGCTCAATAGGACAGAGGACTAGTTGTAGGCATCGGTCATTGATCCTAACCTGACTTTGTGGTGTCTATGCAAGTGTGTCTAAGGCGAGTGGTTACTTAATTAGGGCCACTACTTGTAGTGGAGAGCCTCCCACTCACCTGGCACTTACCTGGCCGCAATTGGCGGTGAAGAGGCGGTTTGAGGTCCTATTTCTAGCCCTTTGGAACAGTTAGGAGTTGTCTAGTAGACCTAGGTGACCCTAGATCTAGACCTGATTGTGCATTTGTGGTTGATTGAAAGTGTGTCTAAGCCCTTTATCGAAAAATTTCTTTTTGCAAAAAGTTCCAAATAACAAATAAAAAAAGAAAAAAGGAAATTTTTTTATAAAAACTTGCAAAATTTTGTCGCTAAAGAAATCCGTGCACCCCACACTCTTTTTCTTCTCCTTTCTTACATCATGGGTACCCCACCTCACAAATCTCTTGCCGAACTTTGGTACCCGGAACCAAACTTTGCCTCTTACGTGAATTGTTTCAGTCGATTTAAGGACGACCCCTCCATGCCAAAAATTTCTTTGAAAGATCAAATAGAAGCGTCTAGGAGAAACAGTTCGACTTTGCAATCCACTATGTATCAACCGTGCCAACCTTCACCACATTCGTACGTCGATACCACTTTTTCAAGTCCTATTGTAACTCCAAAACCCATGTCTATTGCTGAGCATATTGAACAATCTCGTAGCCGATCCTTCACTCCTCTCAACACATCTAGTTCTAGAGATTAACAAGTCCATTCACCTTTTTATCTAAATGTTGATCCTACTCCTGTCCAACCATCCAATTCCTACCAGTCCTACCCAACTTTTCACCTTCACTAGACATTGCTTCTACAAAGCCATTTGGGAGTTTCTGTTAGTGTATATGCCCTAGGGGCCATTATTGTATCATACTAGGTTGTATATTACTTAATGGAAGCTTGGGATATTCACAGTTGTATATAACAGTCTTGCTAAAAATGGTAGTATGCTACTTGGTTTGTGTCTACTTTAATATGTGCATATGTTTCTTGTAACACTTATACATATTAGTAGAGCCAATATGTTCTTTGCTTGATTACCAGTGTTGTGATGGCAGTCACACTAGTGGGAGCATGGTAGTCTATAAGCAACATCCTATACATATCCCTAGTCGTAGGATTATCGAGACAGGGCATCGATACTCCAGAGTAGACTAGTGTGTACGCTTCCCATCCCAGTTGGGGAGATGGTCTGTCCCACAGCCATCAGTACGTCGTACTGGAGATAGTATACAGGTGCTCGTTAGGTTACGGGTACACCGGACAGGACTCGCAGGGGAACTGTTGGTTGGTATTATACCCGTCGTCAGTTAACAGTTCCTAGGTGACATGAGTACAGCATAGTCCGCAAACTTGACACTGCTACTTTGCCTCGAGTGTGTCCCACTGTTCTTAGATTGCTACCCTACCACGGCTCAAAGGAGTCGTGCAAACAGGTAGCAGTTGGGTGCAGTCCCGAGCACTTGGAGGCAGTGGCGGTTAGACAAGATTCGTCTCTCCCGGTATTGGGAGTTGATATCGCACTGTGTCAGAGAGCCATTACGCAAAGTCCCTGGCCAGGGCAAGCGAGATAACTGGTAGGTTCCAGTAGTTTCTCAGGGTGTAATGGGCTACGCTCCGACACGACTTATACCGCTATTAGGGGACTGACGCTTGCTGCCCATAGGCTCGATATGCGATAGTCTTAGACGAACAGACCGGACTGTACGGAGATTGTCACATCAGGCTCAGTAGGAGTTCGGATGGGTTTCCTCATCGGCCTTCTTATCGACATCTACCTGTGGACCGTTACGTACATCTAGTGCCGCCTGCGGTCTGTGGTTAAACCCACTGCTGGCATAGTGTCGAGTGTTTAGAGTCCCACACAGAGAGTTTCCCTGCTCCAGGCGAAACGATATATAGGTCGTATGGTTTTACGACAAGGGTTCGGACGCATACGTGTGTTTACGCATGTACGACGTTCGGACAGTTTTTACTAGTCGGCTTTGGTTTATGCCAGATTCTAGTATCGAGTTATTGGATTTATACAGTCTAAAGTTTTTCCGTGTTTTCACGGATAGGAGGGGCGTTCTCATAATTTGTCGGGAAGCTTCTAGAAAGATGATGACATGGAGGGTAAGATGGCATTAGCATTTAATGCATTAGTGACTCACTTAGATGAATCATTCAAGTGAGTTAATGAAGCATTTATTGCTTAATAACTCACTTGATGATTCATTGCATATATTTAATGAAGCATGATGATAATGCATTTTGATTTATTCATTTTGATTTTCTTATGCTTCATAATATATTAGAAGTGAGAAGCTTTTTCATTCATTCTTATGCTCATCTTCTCTCTCCTCAAGCTCTCTCTTGAAACCCTAATCATCCCCTCTCATATGTTGAGATCAAGGATTAGCTAAACTAATACATCCATAACCTCACTCTATATCCCCTAGGTAGCTTAGATTAGCACTTTGAGTAACCTAGTTATCTCAAGTTAGAGATCAAGCTTGGCGTAAGAACTCTCGGGTGGATCGTCTTTGACTCGAGGAGGCCGTTGAGGTGTCGTTGTTCCAAGGAGCCTACGAGGAGTGGAGGACAGCGATGAAGACCCGAAAGACAAGTAACGTGAGGTATAACTTCGAATCCGAGTAGTTAAACCTCTCGTAGTTTGCTAGTAACGGTTTAGATACGATTCATGCACTCAAGTCCGTGTTACGAAGCTTTGATAATCGTTTTTCATATATTCCGCCTCCCCGCAAGCAAGTGGGGTGCGTGACATGGACTTACAGTGGTATCAGAACCAACTAAACCATTACTAGCTTGTTAACAACTAATTAGAAGTTCGATCGACGGAAAAATGCGAAAAACGAAAAACCTTACCCTAACAGTTCTGTTAATTTTAAACATGTCTAAAAAATTATTTGATATGCCTTAAAATTTACAGCAGGGAAATATAAGAATTCTGAGTAAATACGAGACCCTAACTCGGCAAGATGGCCGCGGATCCGCGGCAAGGTGGTGCTTTTGGCCGCGGATCCGCCGCCGAGTCAACTCCGAGTTGACTCGGATTTCCTCTGTAATTCATATTTTATGGTTTTCTGTTTTCCAGAATGTTCTGTTTCTACCCAGGTTACTTCAGTGCTGGTTTGCTTTTGGGGTAGACACAGAAAATGGTGGTCGATCGATGTTCTAAGATATTTGCTAATTGGGTTTTTATCTGTAATGTTTAATGTCTTCGTAAACCTTCCCTAACTGCTAGTATATCGGTTGGCAGGGGGTTGCACATTTCTGTAATGTTTACTGTTTGTATATATGAACTGTTGTGATGATTAGCCGGGGTTTGAGATGGGTTATTATATTCATTCATTCGATGTAAATGTAATATGATGTAATATTCTTTTGCGGGGCATATCCAGGTTGCGGTTGTAGCCACCGTTGTATTATTTTTTTTTACTGTTTTTGCTCCTAGGATAGACCCAAGATGGGGTACACAAACTACCGGGTACGTTGAAGTGTTTAGTGGCCTACTCACGTTGTTGAGGGAGACCGCTTCACTTCGGGTACTTGGCGGGTAGTTTGCCGTACCCGTAGGGGTCTAGGGTGGGGTTATGGCTATTCATCACAACTATGTAATCCGTCTTTTATTGCAGGCTCAAAGTAAACGCGGATTGCTTGTATATCCAATAAAGTTCATCTATGATCTGGAATGCTTATTATTGCGTCTGACGAATGTACAATATCTATATATGATAGTTATTAGACGTCACTTATGTTTTACACCCGCGCTAGCCCAGCCCCCGCTCTGTCGTTAGTTAAGTAACCTAACGGGTGATGACGGGACCCCGTGGCGAATGCGGATGGCATAAGAGGACGTGGTATTTTCGTTGTTTTCTGTAATGATAGGATAAATGATGGGACGCATTATTATAATGCAAAGAAAATATACCAAAGTTTAATCGTTGGAACAAATTTAAAAGAAACCACTCGGTTATTTTAAAAGATCAGAATTTTTAATTGCGAAGCTTTAACCACTCCTATTAGAAAGTATCAGGTTCCTTCGATTATATTAAGTTCACTACGTTCACGGTTTTGCCAAAACCATTCGTAGCCCTCCGCCATTTCATTTGGGTATTCAGTAGTATTCAAGCTATGTATTTTGACCTAACGCCAAGGCATAGTGTTTGGCAGCTGCTGGGTATTCATTTGTTGCATAGATAGATGTGTTAGTTTGGGACAGTCGTATTATCATTTTGGCCTAATGTCAAGGATATGTACGGATGGGTTCAAATTAACAAGGATAATGATGGGTAGAACTTGACATGTGACTTATGAAATTTTGACCTAACGCCAAGGTCATAAGAGCATGGGGCAAAAATTTATATCGGGAATTTCTAAAGAAACTGAAATTTGCAGACAGAGCATACCATTTTGGAGTTTGATGAATGTTGGTAGGATTCCTTCAACATTATCATACGATGATATTTTGGATCCCGATCCTACTGTGAGTATATATTACTTATCAGGAGATTCGTCACTTAACGATCAATGCAATAAACCAAGTAGGTGTCGAGAAAGGTGTCAGCGGGGCTACGCCCCCAGAGAAAAGAGGTTATTTAATTAAGGAACTTTGCGAAAGCGTTGGAAAACCTCCCTCGAAGTATCGACAATAGCCTGGCTGAACGGTTAAGCAAGTATTGTACGGTGAGGATAGTCCTGGCTAATTCTTCTTTTATGGTTTGAGGGAGGATTCGAGAAACAGTGGGAGCCATCCTGTTTAGATAAATTAAAAACCACTCTAAACTTGCAAGAGCATCATGTTAATAGTTTTTTCTTCTCTCTCTCTTAATTGCAGCGACCTTGTGACCACGACTAGGTTACATCTAGATAACAAATTGACTGAATCTGACTTATATGACTGGCAAAGGTCTGTCCAGATGTCCATTGCCTATGACAAGCTAGACCACCCTATTACTACTCAAAATCCCGCCGTCCCAGGTCCAGTTTCCACTGTCAAGGATATGGATATCCGTCAGACAAGGGAAAAGGATAATGCGAAAGCCAAGTGCCCGTGTTAGCTTTAGTTGATGGTGTAAACCAGAAGCAGCACGAGAAGATGGACTCAGTTTCCATCTTTCTCCATAACAAAGATTTATATGGAGAGAAATCTCATATCGCAAGATATGAGACCTCGAACGAATTAATTCAAGCGAGGTTGGATTTCGGGTCATCTGTAGGGGACAACGTCCTTACAATGACTAGTTATATTGATGAGCTCTAGGACCTAGAGACCACGTTGGGAAACGAGTCATATACTAACTTGATTCTACAGTCTCTGCCTTCTACCCTGAAGGAAACCAGGGAAGTAGAAGAAAAGAGAAGGGCAAAAGTTTCGGGACTGAATGTAGTAAAAGAGGAACGTTCCTATTGTTACGGGATTGGGCATTGGCAGAAAGATTGCAGGGCTTTTGAAGCCAGTAGCTAGGATATGAAGCATGTTGTGGCTTCAGCCTCAAGTGTATTTGTAATTGAGAACTGTTTGTCAATTAACTCTACTTCCTGGGTACTAGATACCAGAGCAGGATCACATATCTGTAATTAATTACATGCTTTGAGAAACCGTAGAGTTATGAAGGTGGGTGATTTATCTCTCAGAGTTGCAAACGGAATGAGCGTGGACGCTGAATCCGTGGGAGAATATCGCCTAGGTTTGACAAGTGGGCAGATATTGATTCTACGTAACTGTCTGTATGTACCTAGTATGACTTGCAATATGTAACGTTTTGAAAATCGTTTAGGTGAAATTTCGAAAAATCGGTAAAATAAGGGGGTTTTCTGTAAAAAGTCAAAATACAAATATCTTATTATAAAAATTAAATATACATATTCTAGCTATGTAATTGCTAGTATTTGGTGTTTATTGAGCCACTGGTGAAATTTCAAATTTTCTGAAAAAAATTATTTTGTTATTATTTTAAGCTGTCACTAATACATTTAATTAGGGAAAATTACAAATTGGAATGAGTTGAAACAAATTTTGTGCATCATAAAACTTTAAATAAAATTTTATCATGTGTTTTTGAAACGAAATCGTTTGCCAAAACGGTTTAGAAAATATCGAAGAAAAAGGCTTTTTTCGGTGAAATTAGTGTAAATGGTTGTTTGGGGTATAACATTTATCTTTTTCCCTCACACCCACACCCACACTCACTCACCCCCATCCCCATGTGGCTGAATTCAGCAGCACACCTCCCCCCATTTCCCCACTCCATTCCACACAAAAAATAAAAGAAAAGAGAAGAAAAAGGGAAATGATAGAAAGTCAAAAAGGGGTGTAGACTTTGTCTTTTTCTCCCCATTTTTCTCCACCTCCCTCTCTCTCCTCCCCCACTCCCTTTCTGGCCGAAAATTCCTGCACCAACAGCCCTCTTTCTACCCCCCATTGTTCCATCTCTTTTGCTTCAAAAAATTCATCAAATACCCATCAAAAAAATCCCAAAATCTAAATCTAGTTCTTATCCATTTTAGTGTAGCCTTAGATGCATGGATCTTGGTACAAGGATTTCATTTTGGAGGTCTAGATTTCATGTTGATCTGAAGATGGTTATGAGGTATAAATCTTGTTCTTTTTTTTGAGTTGTTTGTTATTACTTTAAATTATGTTAATGAAGGGTTTAGTTTAGATTTTAAATTTCAAGTCCAAATTCAAGATTAGGGTTTATGAAATTGAAGTGAGGTTTTGTTTTGGAGTTGAATGGTGATCAATTGTGCATGGTTATGTGATGTATTTTTGTATCTTAGGGCATGCAAAATGTAATCTTGTTGCTTAGTGCTAATTGTAACATTAAAATATCCAATTTAGCTTAAATTAAGCAAACTAGTTTTTAGCTTTTGGTTCCAAATGGGTGATTTAAAATCTAATTAAGGTTTTGATGACTTTATTAACATTTTAATTTATTGTTTAGCAATTTAGATCATGCAAAACCAAGCTTAATTGATGAATTGTGAATTTTGCTATAAAAGGTGTTAAAAATTGATATTTTTGCAAATTAGGATTTTGGAAATTATGCAAATTTATGAGAAAAAATTATAGAAATGGTTTATATGACTTAGTTATGATATTTAGTGGATATTGTGGCCGCTAAATTTGTTTAAACATCGAGTTTTGTACTAAAACGGTTAATTTTGCTTGCTAGATTTTCGGAAAAATAGCTTTTAAAGTGAGTTTGAGGTTTTTGTGAATTGCAACCTATTTTATATTATAATTAGTATTTTTGAATGTATAAATGGGTGTGTTTGGGTTTTTCTCGATGGTTTGGCGTTTGTACGCCAACATCGAGGGTTTTTGGATTGATTTGTGAAAGCAACCATAGGTTTTGACCTATGTGGAATTCGTGCGTCGTTTTGGTCATGAGTCGGATTTTAATGCGATATGGTGCGTTATGATATGTAGGTACCCCATGTGGACTTCGAGACGGCAAGCAAGCGCGTGGCAACGTCGGCACCGGCGAGCGAGGACCAGGTGTGTAGATTTATATCTACGGGGAGAAGTCGGGTGGATGGCGTATAGCACCCCCGCAGTCCGTGGTGGTGTATACGGATGCGTATACACACCAACAATTATTATATGTTATTTGGGATTAATAACGATGTTTAGGATGGATATTGGTGTGTTGGATTATTTTAGTGTCGCGAACCCTAGGGTAGTGTTGCACTACACATACACACATACATACTTGCATACATTCCTATTTATATGTGCTCATGGGATTCTTTATAGTTATATGTTCACATGGGTATGGGACTATGTGTTCACATACGGATTTGAGGATGATACTTGGGATTGAGCTGAGTCGATGAGATTTGTTTTGTGGTTGTGATATCGGTGATATGGCAGGATTCGTACTTGAGGTACGTCCTGGTGTTATAGCGGATCTTGGGGCGGCGATACGGATGAATAGTGCTATAAATAAAATGGTCGACATGTGATCGTGATATGAGGCATGATATGCTAGGATATTGATATTAGGCCGTATCGGGCGATGTATACCCCTTGATGATGATATGTGCTGACGATATCGGTTTGTACGAGATTGTCGATCAGTAGTCAGATCATGAGTATATTGAGGATATTAGTATTTTACTAGACATAGGTCAGTACCCTAGACTATGATCTTGGATAAAGAGGATACCAGAGGAATAGTGTGAGGAATATGATATTGACCCGTACCCAGATTTGGGGATGCCGTACGACGGATTTACGTACGAGCTATATCTTGATGATTGATCCGCACTCTTGACTTGGGATGTCTGATTATAGATATGGTATCGGATATGATATTATTGAGGCGGGATCACCGACTAATATATATACAGGTATGTATATGTATCGACTCAGATGTTAGGCGGTTTCCTTACCTGCAGTCTAGCTTGCAGCTTAGCCCTTTAGTTTAGTTAGTTGTTAGATTAGATTCGGTTCCTACCTATTTCAAAGCTTACGAATCGTGCGTATTTTAAAAGACAAGTCAAGGGATTCTACGTATATTTTAAAAAAAACGTATCTTTTCTTAAAAACACCGTAGCCTTTATTTTCAAAACCCCACGATTCGTGTTATTTCAAAAGGCACCATTGTAGGACTTATATTAGGTTAAAGCAGATTAGTTATCGTTGCGTCTAGTATTCAGCTCCCGCTCATTATTGTTGTTTGCTCCGCATCACATGCTTATATTATACTTCATATTCTACTGTTGATATCTTATGGTTAGGACACTAGCACCATTACCGATGATGCGTATGTACCACGTACACTTACTTGCCGGCTCACACACATCTTCATCGGTAATTGCCATGTCACGTACACCTTAGAAAATATTATTGCTTGACATAGCCTGTTAGCTAATAGTTTAGACATGATATTAGTGTACTTGCCTTATATGTTAGTTTAGACATTGTAGTCATTACCTGCTACTTCATGCATACTATTATTCATTGTTATGCCGCATTCATGAATTCTCATACATATATTCACTTTTTGCGTGCTATTGAGGTTTTGGATTCGGATTTTCATGAGATTTTCTGGATTTGGGGAAAACCGCAAAACATATACAAACTTCTTCTTTCTCTTTTTAAATAAAAAGCGCGGTTTTTCCCATGATGTATGAGTCGTCCACCATGAGTTTGCTGATAGATTTCGAGACCCGATTCGAGGAGTTGGATGAACCGTTTCGGGTACATGGTGGACCCGGTAAGGTACCCCGGGGCAAGAAGCTCGTGGTGATGACGATGAGCCTGGCAGGGGGAGACTACCTACCGGTGATTTTACCCGACGCGTCGGATATCCGGAGGATAACGTCGTGGTCTTGAGATGGATGGTAGGGGCCGGTCTGGACTGACGGCGCCCTAGATATTGAGATTGAGACATTGAGATTTCGAGATATTGAGGTACTGAGATTTGATGATACAGGCCAGTCCGGATAGCCGGAGCCTGAGGTTTTGAGACATTGAGATTTATGTTTTGTGTCGATGCTAGACACTATTGATGCTGATTTCATTTATGATACCTCATTTTAAAAATACAAAGGAAATCTCACTAATTTATGAAAACAGTTTCTTCATTTACATGTATTCTATTTTCATGCATTCATACCTCATTCATATGATATATTGCTATCTGAGGCACTGACACGGGCACATGAGATCACACTCTGGTTAGATATTACCCTAGCCATTGTTATAGGCTGCATGTTATTCATATATTTGAGGATATATTATGATCATTGACCTAGGTTGCGTTATTTATGCGATTTCTGTGCGTAGATGTTTTTCTATTCACGAGTTGGCAACTCACCCCCGTTGTGCCACAGTTCTTGCAGGTTTCGCCGTACAGGTTTCTTTACGGCTTTGCTGGCACTATTTCGATTTCCGGGTGACTTGCTAGTAGGTGGGTTTACTTGTATCGTACCCCCCATTATATAACTTGTATATTATTACTCTGTTGTATCTAGAAGTTTCATCAACCAAATATGTATTTATTTCAGAGATAGAGACCAGTGATGTTATTTTTTCGACCTTAGAGTCGCGCGTTTTATTTCTGTGGTTTTCTTGTGGTTTTGGGTTTTGAGTTTTGATCCTCGCCGTTGGCGTTGTATATTATATTGCTTGTGTGGTTGTGACCGTCAATTGACGAAGAGCTAGCTCCCGCTTGGGGATGCCTTTTACTGATTTCGTATACTATTCATGTTGTATCCCGTTTGGGAGCCAGTATTTACAAAGGAGACTCTGCCGAAATTTTCGGGAAATATTGATGTTTTTTTTAAAAACCGCATAATTCGGCTTATGCTATTAAAACTACTTGTTTAAATTGGTTTTCCTTCACTCTACTACTTTTCTTGGTTTGCATTTCTGGGTTTTCGGCTTACTTGGATTACGTACGCCTCGAGACGTTTCGTAGTTTAAGTGTCGGTCATGTTCCGTATTTTCGGGACGTGACAAAGTTGGTATCAAAGCGTTAGGTTTTACCTTCGGAGCGTAGGATGACCCTTGGTTGATGGAATAGGTGACTAATGTAGAGTGACGTACCGTAGGTATGTTCCGCGGCATATTTACGATACGCTAGTCCACTTAAGAAGCCTTAGGATGTACATTTCTTTGCTCAGTATTATATTCATTCCGATCTAGCCTCATCAGTTCCAGTTATGGTTTTGCTGCCAGCATGAGCTCGTCAAGAACGAGGACTGACCAGGGCATGATTCCGGTGACACACGATTGCAGAGATGTGTCTTTTCATTGTGTCTTCATGCCACGAACGTTTGATGGATCGCTGTATGAGATTACTTGGACGTGCCGATCAGCACTAGAGGATTGAGCCACTGACAGAGGCCAGTCAGATTTTGATGACCGTTGGTGTATTGCTTACTCATGATGATTGAGGCACTGTTCAGCGTGCAGACGAGTGAGCCAGTTGTTGCTGCGAGTGACGAGATATCGCCCCATATGTTGGAGCTATTGCGGGACGAGTTGTATTAATAGATGCTAGAAGGTCGTTAGTCACCCGATGATGAATGACTAGGACAGGTGGTTCGTTCGCCTACCCCGATGCGAGGTCATCAGATAGATTGATTCCAGCTAGAGACGACTTCACGCGGAGACGTTGAGAGTCGACAGAGATGATCGAATGTCAGAAACCTATTATTCTAAGTTTAAAGTAGTTGGAAAGACATGCAGGCAATTCTATGGTCCCTCTAGAAGAATGAAACCCTAACTCGACTTAATGACCGTGTGAAAGCCTTTGAACCTGTTAGTTATATGTATGCCCTAGAGGCCATTACTGTACATAGGATGTATATTGTAGTGGATGCTGGGACATATATAGGGAGGACTTTCTTGCTCGACATGATAGTATGCTATCTGGTTGATCTTTACCTTAACGTGTATACTGTTTGTCTCTCTGTTACATGTTGGTAAAGCCCTTAGGATGTGTGCTTGACTACCTGGACTATGATGCGGATCATACTAGTGGGGACATGGTAGTCTATAAGTACATCCTTCACAGTCCCTAGTCGTGGGTATATCGAGACGGGGCATCGATACACCAGAGTAGACTAGCGTATACCTTCTCGACCCATATAGATGGGCGATGGATAATCCCATATCCATCGGTGTTTGACATCAGAGATGATATACGGGTGCTCAGTAGAGACTGGGTACACTGGACGGACTCGCCGAGAACTCCCAGATGGTATTATACCTCACGTCAGATGGCAGTTCTCTGGTGACACTGGTACAGAGTAGTCTGTTGACCCGAGATCGTCATAGAGTCTTGTGTGGTTCCCACTGTGCTTTGATTTCCATCTTACCACGTCCAAGAGGGCGTGCAAAACGGTGTTTTTTGGGTACAGTCCCGAGTCACATGGAGGCAATGAGCGATAGGAGGGGATTCGTCTCTCCCAGAATAGGGAGTTGATGTTGCGCTGTGTTCGATTGGCTATAACAGGAAATCCCTGGCCAGGGTTGCTGAGATTTACTGGTAAGTGTTACCAGTAGTTTCTCGAACAGTTATAGACCTCATATCGACACGACTTATCGAGCTATTGGGGTCTGACGTATACCACCCCTAGGCGAGATATGCGACAGATCAGACGATCAGACCGGACTGTACGGTAGTGTTACTGGTCGGATTCACTGGAGTGTGAGCGGGCTTGCTCATCGATTTTCAGATCGCTCAATACCCGAGTGGCCGTTACGTTTAGCATACCGCTTGCGGCTTGTGGGTGTTTGATATGATCATCGCCTGCTGCCGGCGTATTGACGAGTCTTTAGAGTCCTACACAGAGGTTTCCAGGCTCAAGCAAAACGAAATAGGAGCGCATATGAGATATGTGCGGGACCGAGAATAATGCGTGTATGTGATACCGTATTCCATTGTCGCGATGAATGTATCGATTAGGTTATATGCGATATACCCTAGTTATCGAATCAAAGGTTGATTTGATAAGCCGATACATTATATACTAGTCGGTTGTGTGCGACATGACCGGGTCATTGAATCAAGTGTTGATTTAATTATTTAATGCATAATTATATATTTGATATATTACTTTGCATTAACTAGTATCGGTTCACTTTAAATGGATTTTCTCACTCGGGTGTGCGCATTACATATGCGATATGATTTTGTGCATTTGATTGTATCATGTTTGATGATGCATGTTTACTTGGTTAAGTATAAAGAATTAAACCATGGTTAAACATATAATTAGGGTTTTATTTTCCATTACTTATTTATTCATTTATTTATTTGTTTATATATTTTGGAAAATAAATGGAAAAGAGAAAAGAATGGTGGCTTAATTTGTTGTTTAGTTGAAGCTTCATGAAGTTTTGACCTTGACCACCATTCTTATCTCATCCTTAACCCTAACCAATGTTTTAACCATGGTCAATTCTCTACACATAACCATAGTTAGGATTATGATAAGTTTGGATATTCTTTTCATTTTTAATTAACTTATCATAATTCCTTCTTCTTCTTCTTCATCTTCTTCCATGAAGAAACCTCCACTTCATCAATGGTGATTGATGAAGATGAGTGAGAAATTCAATTCTAAAGTGAACCCAACTCCTATTTCTTCATCCTCTACCTCTTGCCAAGTAGTAGAGTGTGTTTACTTCACAAGTTTCTTGACTTGGTGAAGTCGGAGCTTGATTTAGCGATGCCTCGACGTAGATCATCTTCGGCACGTCGTCGATGACCTAGCCCGCCCATTCTCCGATGAAGCCGACGCTAGAGCCCGGATTTGATTTGGACAGCGGAGACGACCTCATCTCGGAGCCGTAGAGGTGGAGGACCGGATCTACAAAGGTTGTATATCCGTATCCCTTAGTTAAGTGTTAACTAGTTATGCTTTTCGCCTAGAAATCTAGCAAACGATCCGTAGTCGGGTCTCTCGGCACTTGTAGAATTTGAAATTGGCATGTTCGATGCCTTGTGAGACCTCACTAGAGTGCCTAGGAACCCTACAGTGGTATCAGAGCCTAGCTAGAGCCTTAGGCGAACTCCAGACGGAGTTTGAAGTCCGAACGAACCCGAAACCCGATCACAAATATGCTCTCTGTAATTTTTCCGAAAATGCGAATTTTTGTGTATTAAAAATGCCTAAAAAATTCAATAAATAATTATAAGAATTACTGTGCAAGCTCAGGTGAATAATTCATCAAACAGAGCGCGGAACCGCGGCAGAAGCCCAGCTTCTGCGACGGTTCCACGTCTAGGTGATGACGTCACCTCCCAATTGCTGCACAGTAATTCCTATTTTAATTTGATGGGTTTTCTGGGAATTTTTAATAATTTTTCAAGAGTTGAATTTTCTGCAGTTGATTTGGGGATTCGGTGTTTCGATCGGAGTATCAAATTTTGTCTGTGTGGCTTTCCGGATAAATTTTAGAATATGTTAAAAAGTTCGACCGGATATAAATACCCAATTTTTCCCCTGTCGGGAAATTTCCAAGTGTTGGATTTTTCCGTAGTTTAACGACGTTCTAAGTAGTGCAAGTAACTCGATGGACCCTCTAGAAGACAACAAACCTTAACTCGATTATGTGACCGTCTTGAACTGCCCTTTGAACCTTCGGGTTTGGGGCAGTACGGCGTGCCACATGTGAGGCATTGGCTTGACCCTTCTACGGCTGGACCGTTGGTACTGAGGCATGAACTGAATGTTGTTAGACTCATATTTCATGTGTTGATCTGTATCGGGAAAACTTGGGTGTTCGATTGTTCGATCGAAAAGTTTAACATTTTCTGTTTATCTGGAATGGGATACAATAATTGGAATTCACAAGAAGTTATGTGATAACAAAATGAATGTTATAAACATAGCAGTTTAGTCTCACTTGATCGGTTGCCACGGAATTTTGATGTGATCAAAAGTCCGTCGCAATCACGTAGCGTACGCGGATACTCGCCGGGTAAACTTAATAGACAGCCTCACTCCATAACCCCGACCAAGTGACTGTAGGAGAACCCCGTCGCCGAAAGCATCCGTTCGGGTGCTCGCGGCAGCGGTGTTCCGCCTTGGTGCACTTCGTCGACGGTATCGGGGGTGCGGCCGTCTACTGAAGTTTGCGATGAGTATTCGATCAGGATGTTGGGAATCTTGTTGAATTGCCCGACTTGATATTGAAAAGTGTTTTCGATTTTGAGACTAAAATGCGGGGTTTATAATTGTTAGGCATGTGATGTCTAAGGTATTCATTTGATTAGGCATGCGATGTCTATGCAGATTGCGGATTCCAACTGTTGTAGTTTTACACTTTCTTTTCTGTGACCGTAAGTGTAATATGTGATATCGCCGGTTTCGTTGCTATATGTCAACGACAATTGGGATGCGCATATTTACTTACGTTGATGACATGTGATGTTATGCGTTGCTGGATATGTTATATTGGATCGTCGTGATTGAACAGCCGGGGGGGTTTTATGTGAGATGAGTGTTTTTCATTTTCATTCATGTAAAAACTTGTATGTAATATTCTTTTATTGGGGCGCTTCCAGGTTGCGGAAGTTGTCACCGGTTGTATATTATTTACTTTTCCGCACTAGGATAGACCCAAGGAGGGGAGCACAAGTAACCGGGTTCTGGAGTCCAGTGGGAGACCAACTCGAGGAGTCGAGTCCGGGTCTCCTAACTCTAGAATTGGTAGGGTTGCTTGCCGCTCTCGTAGGGGTCTAGGGGTGTGGGTTTGGCTATTCATCACGACCGTGGAATCCGTGTTTTATACTGGCTCGTATTGAAAACACGGACGTCCTAGTATATCCAATATTTCATATGTTTCTTCTGCTGCGATATCTGTGATGTGATCATGTGATGTTCTATGATAGATACAGTATATAGTATATATGATATATTATATAGACGTTACTTATGTTTTACACCCGCGCTAGCCCTGCCCTGCTCTGCCGTTAGTTACCTAACCTAACGGTGCACGAGGGGACATCGAGGCGAATGCGGATGGCATAAGTGTACGTCGTATTTATCTGTGATGTTTAGGTACTTAAATGATGGGACTTCATTAATATGATTAATGAAATAAAAGAAACCTAAGATGTTGTAGAATCGAATTTCAAAATAAAACAGGTAGCTACAGTTCTTGCTTTGCACAGCGGTATATGTGATATATCCTGCACCTTATTCGATGAGGAAAGGACCGAGATCCCTTCACCGGGAGTGACTCCTTTAGCAATAACTGGCAGATGCTACACACTCGGTTTGTTTTTTGATTGCTTTTAAGTGTTTTTGCTTTGCACAGTGATATATATGATATATCCCGCACCTCATTCGACGAGGAAAGGACCGACGATCCCTTCACCGGGAGTGATTCCTTTAGCAAAACTAGAAAAGCCTTAAAAGCACTCCATTTCAAAATTCATTTGATTCTACAACGATATCAAGTTCATTACGCAATAGGTTTTCAGAAAAACCTGTCGTAGCCTTCCGTCATTTCAGATACGTACTAGTTAGTATTCGTGCTGCGGTTGTTTGGCATGCGTCAAGGCGTAGTGTACGGTAGCTAACTAGTGCTTATCTGCTTGCATATGATGCGATTGGATTAGGGTATTCGTACGGCGTTGTTTGGCATGCGTCAAGGGTCGTGCGGGTGGGTTTAATTCAATCAAGAAATGTACGGGTTGAACTTGACTAGCAGACTATGGGTTTTTGGCATGCGTCAAGGTCATAGCGAGCTAGGGGCAAAATATTATCGGGAATTTCAAGTGTTGAAATTTGCAATGAGATTGCATACCTTCTATGAGATAGTTGGATCCCGATACCCGCTGTGAGTAAGTGTTACTCCTGGGAGAGTTTTATACATTACAATTAGCCAATCAAGTAGGTGTCTAGATAGGTGTCAACGGGGTTACGCCTCTGGGAAAACGAGGTTCACATTAATTAGGTTCGTGCGAAAGCACGGGGGACCTCCCTCAAAGTACCGACACTGGCCTGGCTGAAAGATTGGCGAACTTGTAGTGTGTAATTAATCCCGGCTAGTCTTTCCTTTTAGGGTTTGAAGGAAGATTTGATAAAAAGCAGTGGGAGCCATCCTGATTAGATAAAATAATAACCAATCTATTCTTGACAGAGCGCACGCTGAGTGTTTTCTTCTCTCTCTCTCTCCAGGTAGCGACCATATCACGCCTTAATCAAGATAATAATACGGAATACTGACCGAACCCGCTTGTTATACTGAGCTGGGGAACGTTGGTCCCGCTCCAACTTATAATTGTTATAAGACAGAGCAGGAAATTGGGGATTACCAGAATTCCCGTGCTGCCCAAACGAAGAGAGTGCATGCTGATGCATCATCTTCGGGTGTGTTCATTATACAGAACTGTTTCTCTATTCTTTACGTCCTGGGTATGTGATACCGGATCAGGATCCCGCATATGTAATATGTTACATGGGCTACAGATAGGTAAAGAACTGAGAACGGGTGATAAGTTTCATGAGACAGAAAACGGGGCAAGTGTTGCAGCCAAGTCTGTTGGTCACTGTCACCCTGTATTACCAATACATTGATTCTGAACGAATGTTATTAGATACCGAACCTGATATACAAAATCATATCAGTCTCTTTATTAGTAAAGAAATGATAAAATTTTGTATTGTTGGATAATGTTTTGAACATTTCCTATATCAAAAGTTGATCGGTTCAGGCACGTTATCTAAAAGCATTAATGTTCTAAATCAAACTACAGTTCTTAGTATACTGAACACACACAAGAGGAAAAGTTCAGAACTGAACGATTCCTTCTTGAGGCATTGTAGACTAGGTCAGATCAATGTGACCCGACTAGCTAGAGTTACATAAAAATGCATATTTAAATCAGTTTGAATTTACATCTTGTGAAACTCGCCAATCATGTCACAAAGATAAGATGACCATAGCTCCGTTTACTGGAAACAGAGAAAGAGTTAATGAACTCTTGGGATGATACATGTTGATGTATGTAGGTCCCCTGTCTACACATACCAGGACCGGTTCTTTATACTTCATTATATTCTCTGATAATCTCTCAAGATTCAGACATATGTTCTTGTTGAAACACAAGTCTGAACCTTTTGAGATATTCACAGAATATAAGTTAGAAGTAGAGAACCAAAATACGGGTATAAGTATTATGTCCTTTGATGAGATCAAGGAGGAGAATACTTGAGCACGGAATTCCTGGACTATTCTAAAGGAGAATGAGATTCTCTCTCAGCATTACTCCTCCGTATACACCATAGCACGATGGTATATCGGGGCGGAGCAATAACACCATATATGATAAGGTGTGCTCTATGATGAGTACTACTGAGTTACCTATTTTCTTTTTGGGAGTTATGCACTTGAGAAGCTGCATACCTATTGAAAAGGGTTCGAATCAAATTAGTTGCCTACCATTTCATATGTGATATGGAACGGGAAGAGCCCATGTCTTAAATTAGTTGAGATTTGGGGTTGTCCGGGCTATGTCTAAAAGCATAATCCGGACAAGCTCAAGGCATGGTTTGTTATGTAGAACTGGAAAGGTTCCAGCTATACAAACTACAGCTGATGATTTGATAGAACCAAAGGATTCAGTAGATACCAACGAACCTTAGCCTCTCCGCCGATCTAGTAGGGTTCCTCATCCACCTGAGAGATACTTCGGTTTCTCTATGACAGTGGGAGCGAGGAATGCATCATGAGATAATGACCCAACTAGTTTCGAGCTGGCCATCAAGAGTGAGACTCTATAAGAATAGCTAGATGTTTATCGATCTGAGATGGAATCCTTATACACCAACAAAGTATGGACTTTAGTTGCTATATCTGAAGGGTTAAATCCCCATCAGGAGCAAGTATATCTTGAGAAGATTACTTGGTGTACATGGAAAAGTTGCGACTTTCAAAGCTAGACTTGTTAAAGGTTTTCGTCATCGACCAGGCGTGGACAATGATGAAACCTTTTCAAGTAGCTATGCTTAAGTCCATCAAGATCCTACTTGCCACGGCTACATACCATGACTGCGATATCTGGTGGTTGGGTGTCTTGACTGCTTTTCTAAATGATGTTTAGAAGAGAGTGTCTATAAGTACACAGCCAGAGGGCTTCGTAGACAGTGGGAGCAGCGGAAACGTGTGCAAGATGCTTTATAGGATAAAGCAGGCGTCGTGGAGTTGGAACATCTGTTTTGATGTGTTAGTCAAACAGTTTGACATCATCAAAATGGTAGATGAACCTTGTATAAACAAAAGGGTAGTAGGGAGTATGGTGGTGATCCTCGTAGAGTACGTGGATGTCATGCTCTTGATAGGGAAGGAGTTTCCTATGCTACGTTCGGTCAATCTCCGCTTATCACAATGATTCTCCATATAGGATCAAAATGATACCTCCTAAATCCTGGGTTTTGGATCTATGAGATAGATCTAATTGGATGTTAGGATTCTCACTAGTTGTAGTGAGACGATATCAACCGATCCTGGGGAGAATCACTGGAAGGGTTCCAGGGTGATAATGACGACTGAGTGTCAGTCGCAGGCATTGTCTTTACCCTCAGTAAAGGGACGGTATGTTGGAAGAGTTCCAAGCTAGATACCGTGACATACTAGACGATAAAGGCTGGATAAATTGCTACTTAAGAAGCTACCAAAGAGACTGTTTGGGTGTATAATGGTTCATGAGATGAACTATGTTCCTCCCATTGTGTGACAATGGAGTTGTGGCTTATGCCAAGGAACGCCGGTCCCATCAGTGATCCAGACATATTCTATGGCAGTATCACTTGATCATGGAGATGGTTGATCTCCAGGGAGATCGAGGTTAGGAGAGTAGGCTCAGAGGACAACACAGCGGATCCACTCACAAAGGCCTGTTCCCAGAGAGAGACTTTTATGGGATGGTTGAGTATGAGATACTACAACCACTGCTACAGATGGCCCTAGTGCAAGTGGGAGATTGTTAGTTATATGTATGCCCTAGAGGCCATTACTGTACATAGGATGTATATTGTAGTGGATGCTGGGACATATATAGGGAGGACTTTCTTGCTCGACATGATAGTATGCTATCTGGTTGATCTTTACCTTAACGTGTATACTGTTTGTCTCTCTGTTACATGTTGGTAAAGCCCTTAGGATGTGTGCTTGACTACCTGGACTATGATGCGGATCATACTAGTGGGGACATGGTAGTCTATAAGTACATCCTTCACAGTCCCTAGTCGTGGGTATATCGAGACGGGGCATCGATACACCAGAGTAGACTAGCGTATACCTTCTCGACCCATATAGATGGGCGATGGATGATCCCATATCCATCGGTGTTTGACATCAGAGATGATATACGGGTGCTCAGTAGAGACTGGGTACACTGGACGGACTCGCCGAGAACTCCCAGATGGTATTATACCTCACGTCAGATGGCAGTTCTCTGGTGACACTGGTACAGAGTAGTCTGTTGACCCGAGATCGTCATAGAGTCTTGTGTGGTTCCCACTGTGCTTTGATTTCCATCTTACCACGTCCAAGAGGGCGTGCAAAACGGTGTTTTTTGGGTACAGTCCCGAGTCACATGGAGGCAATGAGCGATAGGAGGGGATTCGTCTCTCCCGGTATAGGGAGTTGATGTTGCGCTGTGTTCGATTGGCTATAACAGGAAATCCCTGGCCAGGGTTGCTGAGATTTACTGGTAAGTGTTACCAGTAGTTTCTCGAACAGTTATAGACCTCATATCGACACGACTTATCGAGCTATTGGGGTCTGACGTATACCACCCCTAGGCGAGATATGCGACAGATCAGACGATCAGACCGGACTGTACGGTAGTGTTACTGGTCGGATTCACTGGAGTGTGAGCGGGCTTGCTCATCGATCTTCAGATCGCTCAATACCCGGGTGGCCGTTACGTTTAGCAGACCGCTTGCGGCTTGTGGGTGTTTGATATGATCATCGCCTGCTGCCGGCGTATTGACGAGTCTTTAGAGTCCTACACAGAGGTTTCCTGGCTCAAGCAAAACGAAATAGGAGCGCATATGAGATATGTGCGGGACTGAGAATAATGCGTGTATGTGATACTGTATTCCATTCTCGCGATGAATGTATCGATTAGGTTATATGCGATATACCCTAGTTATCGAATCAAAGGTTGATTTGATAAGCCGATACATTATATACTAGTCGGTTGTGTGCGACATGACCGGGTCATTGAATCAAGTGTTGATTTAATTATTTAATGCATAATTATATATTTGATATATTACTTTGCATTAACTAGTATCGGTTCACTTTAAATGGATTTTCTCACTCGGGTGTGCGCATTACATATGCGATATGATTTTGTGCATTTGATTGTATCATGTTTGATGATGCATGTTTACTTGGTTAAGTATAAAGAATTAAACCATGGTTAAACATATAATTAGGGTTTTATTTTCCATTACTTATTTATTCATTTATTTATTTGTTTATATATTTTGGAAAATAAATGGAAAAGAGAAAAGAATGGTGGCTTAATTTGTTGTTTAGTTGAAGCTTCATGAAGCTTTGACCTTGACCACCATTCTTATCTCATCCTTAACCCTAACCAATGTTTTAACCATGGTCAATTCTCTACACATAACCATAGTTAGGATTATGATAAGTTTGGATATTCTTTTCATTTTTAATTAACTTATCATAATTCCTTCTTCTTCTTCTTCATCTTCTTCCATGAAGAAACCTCCACTTCATCAATGGTGATTGATGAAGATGAGTGAGAAATTCAATTCTAAAGTGAACCCAACTCCTATTTCTTCATCCTCTACCTCTTGCCAAGTAGTAGAGTGTGTTTACTTCACAAGTTTCTTGACTTGGTGAAGTCGGAGCTTGATTTAGCGATGCCTCGACGTAGATCATCTTCGGCACGTCGTCGATGACCTAGCCCGCCCATTCTCCGATGAAGCCGACGCTAGAGCCCGGATTTGATTTGGACAGCGGAGACGACCTCATCTTGGAGCCGTGGAGGTGGAGGACCAGATCTACAAAGGTTGTATATCCGTATCCCTTAGTTAAGTGTTAACTAGTTATGCTTTTCGCCTAGAAATCTAGCAAACGATCCGTAGTCGGGTCTCTCGGCACTTGTAGAATTTGAAATTGGCATGTTCGATGCCTTGTAAGACCTCACTAGAGTGCCTAGGAACCCTACAGAACCTTCAGGTTTGCGGCAGTTCTACGGCGCCATTAGTGAGGCTTGGGTTTTGCCCTTCTACGGCTGGACCACCGATGCTGTGGTATGTACTCGATACTATTAAACTGTACTCAAGATGTTGAGCTCTTGGGGGATTATGAGGTTTTGACGACTCGATCGGATGGCTCGACTTAATTCGGATACTAGGTGGTGAGATGCATTTCTTGGGAGACTCCCGATACGAGGATAGCCGTTGGAGCTCACTCCATGCAGCCACGATGAGACGAGTCCGAAACAGTCGACGTTAGGGAAAAGTGGAGTAAGATTCGTACGAGATCTTGATGAGACGACGTTCCACTCAGCCGACATCAGAGATGCGTTACGCATGCCGAGGCATTGTACTTGGATATACCTTCCAGAAGGAGTCGCGATGAGTATGTAGCCGTTCAGGAACGAGAATAGATCTAGTAAGGGACGATGACTTCCGGACAGTTCGGCAGAGGCGAGATTTGGGAGAGACCTCGACAGGACCTTTCTGGAATGAATTACGAGAAGACTTTGACCCAGGAATGGTCATGATACGCACACCAGCAGGCCAGATTTCAGGATCATCGACGAGACATGGTATGAGTGACCACGACAGTTGGCCAGAGATTCTTGAGGACGTGCTTGAGCGGGACTATTCCTCCATATGTGATTTCTGTATTTTGGGCGGTCTATTTGCATGATTGATTTTGATGATGGAGTTTCGTGATATTTGTTTCCATGCGCCATGATTGCACCTACTGAGTATTCACGATTTTTGCACAGTTCTTGCACTTGAGATAGTTTTCGTGTCTTGATTTCTCATGTTTGTGATTATATGGATTTCATACAGTTGAGTTGATTTGTGCGTATATACACACACGATTTGGTTTTTGCACTCGGTATAGTTCATATATGCTTGCAGTGCAGTGTTACGTATGTTGTGCATTTAGATGCACTGGACTTCGATTTCGATGGTGATGTGCGATATTTGTTTTGTGCACCTTGTGCACCTGATTGGATTTTGCGCGTATTCGGCACTTGATATTGGATTTCATGATTTCGTGCACGATGGATGCACCTGATTTGGATTTTTGCGCATGTTGGGCGCATGTTTTGAGGTGCGATTTTGGTGCACACCAGATGCACTAAATCAAGATTCTTCGTGCATGTCAGATGCACCTGATTTTGGTGTCAGGCACACACGTTGCCTACGACAGATGCTTTGTGCACACCCAATGCACTTAGATCTTGTTTCTGGACACGGAGTAAGAGCAAGCGAGCTCTTGGGACTCGTACACAGTGACGTGTGCGGTCCAATGTCTACACATGCGCGAGGTGGTTATCCCTACTTCATTACTTTTACGGATGATTTCTCTAGGTATGGATATGTCTTCTTAATGAAGCATAAATCCGAGGCATTTGAAAAATTCCAAGAATACAGGAATGAAGTAGAAAAACAAACAGGCAAGAGTATAAAGACGCTGAAATCTGATCGAGGTGGTGAATACTTAAGTGCCGAGTTCCTGGGTTACTTAAAATAGAATGGGATTCTCTCTCAGCTTACTCCTCCATACACACCACAACACAACGGTGTATCAGAAAGGAGGAATCGAACCCTATTGGATATGGTTCGTTCCATGATGAGTAAGGCTGAGTTACCACGATCTTTCTGGGGTTATGTGCTAGAATCAGCAGCGTATCTTTTGAACATAGTTCCTACCAAGACTGTGCCTACCACACCATATCAGATGTGGAGTGGGAAGAAACCCTATCTTCAGTATCTGAAGATTTGGGGATGTCCGGCTTTTGTTAAAAGGCAGCATGCGGACAAGCTCGAGGCACGATCAGTACAGTGTAAGTTTGTGGGATATCTAAAGAACTCCAAGGGATATCTATTCTATTACGCAGAGGAACAAAAAGTTTTTGTTTCTCGTAATGCCCATTTTCTAGAACATCAGTTTTTAGAAAAGGAAATAAGTGGGGGCGAAATAGAACTAGAAGAAATTCCAGAACCACAAACTACCACTGAAAGTTTGGTAGAACCAGAGGTTTTAGAAGAAAGGGACATCCTGACGCCACTCCGCAGGAGTAGTAGGCAGTCTCATCCGTCCGAGAGATACTACGGTTTTCTCATAGACGGGGATAGAGAGGATTGCACTATTGACTATGATGAGTCTATTAGCTTCCAGCAAGCCATTCAGAGCCGTGACTCAGTAAAATGGATGGATGCAATGCGGACCGAAATGGAGTCCATGTACACTAACAAAGTATGGACTTTGGACATTGCTCCAGATGGGGTAAAACCCGTAGGATGCAAATGGATCTTCAGAAAGAAGATTGGTGTAGATGGACAGGTTGAAACCTATAAGGCTAGACTTGTTGCAAAGGGTTTCCTTCAAAGACCTGGTTTGGACTATGACGAAACCTTTTCTCCAGTAGCTATGCTAAAATCCATTAGGTTCCTTCTTGCTATTGCTGTCTTCTACGATTATGAGATCTGGCAGATGGACGTAAAGACGGCTTTTCTAAATGGAAATTTGGAAGAGAGCGTCTATATGGATCAGCCAGAGGGATTCATTCAGAGTGGGAGCAGCGGTAAAGTATGCAAGTTGTTTAAGTCCATTTATGGACTAAAGCAGGCATCTCGGAGTTGGAACATCTGTTTTGATGATGCTGTGAAAGAATTTGACTTTATCAAAAATCCAGATGAACCATGCATATACAGAAAGATTGTAGGGAGAGCTGTAGTATTCCTCGTCTTATACGTGGATGACATTCTCCTAATAGGAAATGATATTCCTATGTTACAGTCAGTCAAAAGATTCTTGTCACAGAAATTCTCCATGAAAGACCTGGGAGATGCAACCTATATTCTGGGGATCCAGATCTATCGTGATAGATCTAAAAGGATGTTGGGACTTTCACAGTCCAGGTACATAGACACCATATTGAAAAGATTCAGTATGGAAGATTCTAAGCGTGGTAACCTACCGGCTTGTCACGGAATCACCCTCTCCAAAGAGATGTCTCCCAAGACTGATTTGGAAAAGGATCGCATGTCGATTATACCCTACGCTTCAGCGGTAGGCTCTATAATGTATGCAATGTTATGTACCAGACCAGATGTAGCATACGCATTGAGCGTTGTAACCCGGTATCAGGCAAACCCAGGGGAGAATCACTGGATAGCAGTAAAGAACATTCTCCAGTACCTAAGGAGGACTAAGGAGATGTTCTTGGTGTATGGCGGAAAAGACCTCCAGATGGAGGCCTTTGCCGACTCCGGCTTCTAGAGTGACAAGGATGACTCCAAGTCCATGTCGGGTTATGTCTTTACCCTCAATGGAGGGGCGGTCTGCTGGAAGAGTTCCAAGCAGGAGACCGTTGCTGACTCAACAATTGAAGCGGAGTACATAGCTGCTTGCGATGCCGCAAAAGAAGCTGTCTGGATGAAGAAGTTCCTCACAGAACTTCAAGTGGTTCCTACCAGTATTGATCCAATACCTCTGTATTGTGACAACAATGGCGCTATAGCTTTAGCGAAGGAACCCAGGTCTCATCAGAAGTCCAGACACATCTTAAGGCGGTATCACCTGATCAGGGATATCGTAGATCGCCGGGATATCATAGATCGCCGGGAGATCGAGGTGAAGAGAGTAGAGATGGAGAATAACATTGCTGATCCATTCACAAAGGCCATTCCTCAGACGCAGTTCGAGAGGCTATTCGAGATGATAGGTCTACGATATGCCAGCTCATGGCCCTAGTGCAAGTGGGAGATTGTTAGTGTATATACCCTAGGGGCCATTATTGTATCATACTAGGTTGTATATTACTTAATGGAAGCTTGGGATATTCACAGTTGTATATAACAGTCTTGCTAAAAATGGTAGTATGCTACTTGGTTTGTGTCTACTTTAATATGTGCATATGTTTCTTGTAACACTTATACATATTAGTAGAGCCCATAGGTTCTTTGCTTGATTACCAGCGTTGTGATGGCAGTCACACTAGTGGAGGCTGGGTAGTCTATAAGCAACATCCTATACATGTCCCTAGTCATAGGATTATCGAGACAGGGCATCGATACTCCAGAGTAGACTAGTGTGTACGCTTCTCATCCCAGTTGGGGAGATGGTCTGTCCCACAGCCATCAGTACGTCGTACTGGAGATAGTATACAGGTGCTCGTTAGGTTACGGGTACACCGGACAGGACTCGCAGGGGAACTGATGGTTGGTATTATACCCGTCGTCAGTTAACAGTTCCCAGGTGACATAAGTACAGCATAGTCCGCAGACTTGACACTGCTACTTCGCCTCGAGTGTGTCCCACTGTTCTTAGATTGCTATCCTACCACGGCTCAAAGAAGTCGTGCAAACAGGTAGCAGTTGGGTGCAGTCCCGAGCATTTGGAGGCAGTGGCGGTTAGACAGGATTCGTCTCTTCCGGTATTGGGAGTTGATATCGCGCTGTGTCAGAGAGCCATTACGCAAAGTCCCTGGCAAGGGAAAGCGAGATTTGTTGGTAGGTTCCAGTAGTTTCTCAGGGTGTAATGGGCTACACTCCGACACGACTTATACCGCTATTAGGGGACTGACGCTTGCCGCCCCCTAGGCTCGATATGCGATAGTCTTAGACGAACAGACCGGACTGTACGAAGATTGTCACATCAGGCTCGGTAGAAGTTCGGATGGGTTTCCTCATCGGCCTTCTTATCGACATCTACCTGGGGACCGTTACGTACAGCTAGTGCCGCTTGCGGTCTGTAGTTAAACCCACTGCCGGCATAGTGTCGAGTGTTTAGAGTCCCACACAGAGAGTTTCCCTGCTCCAGGCGAAACGATATAGAGGTCGTATGGTTTTACGACAAAGGTTCGGACGCATATGTGTGTTTACGCACGTACGACGTTCGGACAGTTTTTACTAGTCGGCTTTGGTTTAAGCCAGATTCTAGTATCGGGTTATTGGATTTATACAGTCTAAAGTTTTTCCGTGTTTTCACGGATAGGAGGGGCGTTCTCGTAATTTTTCGGGAAGCTTCTAGAAAGATGATGACATGGAGGGTAAGGTGGAATTAGCATTTAATGCATTAGTGACTCACTTAGATGAATCATTCAAGTGAGTTAATGAAGCATTTATTGCTTAATGACTCACTTGATGATTCATTGCATATATTTAATGAAGCATGATGATAATGTATTTTGATTTATTCTTTTTGGTTTTCTTATGCTTCATAATATATTAGAAGTGAGAAGCTTTTTCATTCATTCTTATGCTCATCTTCTCTCTCCTCAAGCTCTCTCTTGAAACCCTAATCCTCCCCTCTTATGTGTTGAGATCAAGGATTAGCTAGACTAATACATCCATAACCTCACTCTATATCCCCTAGGTAGCTTAGATTAGCACTTTGAGCAACCTAGTTATCTCAAGTTAGAGATCAAGCTTGGCGTAGGAACTCTCGGGTGGATCGTCTTTGACTCGAGGAGGCCGTTGAGGTGCCGTTGTTCCAGGAGCCTACGAGGAGTGGAGGACATCGATGAAGACCCGAAGGACAAGTAACGTGAGGTATAACTTCGAATCCGAGTACTTAAACCTCTCGTAGTTTGCTAGTAACGGTTTAGATACGATTCATGCGCTCAAGTCCGTGTTACGAAGCTTTGATAATCGTTTTTCATATATTCCGCCTCCCTGCAAGCAAGTGCGGTGCGTGACATGGACTTACAGTTTCACGTATCCAAACAATTTCGAATCTTTTACCGAAAGCCCTTCACAACCCATGTCTAGTTTGGAACAGTCGTTGGAAGCTTATATTTTAGCAACAAGCAAAATGATGAGGAATGTGGATGCGTCCATGGCCGTCCTTATGCAACCTAGTGAACCGGTAGCTAGTTTCCAACTAGCTCCAAAAATTCCAATATATGAGGAGGCGGTTGGACAGAGTGAGAATTTGAGAGGAGAGAGTGAGTTCTACACCGTTTCTAATCAAACCTACCCATACCCAATTGAAGCCCACAACTCCGGTTTTCCATCGATTGTCCCAAATGATTCACAAGTTGAAAATAAAACATTTAACGAGTTATGTGACTTTGTAGTGCTTGATTTGCCAGATTATGAAGATTCCCTTTCGAGTGAAACCACACCTAATCCTTTTAAACTTTACACCTCCACTCTAGAACCTAAATTGATAAATATTCATGATTTTGATGAGGTGTCAGAAAAAATTGATTTTCACTTGATTGAGAATATAGACGCCGGGAATATTTTGGATGATGAACCCATAGATTTGATTAAAATTTTATATCCAATTCATCATCCCGAGTCATTAAATGTTTCTCCCGAACTTCATATGCGTCTAGATTTTGATGATAACGGCATGGATAAGCTAAATTTTGAGGAGAATATTGAGGAAATTATTGAGGATGAACCAGTTTTGTTTGATGAGTCGGATTTCCCAATTCATCATGTCCCTTCCACTGATTGTGTACACCCTCCTGAATCTTTAACTGATACCCTTCCTCAATCACTTCCCTCCGTCCTCGTTCCGACCTTGCAAGTGACCGTTACGCTTTCATCTCTAATACCAAGTTCGACGTACCCATGTTTGCTCATAAATCTTGAGGGATTTAATCTCATTTTTCTGCGGGTTGATAGATTAGTACAATCGTTTTTTACATATCGGTCATTACAAATTGTGCTAATTTATACACTACATCCCCACCCTCAAGTTCGTATTCCCACTTTCTTTGGTACTTCTAATCTTCCTTTAGTGATACCGAGTGTTGTTGAATCACAATCCGATATTTTGAGTTCGATAATTTTAGAAACACAACTTGATTTAGAATCTTTTGAGAATAAGGTAGATGAGCTTTATGAGTCTCCTACCTCCGTAATTTTTGAACAATCAAGTGTGTTGAATTCTGGCATTACACTTTTTGAGATTGAAACGTTCAATCGGACCTTCGATAAAAGTTTCGAAGATATTTTCGCCGACGAACTCGCATTCTTAAACGATACGGATTTTGTGATTAATCAACCTCCACTCGAAGAAGTAGAACCATTACCATTTCTTTTTCCCTCCGCCATTCTCCTCCACCGAGACCGTATACCGTTTCTATCTCCACACAGTCTCATGTGCTTCTCATTTCTTTTCTTTACACTCCATTCTTTCACCAACCCCACCATTATCACGATAGAATTTTTGAATGGTTGGTGCTAACTTTTGGTCTGTGTAAGGTCTTGTATAGTTTGATTTTTCTCCTCCCTAACTCTGAACTTTAATGCTTAAACAGTGGAAACACTGTTTCACTTAAGTTTGGGAGGAACCTTGTTGTATATATATTTTGTTTTTCTTTTAACAATAAAAAAGATTTTTTTTTTATAAATAAATAAACAGAGGAGTGCCGACATTTTGACCATCTTGGTATAGCATGACAGTGAGGACACTGTCAAGTTTAAGTTTGGGGGTATGCTCGGTAAGCCTTCTTCCTTCGCATTCATATGTACATTTTTGCATTTTGCATATTTTTTTTAAAACCCATAAAAAATTGAAAATTTCAAAAATTATAAAAATTAATGTATTCAATTTTGGCCGTATTTGACTTAAGTTTGACAAATAGGTTAACTAACTAGGAACAACTAGATCTTAGACTTAGTAAATTAAAAACCCTAAAAATAACCTGTCTTAAATTTAACGGTAGAAAGTATATGTCTTTGTAGTTTATTTAGAAATAGGCAAATTTTGAGTTCACTTCTTGGGCTAAGTTAAAACAAGAGAAGAGTATTGATATTTTTATTAAAGTATAAGTTTGAAAAATAATTCCTAGCTTAAGTCTAAATTCTGAAAATGTATACCCTACAAATTGCACAAACACGAACCTTGAAACTTGGAATAATAAGAGAGACCTTGAAATGCTCTTGTCTAAAGTCCTTAGTACGAAGAAAATAAAATAAAAATTCAAGTGTGAATAAAGAGAGAAAAAAAATGAACACTGGTTTTTGCGATTACTTAAGGCTAGCGAGGATGCTTCATCACCTAGTGCCTTAGACCAACTGGTTTGGGAGTCACTGCTAAAGCCTTAGGTGTTACAAGACTAGGAATTACTCTTTATTATGCATACACATTTTGTAATCGGCTGTTGGTACCTCAAGAAGTATTAACGATCGCATGAAGGATGTGTGAGCGAAATTCATCTAAAAATTCACCAATTAAGAAGTGCTTTGGACAACGGACAAGAATATGATTGCTTGATTTGAATTTCCAAGTGTAGGGGTGATTTATACACACACGTAGGGGTATGTGATTGGGGTTTAGATAAGAGATAGGAATGAAGAATAGGACTTGTATCTTTAGTAGAGATGATAAAAATTCCTAAGTTGAAATAGAACCCTAGAAGGAAAACTTAAAAGATGCCGAAAACTAAGTAAGTCTACAGAACATATATAATCTTAAGTTAAATGATAAGGAAGTGTGAAGAATACGGGTGGATGATTTATGAGTCGAAGATGATAGAATTTCTTGTTAGAAAACCCAATTGGAGAATTAAAGTCAATGGGCCTAATTGATAGGATTTTATGGGTAGTATCCACTGAAAACCCTCAGGTGACAACACTCCTCCTACTCGGGACACCTAGGGGTTTAACGGTTTGTTGCACGAGCTCAGTGCAATCGCGTTTCCCTACGAAAGTGAGGTTAGGTTTTTGTTGAGAATAAAACTAGGTTTGCTCGAGAACGAGCAAAAGATAAATTTGGGGGTATTTGTTCAGATCATAATATTGCATTATTATATTCCCCATTCTTATGCATTTTACAAATAAACAGGTGCTTTTGACCCATGTCTGCAACATTGTACAGGTTACAGGTTCTTGGAACAAAAACAGTGAAAACAATGAAAAGACGATGCAAAAGTGAGACTACGACCAATAAATGGTGGAATCTTGATCAAGCCTACACGAAGATCAGTTCACAAAGTACAAGGCAGTGCAAGATTCAAGACTTCATCACGAAGCAACGGTAAAAGTCCACTACAATTATTCAATGGGAGATCTGGAAGAAACCTAGAAGCCAATCTGTAGAACCAACTGAAGAAACAGGAAGAAAAAGTCAACCAGAAGCACAAGACCAAAAATCGACCAACAAGCCATTCTTTTGGCTGCGGAACCACGGCCAAACCTGGCCTATGGCCGCGGTTCCGCGGCCGGGTAAAGCACGTAGAGGCGAGAATTTTTTCCATAATTCTTGGCGGCGCTGACTAGTCTTCCTAGGGGTATTTTTGTAATAGCAGACATGCGGTGATTGTAAACCTAGGGTTTTCTATGTCCTATAAATAGAAACCCAAATTCTTGTATTAGGTCATGCCTCCTTTCATTAATAAAATTCAGATTTCTTTTGTAGAGCATCAATTTGTAAGTTCTTAATTTATTTTCTGCCCTAGGTTAATTTTATTATCTGCCCTAGGTAATTTCTATTCTTGCCCTAGTTTAGATTTAATTTCTTGCCCTAGATAGATAGTTTAGATCTGTTCTTCAATTCCCTAACGAGCGAGTAATCTCCTCGCTTGTTAGGGTTAGCTTTGGGGAAGGATTGAGAGATGAAGATCTCTCACCCCTTTCTTGCCCATCACATATAATTCATAGGACTCCATGCATACATGCACACACCGCTCCCTACGGCATCCTATCCCACGAAGTAGCGGTGATACCGTAGTATAAAGGCCCGGTTAAGCGTGTTTTCCATGGAGGTTAGGGTAAAGGATTGATAAAGGAAGGACAAGAACCTAGAGGAAGAAATATCTTCCCGAATGGTTCTAATCCACTTTATTAATAATTACCATAACTCCTAATACACCTTAATATGGGTATAGAAAGCGGTGGGATTTATTGACTTTCTAAACTTAACCTAAACCTAACCCAAGCAAGATTTAGATCTAGATTAATTTAGTTTTTAGATTTAATCAATCCGTTCACACCGTTCGGAATTAACTCGTAAGAGCAATTAGGAAATTCACAACATCCCTGTGGACCGACCCGTACTCACCGGCTAGCTACCAAGCGACGCCGTTTTTTATTGCGGTTACAAATATTTTTGATCTATCTTTTGAAGCGCATAAGCACGCTAAACAAAATCATTCAATCAATCATCTGTCTTTAAAACTCTGCTATTTCTCTACGCCTGCACAGAATTGCAAATATGAGAACCCGAACCGGTATCCAATACCCAGGAAGCAGAGTTAATAGAAAAACAGTTTTCAATCACGAACACACCTGAAGCTGAAGCATCACCATACTTCTTCTTGAGTTCAAGGTACTCAGTACCGTTCCGCTTCCAGTGTCCCGGCTTCTTGCAGTGGAAACATTCTCCTTTCCCCGATTCCCCAACCTTGGACTTGTCTTTCCCCTTAACCTTTTTGACTCCACCTTTAGGTTTGGTGGGTTTCTTCTTCATCTTTCCCTTGGCCTTAGCTTTCGGACGAGAGGAGGAATATGGCCCAACACTCAAAACGGGAGTCTTCACTGACTTCAGCGTGCTCTCTGCACTCCTTAACATATTAAGGAGTTCAGGTAGTTCCTTCTCTATGTTGTGCATGTTGAAGTTAACTATAAATTGAGCAAAGGTGGAAGGGAGAGACTGCAGAATAATATCTGTATATTGCTCATTGTCCATTGTCCACCCAAAGTCCTCAAGCTCTTCTATGAGAGCTATCATCTTCAGAACGCGGTCTCCTACTGCTGTGCCAGTGGCCATTCGCATCTGAAAAAGCTTTCTGGATGCTTCATATCGTAATACGCGAGATTTCTCTCCATACAACTCTTTTGTATGGAAGAATATGGATTGTACGTCCATATTCTCGTGCTGCTTCTGATGTGTGTTATCCATCGATGCAAGCGTGAGGCATTTGGCCGTGAAACAGTCAGCGTCCCATGTCTTGCGGATTTCCTTATCCACAACTGAAAATTTAGGACCTGGGCTGGACGGGGTTGGAGCGGTGAGGATATATGATACCTTATCATAAGTCAAGGCAATGTTGAGATTCCTCAGCAAATCTTCATAATTGGTCCCATTCAGTTTATTTTTATCTAATAGAAGCTTGAGTCTTGACATTTGTATCTGCTGTTAAGAGAAAGAAAAGAATACACTCAGCGAAAAGCTCTTGCAAAGATTAGATTGGTTATTATCTTGTCTAATCGATGTCTCCCACTGTTTTTATCAAATTTTCTTTAAAACCATTTAAAAAGAAAACTAGCCGGAATTAATTACATTCTATAACTTCGCTAACCATTCAGCCAGGCTGGTGCCGGTACTTGAGGGAGGTTCCCCGTGCTTTTGCACGGACCTAATTAAAATAAACCTCGTCTTCCCATTGGCGTAGTCCCATTTGACACCTTTCTTGACACCTAATGGGTTAGCTAATTGTAAAGTGCAAAACTCTCCCGGGAGCAACTTTTGCTCACAGTGGGATCGAGATCCTACTATCATATAGAAGGTATGCAATCTCATTGCAAATTTCAACTCTTGAAATTCCCGATATTATTTTTACCCCTAGTACTCATGACCTTAACTATGGTCAACATATCATAAGTACTTAGTCAAGTTCTACCCGTCATTTCGTGATTAATTAGACCCACCCACATGACCCTTAACTAAAGTCAACATAATTATATGAATATCCTAACTAATCTGCATCATATGCAGTATAGGAAGACATCACTTAGCTACCGTACACTGCGCCTTAACTAAAGTCAAAATACGCAGCACGAATACTAAGTACTCTACTTCCTAAAATGACGGAGGGCTGCGGATAGTTTTTCAGAAAACTTTTAACGCTTTGAACTTGATATCGTTGTAGAATCCAATGGGTTTAAAAGGAGTGGCTTAAGCTCCGCATTTTGAAACTTGTTTTTTCATAAAAAGGCTAAGTGTGTTTCAAATCCGATTCTACAACATCTTTTTAGGTTCATTTATCTTTACATTAATCTAATTAATGTAGTCCTATCATTTAATTCCTAAAGCCATCACAGAAAGAAACGAAAATATAGCGTACGCTTATGCCACTCGCATTCGTCACAGTATCCCGTTATGCACCGTTAGGTTACTTAACTAACGGCATACAGGGACGGGGCTAGCGCGGGTGAAAAACATAAGCAACGTCTATTATATATCATATATATAATATTCCATTCATCTCAGATATATATTAAAAGATCATATCAGATAATAAAAGCAGCAGAAGCACATTTAATATAGGATATCTAGGAGGTCCGTATTTTGTATTTAGCCAGCAATAGAAAATACGGATTTCACGGTCGCGATGAATAGCCAAGCCCACACCTGTAGATCCCTACGAGAGCGGCAAGTGACCCTACCAATTCTGTAGTTTAGGAGACCCGGTCTCGACTCCTCGAGATGGCCTCCCACTGAACCCTAGAACCCGGTCACATGTGCCCTCCTTCTTGGGTCTATCCTAATGCGGAAAAATAAATAATACACAACACTGGTGACATCAACCTCAACCCGGAAGTGCCCCAAATCAAAGAATATTACATACAATTTAATTTTACATGAATGAAAAGAAAACTCTCATCTCACATAAAACCCCCGGCTATTCAATCATGACAATCCTGCATATCATATCTCAGCAACACATAATATCGCATATCATCAACGTAAGTAAGTAGGCGTACCCCGATTGTCGTTGATGTATAGCAACGAAACCAGAGATACACAACATACTACACTTACGGTCACAGAGAAATAAAATGATAAACTACAACAATTGGAATCGTAACTGCCTTTAGACAACACAAACCCGGAATATCATATATACAAGATTTCATGCTTAACAATGTAAAGCTCGCATGTAGGTCTCATCCATGAAAACACCTTTTCAAATAAGCCGGATAATTCAACAAGATTTCCGATTATTCCCGAGACCGAACTGCTAGATTTACACGCAATAAAAAAATTTGTAGATTCCAATTATTGTATCACATACTAATAAACTAGGCGCAGTTAAAACATTCGATCGAACGATTGAACACCCAAAGACTTCTCAGAAAACTCAACACTTGAGCAGATTTAAAATTTACCAGAAACTGCAACAAGTACATACGGGCCAGCACAAGAAGACACGGTCCAAACTTCACCTACGGCGCCGCGGAACCGCCGTAGAAAGACCATTCTGGCCGCGGTTCCGCGGTCGTATAGTGAAGTTAGGGTATCATACTTCTTGTGGGCCCATAAAATACCCTGCTGAATTTTTTGAGTATTTTTAATGTGAAAAAATCCACGTTTTTGAAAAATGTCCAGAGAGCACCCCCCGGGCATCGTATTTCGTTCGTTCGAGGTTTTTAACGTCGTCTAGGTTACTCCAAAGCTCTAGCTTGGCTCTGATACCACTGTAAGGTTTCCTTATCACCTCGTATAGGGTTTGGACGTATCACACATGCCACAACTTTGATTTTATGAGGTGCTAAGTAAACTTAACTAGGAATCTAACTAGAAATATTCAGTAACAATTCTTAGTATCATATAAAAAAGATTATCTATCACTAAGTGGAGAGACTACAACCTTTGTAGACCTCCTAGGGCGACTCCTTGGATATCCTATGGTTTGGAACGGCTCGCTTGAATGCTTCCAAGTCCACGATGATCCGTCCGAAGTCCTTTGCTCAAAGCTTGTTGCTTCACTTGATCTATGAAATCCTTGAAGCAAACACCCTACACAAAGTAGCTAGAGATGTGTAGGATGATGAAGTGGTTTATGTTCTCACTTAAAACCCTTTCTTTCTTTTAACCTCACTCAATTTTAGAACTCAAGAGAGAGCTAGAGAGAGGAAGATGAAGATGGCAATTCTTTTCTTTTGGATGAATAATAATAATTAAGGATAATGATATATATATATATATATATATATATATCATAACACAAACCATGTTTAATATAAACATCTAGATATTTTGTGATGAGTTAAAGAGCAAAGGAAATTAACCAAGGTTAAGTCAATGATCAACCAAGGAAGTGTGTAGAAACAATGAGTCATTTGTAAAGAAATGAGTCATTAAGTTAATTTCCTTTATCTTTAACTTAAAACAAAAATATGTATATATATATAAATATGAACCATGTGAGTCTTGCATTGCCATCTTTGTTGTATCATCAACCATGATACAAATGCATGTATGTATGTGTGTATGCACATTAACATGTACATATACATGCATGCATCCATCATAAGAAAAGGGTTTAAATAAATGAGATAAAAGTCAATATTAAATCAACACTTGATTTAATAAACCGGTCATATCTCATACGACCCGACCAATATAAAACGCCCGATTAAAATACGGTATCATATACACGTGTTTAATCGAGCTCCCGCACATATCTCATATGCACACCACATCGTTTCGCCTGAGCCAGGAAACTTCTGTGTGGGACTTTAAGACTCGTCAATACGCCAGCAGTAGGTGATGATCATATCAAACACCTACAAGCTGCAAGCGGTCAGCTAAGCGTAATGGCCATCCGGGTATTGAGCGATCAGAAGAAGAACAAGCGAACCTGTCAAAACTCCCGTCAATCCAACTGGCAACACTTACCGTACAGTCCGGTCTCTTCGTCGAATATGCTGCATATTGAGTCTAGGGATGGAATTGTCAACCCCAATAACTCAATAAGTCATGCCGGTATACGGACTATAACAGATCGTGAAACTACTGATAACACTTATCAGTAATATCTCAGCAGCCCTGGCCAGGGACTTCCTGTTATAGCCAATCGTGCACAGCGCAACATCAACCCCCAATACCGGGAGAGACGAAACTCCTCCTATCGCTCATTGCCTCCATGTACCTCGGGACTGTACCCAAAATCCACCTGTTTGTATGACTCAGTAGAGCCGTAGTAGGGTGGAGATCAAGATACAGTGGGAGGACACACAAGACTCTATGGCGATCTCGGGTCTACAGACTAACATGTACCAGTGTCACCTGAGAACTGCTAACCGACGTATGATATAATACCACATAGGAGTTCTCGGTGAGTCCGTTCAGTGTACCCAGTCTCACTGAGCACCCGTATACAATCTTTGGTGTCAGCACACCAGATGGATATAGGATCATCCATCGCCCATCATATGGAACAAGAATGGTATACGCTAGTCTACACTGGAATATCGATGCCCTGTCTCGATATACCTACGACTAGGAACATTTCAAGGATATGCTTATAAACTACAGGTATCCCACTAGTATGATCCACATCATAATCCCAGTAGTCAAGCCAATATCCTTAGTGCTTTATCAACATGTACCAAATGAGTAAAAACATGATCAAGTGAACATATGATAAAGAGAAACCAGATAGCATACTATCATGTCGAGCAAGACTGTCCTCTGAATAAATACACACACACACACACATCAGTACATACAATATCATATAATGGCCTCTAGGGCATACTTATATCCAACAGATCATATCAAACACCCACAAGCCGCAAGCGGTCTGCTAAACGTAATGGCCACCCGGGTATTGAGCGATCATAAGATCAACAAGCAAGTCTGCTCATACTCCTGCGAATCCAATCAGTAACACTGTCGTACAGTCTGGTCTCTTCGTCAGATATGTCGCAAATCACAGCCTGGGGATTGTATAACGTCAAACCCTAATAGCTTGATAAGTTATACCGATGCAAGGTCCATAACGGTTCGAGAAACTACTGACAACACTTACCAGTAAATCTCAGCAATCCTGGCCAGGGATTTCCTGTTATGTCCAATCGAGCATAGCACAACATCAACCCCCAATACCAGGAAAGACGAATCCCCTCCTATCGCTCATTACCTCCATGTGACTTGGGACTGTACCTAAAAACCACCATTTTGCATGATCTCTTGAACGTAGTAAGGTGGAAATCAAAGCACAGTGGGAATCACACAAAACTCTATGACGATCTCGGGTCGACAGACTAACCTGTACCAGTGTTACCAAAGAACTGCTATCTGACGATAGGTATAATACCATCTAGGAGTTCTCGACGAGTCCGTCCAGTGTACCCAGTCTCCACTGAGCACCCGTATACCTTCTCTGATGTCAAATACCATTGGATGTGTGATCATCCATCACCCATCATATGGGTCAAGAAGCGCATACGCTAGTATACTCTGGAGTATCGATGCCCTGTCTCGAAACTCCCACGACTAGGAACAATTGAAGGATGTACTTACCGACTACCATTGTCCCACTATTATGATCTGCATCATAATCCTGGTAGTCAAGTACTCATCCTAAGGGCTTTATCAATATGTAATATAGAGACTATAAGTGTACATGTTAAGATAAAGAGCAACCAGATAGCATACTATTATATCGAGTAAGAAAGTCCTCCCTATATATGTCCAAGCATCCACTACAATATACATCACATGTACAATAATGGTCTCTAGGGCATACATATAACTAACATCATCTACACACATATCCATGATCATAAAAAACAACACTTTGCTTATTGGATGCTAAGTTGATATAACAAGCTTACCATATGATACCAATTAGATCTTAAAATAGGTTGCTTCCACAAATACCCACATTTTATTAATATGTTGTAATTAATTAAAATACCCATATGATATAGGACAGTTTGAATAAAATAATTTAAGCATATTAAAGATATTTTAATTTTACCCTTATTCACTAATTATTTTAGTTTTTCTAAAATCCCTCTACATTGTGAAAAGTTGTTATAATGCCTAATACTATATATACCATAAGATATTATCAAAACAAGCTATATTCTCAGAAATACCATATTCTTCTAAGTTACATAAGATAATTATATTATAGTTTTTCACATTAATACTCTTTCACTTAAAGGGAATATTTTTATATTAATATTTTTAGCCTATAACCACTAAGGTTTAATGAAATACTCTAATAGGGCAATATTTTACATGAAACATCTCGTGGTTTATGTTGGTTCCTAGTGCCCTTACCACAAACTCGCGTCCAATACGAAATTCAAAAACAAAAATTTTTGTGGCACTAGAAACTAAAACTCAAGCATCAAAATAAACACCTAAATTAGAACTATAACAAGATAGAAATCACAACCTTTGTAGCATCTTCATTTTCTCTAATTGGGTTGGACTCTGGCATGCTCTCAAAAGCTCCAAGTCACGTTTGCAAGCCGGTCCTCTTTCGACGAAGATGGTCCACCCGAGGGAACAGATCCAAGCTTCGACTTCACCCAGTGAAGCAACCGATGCTCCAAGCTCATTAAGAATAGAGAGTAGGGATGTAGGAATTTTCCACTATCTTTTTCTCTCAAATATAAGCTCAAGAGAGCAGGTGTAGAAGAAGGAGGAGGAGGTGAGGAAAAATAGTCATGAGCAAGTGTTGAAGGAATGAGAGAATAAAATCAATAAAGAGTAGAATAGATAATGGCTTCATATTCTTTTTGCAACCATACAAATAAAAGACTCATAACAATTTGCAATAAAATAATGAAGCCTATTCCTCTCTACATGTTTTCAACCATGCTCAATACCACCTCACCCTCCACCTTATCTTATGAATATTCATAAATGAATATTCACAAATGAGGTGTCCATCTTCTAAAACAAATTTCATATAAATACGGAATACAACCTAGTATACGTATTGAAATACATATAGGCGCATTCGTATAAAAATACGAACAGCCAAGAGAGAAAATGAATAGTGAATAATAATACTAGAATACATACATACATACATACATACATATATATATATAAATCAAAACTTAATTTAAACCGCTAGTATTATCAATCGTCCGATTAAAATCCATGTAGCCTGTACACATATTTAATCGGACACTTGTATGTACCAACATACGTCATCTATATCATATCGTCTGAACCGGGAAAAACCCTCTGTGTGAGACTCTAAAGAATTATCAATACGCCGACAGTGGGTTTAACCACAAGCACGTCAGCGACACTTGCTGTACGTAACGGCTACCCATGTATTGAGCGAAAGAAAGGCCGGCGAGCAAACTCATCCGAACCCCTACTGAGCTTGTCTGTGAAAATCTCTATACAGTCCGGTCTATTCGTCTAAGAGTATCACATATCGGGTTTAGAAGGTGGATAAAGTCAGACCCCTAATAATGCGATAATTCGTGTAGGTGTGAAACTCATCACCCACTGAGAAACTACTGATCCAAATCAGTAAATCTTGTCCACCTTGGCCAAGGATTTATAGTGATGGTCACCCGTGTATAGAGCGATATCTACCCCCAATACCGGGAGAGATGATTCCTTGACGATTCGCTCACTGCCTGCATGTGGTTCGAGACTGTACCCAACAAAAACCTGTTTGCACGACTCCTTTGAGCTATGGTAGGGTAGTAATCAAAGTACAGTGGGAACTCATACGAGACAAATAACGATCTCAAGTCGACAGACTAACCTTGTAACATTTTGGAAAATTATAAATATTGATTTATAATTTTAAATATGAATATAATGAGTTTAAAAAAATAATATCGCATATGACTTATGGTATCTGATTTATATCCACAAAAATGTAATTATTTTGGTAAAAATGAAGAAAAAGGTGTGATATCATAAAAATGATATTTAAATTATTTTAATACGATAAGAGATTTTATTAAAAAGTTATGGTATTTAAGTATTATGATAAGTGTTTTATTTATTTTAAAAACATGAATTTAGAGTTAGTGTAACATGAGGGTATTTATTTAAAAAGGTTTTTATTTTTGTAATAAGGGTTGGATATATGTTAAGCTAGATTAAACACTCACAACCAACACACCCTCACACACTCTCAGCTCCCTCCACCTCCTCCTTATTCCATAACACCTCTTCCTTTCTCTACACTAAGTCTTGACACCTCCTTCTTCCCTCAAATTATCATTCTCAAACTGAACAAAAATCATTCTCCTTCCTCCTCATCTTGAAGTTTATCCCTTCACTCAGAAACCATGAATCCTTCATCAAAATCGTGTATACCATCAAGCTTGAGCCACTACAACTTCAAGAAACCTCAAGCAACCAATTCATGAGCTGGAATTCCTAGTGCACCACCTCTATAGGCACGTCTTCTTCCTTCTTGCAAGTCTTGTTTTGTTAAATATCAGTTTTAGTGTGCAAATATCAGAAAAATGGAATTTTTGTGATATTTGTGATGCTAAACTTGAATCTAGAACTACTTGGTTAACCCACTAGAAAAACTAACAATACTAGAATATGGTGAGACCAATAGGAGATAACCTCTAAAGCCCGAGCCCCTAATTCCCCTGTTCACCCGTCGGTATTCTTCAAATGACCGGCGCCGCCAGTTTTCTTGTTGATTTGTGTTTTGGGTTTTGTTCAGTAGCTTTAATTGGTGATAATTTAAGCTACTGTATTGTTTGAATTGTCCCAGATTTTATATAGAGAAATCTGGGAGTGTTCTAGTATTGTTTTAACAATGTTTCCGACATTTATGATACGGTTTTTCGTATTTCTTTACCTCGACTGAAATATTGACGTTAGTACATTAATGTCGGGGGTATTTGGTCGTATTTGGAGTAAGTAAGCTATAGTTTCTAACCTATGTGTTCTTAGCTCATTGTTTTGGATTTTGATATGATATTTATGCCAATGTGTTATAACTACGATCGCGGAGGTTTCCGAGACGGCAAGGACGGACAAAGCAAGAGTGGATTTCGACTAATTCGACAAGTGTGAGTAGATTTATATCTACGGAGGAAGTCGGGTGGATGTCGTATAACACCTCCGCAACCATTTAACTAGGATAGTTATGCTATTTAGTTAGATTTTAGTGATATGTTAAATAACTTAGCTTTATTAGATTGATGTTTATTTCGCATCTAGTAGGTTATACATGTAGTTATATTGAATATATGGTTATGGTGACATACGTACATAACGATAGATCCGTACGATATGGATATGATATTTGATGGACATTGTACGGGAAAATCATACCGTACTTGTGATAATGAGGATAGTGTGCCGAATAGGGTCTGTTCTCCACTGAAAACAGGGACGAACTGAGATTGATCGTCCGGCCTGAATTTGGGGGCAGATGCTATTTGGACTTATCCATCCACCTCTCCAAAAATATCAAGTTGATTTATGGCACCATATATCGGAGGTTTGAACAGACGTGATCGTTGTAGTAGACTTCATCAGATTCCTCCTCATTTGTGAGGGGTTTTTAATTGTGGGGACGCTCTTATAAGTGCACGGCGGCGCCCCGGCCGTCAAACCGACGGCCAAATGCGGAAACGGTGATAAACTTTAATTTTGCGAACTTTGCAAACCGGCACCACCGCGCACTAAACCCCGGATCGGGCCATTAAACTAGTCTAAGCTAACAAGAGGACGGGTTAGAGATATACCGAATGATCCGAGTCCTCCGGTCTTCATCTCCACTCCGATCTCCTCGCGGGATCTCCGTCCGTCTCCTCCTCGTCGGAAAGGGCACCACGAAGCCGGGTACTTTTACGGGCTCCCACCTCAATACTGAGGCAACTCGGGCGCGAAGTAGGCTGGCCGACGCGTCCAAGATTTGCTGTAGAATGTATAGGGTTGAAGCTATGTCTCATTTGGGTTTGTTGCCATTTGAAGATGATGGAGGAAACAAGATAAGAAAAATGGTGCTTGCATTTTTCTTAACATGAAAAATGAGATCAAGAATGCTACTCTCTCAAAGATGAAGCTCTCTTCTTCTTCTCTTTTTCTTCTCTCTTTTCTCATGAAAACATTTATCCTTAGAAAATGGTGGTGGAAAGATTATGAAGCATGAAGGGAGGTGATGGTAGGAGCATAAGTGGTGACCACATCCAAAACATAATCATAACCATCTCACATCAAACTCTAATCACATCTAATCCTTTCTTATCAACAAAAAGCAAGTGAAGAGAATGGAATCAAAAAGATGCTATCATAATAAATCATCTTGCAAATAAATCCTCCACAATGTGTTATTTGCAAACTTGCAAATAACACCCTCCATCGGAAAAGTCCGACCGGGAAAGAACAAAGGAAAACCGGCCGGAACGGAATGCAAACTGGCAACTCCAGAAAACTGGTCCCATAATAAATTACAGGAAAAACCCCGATACTGTGCATACACACTCGCATCTGTATTCCGTCCGGATACAAATGCAATGAGACAAAATCTACACTGTACTAAACTAGGATCCGGCTTAAACTAAAGCCGGCTAGTAAAATCCGTCCGATCCTGATCCGTGCAATACCGCACGTATCTGATCGAACCCTGCCATATATCCATACGGCCTCTAGTACAAACCGTCCGATCCTGATCCGTGCAATACCGCACGTATCTGATCGGACCCTGCCATATCTCCATACGGCCTCTACAGCGTTTCGCCCGAAAGCTTGAGTAACTGAAAGTGTGGTGGACTCTAAAGACTCGTCAATACTATGGTTGTGGATTTAACCACTAGCACGTCAGAGGTATAAGCCAATACGTGACGGGCCACCAGCTATTGACTAAAAGGGAAGTCGATGAGCGAACTCATCCTGACACCCTACTGAGCCTGTCAGTGACAATATCCGTACAGTCCGGTCCGTTCGTCTATGAGCATCGCATGTCGGGCCTAAGGGGTGGGTAAAAGTCAGACCCCCAAAAGCGGTACAAGTCGTGTCGGAGTGAAGCCCAGAACACCCTGAGATACTACTGGAATACCTACCAGTAAATCTCCTGCCTTGGCCAAGGACTTCGTGTAATGGCTCTCCTAGACACAGCGCGACCTCACCCCCAATACCGGGAGAGACGAACCCCTGAAGATCCGCTCACTGTCTCCATGTGGCTCGGGACTGTACCCAACTAAAACCTGTTTGCACGACTCCTTTGAGCCGTGGTAGGGTAGTAATCAAAGTACAGTGGGAACTCACACGAGACAAATGACGATCCCCAGGTCGATGAACTAACCTGTACACATGTCACCTGGGAACTGCTATCTGACATGAGGTATAAGACCAACTAGCATGTTCCCGGCGAGTCCTGTCCGGTGTACTCATAACCCAATGAGCACCTGTATACATCTTAGGTGAACCAACTGACACCAGTGGCTTGTGAGACCGGCCACCGCCCCTCGTCGGGGTCTCGACTGTATACACTAGTCTACTCTGGAGTATCGATGCCCTGTCTCGAAACTCCCACGACTAGGGACCTTTTAAGGATGTGCTTATAGACTACTAGCTCCCACATATATGATCGCCCTCATACTGCCGGTAGTCAAGCAAGAATCCTAGGGGCTCTATCAACGTGCAATAGCGACCTGTCAGGTCACCTAAAGCAGTACACGATGATAAAGGTAAACCAGATAGCATACTATCATCTCGAGTAAGACTGTCCTACCGGGATAGGTCCTCCCTCAATCATTGCAATCACGTGCCTGTGATCCAATAATTGACTCTGAGGGCACTATCTCCAACAATCTCCCACTTGCACTCAAGGCTAATTATTGCGATGTCGCATACTCACAGCCCGTGTGATACCGAACACCCAACTCCTCTACTAGTCAGTCGCACAAAGCCTGTTTCCGAATATATTGCGTTCGGGGAATAGCCTCAGTGAGTGGATCCGCCTAGATGTTTCTTTCTATGTCTCTCTATATCTCAAGTTCGCGGAGAAAGCCATCTCCCGAAATGAGCAATACCTGTCTTAGAGTGTCTGGATGTCTGATGGGACCGAGCTCATAAATGAACTCCAAATCCAAACTTCTTAGACTGTATCGTCAACTGAACTTAATCAGTATCCTGCGCCATGCCTCCCTCAGTATTGCCTTGGACCACCTGTCCAGAATACTGCCCCTCGTCAGAAGGAAAACTATAACTCTGACAACCTCCTTGTCGTCCAGGTCACCTTGGAAGCCTGGAATGATAACTGTCCCCCGAATGAAGCCGTCGTTATCATATCCCTAGAACATCCACTTATGTTCTAAAACTGCTTCCGACTGTTTCTCCAGGATTGGGTCAATGTCAACTTATTGCATCTAGTGCAAGAACAACATCTGGTGTGGTACTTGACATCTCATGATTGACTCAATTGCCTAAGCAAGTGATCTGCCAATCATGCACATCCCTCTCTACTTTAGTCTATAAGACACCTTTAGAGAGGGTGACTCCATACCCTGCAGGTACACTACCGTGCCAGGAGTCGTCCATTCTAAATACTCTTAGAATGCTGTCAGAGTAACCTCATTGGGAAACCACCCAAATCTAGATCTAAAACCATAGATCTAGTAACCAGTATGTCAGATATAATGACCAAGTCCTTTGTGGAGAAACCACCGTGTGACGACCAAAGTATAACCGATCGTAGTATAGGAATATCACTTCCTACTCTGTGTATGTCATCCAAATACCAGGATATCACACCCTACTACCTTCTCAACAGATCCATCCCCTATTCTGATGAAGTCAAACCTATGACTGTCACATCAGAAATAGATGATCTATCTCCGCTACATCTGCTTTAGTCTATAAATAGACATGAGCCTGATATCCACCAATGCTTCCGCTGCTCCCACTGACTACGACAACCCTCTGGCAGAATCATATAGACATGCACTTCTAAAGCTAGTTTAGAACGACGCTATACTCATCCTCCTGCCGGGTCTCGCAGCCTGGAACAACAACAATGGCAAGTGTGGGTAAACAAGAACTTCCCTGTCACCGTCCTTGAGGCTACCGGAGTACCTCTCGGGTGCCTGAAGTTACCCACCTTATCTGCGGGGTGGCCAATGGAATGTCAAAACAGATTGAATCTTTAGGTTCCTTATCAAATCTTCAGTAATCGTTTGCGGTTCTGGAATCACTTCCAGTTCTACCATACTCCCACTTCAGTTTTTGAAAAAATCCATTTTTAATAAAACTGTGGCGAGTCCAGAACAATATTTCTATTGATCTGCCAGATGGTAGAAAATCAACCCTCGTCATAGCCTGGGTCAACCCACAAACAGCCATTACAGAAACGTGCCTTGAGCTGTCCAGTGTCTGGTTTTAATCATAAGCCGGACAACTCCCCGTACCTTAACAACGTTAAGATATGAACTGTTCTATATCCAATATAGAACCAGAGGCACTGAATTAATTGAACCAGATTCAAATCATGCAGCTATCTCCAGTGCATGTCAACTAAAAGGATGGAGGCCGATCAGCGTTACTCAACTTAGGAATGCTTCCAATTATGAGTAACCTGAAAAGAGAAGCAATTTCTCTTTATCTTTACCATCAACTGAATACCATACACAAGTATCTACATCTTCGATCACTTTGAAGAATCCCGATACTTGCTACACTTGGTTCTCTACTCTATTCAAATACCTATAACTCCTCAAAACTTAGACCCTGTGTTTCTACGAAACACATGTCTAAGAACTAGAGAAGTTAAAAGTAAACAGAATATAGTATGAGGACCAACCCCTCTGTCCTAATGGACACTGGACAACATACAATACTCTGTATAAGTCCGCCGAGTCTAACAACTCTTTCACTGTGTGTCGTAGGTTGAATACTGTACTTATGGTTAAGAAGAATTATACCGCTGTTTAATGCTCCTTACCTAACCATCCACTGATATAGGTAAATGTCATCGACATAATATCAAAAGGTATATCTCACTCTATGAAAATAGACGTACAGATATATCAATTTGAAATTGGTGCACAACAGCGGATATTCAAAACCAAATATTTGCCGACCGGCAAACAGCCCAGGTGATCTCCTCAAATATCACCGATTACAACGAATCCCGATATAATGAGGATGATCACCCAATTCCCAATAACTTACTCCCACTCATCATCTGTAAAACCACACAGATGTGAGAATCATACCTGGTAAATACATACCCTGGAGCAAGTGTCTAATTGGGAAATCAGTTTTCTTTTAACAGTACACAGTTGAACTGAAACATTGAAATGTTTCGATGGGGTATCCTGGTATTCCTAGTAATGCCTCTACCATTATCCAGATTCACAACTGTAACCGTATAATTCTTTGCCACCTCTCCAAATCCCTTCATATGTCTTTAGTCATTACCTTCTGTACACCCCTTTAGGCCAAATGGTTTTCTTCCTTCCCTACCGTTCGGCACCAGCCTATGGTTTGGAAGAAGACTATCCAAAAAGCATAAAGGGTGTACTGTCCTAATCCTAGGAGCACTCGCATCACGAGAGAAGGTGAAGATAAAAGACACCTGAATGTACTTTATTCCTATTTCTCCTGAACCAGGATCCATCCCCGAACTGGAACAAGTTCCTTTCGAGTTCGTATATAACCATACGATGGATTATCCAATAAACTGGGATCTTCGTAGTAATACGGAGTGTCCTGGAGAAATACAAAGGTGATTTAGGACTGGCGAAGAAATACTTGGTTTGGTCGTGAATAGCAGTCACAATTTACTTTGCCCTCTTACTAATCCCTTGCTTTGTCTGAACTTAATGCCTTCTGTACACCGTTTAGGCTAACTGGTTTTCTTCATTCCCTACCGGTCGGCACCAGCCTATGGTTTGGAAGAAGACTATCCAATTTGCGTAATAGGTGTACTACTCCTAAACCAAGGAGTACTCGCAGCCTGAGAGAAGGTGAAAAGAAAAGACAACTGAATAGTCCTATCCTTTTTCTCCAGAACCGGAAACCATCCTCGAAGTCCTTCGAGTTCGTATATAACCATACGATGGTTTTTTCCAATGGAAGTGGACGTTCGTAGTAATACGGGGTGTCCCGGAGAAAAGGGTAAAAGTAGGAGTGGCAATGAGGTCTGCAACTCTGACAATCCAAAAGCCAGTGTTAAGTAGGTTCGGTCAACTTGGTCACTGAGTCATAGTCTAGGGTCGGGTCAATGGTCGCTGCCAGAGAGAGAGAAAAAAGAAACACTCAGCGTGCACTCTAACCTAGATCAGAATGGTTATCACTTTTTCTAATCAGGAAACCTCCCACTGTACCTCAAATTCTCCTCCAAACCTGAAAGAAGAATTAGTCGGGGTCACCCGAGGAGTAAACCAACTCATCAGTGGGAATCGGGATCCAACTATCATCGCATGATAACGTGACGGAATCCGCTCACGGTACCACACTCCAGAAGGTATGCGCATATCTTGGCAAGTTTCAGTTCTTTTGAAACTCCCGATGTGATTTCTGCCCCATGCTCTTATGACCTTGACGAAGGTCAACAAATCATAAGTCACATGTCAAGTTCCACCCGTCATTGTCCAGGTTAATTTGAACCCACCCGTACAAGCCCTTGACGAAGGTCAACAAGGCTATACGACTGTCCCAAACCAACACATCTATCTATGCAGCAGAAAAGCAACAAGCAGCTACCATGCACTATGCCTTGACGAAGGTCAACAAACATAGCATGAATACTACGTGCTACCCGTCTGAAACGACGGAGGGCTACGAATGGTTTCTGGCGAAAACCTTTAACGTAATGAACTTGATATCGTTGAAGGAACGAATAGCTTTTTAGAAAATATAGTGACGAAAACCTTTACTAAAGAGGTCACTCCCGGTGAAGGGATCTCGGCTCTTTCCCCGTAGAATGGGGTGCAGGATATTCCAAATGAATACCACAATGCAAAGCAAAAGTAATCGGCTATAGTGAAGTTAATGCCCTGACGCAAACTTCTGTCCAAGGGATCACTCCCGGTGAAGGGATCTCGGCCCTTGCCTCGTCGACTGAGGAGCAGGATATTCCAAATGAATACCACGATGCAAAACAAAAGTGAACGTCCTTGCAATAACAGCTTTTTGAAAAAGTGTTCCAACAACATCAGAATAGATTTGTTTAACTTGCATTGATCCGAATCAACGCAGTCCCATCAATTGATCACACCACAAAGAACGAAAATATACTGACGTACGTATATGCCATCCGCATTCGCCACTGGGTCCCGTCATCACCCGTTAGGTTAGCTAACTAACGGCAGAGCAGGGACTGGACTAGCGCGGATGAAAAACATATACAACATCTACTAATATATATACCAATATATAGTATTTCGCTCAAGGCGTGAATAAAATGCAACATCACAGAAATGTACAGCATCACAGAACAATACAGATATCTGGGATCCCCGGGTTTCACAGAGCCACTACTGAAACCCGACGTTCCCCTGGTCGTGTGGATAGCCTGTGCAATGAAATCCTATACCCCCTACGAGTGCGGCGAATAGCCAGCCAATCCTGGAGTGAAGCCCCCTCCGTCCCAATGCCATGAGATGCGGGCTTGTTGCCTTCTAGAACCCGGCTATCCGTGCACCCCTCCGCGGGGTAATCCTAGTACAGAAAGTAAAATATACATACAACGGGTACATCGACCGCAACCTGGTCGTGCCCCAAAAGAATAATACAAACAGGCAGTGAAGGCAGTCCACATGTCGGACGCTCGCCCCGCAATATCAAATGTACACAATACAACAACACTGTACTAGCATTGCATCCAGGCTATTCCCCACGACCGATCCGCAACATCACAGCATAAACATAGAACATCAACGTGAAAATCACGTTCGCAAATCCGTCTAACCGGGCTATAGCAGCTAGACAGGATTTACCGATCGAGTGACATTCACGGTCGCAGATATAATGTAAATACTGTGAAAAATGTGTTTAAAATTTTCCGATTGACCAAAAATTAACAAGTGGGCCCCCAAACAATACTGTAGCACTCACAGAAATAATTGGCCCAATTTTAATATTCCAAAACCCCTAATTACTACCCTGAAGCCCACTGGAAAAAGATGGCGCACTGACCTCTCTACACTGCGGCGGATCCGCGGCCCAATAGAGAGCTGAGGCCGCGGTTCCGCGCTCTTGGTGAGAGATCACTGTGTCGAATTTTCCCAGAGTTCTTAGAACTCCCTGCACATCATTCTGAGACCACCTGAAAAATTTTTAGACTTCAAAAAATTTCAACAGAAACTGATGTGAAGGAAAAATACGGTTTTTAGAATTTTGGTCGATCGGAAATGCAAAACACATCAAACGAAGCTAGACGAAGTTAATGGCGAGGCTCTGATACCACTGTAAGTGCACGGCGGCGCCCCGGCCGTCAAACCGACGGCCAAATGCTGAAACGGTGATAAACTTTAATTTTGCGAACTTTGCAAACCGGCACCACCGCGCACTAAACCCCGGATCGGGCCATTAAACTAGTCTAAGCTAACAAGAGGACGGGTTAGAGATATACCGAATGATCCGAGTCCTCCGGTCTTCATCTCCACTCCGATCTCCTCGCGGGATCTCCGTCCGTCTCCTCCTCGTCGGAAAGGGCACCACGAAGCCGGGTACTTTTACGGGCTCCCACCTCAATACCGAGGCAACTCGGGCGCGAAGTAGGCTGGCCGACGCGTCCAAGATTTGCTGTAGAATGTGTAGGGTTGAAGCTATGTCTCATTTGGGTTTGTTGCCATTTGAAGATGATGGAGGAAACAAGATAAGAAAAATGGTGCTTGCATTTTTCTTAACATGAAAAATGAGATCAAGAATGCTACTCTCTCAAAGATGAAGCTCTCTTCTTCTTCTCTTTTTCTTCTCTCTTTTCTCATGAAAACATTTATCCTTAGAAAATGGTGGTGGAAAGATTATGAAGCATGAAGGGAGGTGATGGTAGGAGCATAAGTGGTGACCACATCCAAAACATAATCATAACCATCTCACATCAAACTCTAATCACATCTAATCCTTTCTTATCAACAAAAAGCAAGTGAAGAGAATGGAATCAAAAAGATGCTATCATAATAAATCATCTTGCAAATAAATCCTCCACAATGTGTTATTTGCAAACTTGCAAATAACACCCTCCATCGGAAAAGTCCGGCCGGGAAAGAACAAAGGAAAACCGGCCGGAACGGAATGCAAACTGGCAACTCCAGAAAATTGGTCCCGTAATAAATTACAGGAAAAACCCCGATACTGTGCATACACACTCGCATCTGTATTCCGTCCGGATACAAATGCAATGAGACAAAATCTACACTGTACTAAACTAGGATCCGGCTTAAACTAAAGCCGGCTAGTAAAATCCGTCCGATCCTGATCCGTGCAATACCGCACGTATCTGATCGAACCCTGCCATATATCCATACGGCCTCTAGTACAAACCGTCCGATCCTGATCCGTGCAATACCGCACGTATCTGATCGGACCCTGCCATATCTCCATACGGCCTCTACAGCGTTTCGCCCGAAAGCTTGAGTAACTGAAAGTGTGGTGGACTCTAAAGACTCGTCAATACTATGGTTGTGGATTTAACCACTAGCACGTCAGAGGTATAAGCCAATACGTGACGGGCCACCAGCTATTGACTAAAAGGGAAGTCGATGAGCGAACTCATCCTGACACCCTACTGAGCCTGTCAGTGACAATATCCGTACAGTCCGGTCCGTTCGTCTATGAGCATCGCATGTCGGGCCTAGGGGGTGGGTAAAAGTCAGACCCCCAAAAGCGGTACAAGTCGTGTCGGAGTGAAGCCCAGAACACCCTGAGATACTACTAGAATACCTACCAGTAAATCTCCTGCCTTGGCCAAGGACTTCGTGTAATGGCTCTCCTAGACACAGCACGACCTCACCCCCAATACCGGGAGAGACGAACCCCTGAAGATCCGCTCACTGTCTCCATGTGGCTCGGGACTGTACCCAACTAAAATCTGTTTGCACGACTCCTTTGAGCCGTGGTAGGGTAGTAATCAAAGTACAGTGGGAACTCACACGAGACAAATGACGATCCCCAGGTCGATGAACTAACCTGTACACATGTCACCTGGGAACTGCTATCTGACATGAGGTATAAGACCAACTAGCATGTTCCCGGCGAGTCCTGTCCGGTGTACTCATAACCCAATGAGCACCTGTATACATCTTAGGTGAACCAACTGACACCAGTGGCTTGTGAGACCGGCCACCGCCCCTCGTCGGGGTCTCGACTGTATACACTAGTCTACTCTGGAGTATCGATGCCCTGTCTCGAAATTCCCACGACTAGGGACCTTTTAAGGATGTGCTTATAGACTACTAGCTCCCACGTATATGATCGCCCTCATACTACCGGTAGTCAAGCAAGAATCCTAGGGGCTCTATCAACGTGCAATAGCGACCTGTCAGGTCACCTAAAGCAGTACACGATGATAAAGGTAAACCAGATAGCATACTATCATCTCGAGTAAGACTGTCCTACCGGGATAGGTCCTCCCTCAATCATTGCAATCACGTGCCTGTGATCCAATAATTGACTCTGAGGGCACTATCTCCAACAGCTCTTCCCTGCAGGCGCAAACCCCTGCAGTTAATTACGTTACCGCATTGCGATAACCACTTTCTCCTGCTCCGGCAGTTCACTTCGTGTCGTGTTTTTTTTTTTTATTTTAGGTTTCCTATACGGAGACTAATTTATGTCGTCGCCCGTAGGACGTGAATTAGTCCAAAACCGTATATTTTAGATTTGGGTTTGGGTTTGTTTAAGGATCGTTAATCTGGTTTGAGATTGAGATCGACTTAAAACGTATGAGCATTTGGGCCTAATTATTTTTATTTAAGGACATCACGGTCCATTATCACCATGTTTGAAGCGAACATTTGTTTAGGGACATTTCAATTCAACATTCCCGTTTTAGGGACGAATGTTAATTTAAGAATATTTCGGTCCAACATTCCCATTTTGGGGACGAATGTTAGTTTAAGGACATTTCGGTCCAACATTTATCTTGCGCGCACATGTATTTGTTACATGGCGGAGTGAACGATGGTGACATAGAATGCGCCCAATTTGGGAAGCGATCCAATTTGAGGTGTGCACGTCAATTTGGAGGTGCATCAATGTATGACGAAAGGAATTATTGGTTGTCGGGACCCACTACCTCTCTGAAGACGTTTAGGAATTACAATGACATATATCAGAGGTGTGGAAAGATATACCCTTGAACCAAATCCCGTATTTGAGGGAAAGGGTTTGTGGTGGTCCTAAGAATCGTTAGTCATATTTGAGACTAAAATTACTTTAGGACATATGGGATGAATATCATTTTGGATATCATCAATGAGAGATCATTAGTCATGTTTAAGACTAAGATCAGTTTAACAATATTTTTAGGATCATTTTTACTTAAGATCCAGTAAAAGAGCATTTGGGATCAGATGCAAGAAACTTCAGAGACTTAACCAATTTGGGCTAAGTCTGCTTATTCTTTTTTTTCTTTTTCATTCAAAAGTGCTAAGCACTTATTTGGGCACTGTTTATTCAACCCTTTTTTTATGTGAAAGTGCCAAGCACTTATTTGAACTCTGATGCTCACATATATGTTATGTGAAGCACTCAGTCATGGGCGCTGCCCAATAAATATTGAACATTTTAGTCCTTTTGACTAAATGTGAAGTGCTAAGCACTTTCTATGGCGTCCACGTTAGGTGCACGTGTTGTTAGGATCCAGCGCCCACGCCGCGGAGGCCACGGCCGAGGCGGAAGCGAAAACAAAAACTTTTCGCGGGCTCCGGAGTCCCGTCAACCGAGGATACGAACCAAACACCCTAAACTAGCTAAGCTAAAACATGCAAGGTTGAGAAATACAATCTTTGTCGCGTGTCCACCCTATTGTGGAAGACCCCTCCAAGCTCGTAGCCACCGGGAACGTGCTTGAGCATCGATCACCCTTGCCGAAGACGATCCACCTAAGGGAACGCGGAGGAGGTTCATACCGACGGTCCAAAGTTGCTAGGTTTGGATAGCCGGTGATGTAGGAATACTTCACTATATTTTTCTCTCTAGAATCTTGCTCTAAAATGGAAGCAAGAATAAGAAGGAGATGGAGAAGATGAAGCATGAGCCATGGAAGAGATGAGGAAAAACTCATCAAGTTAACTTGTGTAGAAAAGAATGGCTAATAATCAATCATGATGCAATAGTGCATCCAAATCAAATAACATATAAAAATACATAGCCATGCCTCTCTACATTGCTTACACCATGCTTCATAAGTCCGCATGCAACCTCATTTCCCTTTTAATTTTCCAAAATGGAAAATCAAATATGAGATGTCCTTCTTCTAGAAGCATTCGCATATAAATAGGGAATACTTCACCTGATATGTGTATCATTACACATACGCATATCCGTATAAAAATACGGATAGCACCAAAGAGAAAAAATGAATAGTAAACAATAATACTAAACTATATGTATCAAAATACATATATAAATTATTAAATCAAAACCTGATTTAATTATCCAGCTTAATCCTAAGCCGGCTAGTATTATCAACCGTCCGATTAAAGTCCGTATATCGCGTACATGTATTTAATCGGACCCCATCATGTACCACTGTACGGCTCCTACATCTGTCGCCTGAACCGGGAAAACTCTTTGTGTAGGACTCTAAAGACTCGACAATACGCTGGCAGTGGGTTTAACCACAAGCACGTCAGTGGCACTAGCTGTACATAACGGCTACCCAAGTACTTGTCGAAAAGGGGGTCGACAATCAAGTACGTCCTTACCCAACTGAGCCTGAATGTGACAATCTCCGTACAGTCCGGTCTCTTCGTCAAAGAGTAATGTATATCGGATCTAGGGGGTGGATAACGCCAGACCCCTACTAACCCGATAAGTCATATCTGAGTCTAGCTCATCATCAACTGAGATACTACTGATCAACTATCAGTAAATCTCCCCCACCGTGGCCACGGATTTCTGGTGATAGCTAACTGAACACAGCGCGACATCAACTCCTAATACCAGGAGAGACGAATCCCTGACAGTCGACCACTGCCTCCATGTGGCTCGGGACTGTACCCAACTAAAACCTGTTTGTACGACTCCTTTAAATCGTGGTAGGGTAGTAATCAAAGTACAGTGGGAACTCACACGAGACAAATGACGACTTCAGGTCAAAAGACTAATCTGTACTCATGCCACCTAGAAACTTCCATCTGACGATAGGTATAATACCATCTAGAAGTTCTCGGCGAGTCCGTCCAGTGTACTCACCTTCAATGAGCACATGTATACTATCTTAGGTGACACAACACCAATGGCTTGTGAGACGGCCACCGCCCCCCGTCGGGGTCTCGAAACTTATACACTAGTATACTCCGGAATATCGATGCCCAGTCTCGATACTCCCACGACTAGGGACATTTAAGGATGTGCTTATAGACCACCCCAGCTCTCACGTATATGATCGCCATCATAATGCTGGTAGTCAAGCAAGAATCCTATGGGCTCTATCAACATGTAATAGTGATCTGCAATACCACATAATGCATGCATATGATGAAAAAGATAAACCAAATAGCATACTATCATTTTAAGTAAGATTGTTCTACCTGTATAGGTCCTCCCTCAATTACCATAATCGCGTGCCTACAATTACAATAATTTCCTTGAGGGCACTATATCCAACAATCTCCCACTTGCACTTAAGGCTAATTATTGCGGCATCGCATCCCCACATCCCGTGTGCTATCGAATACCCAACTTCTCTACTAATCAGTTTCTCAAATCTCGTTTGAGGAACATCCGTGTTCGAGAAATAGTCTCAGTGAGTGGATCCGCTATAATGTTCCAATTTCATCTCTCTATATCTCAAATTTGCGGAGATGAACAATCTCCTAATCTGAGCGATACCCTGCCTCAAGAATTTTTCTGGATACCTGATGGGACCAAGTTCATCAATGAACAACTCCTATCCAACAAACTTCTTGGGCTGTATCCTCTGTTGAGTTATAACCAGCATCCTGAACCATACCTAGCTCAGTATTCCTATCTCAACACTATCTAATATACCGATCCTTAGAAGAGGCTAAACAAAAAACTTGACAGCATCTCTGTCATCCATGTCACCTTAGAAGCCATAACCGATAACCGCCTCCCGGAAGAGGCTGCTGTTACCAAATACCAAGAACATCCTCTTATGTTCTTTACTGCTTCCCTTTGTTTCTCGAGGATTAGATTAGTATCTGCTTATTGCATCTAGTGCAAAAGCAATTTCTGGTGATGTACAAGACTTTGCATGATTGAATCAATTGCCTAAGAAAATAATATATCATTCATACCAGTCCCTCTCTTCATCAGTGTAAAAGACATCTCTTCAGAGAGGGTGACCACCACGCCAGAAGTCGTCCATTCTAAAATACTTTTAGAATGCTGTCTGAGTACCCAATTTAGGAAACCTACCAAATCTAGATCTAAAACCATAGATCTAGTCACCAGAACTCTTGATATACTATCTATATCCAACGTGAAGAAAATACTATGTGACAATCAAAATCTGACTGATTGTAGTATAGGAACATCACTTCCTATCTGGAGTATGTCATCTAAATCCAGAACAGTACTCCCTACATCCTTCTTACTAGGTTCATCTTTTGTTTTGATGAAGTCAATCACCTTGACTGTCATATTAAAATGGATGATCCGTCTCTACTATCCTTGCTTTAGTCTACGAATATACATAAGCATCTTGCACACCTTCCGCTACTTCCACTGACTACGATAACCCTCTGGCAGAGTCATATACACGTGCACTTCTAAAATCCCATTTAGAAAGACGTTATAGTCACCCACCTGTCAGATATCATAGCTATGAACTGTATCAACGCCAAAACATATCCATATGGACTTCAGCATAGACACTGAAGTAAAAGTCATATCACAATCCACAACGGGTATTTGATGAAAACTTTTTACAATAAGTCTAGCCTTATTAGGTATGCATCTTTCCACCTGCACAGATCTCGAAAGATCTACCTGCTCCCAATGGGGTTTACCCCGTTCTGGAGCACCCAGCAAAGTCCAAAATCCATGATTTGCTGAAGTGTGTGGAATCCATCTTGGGTATGAAATACCTGGTCACCTGGAAGTTACCACTTTCTATGACCTGCTGATAACAAGTAGGGGAATAGCAGTGTCAAGTCATATCCATATGGACTTCAGCATACCTTTCCACCTGCACAGATCTTGAAAGATCTACTTGCACCTAATGGGTTTTACCTCTTAAGGAGCACCCAGAAAAATCCAAAAATCCATAATTTGCTGAAGTGCGTGGAATCCATCTTGGATAAGAAGCATCTGGTCACCTGGAAGTTTCCACTTCCTATGACCTACTGATAACTAGTAGGACCATCATCTCCATAATGCTGACCTCCCTTTCACCGTCTACGAGAAAACCAAAGCATCTTTTGGGTGTCTGAGGTCACCTATAAAAATTTGCGGAGTGGCTAACGGTTTGTCAAGTCCAATTGAACCCTTAGGTTCTACTAAATTTTCGGTAACCGTCTGTGGTCCTAGAATCACTTCCAATTCTACCATACTCCCACTAGTTTCTTTTGAAAAAAAATCCTTTTATAAAAAATGTGGTCAGTCAAGAACAATATAACTATTGATCTTGAAAATGGTAGAAACAATATCCTAGCAAATGCTTGGGATAATCCACAAACCGCCATTACCGAAGCGTGCCTCGAGTTTGTCCGAATTTTGCTTTTAAACAGAAACCAAATAACTCCATATCTTAACAACCTGAAGATATGTAACCATTCTATATCCATATAGAATCAAGGCACTAATTTAGATGGAACCAGATTCAAAAGTCATGCAGCTGTTTCCAGTGCATATCACCAAATGAAAAAAGGCTAATAAATTATTACTTATCATGGAGCACGTCCACTAATGTGTAACCCGTAAGAGAATCAGGTTTCTCGATATTACTATAATGGAATACCTAGCATAAGTATCTACATCTTCGATCACCTCAAAGAATCCCAATACTTTCAACATTTGGTTCTCTACTTTATTCTTATACCTACAAACTAGAGAACTCATAGATAATCCTGAATGAAGTAAGAGTATCAACCCCTTGTCCGGAAGGACACTGGACAACATACACCTCCATGTATAAGTCCCAAGAGTATACTAACTCAAATTCTGTTGTTTTGTAAATCAAAAATGTATCTTGGTTAAAAATGTCTTACACCGTTATTCAATGCACCTTATCTTACTCTCAACTAATAAAGGTAAATGAACATAAAGACCTAAGGTATGGAACCCTAGAAAGATGCTGGCCCAAATTAAATGAGTTTACAACACAATTTTCAAAATGTATATCTCACTTTATAAAAATAAAGGTACATATATTTCATTTTAAAATCTAGTGCATAACAACGGTTATTCGAAACCAAATATTTGCCGTCAGGCAAAATCCAGACGATTTAATCCAATATCACCAATTGCAACGAATTTCGATATTAAGGATTAAATCACCCATTTCCCAATATTCAACTCCTACTCATCATCTGTAACACCGTACGGATATGAGATCCAAATGTGGTAAATACATACCCTGGAGTCAGAATTAATTGGAAAAACAGTTCTCTATTATATGTACACAGAAAAACTGAAACATGAAAATGTTTCATAGGGGATGGTCAGATATTCCTAGTAATTCCTTTTCTATTATCCAGATTCAAGACAGCAGTCGCAATTTTCTTTGCCCTCATTTCAATCTTTTTATATGTCTCTACATCTTACCTTCTACATACCGTCCTTGCGCTAACTGGTTTTCTTCCTCCCCTACCTTTCGGCACCGGCCTAAGGTTTGGAAGAAGACTATCCAATAAGCGTAACAGGTGTACTCTCATAATCAAGGAGCTCTCGCAACCTGAGAGAAGGTAAAGGGAAGAGACAGCCGAATAATCCTATTCAATTTTTTCAGAACCTGTGGAGATTCTTAACTGAAGTAACTTCTTCGAGTTCATATGTAACTATACGATGGCCGTTCCAAGCAATATGGATCATCGTAGTAATACGACGTGTACTGAAGAAATGCAATGGGTAAAGTAGGTGTGGCAGTGATATATACGACTTTGTCGTGAATCAAGACAAGCCAAAACCAAAGGGTGTAAGAAGGTTCGATCAAATTAGTTCATGAGGTTTTAAGGTAAGTCATGGGTCACTATACCAAAGAGAGAAGAAACACCCAGCGTGCACTCTATCAAGATCAGATTGGTTATCACTTTATCTGATCAGGATGGCTCCCACTGTATCCTCGAATCCTCCTTCAAATCCTGAAAGGAGAACTAATCGGGATCATTTACACTTTACAACTTGAAACCCTAAAGTGAAAAATCTCCCGAGGAGTAATACATACTGATCAGTGGGAATCGGGACCCAACTATCATCATATGACAACCTGACGGAATCCACTCAAGTCCCCATACTCCAGAAAGTATGCGCAAGCCTAGAAAGTTTCCCGTATGTTTGAAACTCCCGATGTGGTTTTTGCCTCTAGGATCCAAGTGACCTTAACAAGGTCAACAAGTCAAAGGGTCCTAGTCAAGTTAAACCCGTCATTATCCTGGTTGCATTAGACCCACCTGCACAGACCCTTGACAAGGTCAACAAGGTCGAACGACTGTCCTAAGCAATCCACACATCCATGCGACAAAAAAGTATTACAGAGCTATCGCACACTACGTCTTGACAAGGTCAATAAAAGCAGCACGAATACTAAGCAAAACTAATTTGAACTGACGGAGGGCTACGGCTGGTTTTTGGCGAGAGACCTTTAACGTAATGAACTTGATATCGTTGAAGGAACTCGAGTGGCTTTGAAATGGAGTGGTTTAAGCTCCGCATTTTAAAACTAGTAACATAAACTTTTGCTTAAGAGTGAACTCTCAATGAAGGGATCAAGGCTCTTCCCTCATAGAATGAGGTGCGGGATATTCCTAACCAAATACCTCTATGCAAAACAAATGATTATGACTATAAGTTCTGAAGGGAACCGAGTAGTTTTAAAATTGGTTCCAACAACATCATTTAGGTTTATTTTTCCTTGCATTATATCGATAATGCGTTCCCATCATTTTATGTTTCCAAGCCACAAAAGAAACAACCAAAATAACATGCTTTTTATATGCCATCTGCATTCGCCGCGAGGCCCCATCATGCACCGTTAGGTTACTTAAATAACGGCAGAGCGGGGGCTGGACTAGCACGGATGCAAAATATATAGAAGCATTTACTAAATATATATAATATATATATCAATATCGCAGGCAGATAATAGTCATCACAGTAGATAAAATCATCACAAGCATGCGAAACAACAATATGGAATAGCGGATAATCTAGGAGCCCCGTGTTTCATTTGAGCTATAAATGAAATGCGACGTTCCTGTTAGTTATATATATGCCCTAGAGGCCATTACTGTACATGTGATGTATATTGTATTGGATGCTTGGACATATATAGGGAGGACTTTCTTGCTTGACATGATAGTATGCTATCTGGTTCATCTTTATCTTAACATGTACACTTATTGTCTCTCTATTACATGTTGATAAAGCCCTTAGGATGAGTACTTGACTACCAGGATTATGATGCAGATCATACTAGTGGGGCAGTGGTAGTCGACAAGTACATCCTTCAAATGTTCCTAGTCGTGGGAGTATCGAGAAAGGGCATCGATACTCCAGAGTAGACTAGCGTATTCGCTTCTCAACCCATATGATGGGCAATGGATGATCCCATATCCATTGGTGTTTGACATCAGAGAAGGTATACGGGTGCTCAGTGGAGACTGGAGGGGTTAGTCTGTACTTTCCAAGGACTCCTATGTGGTAGTATACCTATCGTCAGATAGCAGTCCTCTGGTGACACTGGTACAGGTTAGTCTGTAGACCCGAGATCGTCATAGAGTCTTGTGCGGCTCCCACTGTGCTTTACTTTTCCTCCCTACCACGCTCAAAGGAGACATGCAAACAGGTGGATTTTGGGTACAGTCCCGAGTCGTATGGAGGCAATGAGCGATAGGAGGGGTTTCGTCTCTCCCGGTATTGGGGGTTAATGTTGCGCTATGCTCGATTGGCTATAACTGGAAGTCCCTGGCCAGGGCTGCTGCCTAGGTTTACAGATAAGTGTTATCAGTAGTTTCTCGAACCGTTATAGGCCACACATCGGCATAACTTATCACGTTACTGGGGTATGACGATTTCCACCCCTAGACATGATATGCGACATATCAGACGAAGAGACTGGACTGTACGGTAGTGTTACTAATAGGCTTCATGGAGACTATGGACAAGCCTGCTTGTTGATCTTCATATCGCTCAATACCCAGATAGCCGTTACGTCCAGCTAGTACCGCTGACGGTTTGTAGGTGACTGATGTGATCATCACCTACTGCTAGCTTATCGAAGAGTCTTTAGAGTCCCACACAGAAGTTCCCTGGTTCAAGCGAAACGAAGTAGGACACATATGTAATATATGTGTGGGCTTGATTAAATACGAGTATGTGATACCATATTATAATCTGGCAGTCATCGGTTATCGGTTCAGTTATATGTGATATAACCAGATTGCTGAATCAAGTGTTGATTCGATAATGTGATATACAGATAAAAGATATTAGTTGGTCATATGAGAAATAACTGGATTATTAGATCAAGTGTTGATTTAATAATGTGATATATATTATATGTGATATAATTATATCTTAACTAATATCATTAGCTCACTAATTATTCTTCATTATATATATATATATATATATATATATATATATTAATATATATGATATATATATATATATAATAATGAAGCATGGCGCTTAAATTTCTATTTTGTGAAAATAGAAATGAGGTGGAAAGTGGAAGCATGGTTGCAAGCATGGGATTAACTTTAGTTTATTCATCTTGACTCACTATTCAAGCATGGTTGCAATTTTATATTGCATAATTCCATGCTTGAATGAGTGAGGGGTCAAGAGTTGCCATTCATTCTAGCTCATTCTCAACACTTCGCCAATTTTTCTTTAGTTGCTCCCTTGGTTGCTTTCTAGCTTCTTCCTCCTCCTCTTGTTATGGCTCAAGCTTCAACCCTCACATGTGATGTGAATCATGAAGCTTGAACACAAACTAGTGAGCTCATTACATCCCCTACTTCATCATCCTACACTTCAATAGCGATCAAGTGTAGCGTCTTTTCATACGCTAAAGAGTTTAGTGTAAAGGTAGCTTGAGTTGGAAGGAATTCGCGTGGATCATCTTCGGTATGAAAGTCATCGGAAGAAGCTCGTTCAAAGTCTCAAGAGAAGCCTAGTGGAGTCACGGGACTACTACACGGAGCAAGTGAAGAGAAGATCTATCTACAAAGGTTGTATTCTTGTTCTCTAGATGTAAAGTAGTTTACATTTGGTATTGTCTAAATCTCTAGTTAAAGATTCTAGGATTTGTTAGTTATATGTATGCCCTAGAGGCCATTACTATACATAGGATGTATATTATAGTGGATGCTTGGACATATATAGGGAGGACTTTCTTGCTCGACATGATAGTATGCTATCTGGTTGCTCTTTACCTTAACGTGTACACTGATTGTCTCTCTGTTACATGTTGGTAAAGCCCTTAGGATGTGTACTTGACTACCTGGACTATGATGCGGATCATACTAGTAGGGACATGGTAGTCCATAAGTACATCCTTCAAAGTCCCTAGTCGTGGGTGTATCGAGACGGGGCATCGATATACCAGAGTAGACTAGCGTATACCTTCTCGACCCATACAGATGGGCGATGGATGATCCCATATCCATTGGTGTTTGACATCAGAGATGATATACGGGTGCTCAGTAGAGACTGGGTACACTGGACGGACTCGCCGAGAACTCCCAGATGGTATTATACCTTACGTCAGATGGCAGTTCTCTGGTGACACTGGTACAGAGTAGTCTGTTGACCCGAGATTGTCATAGAGTCTTGTGTGGTTCCCACTGTGCTTTGATTTCCACCTTACCACGTCAAAGAGGGCGTGCAAAATGGTGGTTTTTGGGTACAGTCCCGAATCACATGGAGGCCATGAGCGATAGGAGGGGATTCGTCTCTCCCGGTATAGGGAGTTGATGTTGCGCTGTGTTCGATTGGCTATAACCGGAAATCCGTGGCCAGGGTTGCTGAGATTTACTGGTAAGTGTTACCTGTAGTTTCTCGAACTGTTATAGACCTCATATCGACACGACTTATCGAGTTATTGGGGTCTAACGTTTACCACCCCTAGGCGAGATATGCGACATATCAGACGATGAGATCGGACTGTACGGTAAGTGTTACTGGTTGGATTCACAGGAGTGTGAGCGGGCTTGCTCGTCGATTTTCTGATCGCTCAATACCCGGGTGGCCGTTACGTTTAGCAGACCGCTTGCGTCTTGCGGGTGTTTGATATGATCATCACCTGCTGCCGGCGTATTGACGAGTCTTTAGAGTCCTACACAGAGATTTCCTGGCTCAAGCAAAACGAAATAGGAGCGCATATGAGATATGTGCGGGACCGAGAATAATGCGTGTATGTGATACCGTATTCTATTCTCGCGATGAATGTATCGATTGGTTGTATACGATATAACCTAGTTATCGAATCAAGGATTGATTCGATAAGCCGATACATTGGATACTAGTCGGTTATATGCGACATGACCGGATCGTTAAATCAAGTGTTGATTTAATGATTTAATGCATAATTATATATTTGATATATTACTTTGTATTAACTAGTATTGGTTCACTTTAAATGGATTTTCTCACTTGAAGTTCACAAGTTGTATATGTGATATACTTTTGTGCACTTGTTTGTATCATGTTTGATGATACATGCTTACTTGAGTTTGTGTGTATGATTAAACCATGGTTATATGAATGGTTAGGGTTTTATTTACTTATTCATTTATTTATTTTGTTTATTTATTTTGAAAAAGATAAATAGAAATGGTGGCTTTCTTTGTTTCTTTCATGAAGCTTCATGAAGTGTTGAAAGCTTGACCATTTTTGTTTGCTTCCCTTAATCTAACCATTCACCTAGCCCTAGTTTAGTCTCTACACTTGACCATGGTTGGTATATGATAAGGATTCATTTTATTTTCTATTTGGAATAATACTTATCATATTATATATCTTCTTCTTCTTCTTCTTCTTCAAGAAGAAAGCTTGCTACCAACAATGGCATCTTGAGAAAAAGAGTGAGAAATCCAATTCTAAAGTGAACCCACTTCCTATTTCTTCATCCTCTACCTCTTTCCAAGTAGTATAGGGTGTTTTCTTCACAAGTTTCATGACTTGGTGAAGTGGGAGCATGATCTTGTGTTGCCTCGACGTAGATCATCTTCGGCATCGAAGTCGACGACCTAGCCCGCCCATTTCTCCGATGAAGCCGACGCTAGAGTCCGGGATCCGATGATCGCAGCAAGGGTACACCGTCACGGAGCTTTGGAGGTGGAGGACCGGATCTACAAAGGTTGTATTTCCGTTTACCCTTTAGTTAAGTTGTTAACTAGCTTCTAGTTTCGCCTAAAATTCTGGTTAACGATCCGTATTAGGGTTTCTCAGCACTTGTAAAATTTTAAATTGGCATGGTTGATGCCTTGTGAGACCTCATTAGTGTGCCTAGGAACCCTACAGTGGTATCAGAGCCTAGCTAGAGCCTTAGGCGATGCGTAGACGATGTTAGAAACCCGATCGAACCCGAAACCCCAATTTTTCACCCTCTCTGGACATTTTTACAAAACTGGGTTTTTTCCGAATTAAAAATATGCAGAAAACTCAGCAGGAGTTTCTAAGAATTACTGTACAAAACGGAACTTCTAATTCGTTCAAATTGCCGCGGAACCGCGGCAATAGCATGGCTAAGGCGGCGGTTCCGCGGCCGTTTTGTCTCATCTTCCATTTATGTTTACACAGTAATTCCTAGTTTTTAGTGCTGTATTTTCTGGGAATTTTTAATATTTATTCAAGAGTTGAATATTCTGGGTTGTATTGGGAGTTCGTAGATTCGATCGGATTGTCTAATCTTGTCTATGTGTTTTCCGGATAATTATTGAATATGTTAAAAAGTTCGACCGGATAAAAATACCCACCTTTTCCCCTGTCGGGAAATTTCCAAGTGTTGGATCTTTCCGTAGTTTAACGACGTTCTAAGTAATGCAAGTAACGCGATGGTCCCTCTAGAAGACAACAAACCTTAACTCGATTATGTAACCGTCTTGAACTGCCCTTTGAACCTTCGGGTTTGGGGAAGTACGGCGTGCCACATGTGAGGCATTGGCTTGACCCTTCTACGGCTGGACCGTTGGTACTGAGGCATGAACTGGATGTTTTTAAACTTGTATCATGTGTTGAGCTGTTTCGGGAAAACTTGGGTGTTCGAATGTTCGATCGGAAATTTTAACATTTTCTATTTATCCGGAATGTGATACAATATTTGGAATTCACAAATAGTTATGAGATAACTGAATGAATGTTATAAACATAGCAGTTTAGTCTCACTTGATCGGTTGCCACGGAATTTTGATGTGATCAAAACTCCGTCGCAATCACGTAGCGTACGCGGATACTCGCCGGATAAACTTATTAGACTGCTACATCCCTTAGCCCCGACCAAGTGATTGTAGGAGAACCCCGTCGCCGAAAGCATCCGTTCGGGTGCTCGCGGCAGCGGTGTTCCGCCTTGGTGCACTTCGTCGACGGCATCGGGGGTGCGGCCGCCTAATAAAGTTTGCGACGAGCATTCGATCAGGATGTCGGGAATCTTGTTGAATTGCCCGACTTGATATTGAAAAGTGTTTTCGATTTTGAGACTAAAATGCGGGGTTTATAATTGTTAGGCATGCGATGTCTAAGGAATTCATTTGATTAGGCATGTGATGTCTATGGAGGTTGCGGATTCCAACTGTTGTAGTTTTACACTTTCTTTTCTGTGACCGTAAGTGTAATATGTGATATCGCCGGTTTCGTTGCTATATGTCAACGACAATTGGGATGCGCATGTTTACTTACGTTGATGACATGTGATGTTATGAGTTGCTGGATATGTTATATTGGATCGTCGTGTTTGAATAGCCGGGGGGGTTTATGTGAGATGAGTGTTTTTTCATTTTCATTCATGTAAAAACTTGTATGTAATATTCTTTTATTGGGGCACTTCCAGGTTGCGGAAGATGTCACCCTTTGTATATTATTTACTTTTCCGCACTAGGATAGACCCAAGGAGGAGGGCACAAGTAACCGGGTTCTGGAGTCCAGTGGGAGACCAACCCGAGGAGTCGAGTCCGGGTCTCCTAACTCTAGAATTGGTAGGGTTGCTTGTCGCTCTCGTAGGGGTCTAGGGGTGTGGGTTTGGCTATTCATCGCGATCGTGGAATCCGTGTTTCATACTGGCTCGTATTAAAAACACGGACGTCCTAGTATATCCAATGTTTCATATGATTCTTCTGCTGCGATATCTCTGATGTGATCATGTGATATGTTCTGTGATGGATACTGTATATAGTATATATGATATATTATATAGACGTTACTTATGTTTTACACCCGCGCTAGTCCTGCCCCGCTCTGCCGTTAGTTACCTAACCTAACGGTGCACGAGGGGACATCGAGGCGAATACGGATGGCATAAGTGTACGACGTATTTATTTGTGATGTTTAGGTATTTAAATGATGGGACTTCATTAATGAGATTAATGAAATAAAAGAAACCTAAGATGTTGTAGAATCGAATTTCAAAAATAAAACAGGTAGCTACAGTTCTTGCTTTGCACAGTGGTATATATGATATATCCTGCACCTTATTCGATAAGGAAAGGACCGAGATCCCTTCACCGGGAGTGACTCCTTTAGCAAAAACTGGCAGATGCTCCACACTCGGTTTGTCTTTTGATTGCTTTTAAGAGTTTTGCTTTGCACAGTGATATATATGATATATCCCGCACCTCATTCGACGAGGAAAGGACCGACGATCCCTTCACCGGGAGTGACTCCTTTAGCAAAACTAGAAAAGCCTAAACAACACTCCATTTTAAAACCATTTGATTCTACAACGATATCAAGTTCATTACGCAATAGGTTTTCAGAAAAACCTGTCGTAGCCCTCCGTCATTTCAGATAAGTCCTGTTTAGTATTCGTGCTGCGTTTGTTGACCTTGTCAAAGCGCAGTGTGCGGTAGCTAACCAGTATTTATCTGCTTATGCATATGATGCAGATTTGGTTAGGGTAGTCGTACGGCCTTGTTGACCTTGTCAAGGGTCGTGCGGGTGGGTTTGATTCAATCAAGAAATGACGGGTTGAACTTGACTTACGGTCTATGGTTTGTTGACCTTGTCAAGGTCATAGATCGTTTGGGGCAAAATATTATCGGGAATTTCAAGTGTTGAAATTTGCAATGAGATTGCATGCCTTCTATGAGATAGTTGGATCCCGATACCCGCTGCGAGTAAGAGTTACTCCTGGGAGAGTTTTACACATTGCAATTAGCCGATCAAGTAGGTGTCTAGAAAGGTGTCAACGGGGTTACGCCTCTGGGAAAACGAAGTTTACATTAATTAGGTTCGTGCGAAAGCACGGGGGACCTCCCTCAAAGTACCGACACTGGCCTGGCTGAAAGATTGGCGAACTTGTAGTGTGTAATTAATCCCGGCTAGTCTTTCCTTTTAGGGTTTGAAGGAAGATTTGATAAAAACAGTGGGAGCCATCCTGATTAGATAAAATAATAACCAATCTATTCTTGTCAGAGCACACGCTGAGTGTTTTCTTCTCTCTCTCTCTCCAGGTAGCGACCATATCATGCCTTAATCAAGATAATAATACGGATTATTGACCGAACCCGCTTGTTATACTGAGTTGAGGAACGTTGGTCCCGCTCCGACTTATAATTGTTATAAGACAGAGCAGGAAATTGGGGAATACCAGATTTCCAGTGCCGCCCAAACGAAGAAAGTGCATATGATGCATCTCCTTCGGGTGTGTTCATTACAAAGAACTGTTTCTCTGTTTCCTCTACGTCCTGGGTATTTGATACCGGATCAGGATCCCAGATATGTAATCAGTTACATAGGGCTACAGAAAGGTAGAGAACTGAGAACGGGTGATAAGTTTCATGAGGCAGAAAACGGTGCAAGTGTTGCAGCCAGGTCTGTTGGTCACTGTCACCCTGTATTACCTGAGTACATTGATTCTGAACAAATGCCATTAGATACCGAACCTGATATACAAAATCATATCTATCTCTTTATTAGTAAAGAAACGATAAAATTTTGTATTGTTGGATAATGTTTTGAACATTTCCTATATCAAAAGTTGATCGGTTCAGGCACGTTATCTAAAAGCATTAATGTTCTAAATCAAACTACAGCTCTTGGTATACAGAACACACACAAGAGGAAGAGTTCAAAAATGAACGAATTCTTCTTGAGGTATTGTAGATTAGGTCATATCAATGCGACCCGACTAGCTGAAGTTACATATAGATGCATATTTAAATCAGTTTGAATTTACATCTTGTGAAACTTGCCAGTCATGTCACAAAGATAAGATGACACCAACTCTGTTTATTGGAAACAGAGAAAGAGTTAGTGAACTCTTGGGATGATACATGTTGATGTATAAAGGCCCACTGTCTACACATGCCAAGACCGGTTCGTTGTACTTCATTATATTCTCTGATGATCTCTCAAGATTCAGTCATATATTCCTGTTGAAACACAAGTCCGAACCTTTTGAGATATTCATGGAATATAAGTTAGAAGTAGAGAACCAAAATGCGGGTATAAGTATGATGTCCTTTGATGAGATCAAGGAGGAGAATACTTGAGCACGGAATTCTTGGACTATTCTAAAGGAGAATGAGATTCTCTCTCAGCATTACTCCTCAGAATACACCATAGCACGTTGGTGTATCGGGGTGGAGCAATCACACCCTATATGATATGGTGTGCTCTATGATGAGTACTACTGAGTTTCCTATTTCCTTTTGGGAGTTATGCGCTTGAGAAGCTGCATACCTATTGAATAGGGTTCAAATCAAATCAGTTGCCTACTACTTCATATGTGATATGGAAAGGGAAGATCCCATATCTTAAGTTAGTTAAGATTTGGGGTTGTCCGGCCTATGTCTAAAAGAAAAATCCGGACAAGCTCGAGGCAAGGTCTGTTATGTAGAACTGGAAATGTTCCAGCTATACAAACTGCAGCTGATGATTTGATAGAACCAAAGAATTCAGTAGATTCCAACGAACCTCTGCCTCTCCGCCGATCTAGTAGGGTTCCTCACCCACCTGAGAGTTACTTCGGTTTCTCTATGACAGTGGGAGCGAGGATTGCATCATGAGATGATGACCCAACTAGTTTCGAGCTGGCCATCAGGAGTGTGACTCTGTTAGAATGGCTGGATGCGTAGCGATCTGAGATGGAATCCTTATACACCAACAAAGTATGGACTTTGGTTGCTATATCTGAAGGGTTAAATCCCCATCAGGAGCAAGTATATCTTGAGAAGATTACTTGGTGTAGATGGAAAGGTTGAGACTTTCAAAGCTAGACTTGTTAAAGGTTTTCGTCATCGACCAGGCGTGGATAATGATGAAACCTTTTCCAGTGGCTATGCTTAAGTCCATCCGGATCCTGCTTGCCACGGCTACATACCATGACTACGATATCTGGCGGTTGGGTGTCATGACTGCTTTTCTAAAATGATGTTTTAGAAGAGGGCGTCTATAAGTACACAGCCAGAGGGCTTCGTAAATAGTGGGAGCAGCGGAAACGTGTACAAGATGTTTTATGTGATAAAGCAGGCATCGCGGAGTTGGAACATCTGTTTTGATGGGTTAGTCAAATAGTTTGACTTCATCAAAATGGTAGATGAACCTTGTATATACAAAAAGGTAGTAGGGAGTATGGTGGCGATCCTCGTAGAGTACGTGGATAACATACTCTTGATAGGGAAGAAGTTTCCTATGCTACGCTCGATCAATCTCCGCTTATCACAATGATTCTCCACATAGGATCAAAGTGATACCTACTAAATCCTGGGTTTTGGATCTATGAGATAGATCTAAATGGATGTTAGGATTCTCACTAGTTGGAGTGAGATGGTATCAATCGATCCTGGGGAGAATCACTGGAAGGGTTCTAGGGTGATAAGGACGACTGAATGTCAGTCACAGGCATTGTCTTTACCCTCAGTAAAGGGACGGTATGTTGGAAGAGTTCCAAGCTAGATACCGTGGCATACTAGACGATAAAGGCAGGATACATCGCTACTTAAGATGCTACCAAAGAGGCTGTTTGGGTGTATTTTGGTTCATGAGATGAACTAGGTTCCTCCCATTGTGTGACAATGGAGTTGTGGCTTATGCCAAGGAACGTCCGTCCCATCAGTGATCCAGACATATTCTAAGGCAGTATCACTTGATCATGGAGATAGTTGATCTCCAGGGTGATCGAGGTTAGAAGAGTAGACCAAGAGGACAACACGGCGGATCCACTCACAAAGGCCTTTTCCCAGAGAGAGACTTTTATGGGATGGTTGAGTATGAGATACTACAACCACTGCTACAGATGGCCCTAGTGCAAGTGGGAGATTGTTAGTTATATGTATGCCCTAGAGGCCATTACTATACATAGGATGTATATTGTAGTGGATGCTTGGACATATATAGGGAGGACTTTCTTGCTCGACATGATAGTATGCTATCTGGTTGCTCTTTACCTTAACGTGTACACTGATTGTCTCTCTGTTACATGTTGGTAAAGCCCTTAGGATGTGTACTTGACTACCTGGACTATGATGCGGATCATACTAGTGGGGACATGGTAGTCCATAAGTACATCCTTCAAAGTCCCTAGTCGTGGGTGTATCGAGACGGGGCATCGATATACCAGAGTAGACTAGCGTATACCTTCTCGACCCATACAGATGGGCGATGGATGATCCCATATCCATTGGTGTTTGACATCAGAGATGATATACGGGTGCTCAGTGGAGACTGGGTACACTGGACAGACTCGCCGAGAACTCCCAGATAGTATTATACCTTACGTCAGATGGCAGTTCTCTGGTGACACTGGTACAGAGTAGTCTGTTGACCCGAGATCGTCATAGAGTCTTGTGTGGTTCCTACTGTGCTTTGATTTCCACCTTACCACATCCAAGAGGGCGTGCAAAACGGTGGTTTTTGGGTACAGTCCCGAATCACATGGAGGCAATGAGCGATAGGAGGGGATTCATCTCTCCCGGTATAGGGAGTTGATGTTGCGCTGTGTTCGATTGGCTATAACCGGAAATCCCTGGCCAGGGTTGCTGAGATTTACTGGTAAGTGTTACCTGTAGTTTCTCGAACTGTTATAGACCTCATATCGACACGACTTATCGAGCTATTAGGGTCTGACGTTTACCACCCCTAGGCGAGATATGCGACATATCAGACGACGAGACCGGACTGTACGGTAAGTGTTACTGGTTAGATTCACAGGAGTGTGAGCGGGCTTGCTCGTCGATCTTCTGATCGCTCAATACCCGGGTGGCCGTTACGTTTAGCAGACCGCTTGCGGCTTGCGGGTGTTTGATATGATCATCACCTGCTGCCGGCGTATTGACGAGTCTTTAGAGTCCTACACAGAGGTTTCCTGGCTCAAGCAAAACGAAATAGGAGCGCATATGAGATATGTGCGGGACCGAGAATAATGCGTGTATGTAATACCGTATTCTATTCTCGCGATGAATGTATCGATTGGTTGTATACGATATAACCTAGTTATCGAATCAAGGATTGATTCGATAAGCCGATACATTGGATACTAGTCGGTTATATGCGACATGACCGGATCGTTAAATCAAGTGTTGATTTAATGATTTAATGCATAATTATATATTTGATATATTACTTTGCATTAACTAGTATTGGTTCACTTTAAATGGATTTTCTCACTTGAAGTTCACAAGTTGTATATGTGATATACTTTTGTGCACTTGTTTGTATCATGTTTGATGATACATGCTTACTTGAGTTTGTGTGTATGATTAAACCATGGTTATATGAATGGTTAGGGTTTTGTTTACTTATTCATTTATTTATTATTTATTTTGGAAAAGATAAATAGAAATGGTGGCTTTCTTTGTTTCTTTCATGAAGCTTCATGAAGTGTTGAAAGCTTGACCATTTTTGTTTGCTTCCCTTAACCTAACCATTCACCTAACCCTAGTTTAGTCTCTACACTTGACCATGGTTGGTATATGATAAGGATTCATTTTATTTTCTATTTGGAATAATACTTATCATATTATATATCATCTTCTTCTTCTTCTTCAAGAAGAAAGCTTGCTACCAACAATGGCATCTTGAGAAAAAGAGTGAGAAATCCAATTCTAAAGTGAACCCACTTCCTATTTCTTCATCCTCTACCTCTTGTCAAGTAGTATAGGGTGTTTTCTTCACAAGTTTCATGACTTGGTGAAGTGGGAGCTTGATCTTGTGTTGCCTCGACGTAGATCATCTTCGGCATCGAAGTCGACGACCTAGCCCGCCCATTTCTCCGATGAAGCCGACGCTAGAGTCCGGGATCCGATGATCGCAGGGAGGGTACACCGTCACGGAGCTTTGGAGGTGGAGGACCGGATCTACAAAGGTTGTATTTCCATTTACCCTTTAGTTAAGTTGTTAACTAGCTTCTAGTTTCGCCTAAAATTCTAGTTAACGATCCGTATTAGGGTTTCTCGGCACTTGTAAAATTTGAAATTGGCATGGTTGATGCCTTGTGATACCTCATTAGTGTGCCTAGGAACCCTACAGGATTAAGGTTGTTTAGCATGACAATTTTTTGAAAATGGAATGGACGATACCTCCCGAAATCTTGCTGTCGTGCTAGGGAACCTTATAGTGGTATCGGAGCCAAGCTAAAGATTTAGACAATGTTTGTTAGATTACGAAACCGAAACTGCTCCAAAACTTGAATCACTAAATCACAGTTTCTGTCAATTTTTTAAGTCGTCGAATTTTTTTTTTTAAAACTGCAGAATGTTATATGAGATGTAACATGAACACTGAGCAAATACGAACCCAATCCACCGGTTTTGACCCGGTGAGAACCCCCAAAAATCCGAGCAGGCCGGCCAAACAGTGACTTCTGGGCTTCGTATTTTTTCAGTGTTCTGGTCTCTAGGTTTTGGTGTTTCAGGTGTTGTTTGTTTTTGCTAAAAATTGCATGAGATGTTAATTTTCTATAAAGGCAATTCGGAGTGTTTCATAGTCGTAATTCTAACTATATTTCGTGTTATTTAGACGGTGTTAAAAAGTTCAAACGGATATCAAATACCCACTTTAACCCTTGCCGGAAAATTTTCCAAGAGTTGGATTTTTTCCAAGTTAAAGAATATTCAAATATCATGCAAGTGATTTGATGGAACCTCTAGAAGAACAAAACCCTAACTCGATTCTATGACCGTAAGAACCGCCGTCAAACCCTCGGGTTTATGGTAGTTCCGCGGCACCATAGGTGAGGCAAGGGTTGGCCCTTCTACGGTTGGTCCATATGTACTGTGTCATGTTATGAGTATTTTTAAACTGTGCTCAAGTGTTGAGCTTTTTAGGAAATATTGGATGTTTGTTGATTTGATCGGAATGTTTAACATCGTCTAGCTATTTGATGACATGTGATGTTATTTGTTGCTTGGATATGTTATATTGGATCGTCGTGTTTTGAATAGCCGGGGTTTTTATGTGAGATGAGAGTTTTTATTTTCATTCATGTAAAATTCATTGTATGTAATATTCTTTTATTAGGGCACTTCCGGGTTGAGGATGATGTCACCATTGTTGTATATTATTTACTTTTCCGCATTAGGATAGACCCAAGGAGGGGAGCACAAGTAACCGGGTTTTAGAGTCCAGTGGGAGACCATCTCGAGGAGTCGAGTCCGGGTCTCCTAACTCTAGAATTAGTAGGGTTGCTTGCCGCTCTCGTAGGGGTCTAGGGATGTGGGTTTGGCTATTCATCGTGACTGTGGAATCCATATTTTATACTGGCTTAATTTAAAACACGGAATTCCTAGTATATCCAATATTTCATATGTTATCTTCTGCTGCTGATATTCTGTGATGTGATCACTTTATATGCGTGAGATGAATGCTTTATTATTGTATATATGATATATAATAAACGTTGCTTATGTTTTGCACCCGCGCTAGTCCCGCCCCGCTATGCCGTTAGTTAAGTAACCTAACGGTGCATAACAGGACACTGTGGCGAATGCGGATGGCATAAGCGTACGTTGTATTTTCGTTTCTTTTGTGATACTTAGGAAGCATAATTGATGGGACTTAATTAATGAGATTAATGAAAGAAAAGAAACCTCAAAGATGTTGTAGAATCAAATTTTCAAAAAGGGTAGCTCTAGTTTTTGCTTTGCATAGCGATATTCCTTATAGAATATCTATCACCTTATTTGATAAGGAAAGAGCCGAGATCTCTTAACCGAGAGTGACCTCTTTAGCGAAACGAGCTGATGCTATAACCCACTCGGTTTTGTTTTTGATTGCCTTTTTAGTTCTTGCTTTGCATAGCGGTATTCCTTGTAGAATATCCAGCACCTTATTCGATAAGGAAAAAGCCGAGATCCCTTCACCGGGAGTGATCTCTTTAGCAAAACTAGTAAAAGCCTAAAAACCACTCCTTTTCAAAATCACTCAATTCTGCATCGATATCAAGTTCATTACACAAAAGGTTTTTCTTAAAAACCTGTCGTAACCCTCCATCATTTCAGATAAGTACTACTTAGTATTCTTGCTATGTTTGTTGACTATGTTAAGGCGTAGTGTGCGGTAGCTAATTAGTGCTTATCTGCTAAAGCATGAGATGCAATTGGATTAGGGTAATCGTGCAACTTTGTTGACTATGTTAAGGGTCGTACGGATGGGTTTAATTTAATCAGGAAATGACAGGTTGAACTTGGCTAGCACTTATGATTTGTTGACTATGTTAAGGTCATAAGTTGCTAGGGGCAAAAGTATTATCGGGAATTTCAAGTGTTGAAATTTGAAATGAGATTGCATACCTTCTATGAGATAGTCGGATCCCGATACCCGCTGCGAGTAAGAGTTACTCCTGAGAGAGTTTTACACATCATAATTAGCCAATCAAGTAGGTGTCTAGAAAGGTGTCAATGGGGTCACGCCCCAGGGAAAATGAGGTTTATTTTAATTAGGTCCGTGCGAAAGCACGGGGAACCTCCCTCAAAGTACCGGCACTGGCCTGGCTGAAAGATTAGCGGACTTGCAAGGTGTAATTAATCCCGGCTAGTCTTACCTTTTAGGGTTTGAAGGAAGATTTGATAAAAACAGTGGGAGCCGTCCTGATTAGATAAGATAATAACCAATCTAATCTTGCAAAGAGCGCATGCTAACACGTTTCCTTCTCTCTCTCTCCAGGCAGCAACCAATGTCACGCCTTAATCAAGATAATAATATGGATGTATTGACCGAACCCACTTGTTATACTAAGCGGGAGAAAGTTGGTTCTGTTCCAACTTATAAGTGTTATAAGTCCGAGCAGAAAATAGGAACATATCCGGATTCCCATGCCACCCAAATGAAGAATAAGCATGTTGATTCATCTTCTTTGGGGGTGTTAGTTACAGAGAACCGTTTCTCAGTACACTCTACGTCCTGGGTATTAGATACAGGATCGGGATCCCACATATGCAATTTGTTGCATAGGCTAAGGAAAGGTAGATAACTGGGAAAAGGTGACCATTCTCTAAAAGTAAGGAATGGTGCAAGTATTGCAGCCAAAGCAGTTGGTGAATATCACCTTGTATTGCCAACTGGGAATACATTGATCCTGAACGTCCGTTATTACATAGCCTCTAAGATATGCAATTTAATATCAATTTCTTTATTAGATAAAAAAGGATATAACTTTGTAGTAGAGAATAATGTTATGAACATTTATCTAAATCAAGTGTTGATTGGGTTTAGTGCGTTATGTAACGGATTATACGTTCTGAATCAAAACACAGTTTTTAACGTACAGAACACACACAAGAGGAAAAGTTCAGAAATGAACAAATTCTTCTTGTGGTATTGTAGACTAGGTCATATCAATACGACACGACTAGATAAGTTACATAAAGATGGATATTTGAATCCGTTCGAACTTTCATCTTATGAAACTTTCCAGTCATGTCTCAAAGGCAAAATGACCAAAACTCCGTTTACAAGACACGGAGAAAGAGTTACGGAAATCTTGGGACTGATACATAGTGATGTATGCGGTCCCATATCTACACATGCCAGGAATGGTTCCTCATACTTCATTACATTCACTGACGATCTCTCAAGATTCGGTCATGTGTTTCTATTGAAACACAAGTCTGAAGCTTTTGAGAAATTCAAAGAATATAAGCATGAAGTTGAGAACTAAGCGAGTAAAAGTATTAAAATCCTTTGATCTGATCGGGGAGGAGAATACTTGAGCACGGAATTCCGTGACTATCTAAAAGAGAATGGGATTCTCTCTCAGCTTACTCCTCCATATACACCACAGCACAACGGTGTATTGGAGTGGAGGAATCACACCCTATTGAATATGTTACGCTCTATGATAAGCACCGCTGAGTTACCTATTTCCTTTTAGGGTTATGCGCTTGAGACAGCAGCATACCTATTGAATCAAGTTCCGTCTAAATCGGTACCTACCACACCATATGAGATATGAAGTGGAAAGAGACTATATCTTAAACGAGTTAAGATATGGGGTTGTCCGGCCTATGTCAATAGGCAAAATCCGGACAAATTCGAGGCACGATCAGTTCTTTGCAAGTTTGTGGGATATCCAAAGAATTCACAAGGATATATCTTCTACCACGCTGAGGAACAAAAGGACTTTGTTTCTCAATACGCCACCTTTTTGGAAAAGGAATTTCTTGTAAAAAAAATTAGTGGAAAAAAGGTAGAGCTGGAAGAAGTTCCAGCTATACAAACTACAACTAATGATTTATTGGAACCAGAGGATTCAGTAGTCTCCAACGAACCCCAGCCTCTCCGCAGATCTAGTAGGGTTTCTCATCCAACTGAGAGATACTACGGTTTTCTCATTGATGCTGGGAGCGAGGATTGCATCATGGAAGATGATGACCAACCTAGCTTCGAGCAGGCCATCATGAATGGGGACTCTGTGAAATGGTTGGATGCAATGCGATCTGAGATGGAATCCATGTACACCAACAAAGTATGGACTTTGGAAGTTGCTCCCGAAAGGGTAAAACCTATTGGGAGCAAATGGATCATTAAGACGAAACTTGGTGTAGATGGAAAAGTTGAGACTTTCAAAGCTAGACTTGTTGCAAAAGGTTTTCGTCAACGACCAGGTGTGGATTATGATGAAACCTTTTCTCAAGTGGCTATGCTTAAGTCCATCCAGATCCTACTTGCCATCGCTGCATACCATGATTACGAAATCTGGCAAATGGATGTTAAAACCGCCTTTCTAAATGGTGATTTAGAAGAGAGCGTGTACGTGACTCAGCCGGAGGGCTTCGTAGACAGTGGGAGCAGCGGAAAGGTGTGCAAGCTGCTTAAATCAATCTACGGGTTGATGCAGGCATCGCGGAGTTGGAACATCTGTTTTGATGATGTAGTCAAAGAGTTTGACATCATCAAAAACGTAGATGAACCTTGTATATACAAGAAGGTCGCAGAGAGTAAGGTCGTCTTCCTCGTATTGTACGTGGATGACATACTCTTGATAGGAAATGATGTTCCTATGCTGCACTTGGTCAAGCTCTTCTTATCACAAAGATTCTCAATGAAAGATCTAGGTGATGCCTCTTACATCTTGGGGATTAAGATCTATAGAGATAAATCTAAAAGGATACTGGGATTGTCCCAATTCAGGTACATTGACACCGTACTAAAGAGATTTAGTATGGAAGATTCCAAGCGTCGGAATATACCCACGATCTCAAGACTCACTCTCTCCAAAGAGATGTCTCCCAAGACTGATTTGGAGAGAGCTCTCATGCAAGGGATACCCTATGCTTCGGCAGTAGGCTCTATCATGTACGCGATGTTATGTACCAGACCCGATGTAGCGTACTCACTAAGTGTAGTGAGTAGGTATCAAGCAGATCCAGGAGAGAATCACTGGACAGCTGTGAAGAACATTCGCAAGTACTTGAGAATGACTAAAGAGATGTTCTTGGTGTATGGTAATGGTGAACTCCAAGTGGAGTCCTTTACCGACTCGAGCTTCCAGAGTGATAAGGACGACAGTAAGTTAGTCTCGGGTTTTGTCTTTACCCTCAACGGAGGGGCGATGTGTTGGAAGAGTTCCAAGAAAAACACCGTTGCAGACTCGATGATGGAGGCTGAATACATCACTGCCAACGATGCTGCCAAAGAAGATGTCTGGATGAAGAAGTTCATTTCTGAGCTTGGTGTGGTTCCATCCATTGAGCATCCAATACCTGTGTATTGTGATAACAATGGAGCGGTGGCATTGGCCAAGGAACTCAGGTCCAATCAGAGATCCAGACATATTCTGAGGTGGTATCACCTGATCCGGGAGATAGTTGATCGCCGGGAGATCGGGGTCAGGAGAGTTGACACGAAAGACAACGTAGCGGATCCACTCACAAAGGCCCTCCCCCAGACACAATTTGAGAGACTTTTTGGAATGTTGGGTATGAGATACTACAACACATGGCCTTAGTGCAAGTGGGAGATTATTAGTTATATGAATGCCCTAGAGGCCATTATTGTACATATAATGTATATTATAGTGGATGCTTAGATATATATAGAGAGGACTTTCTTTCTCGACATAATAGTATGCTATCCGGTTGTTCTTTGTCTTAACATGTAGACTTGTATTATGATACTGTCTTGCTCTCACATGTTGATAAAGCCCTTAGGATATGTACTTGACTACCAGGACTATGATGGAGATCATACTAGTGGGGCCATGGTAGTTCACAAGTACATCCTTTAATTGTACCTAGTCAAGGGAATATCGAGACAGGGTATCGATATTCCAGAGTAGACTAGCATATATGCTTCTTGACCCATATGATAGGCGATGGATGATCCCACATCCATCGGTGTTTGACATCAAAGATGGTATACGGGTGCTCAGTGGAGACTGGAGGGGTTAGTCTGTACTCGCCGAGGACTCCTATGTGGTAGTATACCTATCGTCAGATAGCAGTCCTCTGGTGACACTGGTACAGGTTAGTCTGTAGACCCGAGATCGTCATAGAGTCTTTTGCGGCTCCCACTGTGCTTTGATTTCCTCCCTACCACGCTCAAAGGAGACGTACAAACAGATGGATTTTGGGTACAGTTCCGAGTCGAATGGAGGCAAGCGATAGGAGGGGTTTCATCTCTTCCGGTATTGGGGGTTAATGTTGCGCTATGCTCGATTGGCTATAACTGGAAGTCCCTGGCCAGGGCTGCTGCCGAGATTTACTAATAAGTGTTATCAGTAGTTTCTCAAACCGTTATAGGCCAGACATCGGCATTACTTATCACGTTACTGGGGTTTGACGATTTCCACCCCTAGACATGATATGCGATATATCAGACGAAGAGACCGGACTGTACGGTAGTATTACTGATAGGCTTCATGGAGACTATGGACAGGCTTGGTTGTTGATCTTCATATCGCTCAATACCCGGGTAGCCGTTACGTCCAGTTAGTACCCCTGACAGCTTGTAGGTGACAGATGTGATCATCACTTACTGCTGGCGTATTGACGAGTCTTTAGAGTCCCACACAGAAGTTCCCTAGCTCAAGCGAAACGAAGTAGGACACATATGTGATATGTGTGTGGGCCTGATTAAATACAAGTATGTGATACCGTATTGTAATCTGACAGTCATCTGTTATCGGTTCGGTTATATGTGATATAACCAGATTGTCGAATCAAGTGTTGATTCGATAATATGATATACAGATAAATGATATTAATCGGTCATATGAGATATAACCGGATTATTAGATCAAGTGTTGATTTAATAATGTGATATATATTATATGTGATATAATTAGGTATTAACTAATATCATTAGCTCACTAATTATTCTTCATTATATATATTATAATATATATGATATATATATATATATATATATATAATAATGAAGCATGACATTTAAATTTCTATTTTGTGAAAATAGAAATGAGGTGGAAAGTGGAAGCATGGTTGCAAACATGGGATTAACTTTAGTTTATTCATCTTGACTCACTATTCAAGCATGGTTGCAATTTTATATTGCATAATTCCATTCTTGAATGAGTGAGGGGTCAAGAGTTTCCATTCATTCTAGCTCATACTCAACACTTATCCAATTTTTCTTTAGTTGCTCCCCTGGTTGCTCTCTAGCTTCTTCCTCCTTCTCTTGTCATGGCTCAAGCTTCAACCCTCATATGTGATGTGAATCATGAAGCTTGAACACAAACTAGTGAGCTCATAACAACCCCTACTTCATCATCTTACACTTGAATAGCGATCAAGTGTAGCGTGTTTTCATACGCTAAAGAGTTTAGTGTAAAGGTAGCTTGAGTTGGAAGGACTTCGCGTGGATCATCTTCGGCACGAAGATCATCGGAGGAACCACGTTCAAAGTCTCAAGAGAAGCCTAGTGGAGTAGCGAGACTACTACACGGAACAAGTGAAGAGAAGGACCGTCTACAAAGGTTGTATTCTTGTTCTCTAGATGTAAAGTAGTTTACATTTAGTATTGTCTAAATCTCTAGTTAAAAATTCTAGGATTAGGGTTGTTTATCATGATAATTTTTTGAAAATGTCATGGACGATGCCTCCAGTAACCTTGCTGTCGTGCGAGGGAACCTTACATGTTGATCTTCTGATCGCTCAATACCCGGGTGGCTGTTACGTTTAGCAGACCGCTTGCGGCTTATGGGTGCTTGATATGATCATCACCTACTGCCGGAGTATTGACAAGTCTTTAGAGTCCTACACAGAGGTTTCCTGGTTCATGCGAAATGAAGTAGGAGCACATATGTGATATATGCGGGACTGAGATTAATGCGCATATGTTATACCGCATTCTATTCTCGCGATTTATGACATCAGTCGGTTATATGTGATATAGCCCGGTTATCGGATCAAGTGTTGATTCGATAAGTTGTTACATTTGATATTAGCCGGTTATATGTGATATAGCCGGATTATTAAATCAAGTGTTGATTTAATAATTTAATGTATAATTATATATTTGATATATTAAATTACATTAACTAATATTAGCTCACTTAAGCATTTCTTTTTCTCACTTATGATACACTTAACATATATGTGATATATGTTAATTGTATTGTTTTCTTTTTACACAAAATATATATGTGATATATATTGTTGTGTCATGTTAGGTTACAAATGCAACATGGATGTATGAGACTCACACCATGCTTGATTTAATGTGGGATTAATATTTATTATTAAGTAATTCAAAATCATTTGGGATTAGTCATGGTTGAGCTTGGAAGAAGCTTGTAGAACATTGACTTAGTCCACTTGTTTTTGTCTTGTATAAGATATTTATTAACCAAACCATTAACTTTATACCATGGTTTATTCTCTACATGAGTTTGTGTATGACATAAACTCACCCATGGTTGTTTTTCTAACCTCATGAGTTCATTCTCATTCTTCACTTCATCTTCTTCTTCCTCAAGAAAAGTTTTCTAAGGTTTGGAGAAATGAAGAAATATTGTAAGAAAAATTAATCTAAAGTGAGCCCATTTCCTACTTCATCATTCTCTACTATATTAACCATTTCGTTTAGGGTGTTTGGTTCACTAATCTACCATTAGTGAAGAGGTAGTATGAGCTTGAGTCTCCTCGACGTAGATCATCTTCGGCCTCGAAGATTTCGAGCAAGCTTGTTCATTTCTTCATGTGAACCCTTACTAGAGTTCGGGTGTTCACTACTTGGAGCGAAGGGACTACTACAAGGAGTTTTAGAAGTGAAGGACCGGTCTACAAATGTTGTATTCCTCATTCACTTAGATGTAAAGTTGTTTGCAAAGCTAGTTCGTCTAAATCTCTAGTTAAGATTCTAGGGTTAGGGTTCTTTAGTACGGCAAAAATTTGAAAACAGCATGGACGATGCCTCCCGAAACCTTGCTGCCGCGCTAGGTAACTGGTCGTGTGGATAGCCAGTGAAATTAAGATCTTAGACCCTTATGAGTGCGGCAAGTTACCCGCCAATCCCCGAAGTGAGGAAACCCCAATCAACAAAGTGAGTGGGCCACCGAGCACTTCACGGAATCCGGTAACTTGAGCACCCCTCCATGGGTCAACTTTTACCCCCTACGAGTGCGGCGAATAGCCCGTAAATTCTAGAGTAAGGCCCCCCGGTCTCAACTCTATGAGATGCGGGCATGTTGCCCTCTAGAACCCGGCTATTCGAGCACTCTTCCGCGGGGTAATCCTAGTACAGAAAAGAAAATATATATACAACGGTGACATCGTCCTCAACCCGGTCGTGCCCCAACAAAAGAATATACAAACTGGCAGTGACGGAAGTTCACATGTCGGACGCTCGTCCTGCAATAATGAATATAGAAATGAATCTTACCTGTACATCTAATATTGCACATATGGCTATCCATCACGACAATCCGCACAAACCATAACCATATATATATATATATATATATATATATATATATATATATATATATATATATATATATATATATATAACCGCAGAAGCAAGCAACACCAGAATGTGTGCAACCCCATCTAAATGAACATATAGCAATTAGACGACGTTCAGCAACACATATACACATCACAGATACCGACGATGCAAAAGTTTCGAGTTTTTAAAACTCCCGAGTTGTCCCAAAGCTAAGGTGACACAAAGTGAAATCTGGCACAAATCAAACAACACCAAAAATACCATTTTACAAAACCCAGCACACACCATGAAAACGAGCTCCAAAAAGAACACAAAAACCGGACTTCACAAGAAATTCCCTTTCACAAAGGTGGTATGCTGAGAAACAAAACATCTTTTGTTTCTCGGTTTGGTAGAAGATATTCCTTTGCGAATGCTTGGGATATCCAACATCTACAGAACTGACTTTGCCTCGAGCTTGTCTGGATTTTTCTTTTAGACATAGGCTGGACAACCCCAAATCTTAACTTACTTAAGATGTGGGCTCTTCCCATTCCATATCACATATGAAGTGGTAGGCAACTGATTTGATTTGAACCTTATTCAATAGGTATGCAGCTTCTCAAGTGCATAACTCCCAAAAGGAAATAGGAAACTCAGTAGTACTCATCATAGAGCACACCATATCACATAGGGTGCTATTGCTCCCCCACGATATACCATCGTGCTATGGTGTATACGGAGGAGTAATGCTGAGAGAGAATCTCATTCTCCTTTAGAATATTCCAGGAATTCCGTGCTCAAGTATTCTCCTCCTTGATCTCATCAAAGGACATAATACTTTTACCTGTTTTTGGTTCTCTACTTCTAACTTATATTCATTGAATTTCTCAAAAGTTCCAGACTCATGTTTCAACAGGAACATATGTCCGGATCTTGAGAGATAATCAGTGAATGGAATGAAGTACAAAGAACCAATCCTGGCATATGTAGACAGGGGACCTTCATACATCAGCATGTATCAATCCCAAGAGTTCACTAACTCTTTCTCTGTTTTCAATAAACAGAGCTGTGGTCATCTTATCTTTGTGACATGACCGGCAAGTTTCACAATATGTAAATTCAAACTAATTTAAGTATGCATCTAAATGTAACTTCAGCTAGTCGGGTCGCATTGATATGACCTAGTCTACAATGCCTCAAGAAGGATTCGTTCATTTCTGAACTCATCCTCTTGTGTGTGTTCTGTACACTAAGAACTGTGGTTTAATTTAGAACGTCTATGCTTTTAGATAACGTGCCTGAATCGATCAACTCTTGATATAGGAAATTTTCAAAACATTATCCAACAATACAAAATTATATCCTTCTTTACTAATAAAGAGACTGATATGATGTTGTATATCAGGTTCGGTATCTAATAACATTCGTTAAGAATCAATGTATTTGTTAATACAGGGTGATAGTTACAAACAGACTTGGCTGCAACACTTGCACCGCTTCTATCTCATGAAACTTATCACCCGTTCTCAGTTCTCTACCTATCTGTAGCCCATGTAACAAATTACATATGCGGGATCCTGATCCGGTATCTCATACCCAGGACGTAAAGGATACTGAGAAACAGTTCTCTATAATGAACATACCTGAAGAAGATGCATCAGCATGCACTTTCTTCGTTTGGGCGGCACGGGAATTCTGGTAATCCCCAATTTCCTGTTCTGACTTATAACATTTATAAGTTGGAGCGGGACCAACGTTCCCCAGCTTAGTATAATAAGCGGGTTCGGTCAATACATCCGTATTATTATCTTGATTAAGGGGTGACATAGTCGTAACCAGGAGAGAGAGAGAGAAGAAAACACTCAGCGTGCGCTTTTACAAGTTTAGATTGGTTATCAATTTATCTAATCAGGATGGCTCCCACTGTTTTAGTCAAATCTTCCTTCAAACCCTAAAAGGAAAGACTAGCCAGGATTAATTACACTCTACAAGTTTGCCAATCTTTCAGCCAGGCCAGTGCCGGTACTTTGAGGGAGGTTCCCCGCGCTTTCGCACGGACTTAATTAAAATAAACCTCGTTTTCCCAGGGGCGTAACCCCGTTAACATCTTTCTAGACACCTACTTGATCGGCTAATTGTAATGTGTAAAACTCTCCCAGGAGTAACTCTTACTCGCAGCGGGTATCGGGATCCAACTATCTCATAGAAGGTATGCAATCTCATTGCAAATTTCAACACTTGAAATTCCCAATAATATTTTACCCCTAGTGTCTTATGACCTTGACAGAGATCAACAAACCATAGGCTGCTAGTCAAGTTCAACCCGTCATTTCCTGATTGAAGTAAACCCACCCGCACGACCCTTGACAGAGATCAACAAGGTCGCACGACTACCCTAAATTAATCACATCATATGTTTATACAGATAAGCACTAATCAGCTACCGCACACTACACCTTGACAGAGGTCAACAAACGCAGCACGAATATTAAATACTACTTATCTGAAATGACGGAGGGCTACGACAGGTTTTTAAGAAAACCCTTTGCGTAATGAACTTGATATCGTTGTAGAATCGAGTGATTTTTTATGGAGTGTTTTTTAGGCTTTTCTAGTTTTGCTAAAGAGGTCACTCCCGGTGAAAGGATCGTCGGCTCTTTCCTCATCGAATAAGGTGCAGGATATTTCACAAATATCACTATGTAAAGAAAAAACTATAAAAACAATCAAAAGACAAACCGAGTTTGTAGTATCTGCTAGTTTCGCTAAAGAGGTCACTCCCAGTGAAGGGATCTCGGCTCTTTCCTTATCGAATAAGGTGCTGGATGTTCTACAAGGAACACCGCTATGCAAAGCAAGAACTAGAGCTACCAGTTTTTAAACAAGTTTCTACAACATCTTTAGGTTTCTTTTAGTTTCATTAATTTCATTAATAAAGTCCCATTTTATTATGCTTCACAAGCATCACTTTTGAAACGAAATCTGCAATATAACATATATCTCATATATATAATATAAACATTCGTCTCAAGCAGCAATATGATCTCATCACAGAACATTGCAGCAGAAGATAACATATGAAATATTGGATATACTAGGATTTCCGTGTTTTATGCGAGCCTGTATAAGACGCAGATTCCACGGTCGCAATGAATAGCCAAACCCACATCCCTAGACCCCTACGAGAGCGGCAAGCAACACTGCCAATTCTAGGGTTAGGAGACCCGGTCTCGACTCCTCGAGATGGTCTCCCACTGGACCCTAGAACCCGGTTACTTGTGCTCCCCGCCTTGGGTCTACCTAATGCGGAAAAGTAAATAATATACAATGGTGACATCATTCTCAGCCCGGAAGTGCCCCAATAAAAGAATATTACATACAATGAATTTTACATGAATGAAAAAGAAAAACTCTTTTCTCACATAAAACCCGCGGCTATTCAAAATGCGACGATCCAATATAACATATCACAGCAACACATAATATCACATACCATCAACGTAAGTAAATATGCGTATCCCAATTGTCGTTGATGTATAGCAACGAAACCGGCGATACACCATATATTACACTTACGATCGTAGAAAAGAAAGTGTAAAACTACAACAGTTGGAATCCGCAACCTCCTTAGACATCGCATGCCTAACCAAATGAATTCCTTAGACATCGCATGCCTAACAATTATAAACCCCGCATTTTAGTCTCGATATCGAAAACATTTTTCAATATCTAGTCGGGCAATTCAACAAGATTCCCGACATTCTGATCGAATGCTCATCGCAAACTTTAGTAGACGCCCGCACCCCCGGATGCCGTCGACGAAGTGCACTAAGGCGGAACACCGCTGCCGCGAGCACCCGAACGGATGCTTTTGGTGACGGGGTTCTCCTAAAGTCACTTGGTCGGGGCTATGGGGCATGGCTATCTATTAAGTTTACCCGGCGAGTATCCGCGTACGCTACGTGATTGCAACGGACTTTTGATCACATCAAAATCCCGTAGCAACCGATCAAATAAGACTAAACTGCTAGATTTATAACATTCAAATTAGTTATCTCATAACTACATGTGGATTCCAAATATTGTATCACATTCCAGATAAACAGACAATGTTAAACTTTTCGATCGAATAACAAACACCCAAGATTTCCCAAATAGCTCAACACTTGAGCGGAGTTCAAAAAGTATCCATCACATGCCACAGTACCAATGGTCCAGCCGTAGAAGGGTCAAACCAACGCCTCACATGTGGCAACGCCGTACTGCCCCAAACCCTAAGGTTTAGAGGTGGTTCAGACGGTCACATAATCGAGTTAAGGTTTGTGTTCTTCTAGAGGGTCCACCGCGTTACTTACATGATTTTCCGGAAGTTTCAAACTCGAGAAAAAATCCAACTTTTGAAAAAATTTCCGACAGGGGAAAAAGTGAGTTATTGATATCCGTTCGAACTTTTTAACACGTTCTAAAATTATCCGGAAAAACTTAAACGAAGTTAAACTATCCGATCGAATCAACGAGTCCTCAATACATCCCAGAAAACTCAACACTTGAGTAAAATTAAACATTCCCAAAAGCACTTGGTAATAGCTACGGATTGCCCATAGAAATTGCTAACAATGATTCCCTACTATGGCCGCGGAACCGCCGCTAAAAGCCTATTATGGCCGTGGTTCCGCGGCTATTTGAGTGAATTATTGGTTCGAATTTCACAGATATCCATACAATTTCCTGCTTGATTTTCTGAGAATTTTTAATATGAAAAATATCAACTTTTGAAAATTTTTTCAGAAATTAGGGTTTTACGGGTATTCGGAGTTCGATCAGACTTTAAATTTCGCCTAGACTTCGCCTAAAGCTCTAGCTTGGCTCTGATACCACTGTAGGGTTATTAGGCACTCTCACAAGGGTCTATAAGGCATCAACCATGCCCGATTTAAAATTTAGACGTGCCAAACAACCCTAACCAAGATCTTTAAACTAGAGATTAGGCGAAACAAAGTATGTTAAACACTTTAACACTAAGAGTTTGGGATTACAACCTTTGTAGTCCGGTCCTTCACTTCTAAAGCTCCGTGTTGAGGTCCCTTCGCTGCGATCATCATGTTCCCGGACTCTAGAGAGGCTCCACGAAGAGAAAGATGCAAGCTCGCTTCCGATCTTCGATAACTAAGATGATCTACCTTGAAGTTTCTTTAACACAAGCTCTCACTCACTAAATGAAGTGAACACCCTAATCTAAATGGCTAGGATAGATTAGGATGATGAAGTAGGAATTTAGCTCTCTTTTATTTTCTTAATCTCACTCATTTTCATCATCTCTCAAAAAGCTAGAAAGCTTTTTAAGCAGGAAGGAAGAAGAAGAAGAATGAATCCTTTTGTGATGAACAATGAATAAAACCTATGGTTATAAATACAACCTTTGAGTTATTTTAACTCATGTAGAGATTTTAACCTAGGGTGAAGGGTTTGGGTTGGGTTAAATAATATCTTGCAAAAATATCAACACATAATATCTTTGCAAGAAACAAAACATAAGCTTCTAGAAGCTTCAAGAAGAAGTTAACCCAAATCAAACCCTAACCATGTTTAATCTCCACTAATCATGTTGCATTTGTAAACATAACTTGTTACAATATTATATATCACATATACAATATTTATTGTTACAAAATAAAATAATACAATTAACATATATCGCATATATATCAATGTATTGCCCGAGTGAGAAAAAGAATCAATAAGTGAGCTTATATTAGTTAATGTAATTTAATATATCAAATATATAATTATACATTAAATTATCGAATCAACACTTGATCCGATAACCCGGCTATTTCACAAATAACCGACTAATATAATCTGTATCAGTTCATCGAATCAACACTTGATCCGATGACCCGGCTATATCATATATACCCGGCCGATATCTCATATCGCGAGAATCTAATACGGTATCACATACACGTATTGTCCTCGCTCCCGCACATATCATATATGTGCTCCTACTCCGTTTAGCCTGAGTCAAGAAACCTCTGTGTAGGACTCTAAAGAATCGTCAATACGCGGCAGTAGGTGATGATCATATCAAACACCCACAAGCTGCAAGCGGTCAGCTAAACGTAACAGCCACCCAGGTATTGAGCGATCAGAAGATCAACAAGCAAGCCTGTACATTCTCCTGTGAATCCAATCAGTAACACTCCCGTACAGTCCGGTCTCTTCTTCTGATATGTCGCATATCTCGCCTAGGGGTGGTAAACGTCAGACCGCAGTAGCTTGATAAGTCGTGTCAATATGAGGTCCATAACAGTTCGAGAAACTACTGATAACACTTACCAGTAAATCTCAGTAACCATGGCCAGAGATTTCTAGTTATAGCCAATCGAACACAGCGCAACATCAACTCCCTATACCGGGAGAGACGAATCCTCTCCTATCGCTCATTGCCTCCATGTGATTCGGGACTGTACCCAAAAGCCACTTTTTTGCACGCCCTCTTGGACGTGGTATGATGGAAATCAAAGCACAGTGGGAATCACACAAGACTTTATGACGATCTCGGGTCTACAGACTACTCTGTACCAGTGTCACCAGAGAATTGCCATCTGATGTGAGGTATAATACCATCTGGGAGTTCTCGGCGAGTCCGTCCAGTGTACCCAGTCTCTACTGAGCACCCGTACACCATCCTTGATGTCAAACACCGATGGATATGGGATCATCCATCGCCCATCATATGGGTCAAGATGCGTATACGCTAGTCTACTCTGTTGTATCGATGCCCTGTCTCGATACACCCTCGACTAGGAACAGTTATCGGATGTACTCATCGACTACCGTGGCCCCACTAGTATGATCTCATCATAGTCCCAGTAGTCGAGTACATATCCTAAGGGCTTTATCAACATGTAACATAGAGACAATCAAAGTACATATTAAGATAAAGATTAACCAGATAGCATACTATCATGTCGAGCAAGAAAGTCCTCCCTATATATGTCCAAGCATCCACTATAATATACAACGCATGTACAGTAATGGCCTCTAGGGCATACATATAACTAACATCCACCCGATTGTGGAAGACCCCTCCAAGCTCGTAGCCGCCGGGAATGCGCTTGAGTATCGATCACCCTTGCCGAAGACGATCCACCTGAGGGAACGCGAAGGAGGCTCAAACCGGCGGTCCAAAGTTGCTAGGTTTGGATGGCCGGTGATGTAGGGAAACTTCACTATATTTTTCTCTCTAGAATCTTGCTCTAAAATGGAAGCAAGAAGAAGAAGGAGATGGAGAAGATGAAGCATGAGCCATGGAGGAGATGAGGAAAAACTCATCAAGTCAACTTGTGTAGAAAAGAATGGCTAATAATCAACCATGATGCAATAGTGCATCCAAATCAAATAACATATAAAAATACATAGCCATGCCTCTCTATATTGTTCACACCATACTTCATAACTCCACATGCCACCTCATTTCCCTTTTAATTGTCCAAAAAGGAAAATCAAATATGAGGTGTCCTTCTAAAAGCACTCCCGTATAAATACGGAATACTTCACCTGGTATGTGTATCGCTACACATACGCATATCCGTATAAAAATACGGATAGCACCAAAGAGAGAAAATGAATAGTGAATAATAATACTAAAATATATGTATCAAAATACATATATAAATTATTAAATCAAAACCTGATTTAACGATCCGGCTTAAAGTCCGTATATCGCATACACGTATTTAATCGGACCCCTACACGTACCACCGTACGGCTCCTACATCTATCGCTTGAACCGGGAAAACCCTCTGTGTGGGACTCTAAAGACTCGACAATACGCTGGCAGTGGGTTTAACCATAAGCACGTCAGTGGCACTAGCTGTACGTAACGGCTACACAGGTACTTGTCGAAAGGGGGTCGAAAATAAAGTACGTCTTTACCCTATTGAGCCTTAATGTGACAATCTCCGTACAATCCGGTCTCTTTGTCAAAGAGTATCACATATCGGATCTAGGGGCGGATAACGTCAGACCCCTACTAACCCGATAAGTCATGTCTGAGTCTAGCTCATCACCAATTGAGATACTACTAATCAACTATCAGTAAATCTCCCCCACCGTGGCCATGGATTTCTGGTGATAGCTAACTGAACACAGCGTGACATCGACTCCTAATACCAGGAGAGACGAATCCCTGAAAGTCGACCACTGCCTCCATGTGGCTCGGGACTGTACCCAACTAAAACCTGTTTGTACGACTCCTTTGAACCATGGTAGGGTAGTAGCCAAAGTACAGTGGGAACTCACACGAGACAAATGATGATTTTAGGTCAAAGGACTAACCTGTACTCATGCCACCTGAGAACTTCCATCTGACGATAGGTATAATACCATCTGGAATTTCTCGGAGAGTCTGTCCACTGTACTCACATCCAGTGAGCACCTGTATACTATCTTAGGTGACACAACACCAATGGCTTATGAGACCGGCCACCGCCCCACGTCGGGGTCTCGAAACGTATATACTAGTCTACTCCGGAATATCGATGCCCTGTCTCGATACTGTCACGGCTAAGGACATTTAAGGATGTGCTTATAGACCATCCCATTCTCACGTATATGATCGCCATCATAATGCTGGTAGTCAAGCAAGAATCCTATGGGCTCTATCAACAGGTAATAGTAATCTACAATACCACATAATGCATGTACATGATGATTGTTTCCCCAATAATAGAGCAAAACTATTTTCAAAACTCAAGAGACAGCGCCTCACGTGTTTGCCACGAGGGCGCCAGCGCCAGGGTTAAAAACTCTTAAAAGAGCAAAGCTCTGTTCAAAACTCAAGAGGCAGCGCCTCACGTGTCTGCCACGAGGGCGCCAGCGCCAGAGTTAAAAACTCTTATTGGTGCCGCACGTGCACAACACGTGAGCGCTGGCACCTGGTAGAATTAAATTCTACTCTCTATTAAACAGAGCCGTTGGATCACAGATCCAACGGAGATGATAAATTATCAGAATGCAGAATTAAATTTTGTTGAGGTAATATTCCTCAAATCTTTCTAAACAAAAAAGATTACTCTCTGTAAAACAGAGTACCGTTGGATTAAAAATCCAGTGGTGATCAAAGAATCACCGAGCTACAAAATAAATTCTATATGGGAAAATATTTCCCTAATACTGTTAAAAACAATAAAAATATTTTCTGTAAAATAGAAGTCCTTGGATCAAAGATCCAACGGTGGGTAAAATCCCCAAATCTATTAGGATATCTCAATGAGAGATTTCTTCAACTAATCAACAGACCCGCCTCTACTATATAAAAGACCAAAGACTTCAAGTCTGAAAATAGGGAACCCCACATAAGTTTTGAGAAAAAAGAAAGAAAGTTTCGAAAGAACAGAGAATTAAATTCTCGAGGAAGAAGAACCCTCTTCTTGGAAATTTTAGGTAAATAAAATTAGATAAAGATCCTATGGATCATTCAAAAAAAAGAAGAAGAGAGAGAACTCAGGAGTGCTTAGCACTCAGTGGGCGGCGCTCGGCGCCTCACGTACCCCTCACGTGAGCACCATAAAATAAAGAGTGTTTAGCACTCAGTGGCTGGCACTCAGCGCCCAATACCTCATGTGCCCTTCATATGGACGCTACAAAACAAAGAGTGCTTAGCACTTAGTGGGTGGTGCTCAGCGCCCAGCGCCTCACGTGACCCTCATATAGGCGCCAGAGAACATAAAGTGCTTGACCCTCATCATTCAGTGCCTAGCACCTTACGTGCTTCGCATGTGGGCGCCATAAAGAGTGCTCAGCACTCCATATAGAGACAAAAGAAAAGAAAGAGTAAAGTGTGAGCGTCAGAACTCACATAAGTACTCGACACTTTTTGCAAGAAAAGGGGACTGAGCCCAAACCAGTGCTTAGCACTTTTTTCAAATAAAAAAAACTGAGTGGGTCAAACCTAAGTTGGTTAGGTCCCTAATTCAGATCAACAGAGCCCACGGGTTCATTGCTTCCCAAACATGACTCATGATATCCAAAATGATGTTCATCCCACATTTCCTAAGTTAATCTTAGTCCCCCAAAAATGGCTAATGATTCTTAGATGGTCCACCATGATCTCTTCCCTCAGACATGGGAATCGGTTAAAGGGTACATCTCTCCATACCTCTGACGCATGTCATTGTAATTTCTCAACGTCTTTAAAGAGGTGGCGGGTCCCAACAACCAACTGTTTTTGGGTGCACTTCCCAAGCTGACGTGTACACCTTAAACCAAACCACACCCCAAATAGGTGTATCCCACATAATCGCCATGCATCACGTCATGTAACAAATACACGGGCTAAAATGGTGATCTACGGACCGAAACGTCCTTAAACTAACAACGGACCGTAACGTCCTTAAACTAAAACAACAGAGTCCAAATGCTCTCTTGTTGGATCTGAAACAAAAATGTTTCTAACACCCTGTTAAGTAGATCTTAGTCTCAAATTCGACTAATGAATCCTTAACAAAAAACTAATCGAGCCCCAACTGCTCACAAACATTTAAGTCGATCTTGATCTCAAAACAGATCAACGATCCTTAAAACACACCAAACCCAAATCTAAGATATACGGATTTGGACTAATCCATGCCCTACGGGCGACAACATAAATTAGTCTCCGTATACAATCCACAGGCAACCAAAAATAAAACAAACAAATACGACACGAAGTGAACTTCTAGAGCAAGAGAAAGTGGTTATCGCAATGCGATAACATAATTAACTGCAGGGGCTTGTGCCTGCAGGGAAGAGCGTCCCCACAATCAAAAACCCCTCACAAACGAGGGGGAATCTGACGAAGTCTGCTACAACGGCCGCATCCGTTCAAACCTCCGATATACGGTGCTATAAACCAACTTGGCATCTTCGGAGAGGTGGACAGATAAATCCAAATAGCATATGCCCCCAAATTCTGGCAAGACGACCTACGCGGCCCGTCTCCATTTTCGGTGGTAAACAGATTCTGGCATGCCCGGTGAGACCTTTTCCTCTTTCCACTCCACACTTCGTGTGTCGTGTTCGCGAACAAATCGCGGTTTACTATAGTTGCCCCTGAATTCGAGGTACTAAGATTTGGTGTCTTGCTCCTATGCAGAGAAAAGAAGATCAATGGCTTCCAAGTGTACCTGCAACAGCAACTCCCGCTCCGTCCCCGCTGGAGGAGTGGCATACGGGCCTAATGCAGCCTCCATCTTTTCAATGCCGGTGAGGCAGGTGACTCAAGCCACCACTGGATTGTTCTTCGGGACCATGTTCCCGCCAGTAAGCTTCAGCACCCCAGTGCCATCATAGGAAGCTCTAAAGAATTCGGTCTTCGATCGACTTGCAACTACCATGGCCCCTCTCAATGGGTCGTCCAAGCCTGCCACCTTAGTCTTTAACAGGCTGAGCCAAAGCTCAAATGGGCCCGCAAAGACGCTCACAATACCTGAACGGGTTATCCCGAAACGAATAGTCATTCCAGCTCTGGACGATGAAGTCATAAAAGCAGGGGGTATGAGGAAGCCACTACCACAACTGAGGCAATACCATTTGCAAGACATACTCAACGTCGCCACTGGCGCCGAGTGAGGAAAGCTGAGGGCAACTTTCCCTCTGGACTTACTCCACCAGCTCCAATGGTGGAGATTGACGCTGCTGTTCCAACCGAGAACAGCTTTGAACTGCTTCGGAGGGTGCGAAAGAACTCTCCGACCGCAGTGTTGAATAAATCTCCACTTACTGCTGAAAATATGAAGCAGGCGAAGCCAGAGCAGCCCCTCGGCAGCTGTCCTCCCGAATCCACAGAGTATAGCGGGAAGTCCAAGGTTCTGTGATCAACAAAAACTTCTCTCGTCAATCGAAGAAAATGAACGTTCGACAAGAGGAAAATTATCCCTCCAGCATACAGCGAAGGACTTCTTTCACGTAGGCGCCTACTACAATGGCTCCTTCAACTTCGACTTCTCACAAAAAGAGAAGGCCGGAGAATCTCTCACCACCGGCGGCAAATCCCAACGGTGATGGATCCAAACGCCCCAAGTCTGGGGGCATGATTGTGCACACGGTGTACATGGCGTCCGGAAAAGAGGATAGTCGTGCTTCCGTGAGTCATCGGCCACAAACTCGGTCATTAACAAAGGCTTAGGAGCAGCAACAAAAGCTCCAAGAGATGCTAACGAAAATGACAGCACTCACCGGACAAAAAGAAAGCCCGGAAGCAGTATCTGAATAGTGCCAGGAGTAGGAGACCGATACTGAGTTCCTGCGAAGGGTGCTAGAAAGAAAAGACAAGGAGGCCGCGGAACAAGCTGCTAATATAAAACATATGGCTCTCCTATTCCAAGACATAGTTGGGATGATGATCCAGCCAGAACCTCCAGCTGAAGACCCGCTGATAATTATCGAGGACGACATAGGGGAAACATCAAACCCTCTTCCAGCTTTATCGACAGCCAGGGAGGAGGCAATCTCTAAGGCTGCCCTCAATGCCTACATAGCTCAGCAAATATGAGCTCATCAGGCAAGCGAAGCAGCTGGCCAAGTCGTCAAGATCGAGCGACCGTACCCAGGCTGGTACGATCAAATCAAGTACCCACCGAGATATACGATCCTCAAGTTCCATGTGTACAAGGGGACAGACAACCCGCATCAGCACGTCGCCCATATCAGAGCTTTATGCGGCAATACTGGAGGCGATGACAAATTACTGCTTCGCTAGTTCGTTGGCAGCTTGTCGGAAACGACATTTGAATGGTACTCGGAGCTCCCAAATGACTCCGTCAAAACATTCACAGAAATGGAGCTACTATTCACGCAGCGGTTTGTAAGCGCAAGCGAGCGCACCCCGATCACAGCATTTATCAATACCAAGGTGAAGCCAGGAGAGACCTGGGTTCAATACGCAATCTGATGGCGGAACCTATGGTCAAAATGCGAACAACGCATAGAAGAGGCTCCTGCCGTGGGCATGTTCATAAGGACTCTCGATCCTCAAACGACTGTGTCCCAGTTTATGACGTTCTTTTAGCCGATCCCCTTCCAGGGTTTGATTGACAAGCTGGCCCAAATGGACCAGATGGGCCACGGGCCTCCTTCTTCAAAAATGGACCCTTGGAATGCAAAGGGTAAAAGGAAAGCGACCTTCGTTGCCAACACTCAACAACAGCCGAGCAAATTGAAACCAGTTGCTCGCTAAAGCAACGTGCGCTCGCGCCAATCCTTCTAGGAAAAGCTAGAAAGTCCTTACTCGTTTTTCCGTGATAAAACGAGGAGACTGTTCGAACTGGCAATGCGCAACAAGCTCATCACACTGCCGAATTCGAGACGTCCGCTGCAGCCCGGTGACGTCAACAGCCCTAACTACTGCTCCTACCATAGAGTAGTGGGCCACCCAATTGAGGATTGCTACGTCTTCAAAAACTGGGTCGAGGACCAATACCAACAAGGGAAGTTTACGCTGTCCGAAAACTGGAGGGTAAACCCATCGCAAAAGCACGCTCCTAAAAAGGTAGATACGCCGGGGGCATCATGCTCATTTGTGGAAGAAGCTTCTTGGGAAGTGGTCCTTTCAGCTAAAACTAAAAGAATACTGAAGAATCTTCAAGCATGTCCGACGATCAAATGGAAAAGCCCGCTGGAGCCCGAGATCATTGAGGGGATGCTTAAACCGCGCCTAACACCGAAAGCTGGTAACGATGGGCAAAACACCCAAGTCAAGCCTTCAAAGTCTTCGAAAGGAAAGAAGAAGACCAAGAAGCCCATACAGCCTGGCGATAAGCGCACGGACCTGTAAAAATACATCGACGCGCTGGAGGATTACAACCAAAAGGCGCGGACCCCAGTCACTCTCGAAAAGTTTCTCAACCATATCCTTGAGAACAGAGACATTGACATTGATGAAAGAAACGACTCGTCAGAAGAACCCGAGGATTATGTAGCGAGTTGCCACATGGTCTCTCACTCATTGTTAAAAGACGAAGAAACTCCCTCGGTGTCGGAAAGCAACGCAGAGGAACTGGGGGCAAGACCGGTGCCAAAATCCCTCAAACTGTCAGAAGGCCCAATTGACAGGATGCTAAACGAAGCCCTTCAAAAGAGCAAAGATGACCGAGAACGTGAAACGGCCATATACGAAAAGGACAAGTGTCGGCGTCAGGCTAAAGAAGCTGCGGTAAGGATGAGTCGTAAAGTACTCCAACCGAGCCAAAGCACACTTGCCACCAACAAGAGCAGGATCAAGATAGGGAAGCAGTTCGCAAAAGCTCTGTCAATAGGAATGAAACTTCCACTTCTCAAGGAAAACACTCCCAGGAGTACGCGCCTCGACGAAGCGGATGTACATCTAAACTACTGCTTATACCATCGGAGGGTTACACACCCCACCGAAGAGTGCAGTGCCTTCAAGAACTGGTGGCAGGGATGTGTTGCCCACCAACAACACTTCAAACGGATGAAGCGCAAAGCCCGTCGGGAGCAGAGAAGCACGACAGATGAGCGTGAAGGAACGGATGGCAACTGTCATATGGTTGATACCAGTTTGACAAGAGAAAAATCTTAAGTTCTTACCTTTGGGAGCGATTCTGAAGAAGAAATAACTCTCGACCCTCTCTTCAAAGAATCCACCTCTGGAAAAGAAGAAGAGGTGAAGAACTACGAGAACATTCAGCTGCGTAACCATACGTTGCCTGAAAAGAACCTCGGGCCTACAACCAAAGGTTCAAGCAAAAGAGACAAGGGAAAGAAAAAAACATAGGAGATTGAGGATCGAGTCTCCTCGGCTATCAACTCACTGACTGCATCTGCTCTTCTAGCCTTGACTTGAGTAAATATTCGCCCTCGATGATAGAGTCGTCAAAGAGCTCGCAGCCAAGGATCCGCCTAAGAAAAATAAGGTGGATTATAATGTCCTGGCACATCTGAGGAAGATACCTTCATAACTGAGCATACTGGATGATTTCCTCCTGTAAAAAGAGGCACGAGATTCTCTGATCAAGGCATTACAAGAGCCTGATCAGTTCCAAGCTTTCCTTGCAGAAGAAAAGATGAAGGACGAGCTGGCAGAGGTTCATACATCTGACGTTACATTTGGTGAAGAAGATCTCCTCCTTGGGACGTGTGAGCACAACCGTCCTTTATATGTCACCGGGTACTGCCACGACATTAAGATAGGAAAGATCCTGATCGACAATAGGTCCTCTGTCAACCTTCTCAACTTGAAGGTACTGAAGAAGATTTGCATGAACGTTTAGCACCTGGCCGGGGACAAAATTACCATCTCCGGCTTCGACTCGCAGTCATCACGGACGCTTGGGTCCGTGATATTTACATTACGCTTTGGGATGCTCATCACCGAAATCAAATTTCATGTCATTGATGCCAAGAATTGCTACAACGCTCTGCTCGGCCGGCCTTGGTTACATGAGTACAACGTCATCCCTTCTACACAACATAAATGTATGAAGAACTTTAAAGACGGCCTCGAGTACACAGTTATAGGGGAGCTAAACCCGTTCTCCGTAAATGAAGTCCGCAAATATGAAGACGCCAAGTACTTCTTACCAGACTTTGAAGACACAGAAAGATGTCGTAAATCGGAGAATAAACAAAAAGCCATCGCCACTATCCCGGTCTTTGGGAGCGATACCGAGGAAGATGAGGAGATAATCTACTCGAGGCAATCTCAAGGCAACAGGCCAGGACCATCTCCTCCTATTTTGGTCTTTGGCAGTGACTCGGAGGACGAGGTCAACGCCGTGTTCTCCACTCGCCCGCTAGCACAAACCGTTACTGGAGCTGACCAAAGCTTGCAAATCACCATAATTCCGCAGCAGCATTACAAAGAACTCGACGCACTTTATACATACAGCATACAAGAGCTGCGGACCTTCTACGTTCCTCCTAGACAAAGAGGTGAAAAGGCGATCCTCTTCTATCAATCTACGGAGTCCAAAGTGGAGAAAGAAGTCTTGCATGGTGCCGAGCTTGCGCTTGATAGGCTTCAACCATTTTATCTGCCCGGATATTACGCGGAGGGATTGAAAAGGCTATTAAGATGCCAAGGTATATCCTTCAAACAAACCGTTCGACAAGCCCAGTTCTACAACAAGATTTGGGACATTCCCGGGGATCAACGAAAGATGCCCAACGGGAGGATGGAGATGACTGGGATTGGATATGTTCGGTCCAAGAAACGGGAGCGATTCCATGGCTGCCATATCATAAATAACTTCGGTGGAGAAGCGAATGCTTTTCCAGATAGCGCTGATATTGAACCAGAGCGAGATCCCGCTGTAAGAATACCAAGTCCGTCATTTGAAGAACAAATTGAAAAGCTAATGAGAAAAGCCGGTCAAAAGGTTCGGGATGACCACAGCCGCGAAATGGCCATTTACAAGAAAGACAGGACGCAGCGTCTCACTCAGCAGTTTGCAGAGAGAAAAGACTACAATGCCCTTCACCTTCAGACCGCTGTGCGCTCTCGTGGCAAGGGAAAAGTCCGACACAGAGGAAAAAACATGGTGGAGAACGAGAATGATGTTCTAAAACAGCGAAGCGGATCCAAGAAGCTACGCAATCGAGAAAGGGTCTGCTGGAATCCGTCTTTTATGAAGAAGATGGGTCAGGAATACTCTTTCCCCCAAGATAAGATAAGGAAAATATTTGACCTTATCATCAAGCATCAAATGATGAAGCTACCGAAGTCTCGGCATCCTGAACAAATAAACAAGGTCCGTCATCCGGCTTATTGTTCCTACCATCGAGCAATAGGACATCCTCTTGAAGACTGCTTCACCTTCAAAGACTGGGTCGAAGACCAGTATCAGCAAGGTAGGTTTGCTCTATCCGACAGTTGGAGGATAACCCCACCACGAAAACATGAGCCAAAAGCGACCTATGTTGTGAGGGTAAGTCCAGATTAACATCGAGTTTGGAAACGAACTCGTACATGTCACGTGATAACATTCTCAAAGGAGGGGGGCGCAAGAATATAGACGATCTCTCCCAGTGCTTCACAGATGAGGATGAAGATGAGGTAATCTCAGAATTTCCACCGGCGCCAAAAGAGTTGGAAGATGGGATACACACCACGGTAGACAATCTAAGAAAAATTGACTTAGGGACGGAAAATGATCCAAGACCAACGTTCTTCAGTGAGCTATTGTCTGAAATGCAGGTGGCCACATTGAAGGACGTGCTTATGCAGTATAAAGACTGTTTCGCATGGAACTATTCCGAGATGCCGGAATTAGATCCAGAAATAGCGATGCATAAACTAGCTATATCGCCGGACGTTAAGCTAGTCATGCAAGCGCCGAGAAGAATGCGGCTCGAACTTGAAATGAGTATCAACGCCGAAGTCAAGAAACTAATTGACTCCGGCTTCATCCAGGAAGTTCAATATCCTGAATGGATCGCCAATATCTTTCCGGTGATGAAGAAAAATAGGACAGTACGCATCTGCGTGGACTTTCGGGAACTCAACAAAGCTTATCCAAAGGATGACTTCCCAGTGCCTGTTACCGAGCTGATGATCGATAACACGTCTACCCATGAGGTCTTCTCCTTCATGGATGGATCTTTGGGGTATAATCAAATAAAGATGCATCCCGAAGACCAAAAACATACTGCCTTCCGGACTCCGCTGGGCATATTCTGCTATAAAGTGATGCCCTTCAGTTTGAAGAACGCTGGTGCTACCTACCAGAGGGCCATGACGAAGATCTTTGATAACCTCATACATGAGATTGTCGAATGTTATATCGACGACCTTGTGGTGAAAAGCAAATCGTATGAGGAGCACTGGAAGCATTTGAACATAGTGTTCCAGCGTCTTCGGAAGTACAATTTGAAGATGAATCCTCTGAAATGTGCGTTTGGAGTCTCCTCAGGCAAATTCCTAGGCTTTATCATACGATACCGAGGCATCGAAATAGGCCCATCAAAGATCAAGGCGATTATGGAAATGCCCATGCCAAGAACTCTAAAACAATTACGGTCTCTCCAAGGAAAGGTCGCGTATATCCGACGGTTCATAGCTAACCTCTCCAGAAAATGCCGTCCATGCAGCCATCTAATGAAGAAAGGGACCATGTTCGTTTGGGATCATAAATTCCAAAGTGCACTGGACGAAATCAAGCAATATCTGCAGAACCCATCGGTACTGACCGCTCCGGTTAAGAGAAAGCCCCTTATCCTATACACAACAGACCTTGAAGGTTCTTTAGGCGCGCTATGGGCACAGGAGAATGATCAGGGGAAGGAGAGAGCTCTCTACTATTTGAGTCGAGTTCTTCTGGGGGCAGAAAACAACTACTCCCCGATCGAAAATCATTGTCTAGCACTGATCTTCGCGATAACGAAGCTTCGACATTATGCCCTGGCACATGATGTTAGTGATATATGCCCTAGAGGCCATTATTGTATCATACTGGATTGTATATTACTTAATGGGAGCTTGGGATATACACGGATATAGTAACAGTCTTGCTCGAAATGGTAGTATGCTACATGGTTTGTTTCTACCTCAATATGTGCATGTGTTTCTTTTAGCATATCGCTTATACATATTGGTAGAGCCCTTAGGATCATTGCTTGATTACCAGCGTTGTGATGGCAGTCACACTAGTGGGGGCTGGGTAATCTATAAGCACATCCTATACAGGTCCCTAGTCGTAGGATTATCGAGACGAGGTATCGATACTCCACTGTAGACTAGTGTTTACGCTTCTCATCCCAGCAGGGGAAATGGTCTGTCCCACAGCCATTAGTACGCCGTATTGGAGATAGTATGCAGGTGCTCATTAGGTTATGAGTACACTAGACAGGACTCGTCGGGAACTATTGGTGGGTATTATACCTATCGTCGGGTAGCAGTTCCCAGGTGACATGAGTACAGCTTAGTTTGTCGACTTGACACTGCTACTTCGCCTCGAGTGTGTTCCTACAGTACTTTGATTACTACCCTACCATGGCTCAAAGGGGTCGTGCAAACAGGTAGTAGTTGGGTGCAGTCCCGAAGCACTTGGAGGCAGTAGCGGTTAGATAGGATTCTTCTCTCCCGGTATTGGGGGTTGATATCGCGCTGTGTTCAGAAGGCCATTACACAAAATCCTTACCCAAGGCAAGCGAGATTTACTGCTAGGTATTTCAGTAGTTTCTTAGGGTGTTTTAGGCTACACTCCGACACGACTTATTGCACTATTAGGGGTCTGACGATTATCGCCCCTTAGGCCCGATATGTGATACTCTTAGACGAACAGACCGGACTGTACGGAGATTGTCACATACAGGCTCAGTAGGAGTTCGGATGAGTTAGCTCATCGGCCTTCTTACCGATATTTACCTGGGGACCGTTACGTACAGCTAGTGCCATTTGCGGCCTATGGTTAAACCTACTGCCAGCGTATTGTCAAGTCTTTAGAGTCCCACACAGAGGGTTTCCCTGCACCAGGCAAAAGGTGTAGAGGTCGTATTGTTTTATGGCAGGGCTTCGATCACGTACGTGCACTTGTGCGCGTGTGATGATCGGGCGGATAATACTAGTGGGCTTTGGTTTAAGCCAGATCCTAGTATTATATTGATGGCTTGTTTCGTCTCTTTGTATTCGTGTTCTTCGGAATACGGATGCGGGTATGTATATACGGATGAGGGGCATTCTCATAATTATCCGGGAAAGCATCTAGAAGAAGTTAACCTAATTAGGGTTTTGATTCTTTAATGGATTAATACAATTAGGTGGAGGAAATGAGGTGTTTACTTGACAAAAGAATAGCACATGGCTCTTAGTGACTCATGGCATGACTCATGCTATAACTCATGGTGTGATCATTACACTAGATATTTTGAATCAGGTATGCTTGATATTAATATTTGGATGCTTGATATTTTATTAAGTGTGGTTATTATTCACAAGTTATTAGCCAAGTCTTTTCTTTAGTTAAGCTAGAACACTCTCTCTTCCTCAAGTGACCTTCTTCTTCCTGTAAACCCTAATCCTCTCATGTGTTAAGAATCCTAGGGTTCCAAGAGACAAATCACTCCATCTTCTCACTCTACACCACCTAGGACTTCTAGTTTAGCGAACTTGAAGCCGTAGTTATCTCAGATTCGAGATAAAAGCTCGGACTATAGACTCTCAGGTGGATCCTCTTTGACTCGGGGAGGCCGTCAAGGTTGCTGCGATCTGTTCCGATCCTTGGAGCTGACGACGAGTGGAGGACAGCGATGAAGACCCGAAGGACTTGGTATCATGAGGTATAACTTCTATCCGAGTAGTTAAACCTCATACAGTATTGTGTTAGCTAGGGTTTAATATCGATCCTAGAGTTTGAGTCGGTGTTGCGATCTTTGAAAAGTCATTTTTTGAATATTCCGTCTCCCCGTGGACACGCAGGGGGCGTGACATCGACTTACAGTGGTATCAGGGCCTACTAAACCATAGCTAACAATTTAGACGAAGTGTAAAACTACGAAACCGAAATAACTCCGAAACATCGAAATCTAAATCCAAGTTTCTGTCAAATTTTCCCGAGCCTCTAAATTTTTTTTAAACAATTGTAGAGTGCTCTACTTCTTATGATATGACCATACACCAAATTTGAAGTACTTTCACCGGAATTGGACCAGCCACATTAGCAAAAAAACGGGTGTCACCTTTTTTGTGGTGGTGAAATACTTTGAATTTTGGTCTGTGTTCTAGTTTCTTGGATCTAAGATCTCAGGTGTTGTTTGTTTTTGCCAATTTTGGATATACTGTTATCTTTTTACTGTGGCAATACGAAGTGTTTCGAAGTCGTAGTTTTAACGTCGTTTAAAGTTTAAAGTTGTGATATATGTGTTTGGAAACGTCGACTAATTGCTATACGTTGATTAGTCATGGTTGCACATATCTGTGTTGCTGTTCTTGTTGGTTTGTGTATATGAACTTTATTGGATCGTCGTGGATGAATAGCCGGGGATGTGATATGAGGGTTTTTCATTCTTTCATTCGTTGTAAAATTGTTACGTGGTGTAATATTATTTTGCGGAGCACATCCTGTAACATTTCAGAAAAATAAAATATTATTTTTGGAAATTTAAATAATTAATATAATAAATATTATGAATATTTTAATGTATGGAGATTAGTTTATGATATGGTATAATTAAATACCGATAAATTGGGAAATATTTAGAAACTTATATCAATTATTGATTTTAAATGAATTTATGAAAATTGGGAATTTTGCAATAAGTATACAATGATTTGTAAATAAGTAAGTATTACTAAACACAATTAGTATCTAATCACACATTGATGGTGTTTTGTGCATGTGACATGCACCATATCATATTACACATTTGTTACATTTTCTACCATGGCTTTTTCCCAATTTTTCATGCATTGTTTTGTTTTTAAATGAAGGGGAAAAGGAAAAGGAAATAAAATATTAGAAAAGAAAAGAAAAGGGAATAAACAATGAGGTATGGGTAAGAGAGAGAAGAGAGGGTGAGGGGTCTTGTGTTGACCTTGGTCATTTGTTTCCCTCTTCATTATCTTCATCATTTTTCCTTCCTCATCCCCATGGCTGCCCTCTCACTCCCCCCCTCCTTTACCTCCTTACCATAACCTCAATCTCACCTCAAAACATCATCTTCCCTTCACTAAAATTGTGCACAAGCTCACTACAAGCATTTTGGACCAAGAAAGTTTGGATTTTGAGCACTTGGGGCAACTCAAGAAATTTCTTGAGTTGCCAAATGAGGTAATTTCTTCACCATTAGTGTAGTAATCTAATTCCTTTAGCACATATACATGTTTAGAGTTTGTTTAGTGAAGTTTTGTGATGTTTGAAAATTCCTAGAGGTGGTTAGGGGATTTTATGAGTTGTGAAGTGTAATTGAGGTTAGTAGAAGCCATACAACCCCTGTAGTGTTAGTATTGTAAACTAAAACTAGAGATTTAAACCCAAGACTTGAACTTAGAAACCCTGACATCGTATATTTGTGGGAATTGTGGCGATATTTGGAGTTCTGCTGTGACCCGGGGCAACTGAAAAATATTTAGCAAAGACTGAGATGTGTGCAGGCAACCTAGAAGCTAAGCCCAAAACCTGAGACCCCCTATCAACTTCCTGGCCGCAGATTTATTCCCATTGGCCGCAAATTACGGCCTGGGTAGGATGGAATTGGTTCGTGTTGGGTCCATGGCTTTATCTTCAATAAATTAGACCCTCCACGTATGCAAATTTGGCTAATTCAACATAGGGTAAAATCTGGAGCAAGGTTTCAAGGTTTCTGGTTATGTTTCGTGACTTTTTGTGATTTCTGATTTCAAAAACTTGGGTTTTGGTATTCGAACCACGGATTCGATCGTTGGACGTTTGTACGTCAACGACGAGGGATTTATGATTGTTTTCGTATGCGTAGGCGATAGGTTCTAACCTATAGGCATCTCGTGTGGCATTTTGGATTGAATCTGATTTTAATGTGATACGATATGTTATGGCATGTAGTACCTCCATGTGGACTTCGGACGATGAGGTTGAGGATGGCGGCATCGACTTCGACAAGTAAGGATCGGGGTGAGTAGATATATATCTATGGGGAAAGTCGGGTGGATGGCGTATAGCACCCCCGCAGTTCGCAGTGTAGCCTATGATATATCATGTATATATACGATACTTTGTGTTATGTGAAACATTTTTTATTATCAAGAAGGTTTTAGGAGATCATGGGTTAAATTTTTGTGTAATTGGATGATAGTGTCGTTAGCTAGTTTTTAGTCGCAGAACCCTAGAATAAGGTACACGCGCACACACATGCATACATTTTATTTTCTTGTGCGTATATGGGGATATATATATATATATACATATATGTATGTGAGTATGTATACATATACATGGATGATGAGGATAGTATATGGTACTTGGAGATGAGTCGATGTGATTGGGCATGATACCACGAGATCGGTGATGTGACTTGGTTCGTATTATGAGATACAACATGATATTATAGCGGATCTTTAGGCGGTGTGTTTTCATACACACGCATATATATATATATATATATATATATATATATATATATATATATATATATATATGTGTTGATGGTATCAGAATGTACTAGACTTTAGATCAGAACCCCTAATTCAGGACAATGATGATAAGGATACCAGATGAATAATGAGATAAATGTGATATTCGACCCGTACCCAGATTTGGGATGCCGTACGATGGATTTACCGTACGTGATATAATTATGATGATAGATCCGCACTCTTGACTCGAGGATGTCATATTATATATTGTAATGTACGTGACACTATTGAGGCGGGATCACCGACTACTAGATATAAATATCGACTCGGACTCAGGTGGTTTTCCCTACCCTTTCGATTAGTCTGTTAGTTTAGTCCTGTAGTTTACTTAGTAGATGTTAGACTGGGCTCGAGTCATACTTATTTCCAAACTAACGAATCGTGAGTATTTTAAAGACGGGCCAAGGGATACTACGGATATTTCAAAGGACGTACCTTTTCTTAAAAACACCGTAGCCCCTATTTTCTAAACACCGCGATTCATGCTATTTCAATGCCAAACTGTATGACTCGTGTATATTAATGTAGATTCTTTATTGTTGCATTTATTGTTCATTTTTCGTATTTTCTTGCTATTCGCATCGCATTGCATATTTAAATGTGTTTTTATTGTTATATTGAACCCGTATTATCAGGATACCAGCACCATTACTGATGATGCGTATGTCTACGAACACTTGCTTGCCGGCTCACACACATCATCATCAATTGCCATGTCATGTACACTTTAGAGAATATTAATTCATTGATATCGCTTGCTAGTTGATAGTTCCGATATATCATTACTGTGCTAGATTAGATATTGCATTTATTACTGAGATACTTCATGCATTTATACATTCGTTTGTCATGAAATATTATGGAGCTTTATACCAGTATTCACTGTCTATTGACATCGTGATTTTGAGATTTTGGATTTCCATGAGATTTATTGATTTGGAGAAACCACTAGGATTTTATAAACTGATTATCATTTCTAAAGAAAAAAATTGCGGTTTTCTCGTGATATGATATGAGATATGTCCACCATGAGTTTTCTTGGCTCTTGAGTGATATCATACACCCGATTCGAGGAGGAGGAGGAACCGTCTGCGGGTGCATGGTGGACCCGGTGCAGTACCCTGGGGCAAGATGGTCGCAGATGATGGCGTTGAGCCTGGCAGGGGAGCACTACCGACCGGTTATTGTGACACGGCGGATATTCGGAGGATACCGACGTAATCTTGAGATTTGATGATATAGGCCAGTCCGGATTGCCGGAGCCTGAGGTATTAAGATTTGATGATACGGGCCAGTCCAGATTGCCGGATCCCGAGATATTGAGATAGCGAGATATATATTTTGTATCGATGCTAGACACTGATTCTCTGTTGATTTCATTGTTGATACTCGATTTTTATACAGAAATCTCACTAATTTAAGAAAACAGTTTTCTCGTTCAGTTGTATTCTGTTTTCATGTATTCATACATCATATATATGATATGTTGCTACATGAGGCACTGACACGAGCACTTGGTATTACACTTATGTATAGATGTTTACCCTGGCCATTATCAGATGTTTCAGGTTATATATTTTATGGATATTACCGTATGACCTAGGATTGAGTCATACATGCGATTTCTGCTCGGTGATGTTTTCTACTCACGAGTTGGCAACTCACCCCCGTTGTGCCACAGTTTCTTGCAGGTTTTGCCGTACAGGTTCCGTTGGGGTTTGCTGGCACACTGTTACCTTTCCACGTGATTGCTTTGGTAGGTGGGTTCACTCGCATCGTGACCACCATTGTACTTTATTTACATTCTGTTGTATCTAGTAAAATCTATCAACCAGACTGTATTATTTGATAGCCTCAGAAGACCAGTTGTATATTCTTTCGACCTTAGAGTCGCGCGTTGTGTTATTATGGTTTTCCTCTGGTTTTCTTTCTGAGTTTTGATCCTCGCCCTTCAGCGTTGTATATTATATTGCTTGCGTGGTTGTGACCGCCAATTGGCAAAGAGCTAGCTCCCGCTTGGGGATGCCTTATTCATTATGTATATTATTCATGTTTGTACCCATTTGGGGCCAGTATCTACAAAGGAGACTCTGCCGAAATTTTTGGGAAAATATGATGTTGCTTTAAAAATGTTTAATGCCACTTTTTATTAAAACCACTTACTTTAAAATAAGTTTTCCTTCACTTCTTCTTTTAAATGGTTTAGATTTCTGGGATTTTGGCTTACTTGAATTAGATGGGGTCCTATAGACTTCATATGATTCAAGTGCCAGTCACGTGCCATTTCGGGTCATGACACATCTGGGTTGAGGTTGTTGCTACCGTTGTATTATTTTCTTTTACTGTTTTTTGCTCCTAGGATAGACCCAAGGTGGGGTGCACAAACTACCGGATACTTTGAAGTGCCGAGTGGCCTACTCACTTTGATGAGGGAGGTTGCTTCACTTCGGGTATTTGGCGGGTAGTTTGCCGCACCCGTAGGGGTCTGGGATGGGGTTTGGCTATTCATCACGACCGTGGAATCCGTCTTTCGTTACAGGCTTAAACGAAACGCGGAATTCCTAGTATATCCAATATGTTCATCTGTGATCTGGAATGCCTATTATTGCGTCAGATGAATGATTATTGTATATATTCTATATAGTAGACGTTGCTTATGTTTTTCACCCACGCTAGTCCAGCCCCCGCTCTGGCGTTTGTTAAGTAACCTAACGGTGTTAGACGGGGCCCAGTAGCGAATGCGGATGGCATAAGTGGACGTGGTATTTTTGTCTTTTTCTGTGATGATAGGTGTTAATGATGGGACTGCATTATATCAATGCAAAGAAAACAAACCAAAACTAAATCGTTGGAACAAATTTTAAAACCACTTGGTTATTTTAAAACAGGAGACTTTTAAATCCGCAGCTTAAACCACTCCTTTTAAAAGCTATCAGGTTCCTTCGATTATATCAAGTTCACTACGTTCACGTTTTCGCCAAAACCATTCGTAGCCCTCTGTCATTTCAGTTGAATATTTAGTAGTATTCAAGCATGCAGTTTGACCTTTGCCAAGGCATAGTGTTTGGTAGCTGCTGGATATTCATCTGTAGTATAGATAGATGCGTTGGTTTGGGACCGTCGTACGACTATTTTGGTCTTCGTCAAGGGTATGTACGGGTGGGTTCAAATTAACATGGACAATGACTGGTAGAACTTGACCTATGACTTATGATATGTTGGCCTTCGTCAAGGTCATAAGAGCATGGGGCAAAAATCCACATCGGGAGTTTCTAAAGAAACTGAAACTTTCTAGTGCTGCATACCATTTGGAGTGTAATAATGTTGGTAGGATTCCTTCAAGATTATCTCACAATGATATTTGGATCCCGATCCTACTGTGAGTATATGCTGCTCCTCGGGAGATTTTTCACTTAACGATCAATGCTATAAACTACGTAGGTGTCTAGAACCGTGTTAGCGGGGCTACGCCTCCAGGGAAAAGAGGTTATTTAATTAAGGAACTTCGCGAAAGCGTCGTAAAACCTCCCTCGAAGTACCGACACTAGCCTGGCTGAAAGGTTAAGCAAGTATTGTACGATGAGATTAATCCTGACTAATTCTTCTTTTATGGTTTGAGGAAGGATTCGAGAAACAGTAGGAGCCATCCTGTTTAGATAAATTAAAAACCAATATAAACTTGCAAGAGCATCATGCTGAGTGTTTTCTTCTCTCTCTCCTAATAGTAGCGACCAGGTGACCAGATTAGGTTACAGTTAAATAATAAAATGACTAAGTTATACTATATTGACTGCCAAAGGTTTGTCCAGATGTCCATTACCTATGACAAGCTAGACCACCTCATTACTACTCAAGCATCCGCCGTCCCAGGTCCAGTTTCCACCGTCACGGATGTTGATATCCGTAAGACAAGAGAAAAAGAATGTGCGAATGCTAAGTGCCTCGTGTTGGCCTCAGTTGATGGTGTATACCAGAGGCAGCACGAGAAGATAGACTTAGCTTCTATCTTCGTCCATAACAATGTTTTAAATGGAGAGCAATCTCATATCGCGAGATATGAGACCTCGAAGGAATTGATTCAAGCGAGGTTGGCCGTCGGGTCATCTGTAGGGGACCACGTCCCTACAATGATCAGCTGTATTAAAACAGCTCACGGACCTGGAGACTACGTTGGAGAACGTGTCATGTACTGACTTAATTCTACAGTCCCTATCTTCTAGTTACTCGCTGGGGAAGAAAGTTATACTTCCAGTTGAGGGCACCCTGAAGGAAACCAGGGAGACACCCGCTCTGCTTATTAGGGAATCTTCCTCTTCTGGATCCAAGGCAAAAGCCAAGGGTGAGAAGAAGAAGACCTCCACAAAGACGATAGGCTGTGTCAGTAAGATAGAGGGAAAAGGCAGGGCAAAAGTTTTGGGGTTAATAGTAGATAATGAAGGTTGTTCCTATTGTCACAGGAAAGGGCATTGGCAGAAGGGATGCAAGGCTTGGAAATCCAGAATCCAGGATCCGAAGCATGTTGTGGCTTCTACTTCGGGTGTGTTTGTGATTGAAAACAGTCTGTCAATTAACTCTATTTCCTGGGTACAAGATACCGGATCAGGATCTCTTATCTGTAATTCATTACAGGCTTTGAGAAACTGTAGAGTTATCAGGGCAGATGATATAACTCTCAGGGTTGCTAACGGAATGAGCGTGGACACTGTATCCATAGGGTATATCACCTAAAATTGACAAGTGGGCAGATATTGATTCAACATAACTGTTTGTGTGTACCTAGTCTAGTTTGTAAGCGATGTGGTCCACATCCACCTAAATCAAAGTTTGATTGGGTTAGGTACACTAGAGGACAGTATATACGTGTTAAATCAAGCTCAGATTTTCAACGTCCAGAACACACTTAAAAGAAAGTCTCCAGAATTAAATAAAGCTTTCTTATAGCATTGTAGACTGGGTCACATCAATGAAACACGGTTGTCGAAGTTACATAGAGAGGGATATTTGGATCCGTTCGAATATCAATTTTATGCAACTTGTTAATCTTGTCTCATAGGAAAGATGAAAAAGACTCCGTTCACTGGACAAGGAGTAAGAGTGAGAAAGCTCTTAGGACTCATACACAGCGACGTGTATGGTCCAATTGTTGGAGATAGTGCCCTCAGAGTCAATTATTGGATCACAGGCACGTGATTGCAATGATTGAGGGAGGACCTATCCCGGTACGACAGTCTTACTCGAGATGATAGTATGCTATCTGGTTTACCTTTATCATCGTGTACTGCTTTAGGTGACCTGACAGGTCGCTATTGCACGTTGATAGAGCCCCTAGGATTCTTGCTTGACTGCCGGCAGTATGAGGGCGATCATATACGTGAGAGCTGGGGTCTACAAGCATATCCTTAAAAGGTCCCTAGTCGTGGGAGTTTCGAGACAGGGCATCGATTCTCCAGAGTAGACTAGTGTATACAGTCGAGACCCCGACGAGGGGCGGTGGCCGGTCTCACAAGCCACTGGTGTCTGTTGGTTCACCTAAGATGTATATAGGTGCTCATTGGGTTATGAGTACACCGGACAGGACTCGCCGGGAACATGCTAGTTGGTCTTATACCTGACGTCAGATAGCAGTTCCCAGGTGACATGTGTACAGGTTAGTTCATCGACCTGGGGATCGTCATTTGTCTCGTGTGAGTTCCCACTATACTTTGATTACTACCCTACCACGGCTCAAAGGAGTCGTGCAAACAGGTTTTAGTTGGGTACAGTCCCGAGCCACATGGAGGCAGTGAGCGGATCTTCAGGGGTTCGTCTCTCCCGGTATTGGGGGTGAGGTCGCGCTGTGTCTAGGAGAGCCATTACACGAAGTCCTTGGCCAAGGCAGGAGATTTACTGGTAGGTATTCCAGTAGTATCTCAGGGTGTTCAGGGCTACACTCCGACACGACTTGTACCGCTTTTGGGGGTCTGACTTTTACCAACCCCCTAGGCCCGCCATGCGATGCTCGTAGACGAACGGACCGGACTGTACGGATATTGTCACTGACAGGCTCAGTAGGGTGTCAGGATGAGTTCGCTCATCGACGTCCCTTTTGGTCAATAGCTGGTGGCCCGTTACGTATTGGCTTATACCTCTGACGTGCTAGTGGTTAAATCCACAGCCATAGTATTGACGAGTCTTTAGAGTCCACCACACTTTCAGTTACTCAGCTTTCGGGCGAAACGCTGTAGAGGCCGTATGGAGATATGGCAGGGTCCGATCAGATACGTACGGTATTGCACGGATCAGGATCGGACGGTTTGTACTAGAGGCCGTATAGTTATATGGCAGGGTTCGATCAGATTCATGCGGTATTGCACGGATCAGGATCGGACGAACATTACTAGCCGGCTTTGGTTTAAGCCGGATCCTAGTTTAGTACAGTGTAGATTTTGTCTCTTTGCATTTGTATCCGGACGGAATACAGATGCGGGTGTGTATTCACAGTATCGGGGTTTTTCTGTAATTTATTACGGGACCAGTTTTCTGGAGTTGCCAGTTTGCTTTCCGTTCCGGCCGGTTTTCCTTTGTTCTTTCCCGGCCGGACTTTTCCGATGGAGGGGGTTATTTGCAGGTTTGCAAATAACATTTTGTGGAGGGTTTATTTGTGAGATGAGAGATTATGATAGCTTCTTTAGATTCCTTTTCCTTCTTTTCTTTTAATGCACCATTACTTGCATTAATGGAGATAAGAAAGGGTATGGTTGATGTTTGTTTATGGTCACCTCTTCTCATCTCCTACCATCACCTCCCTCTTGGATTATGTTTTTACTCCACCACCATTTCCCACTTGGATTGGCCGGCCACATTTTGTAGAGAGGAGAGAAAATGAGAGGTTTCATTTTGGTGAGGAAATTTCATCATCTCATTCCATGCTTGATAAATGAGAGTTCCACTTGAAAGTTCCAATCCATTCCTCCATCAAGGCAACATAACCCCAAAGAGACAAGCATCATCTACACTACATTATACAGCACTTCTTGGGCATGTCGACTTGCCGGCTTCATGCCCGAGTTGCCTCGGTATAGAGGCGGGAGCCCGTAAAAGATGCAGACGATGTGGTGCCCTTCCGGCGAGGAGGCGACGACCGGAGTTTCCGCAAGAGATCGGGACGATGACGAGAAGACCGGAGGACTCGGATCACTCGGTATATCTCTTCCCTATCTTGTTAGTTAGCTAGGACAAGTTTAATGGCCCGATCCGGGGTTTAGTGCGCGGTGGTGCCGGTTTGCTAAGTTCGCAAAATTAAAGTTTATCACCGTTTCCTCATTTGGCCGTCGGATTGACGGCCGGGGCGCCGCCGTGCACTTACACCAATATCTAAAGATGTATGAAGTGGTTATTCCTATTTCATTACTTTTACGGATGATTTCTCTAGGTCAGGACATGTCTTCTTGATGAAGCATAAATCCGGACCCTTTGAAAAATTCCGAGAATATAAGAATGATGTGGAAAAACAAACAGGCAAAAGTATCAAGACACTGAGATCTGATCGATGAGGTGAATACTTAATTGCCGAGTTCCTGGGTTACTCAAAAAAGAATGGAATTCTCTCTCATCTTACTCCTCCATACACACAATAACACAACGGTATATCGGAAAGGTGGAACCGAACCCTATTGGATATGGTTCGTTCTATGATGAGTAATGCTGAGTTACCGCGATCCTTCTGAGGTTATGCACTAGAATCAGCTGCATATCTTTTGAATAAGGTTCCTACCAAGACTGTGCCTACCACACCATATCAGATGTGGAGTGAGAAAAAACCCTATCTTCAGTATCTGAAGATATAGGGATATCCAGCTTTTGTCAAAAAGTAGTATGCGGACAAGTTCGAGGAACGCTCAGTACTGTGTAGGTTTGTGGGATACCCAAAGAACTTCAGGAGGTATCTTTTCTATTACGCAGAGGAACAAATGGGTTTTGTTCCTCGTCATGCCCACTTTTAAGAAAATCAATTTTTTGAAAAAGTACTAGTGGGAGTGTAATAGAACTGGAAGAAATTCCAGAACCACAAACTATTACTGAAAGTATGGTAGAACTAGAGGTTTCAAAAGAACAGGACATCCCTGCGCCAATCCGCAGGACTGGTAAGCAGTCTCATCCGCCCGAGAGATACTACAGTTTTCTCATAGATGGAGATAGAGAGGATTGCATCATTGACAATGATGAGCCAAATAGCTTCCAACAAGCCATTCAGAGAGGTGACTCGGTAAAATGGCTGGATGCAATGCGGACCGAAATGGAGTCCATGTACACCAACAATGTATGCACTTTGAACATTGCTCCAGAAGGGGTAAAACCGGTAGGCTGCAAATGGATCTTCAGAAAGAAGATTGGTGTAGATGGATAGGTTGAAACCTATAAGGCTAGACTTGTTGTAAAAGGTTTTCATCAAAAACCTGGTTTGGACTATGATGAAACCTTTTCTCCAGTAGCTATGCTCAAATCCATTCGGATCCTTCTTGCCATTACTGCCTTCCAAGATTTTGAGATCCAGCAGATGGACGTAAAGACGGCTTTTCTAAATGGTTATTTGGAAGAGTGCGTCTATATGGATCAGCCATAGGGTTTCAATCAGAGTGGGAGCAGCGGGAAATTATGCAAGTTTCTTATGTCTATTTATGGACTAAAGCAGGCATCGCGGAGTTGGAACATCTGTTTTAATGAGACAGTCAAAAGAATTCGACTTTATCAAAAATCCAGATGAACCATGCATTTATAGTAAGATTGTAGCAAGAATTGTGGAATTCCTCATTGAGTACGTGAATGGCATTCTCATGATAGGAAATGACATTCCTATGCTACAATCAGTCAAAAGATTCTTGTCACTAAGGTTCTCTATCAAAGACCTGGGTGATACCAACTAAATTCTGGGGATCCAAATCTATCGTGATAGATCAAAGAGGATAGTGGGACTTTTAAAGTCAAGGTAAATCAACACCATGCTGAAAATATTTAATATGGACAATTCAAAGCGCGGTAGTCTACCGGCTTGTCACGGAATCACCCTCTCCAAAGAGATGTCTCCCAAGACTGATTTGGAAAGGGCTTGCATGTCGATTATACCCTATGCTTCTGCGGTAGGCTCTATAATGTATGCGATGTTGTGTACCAGACTAGATGTTGCTTACGCACTAGCGTGGTAAACCGGTATCAGTCAAACCCAGGGAAGAAATACTGGATAGCAGTAAAGAACATTCTCAAGTACCTGAGAAGGTCTAAGGAGTTGTTCTTGGTGTATAGCGGAAAAGACCTCCAAATTGAGGCCTTTGCTGACTCCAGCTTCCAGAGTGATAAGGATGACTCCAAGTCCATGTCGGGTTATATCTTTACCCTCAATGGAGGGGCGATCTGTTGGAAGAGCTCCAAGCAGGACACCGTTGCAGACTCGACGATGGAAATGTAGTTCACTGCATGAGATGCCGCAAAAGAGGCAGTCTGGATAAGGAAGTTCTTAACTGAACTTCAGGTGGTTCCTTCCATTGTTGGTCCAATACTTTAGTATTGTGACAACAAACGGCGCTACAGCTTTATGGAAGGAACCCAGGTCCCATTAGAGATCCAGACATATCTTAAGGCGGTACCACCTGATCAAGAAGATCGTTGATCCCCAGGAGATCGAGGTGAGGAGAGTAGATACGGAGAGCAACACTGTAGATCCACTCATAGAAGACATCCATCAGACAGTATTCGAGAGGCTATTCGAGATCTTCGGTCTGCGATATGCCAGTTTATGGCCTTAGTGCAAGTGGGAGATTGTTAGTGATATATGCCCTAGAGGCCATTATTGTATCATACTGGATTGTATATTACTTAATAGGAGCTTGGGATATACACGGATATAGTAACAGTCTTGCTCGAAATGGTAGTATGCTACATGGTTTGTTTCTACCTCAATATGTGCATGTGTTTCTTTTAGCATATCGCTTATACATATTGGTAGAGCCCTTAGGATCTTTGCTTGATTACCAGCATTGTGATGGCAGTCACACTAGTGGGGGCCGGATAATCTGTAAGCACATTCTATACAGGTCCCTAGTCGTAGGATTATCAAGACAGGGCATCGATACTCCACTGTAGACTAGTGTATACGCTTCTCATCCCAGCAGGGGAAATGGTCTGTCCCACAGCTATTAGTACGTCGTACTGGAGATAGTATGCAGGTGCTCATTAGGTTATGAGTACACTGGACAGGACTCGTCGGGAACTGTTGGTGGGTATTATACCTGTCGTCGGGTAGCAGTTCCCTGGTGACATGAGTACAGCTTAGTCTGTCGACTTGACACTGCTACTTCGCCTCGAGTGTGTTCCTACTGTACTTTGATTACTACCCTACCACGGCTCAAAGGAGTCGTGCAAACAGGTAGTAGTTGGGTGCAGTCCCGAAGCACTTGAAGGCAGTATCGGTTAGATAGGATTCGTCTCTCCCGGTATTGAGGGTTGATATCGCGCTGTGTTCGGAAGGCCATTACATAAAGTCATTGGCCAAAGCAAGCGACATTTACTAGTAGGTATTCCAGTAGTTTCTCAGGGTATTTTGGGCTACACTCCGACACGACTTATTGCACTACTAGGGGTCTGACGATTACCGCCCCCTAGGCCCGATATGCGATACTCTAAAATGAACAGACCGGACTGTATGAATATTGTCACATACAGGCTCAGTAGGAGTTCGGAAGAGTTAGCTCATCGGCCTTCTTATCGACATTTACCTGGGGACCGTTACGTATAGCTAGTGCCACTTGCGGCCTGTGGTTAAACCCACTGCCAGCGTATTATCGAGTCTTTAGAGTCCCACACAGAGGGTTTCCCTGCACCGGGCAAAAGGTGTAGATGCCGTAAGGTTTTATGGCAGGGCTTCGATCATGTACGTGCACTTGTGCGCGTGTGATGATCGGGCGGATAATACTAGTGGGATTTGGTTTAAGACGGATCCTAGTATTATATTGATGGATTGTTTCATCTCTTTGTATTCGTATTCTTTGTATATACGGATGAGGGGCATTCTCGTAATTATTCGGGAAAGCTTCTAGAAGAAGGTAACCTAATTAGGGTTTTGATTCTTTAATGGATTAAAACAATTAGGTGGATGAAATGAGGTGTTTACTTGACAAAAGAATAGCACGTGGCTCTTGGTGACTCATGGCATGACTCATGCCATGACTCATGGTGTGATCATTACACTAGATATTTTGAATCAAGCATGCTTGATATTTATATTTGGATGCTTGCTATTTTATTAAGTGTGGTTATTATTCACAAGTTATGAGCCAAGTCTTTTCTTTAGTTAAGCTAGAACACTATCTCTTCCTCAAGTGAGCTTCTTCTTCCTCTAAACCCTAATCCTCTCATGTGTTGAGAATCCTGGGGTTCCAAGAGACAAATCACTCCATCTTCTCACTCTACACCATCTAAGACTTCTAGTTTAGCGAACTAGAAGCCGTAGTTATCTCATATTCGAGATGAAAGCTCGGACTATAGACTCTCGGGTGGATCGTCTTTGACCCGGGGAGGCCGTCAAGGTTGCTGCGATCCGTTCCGATCCTTAGAGCTGACGATGAGTGGAGGACAGCGATGAAGACCCGAAGGACTTGGTATCATGAGGTATAACTTCTATCTGAATAGTTAAACCTCATACAGTATTGTGTTAGCTAGGGTTTATCCTGGAGTTTGAGTCGGTGTTGCGAGCTTTGAAAAATCATTTTTTGAATATTCCGCCTCCCCGCGGACAGGCGCGATGAGCGACATCGACTTACACATGCGGTCCATCTCATATCAAAAGTGGATCTTCTCAAATATTTGATGTCAAGAGCCATACTAATGGGAAGGTTGTTCAAATGGGCCTTCCTCTTGATAGAGTTCTCTATAACGTATCGACCCCTCAAGACAGTGAATGGATAGGCCATCTCCGACTTTCTCGTTGAGCGTCCAATACCAGCCGATTCCCCCTTAAATTGTGAATTACCAGACGAACACGCATTCGACACAATCAAATGGAAGAGGGAGGAAAATAATGTCCAATGGGAACTCTACTTCGACGGAGCATCTTCCCTGAAGAAGCGAAAGCAAAGCACCCCCATAATCAAAGCTAGGGTGGGCCTTATCTTCGTGACTCCGCAATGAAGGATAATGTGTTTCGCCCTTTCTTGAACAGAGTCGAGGACAAACAATGAAGCTGAGTACGAAGCTTTGATAACGGGTCTTGAGATTGCTGTCGACATGGGAATCGAAAACCTCCTCATTTATGGAGACTCCCAGCTAGTCATTAGCCAAGTAAATGGCGACTATCAGACGTGTAAACCGAAGTTGGTAAAATATGGTGAAAGAGTGCAGCAACTGCTGACTCAAATTCCCTCCTACATCCTAGAAAGCATACCGCGTGCGGAAAATAGTAAGGCGGATGCATTAGCCAAGCTCTCTAAAGAACTTGCCGACGAAAACCTTGATGACGTAAAGATCATTGTGCAAAGACACCGGATTCTCACGCCAGCAGAAATATCTCCGGAGTCGTCTGGAGGAGAAGAAACGACCAAACAAGCGGTCCTCCAGATAGAAGACAAAGAAAAGGGCAAGGATTGGAGGGAAGTCTTCATAGACTACTTCAAATCCCATCGAACGCCCGAAAACGCATCATCAAGACATCGTCTCATGAAGCGAGCTCTGTCTTTCGCCTTCGTCAATGATACTCTATATAAGATATTATTCGACTGTCTGTGGCTGAGATGGCTGGGACCAAAAGAAGAAAAAAGGGTCGTCTAAGAAACTCACGATAGACTCTGCGGTTTCCATCAGGCCGGGCCAAAGATGAAGCTGAAGATCGAAAGAATGGGTTACTATTGGTCCACGATGATTCAGGACTGCCTCGAATATGCGAAGCAGTGTCACTCGTGCCAAATCCACGGGGACTTCATACACCAGCATCCAAATCCGCTACACCTAACATTGGCTAACTGGCTGTTAGAAATGTGTGGAACCGATATAATCGGGCCTGTCGAACCAGTATCATCCAAAGGACATCGGTTCATATTGGCAACAACCGATTACTTCTCTAAGTGGGCAAAGGCAGTGCCGCTAAGGGATGTGAAGATGGAGAACATCCTCCAATTCTTCAGGACACATGTCATCTACCGGTTCGGCACTCTACGACGGATCATCTCGGATAATGGGCCGGCCTACAGAAGCCATAAGATCAGCCACTTCACGCAGCAGCATAATATAGATTGGAGATACTCTTCAGTCTATAATCCCCGAGTTAACGGTCTAGCTGAGGCTTTCAACAAGACCTTGACGAAGATCATAAAGAAAACGGTGTCCAGAAATAGAAAGGACTGGCACGAGAGACTGCATGAAACTCTCTGGGCGTATCGAACCACGTTCAAAATGGCTACGAATACAAAACCGTACGCGTTGGTATTCGGCACGGAAGCGGTACTTTCCTTGGAGATAGAACTACCCTCTCTACGAGTGGCAGTTCGATATGAGCTGACGGATGAAGAAAATGCCCATCTTCGTCTTGCGGAGCTCAATGCTCTCGATGAAACTCGTCTCATAGCGCAGCAAAACCTGAAAGCTTACAAAGCAAAGATGACGCGCTCATACGAAAGTCTAACCAGACCAAGAACATTCCGCCAAGGCGATTTCGTGCTAGTCGTAAAAAGCCCTATGATCCCCAACCATGCAAACCGGGGGAAATTCGAGCCGAACTATGAGGGTCCGTACATCATAGACAAGGTCTACCGAGGTGGGGCCTACTTGCTCATGGATATGCATGGCGAAAGACCCTTCCGGCCAATAAATGGCTGGTTTCTTAAGAAATACTACGTTTGACAAGTTACAACTCAGGTTAATGATAGATGACGACGCTCATGTCCGCTCGCTGTCTTCCTGAGTCAAGACTCTATAAGTAGTATCCGGCAAAACTTTGCCTCGAAGCTAGCCCTGGACTAAGATGTCCCTAAACTAACAACGGGCCCAGATATCCCTAAACTAACAATGGACCGTAATGTCCTTAAACTAAATACGTCGCCTTAAACATGGCGATAGTGGAATTCAAGTCCACAAGTCCCAACGGCGAGGACTACAACTCAAGTCCCGCTAGCTGCTGATTGATCGGCGGAAGTATGCGTTCCGCCTTGTCCTATTTGTTCTACTTACTGCAATCAAGACGGTGTCGCTTTGCAGCTAGTCGGTTGTGCATGGTTCGATCCACAGGGAGATGGTAGTATGTTCGTTCTTGTCTTAGACGAGTCAATAATGAATGTGTATATGTTTGTTCAAAACTATCCTAAGTGTTTGTATTTATATTCATGTAAGTTTGTTAAGGTTAAGATCGGTTAGTAGAGTTAGGATTAGTCTTGTGCTTTTCTTTTGCCAATCTTAAAATGAAGTTGGGATAATCGAAAGCAGCGGGGATTAGGAGGACATAGGAATGGGATTTGCGAGTTTTAGCAAGCTTTCCAACGCTAAATCCATTTCTAGTGCTCCTTGTCCTTCTGCTACATGCGCTTATTTCCAACCCTCGGCCAAACACCCGCAACCATGTATCCAATTGAGTCACAACTACATGTCACGTTGTAATGCGCCCAATGGACTTCTCGGCTTAGGTCACGCTATATGTCACGTATAGTGTGCCTAAGTGAGGGGGTTGCGTTTGTTTGGTCTAGGCTCGTTTCAAGATGTTTGGCGAAGAGAAGCACAAGGGATTTTTCCGTCCCTCATACTAACCTTCCTTAGCCCCTAACAAGTGTGGAAATTATTCACACATTTAAAAGGAAAAGAAGAAAAAGAAAGAAAGGAAAAAATACGGTTTTACAAAATGGTAGCAAGCTAACTACTTGGGCCCTCACCTTAGCAAGGGACTCCGTCGAGTATCATGGTTTGAAAATACGGATAAAAATAGAAGGAAAAAGAAAACAAGAAAAGAAAAACAACAACTACTTAACAACAATTAATAAAGTTATACTAAGAAATGAAAATACAATGCATGGAAATAAAAATACAAGATAAGAAAAATAACCCTCATCTTCATTAACTTCCACTCAAAAGCTCTCACTACATTTTCATGGAGAATAGATGAAGAAGAAGAAGAAGATACAAACTAAGCTACACTAAATCCTAACAAAGAATAAGCCTCCTTACAATGGCTCAAAACTGGAGTATTTATAGGCAGAGAGCTGAAACCCTAGACCCATATTCTGAGCCCAAATGAAGTTACAAATTTACCCCCTAAAACCGATCCCGTACTGAGTCAACTCGGTCGCGGAACCGCCGCATAAATGGCCAATTGGCCGCTGTCCGCGGCCATTTGTGGGAATTAATTTGTCGTATTTTTCATGGTTTCTTGTGTTGCTTTCTTCTATGGCTCTACATGTCCCAAATTGCAAATTGCTTCCAAAATTTCTTCAGATCTGCAACAGTCCAAAACGGCTTCACTTTTAATTCATTTGACTTTATCTCCCTCGAGCTCCGCGCATCCATTGAATCTTGTGTTGCCCCTCTCGTGCTCTGTGCTTGTCCAAGACATGAATGACCACTGTTCTTTGTCTGTCTCTTGAACTGGTAAGCGGCACTGGATGGATACGGATGACCGGAACCCGACTTTTATCTGTTGGCAACAGATGTTCTGGATTTTGGCGTAATTGTGGAGATTTTGTATAATTTGCGTTATTTTGGACTAGGAACCTGTAACCTGTAAATATGTAGAAAACACGGATCAAAAGCACCTACCTATAAACAAACGAGCAGAAGAATGAGCGGTATTAAATGCAATATTCTGGTATGAGCAAATACCCCCAAACTTAACTTTTGCTCGTCCCGAGAAAAATCAATTATTCACAAAAAGTCCTAACCTCACTTTCGCAGGGAACGTTATTGCGCTGAGCTCATACAACAAACCGTTAAATCTCTAGGTGTCCATAGTAGGAGGAGTGTTTTCTCCTGAGGGTTTTCAGCGGATACTATGCACAAAATCCTGTCAAGCTAGTTTCACAAGTTAACGTTGATTATACTCCTACAGTTTAGCATCTAAGTTAGAAACTCTATCATCCTAAATTAGAAATATCCAACCCTTATATTTCACACCTTCTATTTATTCAACCCCAGATCCTATACGTTTTACAGTTTAGAAAGATCTCGGTATCTCTTGAGTTTTCCTTCTAAAGTGCAGTTCCAATCCGGAATTTTTATTAACTTTACGGAAAACATAAGTCTTATTCTGTATTCCTATCTTTCCTCCAAACATCGATCGTATACCTCTACGTGTAATATTTTGGAAAATTATAAATATTTTTAAATATGGGAATAATGAGTTTACAAAAGCGATATCACATACAAATTTTGGTATCAGAATTATATCCGTAAAATGTAATTATTTTGGTAACTGTGAAGAAAAGTGTGTGATATCATAAAAATGATATTTTTAATTATTTTAACATGACATTGTAATTTACATTAAGATAATGATAATTAAGTGTTAGAATAAGTATTTCATTCTTTTTACATATAAATTTAGATATTTACATAAAGGGAATTTAATTAAAGAAAAAGGTTTTTAATTGTTGTATGGTTGGTTATATTATAAGCTAGGCTAAACCCTCACCCTCAACACACCTCACCCATGCTCACAATCCTCCACCTCCTCCTTCACATTTTACACCTCTTCCTTCCACCATGACATCTCCACCTCACAGCCCTCCACCTCATACTTTCTCTACTCACACACATAGAAATTCTTTAGCTTCCTCAAACTGAACCATAGGTTCCTTCAAGCTCCAACACTAAAATTCCCATGTATTCATCAAATCAAAAGAGAAAAGCCATGAACTCTTTCACCAATTTTGTTCACTTCATCAATCTAGAAGCCACTACAACCCCTAAGAGCCTCCATCATACAATCCTTGAGTTGGAATTTATTTGCTCTCATTCCATATAGGTAAATACAATCTTGCTTTTAAATTTTGAAGTGATGGTGAGTTTTACTTGCTGGCTGAATATCAGTAACATATTAGGTGTTTTGAATTTTTTTGATGACTTTCTATTGATAATTAGCTAATGGTTAAAACTAAAAAGTTGTAGATAATTTCCATATCATTTATCCAAAAATTTTGGTTAAGTTTTACTATAAAATAAATTTTACACGAATTTTTAAAGAAAGGGTTTCCAAACTGGAAATTTCATTTCCAGTGGCTGTTTTTCACTCAAATTGTAACAATTTTCTTAATTTTTTTGTTAACAATTTGGAGAATCTGAAAATTGTAGGTTGTAGATAATTTTGTTTAGATATCTTTAAAATATTCATTTTTCTTATTCTATTTACAAAACCTAGAGATATCAAATTTTTTAGTGAATGTTGTTTTCTAGTTTCTGCAGATTATCCAGAAACATGTTTTAATTTTGCATTTTATTCATTGTATTATACATAGAAATTGGAAAAGATATTTTGGGGTATCAAATTTATCTCCTTTAACAATATATATAATTTTAGTTCCACTCTAAACGTTGTGTTTACGATTTCTGGTGATTTTTTGAAGCGAGCCCAAAAACTGTCGTTTTCTGAGCTAACATTTTCAAACAATATGCATCCGAGCGTTGTATTTTTCTTGCTAAATTTTACCAGTAGGATAATGTTATTAACAAGGGTGTTCTTACATTTGAAGGAGTATTAGCGGAGACACTAAAGGAATCGAGACAAGGAAAAGCGATCGTGGATTCGACGAGCTCGACAAGTTGGTGAGTAGATTTACATCTACGGGGGAAGTCGGGTGGATGGCGTATAGCACCCCCGCAACCTTATAACTAGGATAGTTTTGCTATCTAATTAGTTCTTAGTATAAATTTCAGTTAATGGTATTAGTGTTATGTTGCATCTAGTATGTTATTCATGTGCATATAGTTTTATTCATGATTTGGTGGATTTGTACGAGAGATCATGCCGTACTTGAGATAATTTGGATATTGTGATAATGTGGATATTGTATGAGGAATCATACCATACCTGTGATGACGAGATTAGCATGCCAAATGACGGCTAAGCTCCCTTTAGACTCGTAGAGTTATGTTTTATTCCGTTTTAGAACGTAATACTTGTGTGAGCTATACTCTTTTAAAAACTAACGATTCGTTCTCTTTTAAATGATAAAGGATAAGGATGCGATGCCAATTTCCAAAACGAATATCTATTTTTAACCTAAGGCAGCTTCCTTATTTTAAAACCAACGTTTCATTTCATTTTCAAAGATAATGGTATAACTCATAGCAAGTAGTTACATTTAATAGTTACGCTTAGATTTACTTTACTTGTTCGCGATATATTTATCGATGTTATACGTTTCCGGGATACGAACACCCTGATAGAATACTACACAACTACCAATGAGTATTATGTTGCACGAGCACCTACGCATATGTTACACTACACCTCATTGGTACTACCATGTCACTGTAGAACCGTTATACTACGTGATGCGTATGTAGATGTCGATACGAGTATGCTATATACACTTTTAGAACACTTGCACAAATACTAATGATTGCCATGCTGCACGAGCACTGACGCGTATGCTACACGACACATCATTAGTATTGCCATGACACAGTAGAACTATTACGTTTATTGCTTGTATGACTTTATTTACGTACTTTACCTTTATTACCTGTTAAGCATTGCGAATACCAGTACCATGGGTACTCGTATTTGATTCTTATGAGTTTTCAGGATGTTCTACTTTTGATGATATATATCAGTGGTATGGGACGTTGTTATATATGTATATATATAATATATCATCAGAATGATCTATGCAAGTATTCTTATTCTTTACTTGATATTTCTGAATACGATGAGTTGACGTCCACCATGAGCTTGATATTTTCTGATTGTTTTATTCCGAACCGAGTGGAGAAGATATACGATTACGGACTTGCTACTTATCCGGGCTGAGTAGGGGAGTATACAGTTGGATACATGGTGGACCCGGTCGAGACCGAGGGGCAAAAAAGCCGCATTAGAGGCAGGGAGCCTAGCAAGGACACTCGATACAGGAGTTATCCAGGGGATACTAACCGGGGCTCGATTTGGGCACGGCGGATATCCAGAAGATACCGACTGGGGCCAGGTATATCGGGTGGCGATCAACTGTTGAGATGATGTCAACGATATCTGCATTTGTGTGTCTGTGATGGATATGAGAGATTTGAGAATTTGCATGTCGGTGATGGACATGAGTGATTTCTGATTTCGGGTGTCGATACTGGACATCCAGCTGTTGATATGTTGCTATCATACGAGGTATACAGTTATATTATGAGTTATTGTAGCCGACCAGAACTGATCCGGGGGACAGTACCTGCATACCTTTTTACGAGTAGTTGCATATAAAAAGGAATTCAAAATCGAGCTATAGTCTCATTATTTTGACGTGTCTGGTATGACATTGGAATCTTTTAAATTGTAAACCTCTTAACACTATTCATTAAAACAGCATAACATATATCTTAAATAAGATACCTATTATATTTCATACTATCACGTATGCTTTTATGCCGTGACATATGTATTCCGTGACTATTTTAAAGAAAAGGTTTTAGATATATATTTTCGGCTACTTATGGGCTTATACCTAGATACGGGTCATTTGCATTGATACATTCTATTTTGGGTTTATGTGATGGATAGAGTTACATTTATGATACATATGCATATCATATATTATATTAATGCAGGATATGATAGTATTATATTTATGACCTAGGCATCGTTGTGCATTTCGATTTCTACCTTGTGATGTACTTTTATTCACTGAGTTGGCAACTCACCGCCGCTGTGCCACAGTTTCTTGCAGGTTACTGCTCGGATTATCGGCGGATTGCGGCACACCCTTCTTCTCAGTGATTGCTTTGGCAGGTGGGCTACTGTTGTTCGTACCCACACTTGTAAATTTATATATTCTTGTATTTAGTAAAACTCCATCGACTTAGAACTTGTATATTATGGACTTAGAAGCGAGACTTAGAGTTGGTGTGTTGTGGGCGTCGTACTCATTGGAGTCGACCTGTTTATATTGCTGATTTTGTTTCGCTTTTCTTTTCTTCGCCATTGTGCGTCGTATATTGTTTGCTTGGTTGCTCCTCCGTTTGGACGTGGAAGCTAGCTCCCGTTGGGGATGCTATTTATATTATTATGTTGTATCAAGTTTTATTTAGAATTTACAAAGGAGGTACTGTCGAATTTCAAAACGTCATAGATGCATTTTCGAACATACTTAGTTAGACTTAAATGTTCTTTTAAATTGATTCCATCTGACGAATATTTTAAACTTCACATCCAATATTTTCAAAGAGAGTTTAGATTCCAGGTTCGGCTTACTTGGACCGCGTCGACGTCTTTAGATGTCACGTAATTTAAGTGCCGGTCACGTGCCATATTCGGGTCGTGACACTACGTGTGTGTAAAATTTCACCCCTACACTCAAGAATTCAATTCAAGCTATAGTACCCTTGACTCAATACCTAATACTACTTCTTTTCGTTAAGGATGGACGGAATTGCTCACACACCTTTCATGCGACTATTAATACTTCTTGAGGCACTAACAGCCGATTACTGAATGTGTAAGCTTAAAGCGTAATTAGCAGTTTCCAGGTGTTGACTTTATTTATTTCTTTTTCTTTTCAAGACCGGATATATTTTTAAATAATGCTCTTTTGGTGGTTAGCTTTAAATACCGTTTTTTCTTTCATACTAAGCTTTCAGGCAAGAATATTTCTAGATATCCTCTACTATCCCAAGTTTCAAGGTGCGTGTAAGTGCAGTTTGTAGGGTATATACTTTCTAAATTTGGACTCAAGAATAGAAACTATTTTTCAGACTTATCCTTCAATAAAACTTTCAATACTTTCCATTCATCTCGACTTAACTCAAGAACTGAACTCAAGATTACCTACTTCTAAAAAAACTGTAAGGACGTATAATTACCAAGGTTAAACAGAAGGAGGGTTATTTTTAGGGTTTTCAATTCCTAAGCCTAGGATTTAGTTATTCCTAACATATCAACTAAATTTTCGGAATAAAAATCTCAGTTACCCTCTTAGCTAACTTGACGACAAAGTTTTTATATTTTTTGAAAAAAATTTCGATTTTTGTGGGGTTTTAATAAGTATGCAAATGCAAAAATATACACATGAATGCGAAGGTAGAAAACTTACCGAGAATACCCCCAAACTTAAACTTGACAGTGCCCTCACTGTCAGGCTACACCAATAGGTTCAAAATTGTCGGCGCTCTCCCGGTTTTTTTTTACTACAAAAGAAAAACAAACCAAAAATATATATACACAAAATGGTCCCCCCGAAACATAAGTAAAATAGTGTTTTCACTGTTTAAGCGTTGAAGTTCACAATCGGGGGGAGGAGAGAACAGTATGAATATATACAAGGCCTAACACATGCTAAAAGTTAGCACCAACCATTCAAAAATTTTGTCGCGATAAAGCAGTGGCTGGTGAAAGAAGGCGTAGAGAAAATAAATGGAGAAAACACGAGACCGTGTGCGGATGGAAGCGGGATACGGTCTCGGTGGAGAAGAAGAATGGTGGAAGGGAGAAAGAAATGGAGTACGAACTTGAAGGTGAAAATGGAGTGAATAAATTAGTGCATTTTTTAATGACCTATGTTTAAAAAGCGATTGTACTAATCTATCAACTCGTTGAGAAATGGGGTCAAACCCCTCAAGATTCGTAAGAAAGCATGGACTGACCAAACTTGGTGAACCAGATATAAGAAAAGAAGGTAATATGGTGGCTTGCGAAGTGGGAACGATGGAAAGAATGGAGGGAAGTGATCGAGGAATGGAATCGGTTAAATGTTCAGGAGAGTGTACACAGTCAATGGAAGGGGCATGATGAATTGGAAAATCCGACACATCAAGTAAAACCGGTTCATCCTCAAAAATTTCCTCAAAATTCTCCTCAAAAATTGGCTCATCCATGCATTTATCATCATCAAAATCTAGACGCATATGGAGTTCGGGAAAGACAGTTAATGGTTCGGGATGATGCCCACACGGAAGTGAAAGGACATGATGAATTGGTGAGAAAAACTCATCCAAATCTGTGGGTTCATCATCCAAAATATTCCCAGCGTCGATATCCTCAATCAAGTGAAAATCAAAATTCTCAGACACCTCATCAAAAGCATGGATTTTGATCAATTGTGGTTCGAGGATGGAGGTGTAGAGGTCAACGGGATTGAATGTGGTTTCACTTGACAGGGTTCCTTCACTATCGGGTAAATCAAACACTACAAAGTCTCACAACTCATCAAACATTCTATCTTCAATTTGTGAATCATTTGGGACACTCGATAGACTTTCGAAACCGGAGTTGTGGAATTCAAGTTGGAATGGATAGGTTTGATTTGGAAAGGTGTACTGCTCACTCTCACTACTCAAATTCTCAAACTGTCCTATCGCCTCATCATACATTGGAAAATACGGAGCTAGTTGGAAACTAACTATTGGGTTGTTAGGTTGTATGAGGGAGGCCATGGATGCATTCAAATCCATCATCTGTTGGCACGATACTACCCGAAATTCTTCTAACGACTGTTCAAGACTAGACATGGTTTGTGAGGGGGTTTCAGTAAATGATTCAAACTCGTTTGGATATGTGAAACTCCCAAAAGGCTGTTCAGAAGCAATGTCTATGGAAGGTGTAAAAGTCGGGTAGGATTAATAGGAATCAAACGGTTGGACAGGGGTAGGATCAAAATTATGATAAAAAGATGATTGGAATCGTTGATCAAAATAATTCGAAGTGGTGAAAGGAGCGAAAGATCGGTTACAAGATTGTTCAATTCGGTCAGTGATGGACATGGGTTTTGGAGTTGCAACATGACTCTCAAAAGGGGTATCAACATGAGAAGGTGGGAGAGGTTGAAACGGTTGATACGAAGTGGTTTGCGGAGTCCAATTGTTTGTCCTATACGCGTCTATCCAATCTCTCAAGAAAATTTTGTGCATGGATAGATCGTTCGAAGTTCGGCCAAAATAAGAACCGTAGGAAGAAATATCTGGTTGTGGGTACCAAAGTTCAGCAAGAGTCAGTCGTTTTTGGGTACCCATGTTATGAAAAGAGTGGAGGGTGGAAAGTGGGTGAAATTTTTATAAATTTTTGGATTTTCGATTTTTTTGTTTTTGGAGTGTTTTGAAATTGTTTGTTTGTTTTTAAAAGAATGCGAAATTATGGGACTAAACCTTACATAAGCACAATCACAATCACAATATGCACAAACAACACCTAGAGCTGGAGTCTTCAACGTCCAACTAGACCGCTCCTAAACTTCCAGGCGACAGGTTGCAAGATAACTCTCGAATCACCTCTTCACTGCCAATTGTGGCCAGGTAAGCACAAGTGAGGTAAGGAGGGTTTCGCTCACGAATCACCGTGAGACGGGTCTTTTAAAATTACCTCCTCACTTGTCTAGCCTAGGCACCACAAAGTCAAGTTTAGATAAACGACCGATTCCCCGCAACCTTCACTTGTCTTAAATGAGCGCGACAAGTCCTTATAGGTTTGATCTAGATATTTTTTATTAACTCAAGCTGATGCGTATGCAGTTTGTAATTTATGGGGTCTTAGGAATGGTGATGAAATCCCCACCTAATCTTAATTGGTGTTCAAGCCCCTTAATATCCGTATTATTATATGCAAAGCGTATAACAAACAAAATCTAAAACAATAAAAAAAATTATTTGGCGGCGGCTCAATCTGTACAAATAAACCTGCAGAAAAAACAGTTCAATAGGGTTCACAGAGGAGATAAAAGGAAAAAGAAAGGGTGGAAAAAAAATTGGGGCCAAGAACCTACAATAGAACCGCGGAACCGCCGCACAATCTAAGCTTTGGCCACGGTTCTCCGGTCAAAATGTGGACTTAGAGCCTGAAACTTTGGTCCATGCACTCCTCTTACTATATATGACAGAATAAAAACCTCTATCTCTTGATTTGAATACTGTACTTGCTCGAGATAACCTGTACACTTGCACACAAAAAATATTAAAAATAACAAAAAGGGTTTTTATTATATTTATTTTTTATATATATACAAAAAAAAAGACCTGGAAACTGCTAGCTCACACATTCAGTAATCGGCTGTTGGTGCCTCAAGAAGCATTAATAGCCGCATGAAAAGTGTGTGAGCAATTCCGTCCATCATTAACGAAAAGAAGTAGTATTAGGTATTAAGGCAAGGGTACTATAGCTTGAATTGAATTCTTGAGTGTAGGGGTGAAATTTTACACACACGTAGGGGTATACGATCGATATTTGGAGGAAAGATAGGAATACAGAATAAGACTTATGTTTTCCGTAAAGTTGATAAAAATTCCGGATTGGAGACTGCACTTTAGAAGAAAAACTCAAGAGATACCGAGATCTTTCTAAACTGTAAAACGTATATCTGGGATTGAATAAATAGGAGGTGTGAAACATAAGGGTTGGATATTTCTAATTTAGGATGATAGAGTTTCTAACTTAAATGCTAAACTGTAGGAGTAGAATCAACGTTAACTTGTGAAACTAGCTTGACAGGATTTTGTGGGTAGTATTCGCTGAAAACCCTCAGGAGACAACACTCCTCCTACTAGGGACACCTAGAAGGTTAACGGCTTGTTGCACGAGCTCAGTGCAATCCTTTTCCCTGCAAAAGTGAGGTTAGAACTTTTTGTGAATAATTGGTTTTGCTCGAGACGAGCAAAAGTTAAGTTTGGGGGTATTTGTTCATACCAGAATATTGCATTTAATACCGCCCATTCTTCAGCTCGTTTGTTTATAGGCAGGTGCTTTTGATCCGTGTTTGCTAGATATTTACAGGTTACAAGTTTCTAGTCCAAAATAACGCAAATCATACAAAATCTCCACAGTTACACCAAAATCCAGAACATCTGTTTCCAACAGATAAAAGCCGGGTTCCGGTCATCCGTATCCGTCTAGTGCCACTTACCAGTTCAAGAGACAAGATAAAGAACAGTGGCCATTCGTGTCTTGGACAAGCACAGAGCACGAGAGGGGCAGCACAAGATTCAATGGGTGCGCGGAGCTCGAGGGAGATAAGGTCATGAGGGCCGATCAGTGTAGCGGCTCCTGAGATATGAGGATTTAAGTGTCGATACTGGACACGGGTTCCATGATGTTTCGAGTGTCGATGTTGGACACTCAGATTTCATGATATTTCAAGTGTCGATGTTGGACACTCAGGTTCCATGATGTGACGGATATAAGGGCCGATCAGAGTGACGGCGCCTGAGATATTGGGATTTGGGGTGTCGTTGATGGACACCGGATTTTTATGATGATGATTCATTGATGAGGATTATGTTTTATCCCACACTCAGGATTTATTATGACATGCACTGTTTCATGTAGTTGTTGTACCCTGGTGGTGTACTTTAATCATGATTTGTTGCATATCCATATTGTTATACTTATGTCATCAGATTGCATATTTCAGATTATCGCTTTTCGTTCATGCTTGCGATTATCTGTATGATATTATTTACTATTCATGAGTTTTTAACTCACCCCCGTCGTGCCATGGTGTTTTGCAGGCTTGACCCTCAGTGTAATCGCGGCAGGGCTCCTTATTGCATCTACTTCTGCGGATACAGCTATTGTTGGTCGTGATTTTGGTGTAGGTGGGTTTTGCGGGTATCCGTATGATTCCATTATATATCTTATTTTGTATCTAGTACTCTCCATCTACCATTTACATGTATTTGACTTAGAGATGAGATTGTGAGGATCGATATTGTATTATTTGTGACTCTGGGTGTCGCGCTCGTGTGAGCCGGCTTTTATTTATGTTGTGGTGTTGTTTTACCTCTTATTATGTTGTTTTCACTTCTTAATTGCTTATTTATTCGCTACGGCGTCGTATATATATCTGTTGTGGTTGTGTTCCGCATTTAGGCGCAATTTGCTCCCGTTTGGGGATGTCTTTTTATATATTCTATGTTTGTACCCGTTTGGGGCCAGTTTTTATAAGGGAGATGCTGCCGAAATTTTTAAGAAAATAAATTTAAGTTGAGATTTTATAACTTGTGATTTTTAAATGTTTTTAACTATTGTTTTATCACTTTACTTCTTTTCTTGGTTTAGATTTTTGGGTTTCTCGGCTTACATGAATTGTGTTACGCCTTTTGACGTCGCGTGATTTAAGTACCGGTCGCGTTCCTAAATTGGGTCGTGACAGCTGTCCACATGTCGGACGCTCGCCCCGCAATAACAAATATATATATGAATCTAAACTGTACAACTATCATTGCACCACTGGCTATCCACCACGACAATCCAACCACAATATCAGTACAACACAGAATATCAACGTGAATGTCATGTTCACAAACCCGTCTAAATGAACATATAGCAATTAGACGGGTTATACCATTCAAATGACATTCACGATCGCAGTTAGTAATGTATGTACTAAAACTTATAAACTGTGTTAAAAATGGCGACTTCAAAATACTCTGTATTGCCCCAATACCAAAAATAACAAAATATGTAATCTGGGCAAAAACAAACAATACCTTAAACCCAATATTCAAGATCAAAGAACACACCAAAAAATTCAAAATCCAACTCCCCAATAGGCCCGGCAATGCCGATAATGTTAGCAATCTCGTCGGCCAACTTTAGGAATTTGTGTCTCGTTTTTAAACTGTGTTCTAGTTACAATAAGAGTAGTCTTCTACAATTGTTTAAAAATTTTTAGAAGACTATAAAAAATCGACAGAAACTTGAATATTTTGGCGATTTTTTCGGAGTTATTTCGGTTTTGTTATTTTGAACTTCATTTAAACTGCTAGTATAGGTTTATGGGGTGGCCCTAATACTATGTTGGGTTACATCGGTGCCCTTGTCATCTGTCATGGCCAGTACGAAACAAAAACTGGCATTTAAAAACTTGGCGCTAACGAAACCGTTCTAGAATCGAACCATAAACCCTAAACTAGCAAACTACAAAGAACTAAACTATGGTGATAGAAGGTTATACCGAACGAACCAAGTCCTTCGGTCTTCCATCATCTTCCTTGGCTCCTTGAGACATGCTCGATTGAACTTGGCCGTCGGTCTTCCTTCGTCGAAGATTATCCACCCAACAGATGCAGCTCATGGCTCTAGCTCCACATCAAAAGCAAGTGAAGCAACTAGGGATTCTAGGTTGCTAATCTAGAATACCTAGGATGCAGTGAGTGTTCTAAGTGTTTATCCATCTCACCTCCTCTCTTGATTCTCAACTCATGAGATTGTAGAGAGGAGGTTGAGCATGAAGATGGAGGAACTCAAGAAACTCACAAGAGGGAGTGATGAGAAAAAAACTCGTCTCTCAAAAAAATGAGCCGTCCATAGAGAGAGAAAATCTCATGCTAGGTTTTGTAAAACATATTCTTTCAATATAATTTCAAGCCCATGCTTGAATAATTTGCACAAATGAATTAATAATTCATTTGTGCAACACTATGCAAGCATGGCTCTCACCATACTCCCCTCATTTCTTTTCTACCTCATTTCCATTTATGAATAAATGGATAAAAACTAAATGAGGTGTCCACCTTCTAGAATGTTATCTGTAAAACATAATCTTTCAATATAATATCAAGCCCATGCTTGAATAATTTGCACAAATGAATTAATAATTCATTTCGTTGTTTTATATTTCGGAGTAGTTTCAGTTTCGTAATCTAACAAATATCGTCTAATTCTCTAGCTTGGCTCTGATACCACTGTAGGATGTTGTATGTGATATAACATGAACACTATGAAAATTTGAAGCAACTTGGCCGGTTTTTGGCCGGCCACATCACCACAAAATCCGAGCAGGCCGGCCCTGTTTAAGAATTCTGGCTTCAAATTTTTTCAGTGTTCCAGGCTCTGGCTTTTGGTGTTTCAGATGTTGCTTGTTTTTGCTAAATTTGCATGTGATGCTAACTTTCTGCAAAGGCAATTCGGAGTGTTTCGTAATCGTAATTCTAACATTTATTCGGGTTATTTAGACGACGTTAAAATGTTCGAACGGATATCAATAACTCATATTTTCCCTCGCTGGAAATTTTCCAAGAGTTGGATTTTTTCCAAGTTTAAAATCTTCAGAAAATCATGCAAGCGATTTTGTGGGCCCTCTAGAAGAACAATACCCAAACTCTACTTTTGGATCGCAGAACCGTGGTCATACCCTAGGGTTTGCGGCAGTTCCGTGGCGACATGAGTGAGGCATGGGTCGGCCCTTCTACAGATGGTTCATAGGTGTTGTGGTATGTTCTGGGTACTTTTTAAACTCCGCTCAAGTGTTGAGCTCTTCGGGAAATTTTGGGTGTTTGTTTATTCGATCGAAAAGTTTGACATCATTTAATTATCTATGATTGTGATACAATATTTGGAATCCACAAATTTAGTTATGTGATAACTAGTTTGAATTTTATAAATCTAGCAAGTTAGTCTCATTTGATCGGTTGCCACGGAATTTTGATGTGGATCAAAAGTCCATCGCAATTACGTAGTGTACGCGGATATTCGCCGGGTAACCTTACCAGATAGCCAAGCACCATAGCCCCGACCAAGTGACTGTAGGAGAACCCCGTTGCCAAAAGCATCCGTTCGGGTGCTCGCGGCAGTGGTGTTCCGCCTAAGTGCACTTCGTCGACGGTATCGGGGGTGCGGCCGTCTACTAAAGTTTTCGATGAGCATTCGATCAGGTTATCGGGAATCTTGTTGAATTACCCGACAGGTTATTGGAAAGTATTTTCAATATCGAGACTAAAATGCGGGGTTTATAATTTTTAGGCATGTGATATCTAAGGAATTCATTTGGTTAGGCATGAAATCCAAAGTATGTGATACATTGGGTTTATAATGTCTAAGGTGGTTACGGATTCCAACTGTTTTAGTTTTTCACTTTCTTTTCTGCGACCGTAAGTGTAGTATGTGGTGTATCGCCGGTTTCGTTGCTATATTTCAATGACAATTGGGATACGCATATTTACTTACGTTGATGGCATGTGATATTATGTGTTGTTGTGATATGTTATATTGGATCGTCATATTTTTACGTGAGATGGGAGTTTTTCATTTTCATTCATGAATTCGATGTCGCGCACCCCTACGTGTTCGTGGGGAGGCGGAAATTGCAAAAAATGATTTTTACGGGCTTCGCAACACCGACTAGAACCAAGGATCGAACATAAACCATAGCTAGCAAACTACATGAGGTTTAACTACTATGATAAAAAGTTATACCTCACGATTCAATTCCTTCGGGTCTTCATCGCTGTCCTCCACTCGTCGTCGGCTCCAAGGATCGTAACGAATCATAGCAATCTCGACGGCCTCCTCGAGTCAAAGACGATCCACCCGAGAGTCTATAGTCCAAGCTCCTACCACAAATCCGAGGTAACTACGGCTTCTAGTTCGCTAAACTAGAAGGCCTAGGTGATTTAGAGAATGAAGATGGATTTATTTGTCTCTTGGAACCCTAGTTTACTCAACTCATGAGACCTTAAGGGTTTTTGATGTGAGGAAGAAGAAGAGAGCTAGCTTGAGGAAAGAGAAAAGGTTTTTGATAATGATAATAATTGATAATGAGATAGCTCACTTGATATGACTACAAGCATGGCAAAAAAATATCTCACCGAAAATATCTAGTGCCACAAAATATCTCACAAGAAATTTCTAGTCAAAGAGTCAAACCAAGTCAAGTGGTCAAACCAAGTCAAGTGGTCATGCCACAATTATCATTTACAAATATAATAAATACTTTCCTCCACCTCATAATTGTTTTAATCAAGTCAATGGTCAAAACCCTAATTAGGTGTCTCCTTCTATGCCCCTCTCATCCGTATATACATATCCGCATCCGTATTCCGAGAAACACGAATATAAGGAGACGAAACTGATCCATCAATATAATACTAGGATCCAGCTTAAACAAAAGCCCACTAGTATTATCCGCCCGATCATCATACGTGCATAATTATACGTAAGTGATCGAAGCCCTGCTGTAAAACCATACGGCCTCAACACGTTTTGCCCAGTGCAGAGAAACTCTCTATGTAGGACTCTAAAACTCGACACTACGCTGGCAGTAGGTTTAACCATAGGCCGCAAGCGGTATTAGCTGCACGTAACGGTCCCCAGGTAGATGTCGATAAGAAGGCCAATGAAAAAACCCATCCGAACTCCTACTGAGCCTGAATGTGACAATCTCTGTACAGTCTGGTCTGTTCGTCTAAGAGTATCGCATATCGGGCTTGGGGGCAGTAATCGTCAGACCCCTAATAGCACAATAAGTTGTGTCGGAGAATAGCCCAATACATCCTGAGAAACTACTGGAATACCTACCAGTAAATCTCGCTTGCCTTGGCCAAGGACTTTATGTAATGGCCTTCCGAACACAGCGTGATATCAACCTCCAATACCGGGAGAGACGAACCCTATCTAACCACCACTGCCTCTAAGTGCTTCGGGACTGCACCCAACTACTACCTGTTTGCACGACTCCTTTGAGCCGTGGTAGGGTAGTAATCAAAGTATAGTGGGAACACACTCGAGGCGAAGTAACAGTGTCAAGTCGACGGACTAAGCTGTACTCATGTCACCTGGGAACCGCTACCCGACGACGGGTATAATACCCACCAACAGTTCCCGACGAGTCCTGTCCAGTGTACTCACAACCTAATGAGCACCTGCATACTATCTCCAGTACGACGTACTGATGGCTGTGGGACAGACCATCTCCCATGCTGGGATGAGAAGCATATACACTAGTCTACTGTGGAGTATCAATGCCCCGTCTCGATAATCCTATGACTAGGGATCTGTATAGGATGTGCTTATAGACTACTCAGCCCCCACTAGTGTGACTGCCATCACAACGCTAGTAATCAAGCAAAGATCCTAAGGGCTCTTCCAATATGTATAAGCGATATGCTAAGAAAACACATGCACATATTGAGGTAGAAACAAATCAGGTAGCATACTACCATTTCGAGCAAGACTGTTACTATATCTTTGTATATCCTAAGCTCCCATTAAGTAATATACAATCCAGTATGATACAACAATGGCCTCTAGGGCGTATATCACTAACAATCTCCCACTTGCACTAAGGCCATATACTGGCATATCGCAGACCAAAGATCTCGAATAGCCTCTCGAACACTGTCTGATGGATGGCCTCTATGAGTGGATCTGCAGTGTTTTTCTCCATATTTACTCTCCTCACCTCGATCTCCTGGGGATCAACGATCTCCCTGATCAGGTGGTACCACCTCAAGATATGTCTGGATCTCTGATGGGACCTGGGTTCCTTCCCTAAAGCTATAGCGCCATATGTTGTCACAATACTAAAGTATTGGACCAACAATGGAAGGAACCACCTGAAGTTCAATTAAGAACTTCCCCATCCAGACTGCCTCTTTTGCGGCGTCTCATGCATCGAACTACCCCGTTTCCATCGTCGAGTTTGCAACGGTGTCCTACTTAGAGCTCTTCCAACATACCGCCCCTCCACTGAGGGTAAAGACATAACCCAATATGGACTTGGAGTCATTCTTATCACTCTGGAAGCTAGAGTTAGCAAAGGCCTCGATCTGGAGGTCCTTTTCTACCATACACCAAGAACATCTCCTTAGTCCTTCTCAGGTACTTGAGAATGTTCTTTACTGCTTCCCAGTGCTTCTCCCCTGGGTTTGACTGATACCGGCTTACCACGCTCAGTGCGTAAGCTACATCTGGTATGGTACACAACATCGCATACATTATAGAGCCTATCGTAGAAGCGTAGGGTATAATCGACATGCGAGCCCTTTCTAAATTAGTCTTGGAAGACATCTCTCTGGAGAGGGTGATTCCGTGACAAGGCGGTAGACTACCGCGCTTAGAATCGTCTATACTAAATATTTTCAGTATGGTGTTGTTGTACCTTGACTGTAAAAGTCCCACCATCCTCTTTGATCTATCACGATAGATCTGGATCCCCAGAATGTTGTTGGTATCACCCAGGTCTTTCATGGAGAACCTCTGTGACAAGAATATTTTGACTGATTGTAGTATAGGAATTTCATTTCCTAACAAGAGAATGCCATCCACGTACTCAACGAGGAATTCCACAGTTCTTGCTACAATCTTACTATAAATTCATGGTTCATCTGGATTTTTGATAAAGTCGAATTCTTTGACTGTCTCGATAAAAACAGATGTTCCAAATCCGCTATGCCTGCTTTAGTCCATAAATGGACTTAAGCAACTTGCACACTGTCCCGCTGTTCCCACTCTGATTGAAACCTTCTGGCTGATCCATATAGACGCACTCTTCCAAATTACCATTTAGAAAATCCGTCTCTACTTCCATATGCTGGATCTCAAAATCTTGGAAGGCAGCAATGGCAAGAAGGATCCGAATGGATTTGAGCATAGTCACTAGAGAAAATGTTTCATCATAGTCCAAACCAGGTCTTTGACAAACAAATCTTTTGTAACAAGTCTAGCCTTATAGGTTTCAACCTATCCATCTACACCAATCTTCTTTCTGAAGATCCATTTGCAGCCTATGGGTTTTACCCCTTCTGAAGTAATGTTCAAAGTGCATACTTTGTTGGTGTACATGGACTCCATTTCGGTCCGCATTGCATCCAGCCATTTTACCGAGTCGCCGCTCTGAATGGCTTACTGGAAGCTAGTTGGCTCATCATTGTCAATGATGCAATCCACTCGATCCCCGTCTATGAGAAAACCGTAGTATCTCTCGGGCGGATGAGACTGCCTACTAGTCCTGCGGATTGGCGTAAGGATGTCCGGTTCTTTTGAGACCTCTGGTTCTACCATACTTTCAGTAATAGTTTGTGGTTCTGGAATTTCTTCCAGATCTGTTGCGCTCCCACTATTTCCTTTTACAAAAAATTGATTTTCTAAAATGTGGACATGACGAGGAACAAAAACCTTTTGTTCCTATGCGTAATAGGAAAGATACCCCCTGGAGTTCTTTGGGCATCCCACAAACATACACAGTACTGAGTGTACCTCGAGCTTGTCCGCATACTGCTTTTCAACAAAAGCTGGACATCCCTATATCTTCAGATACTGAAGATAGGGTTTCTTCCCACTCCACATCTGATATGGTGTGGTAGGCACACAGTCTTGGTAGGAACCTTATTCAAAAGATATGCAGCTTATTCTAGTGCATAACTTCAGAAGGATCGCGGCAACTCAGCGTTACTCATCATGGAACGAACAATATCCAATAGGATTCTGTTCCCCCTTTCTTATACACCTTTGTGTTGTGGTGTGTATGGAGGAGTAAGATGAGAGAGAATTTTATTCTCTTTTAGGTAATCAAGGAACTCGGCAATTTAAGTATTCGCCACGTCGATCAGATCTTAGTGTCTTGATACTTTTACCTGTTTGTTTTTCCACTTCATTCTTATATTCCCTGGATTTTTCAAAGGGTTCGGATTTATTCTTTCATAAGAAGTCATGTCCTAACCTAGAGAAATTATCCGTAAAAGTAATGAAATAGGAATAACCACTTCGTGCATCTGTAGATATTGGACTACACACATCGCTGTGTATGAATCCCAAGAGCTCGCTCGCTCTTACTCCGTGTCCAGTGAACGGAGTCTTTGTCATCTTTCCTATGAAACAAGATTGAAAAGTTGCATAAGACTGATATTCGAACAGATCCAAATATCCCTCTCTATGTAACTTCGAAAACCGTGTTTCATTGATGTGACCCTGTCTAGAATGCCATAAGAAAGTTTTATTTAATTCTGGAGACTTTCTTTTAAGTGTGTTCTGGATGTTTGAAAACCTGAGCTTGATTCAATATATACTATCCTCTAGTGTACCTGACCCAATCAAACTTTGATTTAGGTGGATGTGAACCACAAAGCTTACATATTAAACTTGGTACACACAAACAGTTATGTAGAATCAATATCTGCCCAGTTATCAATTCTAGGTGATATACCCTATGGATACAGCGTCCATGCTCATTCCGTTAGCAACCCTGAAAGTCATATCACCTGCCCTGATAACTCTACGGTTTTTCAAAGCCTGTAATGAATTATAGATATGAGATCCTGATCCGGTATCTAGTACCCAGGAAGTAGAGTTAATTGATAAGCTGTTTTCAATTACAAACACACCCGAAGTCAAAACCACAACATGCTTCGGATCCTGGATTCTGGCTTTCCAAGCCCTACATCCTTTCTGCCAATGCCCTTTCCCATAACAATAGGAACATCCCTCCTTCCCTACTGTTAACCCTGAAACTTTTGCCCTTCCCTTTTCTTCTACCTTACCGACACCGCCTGTCAGCTTTGTGGATGTCTTCTTCTTCTCACCTTTAGCATCCGCCTTAGATCCAGAAGAGGAAGATTCCCCAATAAGCAGAGCGGGTGTCTCCCTGGTTTCCTTCAGGGTGCCCTCAACTGGAAGTATAACTTTCTTCCCCTAGACGTAAGTAGGAGGTATGGACTGTAGAATCATGTCAGCATATGACTCGTTCTCCAACGTGGTCTCCAGGTTCGTGAGCTTTTTATATAGCTAATCATTGTAGGGATGTGGTCCCCTACAGATAATCCGACAGCCAACCTTGTTTGAAGCAATTCTTTTAAGGTATCATATCTGGCGATACGAGATTGCTCTCCATATAAAACATTGTTATGGAGGAAGATAGAAACTAAGTTCATCTTCTCGTGCTGCCTCTGGTATACACCATCAACTGAGGCCAACACGAGACACTTGGCATTCACGCTATCCTTTTCCCTCGTCTTACGGATATCCTTATCCGCGACGGTGGAAACTGGACCTGGGACGGTGGGGCTTGAGCAGTAATGAGGTGGTCCAGCTTGTCATAGGTAATGGACATCTGGACAAATCTTTGCCAGTCATTATAGTATAACTCAGTCATTTTATTATCTATCTGTAACCTAATCTGGTCACCTGGTCGCTGCAATTAGGGGAGAGAGAAGAATACACTCAGCATGATGCTTTTGCAAGTTTAGATTGGTTTTTAATTTATCTAAACAGGATGACTCCCACTGTTTCTCGAATCCTTTCTCAAACCATAAAAGAATAATTAGTCAGGATTAATCTTACCGTACAATACTTGCTTAACCGTTCGGTCAGGCTAGTGTCGGTACTTCGAGGGAGGTTTTATGACGCTTTCGCGAAGTTTCTTAATTAAATAACCTCTTTTCCGTGGAGACGTAGCCCCGCTAACACTATTCTAGACACCTACTTAGTTTATAGCATTGATTGTTAAGTGAAGAATCTCCCGAGGAGTAGCGGATACTCACAGTAGGATCGGGACCTAAATATCATTGTGTGATAATGCTGAAGGAATCCTACCAACATTATCAAACTCCAAATGGTATGCAGCACTAGCAAGTTTCAGTTTCTTTAGAAACTCCCGATGTGGATTTTTGCCCCATGCTCTTATGACCTTGACTAAGGCCAACAAATCATAAGTCACATGTCAAGTTCTACCTGTCATTGTCCAAGTTAATTTGAACCCACCCGTACATACCCTTAACTAAGGCCAACAAAGTAGTACGACTGTCCCAAACCAACGCATCTATCTATACAACATATGAATACCCAGCAGCTACCAATCACTATACTTTGACTAAGGCCAACAAACATAGCTTGAATATTATTGAATATTCATATGAAATGACGGAGGGCTAAGAATGGTTTTGGCAAAACCGTGAACATAGTGAACTTGATATAATCGATGGAACCCGATAGCTTTTAAAAGAAGTGGTTTAAACTCCACATTTTAAAAGTCTTGTTGTTTTGAAAAAACCGCGTGGTTTTAAAATTGTTCCAACGATTCAGTTTTGGTTTGTTTGCTTTGCATTAATTTAATGCAGTCCCATCAATTAACCTACCATTGCAGAAACAACGAAAATACAACGTACGCTTATGCCATCCGCATTCGCATGGGCCCCCGTCATCACCCGTTAAGTTACTTAACTAACGACAGAGCGGGGGCCGGACTAGCGCGGATGCAAAACATAAGCAACGTCTATTATATAATATATATATATATATATAATATCCATTCGTCAGACACAATGATAGGCATTCCAGATCACAGATGAACACATTGGATATACTAGGAATTCCGCGTTTCGTTTGAGCCTTTAACGAAAGACGGATTCCATGGTCGTGATGAATAGCCAAAACCCCACCCTAGACCTCTACGGGTGCGGCAAACTATCTTCCAAATACCCGAAGTGAAGCAACCGCCCTCAACAAATTGAGTAGGCCACTCGGCACTTCAAAGTACCCGGTAATTTATGCACCCCACCTTGGATCTATCCTATGAGCAAAAATAGTAAAAGAAATAATACAACGGTGCTACAACCTCAACCCGGATGTGCCCCGCAAAAATAATATTACATCACTTTACAAATTTACGTCGAATGAAAGAATGAAAACCCTCATCTCACATCCCCGGCTATTCATCCACGACGATCCAACAAGTTCATATACACAAACCATTATAACAACATCACAGATATGTGCAATCTCGACTAATCAACGTATAGCAATTAGTCGACATTTCCAAACACATGTATATATCACAAAGTTTGTAAAGTAACTACGACATTAGAATTCTGCACGCAATTAGCAAACTTAACCAATTTTCGAAAACATGAAAATCCAGTGAGCTAAAGTTCCAAAACCGATCGTTTTGAGCCAATCCGGGAGTCAAAACGAACTAGAAATCCGCCCGAATCTACGCGGAGGCGAAGACACAAGATAAACTATTGAACGGGGGCCTCGGGGGGGTACCAACCCCCGGGGGCCACCACGAGATGGCCCCCAAGGGGAGGCATACCCGAGAGCACCAAACTGTGGTGCTGTCGGGTCACCAGCCCCCAAGACCACCTTGTGGTGGTCTTGGGGGTTGGTCCCGGCCGTTGGTCCTCCCGGGTGTCCCCAGGGTGTGCACGCTTCACCCCGAGGCTTCTCGGTTCAAACCATAAACCCGCGGGATGTGCAAACAACTCAAAACTTCATTTTTGAAAACTGTTTTTGTCGGCAGTTTTTGTGCTACAAAAACGGCGGAATTCTAACATCGCTACAAGCTATCAAAGGTTTATGAGAGGCTCTGATACCACTGTTGTTAGTTATATGTATGCCCTAGAGGCCATTGCTGAACATGTGATGTATATTGTAGTGGATGCTTGGACATATATAGGGAGGACTTTCTTGCTCGACATGATAGTATGCTATCTGGTTGCTCTTTATCTTAACATGTACACTTATCGTCTCTCTAATACATGTTGATAAAGCCCTTAGGATGAGTACTTGACTACCAAGATTATGATGCAGATCATACTAGTGGGGCAAAGGTAGTCGGAAAGTACATCCTTCAAATATTCCTAGTCGTAGGAGTATCGAGACAGGGCATCGATACTCCAGAGTAGACTAGCATATGCGCTTCTTGACCCATATGATAGGCAATGGATGATCCCATATCCATTGGTGTTTGACATCGAAGAAGGTATACGGGTGCTCAGTGGAGACTGGGTACACTGAACGGACTCGCCGAGAACTCTTAGATGGTATTATACCTATCGTCAGATAGTAGTTCTCTGGTGACACTGGTACAGGTTAGTCTGTCGACCCGAGATCATTAAAGAGTCTTGTGTGATTCCCACTGTGCTTTGATTTCCACCTTACCATATTCAAGAGATCGTGCAAAACGGTGGTTTTTGGGTACAGACCCGAGTCATATGGATGCGATGAGCGATAGGAGGGGATTCGTCTTTCCCAGTATTGGGGGTTGATGTTGCGCTATGCTCGATTGGCCATAGCAGGAAATCCCTGGCCAGAGTTGCTGAGATCTACTGGTAAGTGTTAGCAGTAGTTTCTCGAACCGTTATGGACCATGTATCGGCATAACTTATTAGGCTATTGGGGTCTGACGTTATACCCCCCACAGGCTGCGATATGCGACATATCTGACGAAGAGACCGGACTGTAGTGAAGAGGTAGCATGAGCTTGAGTCTCCTCGACGTAGATCATCTTCGGCCTTGAAGATTTCGAGCAAGCTTGTTCATTTCTTCATGTGAACCCTTACTAGAGTTCGGGTGTTCACTACTTAGAGCGAAGGGACTACTACACGGAGCTTTAGAAGTGAAGGACCGGTCTACAAAGGTTGTATTCCTCATTCACTTGTATGTAAAGATATTTGCATGTTGTTTTTTCTAAATCTCTTATTAAGATTCTAGGGTTAGGGTTCTTTAGTACGGCAATTTTTTGAAATTGGCATGGACGATACCTCCCGAAACCTTGCTGCCGCCCTACGGAACCAAACAGTGCCATTTAAAATTCGACAGAAACTGGATTTCATTGTTTTAAGTTTCGAAGTAGTTTCGGTTTCGTAATCTAACAAATATCGTCTAATTCTCTAGTTTGGCTCTGATACCACTGTAGGATGTTGTATGTGATATAACATGAACACTATGAAAATTTGAAGCAACTTGGCCGGTTTTTGGCCGGCCACATCACCAAAAAATCCAAGCAGGCCGGCCCTGTTTAAGAATTCTGGCTTCAAATTTTTTCAGTGTTCCAGGCTTTGGGTTTTGGTGTTTCAGGTGTTGCTTGTTTTTGCTAAATTTGCATGTGATGCTAACTTTCTGCAAAGGCAATTCGGAGTGTTTCGTAATCGTAATTCTAACATCTATTCGGGTTATTTAGACGACGTTAAAAAGTTCGAATGGATATCAATAACTCATATTTTCTCTCGCTGGAAATTTTCCAAGAGTTGGATTTTTTCCAAGTTTAAAAAAATCATGCAAGCGATTATGTGGACCCTCTAGAAGAACAATACACAAATTCGACTTTTTGGATCGCGAAACCGTGGTCATACCCTAGGGTTTGCGGTAGTTCCATGGCAACATGAGTGAGGTATGGGTCGACCCTTCTACGGATGGTTCATAGGTGTTGTGGCATGTTCTGGGTACTTTTTAAACTCCGCTCAAGTGTTGAGCTCTTTGGGAAATTTTGAGTGTTTGTTTATTCGATCGAAAATTTTAATATCGTCTAGTTATCTATGATTGTGATACAATATTTGGAATTCACAAATTTAGTTATGTAATAAATAGTTTGAATTTTATAAATCTAGAAAGTTAGTTTCATTTGATCGGTTTCCACGGAATTTTGATGTGGATCAAAAGTCCGTCGCAATTAAGTAGTGTATACAGATATTCACCGGGTAACCTTACCAGATAGCCACGCCCCATAGCCCCGACCAAGTGATTGTAGGAGAACCCCGTCTCCAAAAGCATCCGTTCGGGTGCTCGCGGCCGCGGTGTTCCGCCTAAGTGCACTTCATCGACGGTATCGGGGGTGCGGCCTTCTACTAAAGTTTCCGATGAGCATTCGATCAGATTATCGGGAATCTTGTTAAATTACCCGACAGGTTATTGGAAAGTGTTTTCAATATCGAGACTAAAATGCGGGGTTTATAATTGTTAGGCATGTGATGTCTAAGGAATTCATTTGGTTAGACATGAAATCCAAAGTATGTGATACATTGGGTTTATGATGTCTAAGGTGGTTACGGATTCCAACTGTTTTAGTTTTTCACTTTCTTTTCTGCGACCGTAAGTATAATATGTGGTGTATCGCCGGTTTCGTTGCTATATGTCAACGACAATTGGGATACGCATATTTACTTACGTTGATGACATGTGATGTTATGTGTTGCTGTGATATGTTATATTGGATCGTCGTGTTTTGAATAGCCGGGGTTTTTTTTATGTGAGATGAGAGTTTTTCATTTTCATTCATGAAGTCGATGACGCGCACCCCACATGTTCGCGGGGAGGTGGAAATTGCAAAAAATGATTTTTACGGGCTTCGCAACACCGACTAGAACCAAGGATCGAACATAAACCATAGCTAGCAAACTACATGAGGTTTAACTACTATGATACGAAGTTATACCTCATGATTCAAGTCCTTCGGGTCTTCATCGCTTTCCTCCACTCGTCGTCGGCTCCAAGGATCGTAACGAATCGTAGCAACCTCGACGGCCTCCTCGAGTCAAAGACGATCTACCCGAGAGTCTATAGTCCGAGCTCCTACCACAAATCCGAGGTAACTATGGCTTCCAGTTCGCTAAACTAGAAGGCCTAGATGATGTAGAGAATGAAGATGGATTTATTTGACTCTTGGAACCCTAGTTTACTCAACTCATGAGACCTTAAGGGTTTTTGATGTGAGGAAAAAGTAGAGAGCTAGCTTGAGAAAAGAGAAAATGTTTTTGATAATGATAATAATTGATAATGAGATGGCTCACTTGATATGATTACAAGCATGGCAAGAAAATATCTTACCCAAACTATCCAGTGCCACAAAATATCTCACAAGAAATATCTAGTCAAAGAGTCAAACCAAGTCAAGTGATCATGCCACAATTATCATTTAAAAATATAACAAATACTTTCCTCCACCTCATAATTGTTTTAATCAAGTCAATGGTCAAAACCCTAATGAGGTGTCTCCTTCTATGCCCCTCTCATCCGTATATACATACCAGCATCCGTGTTCCGAGAAACACGAATACAAAGAGACGAAACTGATCCATCAATATAATACTAGGATCCGGCTTAAACCAAAGCCCACTAGTATTATCCGCCCAATCATCATACGTGCACAATTATACGTAAGTGATCGAATCCCTGCCGTAAAACCATACGGCCTCTACACCTTTTGCCCGGTGCAGGAAAACTCTCTATGTAGGACTCTAAAGACTCGACACTACGCTGGCAGTGGGTTTAACTAAAGGCCGCAAGCGGTACTAGCTGCACGTAACAGTCCCCAGGTAGATGTCGATAAGAAGGCCGATGAGGAAACCCATCCGAACTCCTACTGAGCCTGAATGTGACAATCTCTGTACAATCCGGTCTGTTAGTCTAAGAGTATCGCATATCGGGCCTAGGGGGCAGTAATCGTCAGACCCCTAATAGCGCAATAAGTCGTGTCAGAGAATAGCCCAATACACCCTGAGAAACTATTGGAATACCTACCAGTAAATCTCGCTTGCCTTGGCCAAGGACTTTGTGTAATGGCCTTCCGAACACAGCGCGATATCAACCCCCAATACCGGGAAAGACGAATCCTATCCAACCGTCACTGCCTCCAAGTGCTTCGGGACTGCACCCAAATACTATCTGTTTGCACAACTCCTTTGAGCCGTGGTAGGGTAGTAATCAAAGTACAGTGGGAACACACTCGAGGCGAAGTAGCAGTGTCAAGTTGACGGACTAAGCTGTACTCATGTCACCTGGGAACTACTACTCGACGACAGGTATAATACCCACCAACAGTTCCCGACGAGTCCTGTCCAGTGTACTCATAACATAATGAGCACCTGTATACTATATCCAGTACGACGTACTGATGGCTGTGGGACAGACCATCTTCTCTGCTGGGATGAGAAGCATATACATTAGTCTACTGTGGAGTATCGATGCCCCGTCTCGATAATCCTACAACTAGGGACCTGTATAGGATGTGCTTATAGACTACCCAGCCCCCACTAGTATGACTGCCATCACAACTCTGGTATTCAGACAAAGATCCTAAGGGCTCTACCAATATGTATAATCGATATGCTAAGAAAACACATGCACATATTGAGGTAGAAACAAACCAGGTAGCATACTACCATTTCGAGCAAGACTGTTACTATATCCGTGTATATCCCAAACTCCCATTAAGTAATATACAATCCAGTATGATACAACAATGGCCTCTAGGGCATTTATCACTAACATCAGTGACAATCTCCGTACAGTCCGGTCTGATCGTCTAAGAGTATCGCATATCGAGTCTAGGGGTGGATAAAATCAGACCCTTAATAACGTGATATTTCGTGTCGGTATGAAGCCCATCATCCACTGAGAAACTACTGATCCAAATCAGTAATTCTCGTCTATCTTGGCCAAGAATTTCTAGTGATAGCCACCCGTGCACCGCGCGACATCAACCCCCAGTACCGGGAGAGACGAATCCCCAACAATCCGCTCTCTGCCTCTATGTGGCTCGGGACTGTACCCAACTAAAACCTGTTTACACGACTCCTTTGAGCCATGGTAGGGTAGTAATCAAAGTACAGTAGGAAATCACACGAGACAAATGACAATTTCAGGTCGACAGACTAACATGTACACATGTCACCTGGGAACTACTATCTGACAATAGGTATAATACCAACTTGCATGTTCCCGGTGAGTCCGTACAGTGTACTCATAACCCAATAAGCACCTGTAAACTATCTTAGGTGACTGAATGACACCAATGGCTTATGAGACCGGCCACCGCCCCTCGTTGGGGCCTCGATAAGTATACACTAGTCTATTCCGGAGTATCAATGTCCAGTCTCGATATTCCCTCGACTCGGGACATTTAAGGATGTGCTTATAGACCACCCATCTCCCACGTATATGATCGTCATCATAACGCTGGTAGTCAAGCAAGAATCCGATAGGCTCTATCAACATGTAATAGTGATCTGTAATACCACTTAATGCATGTACATGATGATAAAGACAAACTAGATAGCATACTATCATTTTGAATAAGATTGTTCTATCCGTATAGATCCTCCCTCAATCGTCATAATCACCTGCCTGGGATTACAATAATTGCCTTGAGTGCACTATAGCCAACAACATCTGGTTGAAGCTTATCTGGAAAAGCTCGCGGGACTACAGCTATGGCTATCTCTCTCAAAGAAGGGAACACAGCCGCCCGTCGCTTCAGTGGGACTGCTGGATTACTGGCTGGGACAGCATCATTGTAATCAAGAAGCGGCTACCTCTCCTCCCTGATGACAACATCCGTCGTATGTTGGTACCAAGCAACATAAGCATTCGAGGCCCTTAGAATATAACTTGGCTCGCTGACGAGGAAGTAGGATCCCGTATTCAGATGCATGAAATGATGCGTCGCATTGCGAACACCCTCGTCAGTAATAATTGGATCAACAATGAACGCCTCAAGGGGAACTCCTTGTTTGTAACCCAACTGCTGGGCAAAACAGTGCGGGTTATATCTCATAGACAAGACCGGGGCGTTCTATCTAAAACCAGGAAACCCGGCCTGATAGTGTACAAATGGACAATCTCTCGGGACCTCAACACTGAAGCTAAATCCTTGAAAACATCATGCAGCGGTTGGATCACTTTGGAAGATTCTTTGCCGACGGTCAGGACTTTATCGACAAAGGTCATGTTGTGTTGGGTCTGGAGCAGAAGCATCGACCAGGTGCATGACCCGGGGAAAATTGTATCCTTCATCAAATCTGGGTCGTTTATGCACACCAAAAGCACCCAGCACATGCATCTCGATCTACGAGGTGAAGTAGTGCAATGAGAGATTTACGGGATGCACGCCGGGTTGAGTGGTGTCGACTGCTAGACTCAGGCCATGATATAAATGAGCCAGTCCCGCAACTCCGATAACCAGGCGCGTCCCTGCGACGATGCGATGAGCTGGATAAAAGACAGATGGTCTCATATAGCGGGGGTGCATCGGAAGCGCGAACCAACTCAGCCACAAGCGGATAAACCCTATGAAGAACGTCTCCTCATCAATGTCTGCGAAGGGGACAACTAGAGTATCCGCAATAAAGAATTTCTTTAAATATACCCCCACAGTCAGCAGTTTGTCTAAACCAAATCCGAATAGGTCGTCAAGTTTGGCAAACTTCGCAGCTAGCTTAGACAGAGCCTCCGGACGAAGGAAGCGGGCGAGGAAATCCGTAAAGCTAACTCCGTGCCCACCAGACTCCAGGAATAGACTCTCGTATATGTTCAACACCTTGATCAAGCTTGGAAACTGATGTTGAACGGCATTCTCCGGGGTAAGACCCATTACCACTGATTTGGTAGCAAATATGTACTCGTTAGGGGGAAGTATCTCCTCATAATGTTCCCCTCTGACGGGTAATCCAGAGATTTCCGCGAATTCCTCCAACGAGATTGAGACCTCCCGATCCGATAAGAGATATGTGTGGGTCAGGATATTCCATTGCTCCAGAAAAGTTTTGACCCACCACACATGGGGAGTGAAAAAGGGATGCATAAATCGCGGGATATAGCCCGATCTTCAGTAGAAACAACTTCCAGGCCGACATAATGTATCGGGCCCATTGTAGATAGCTAGCCGGATGGCGAGGAGTCATTCATATCGTATAAACCTGCTCCCAAGGACGCGATTCTCCTTGGCATATGCGACGCTCTAGAATGTCTAGGACCATCGGTGGCTACACTGGTATTGAGGCCATGGAGGGCTGGAAACGACCTTCCGAGGTCCAGTTGACCTCTTCCACTGCATAACAACCTGCGGAGGATCGGCGTAATGAACCGACAGGATCGGTTTTGACGGCGTTGCACAGGTAAAACTGCGCCGACCATGGATGATCTGACTATACCAGGACCTCCATAAATGAAGAAGCTTCTGCTCTGGGTCGTGGTCCCGAGTGAGCGCAAAGACTTCCCAATCTGTAGGCGCATCGGCAAAGGCACTCTCCGAGCGAACATAGAGGAAGGAAGAATTGGAAGCCATAGCACCTGAAAAGTAAAACCCGTAGATGGTTAGTTATCGACGCAATGAAATCAACTACAATTAAAGGCCTTAGCGTCTTCAGTACGTCCAAATTTGTACTACATTAAATTCACCACAGTCCAAGGAAAAAGGGACAATGGGCCCCACAAAATCAAGGTAACGCCCCATCAATGATAAGAAAGGCACTCATTGTAATAATTCAAAAGGATTCTCATTTAATGAAAAATCTCATTGAACTATGAAGTTTAACTCCCTTGAAAAATATGTTCTACGACAGATTTCAAATCTGCAAAAAAGAACCCTAAAAAGAAAATAAGAAAAGGAATAAAAATTCCCAAAAGAACTTCTTAAAAAAGAAATTTTCTCAGAGTTACGCTCTGTAGAACAACCCGGAATTAAATTCCTCTGATAATGGGATAAAATCCCAGAAATCCGCTCAGGAAATGGAATTATATTCCAAATAACCTTTAAAGATCAAAATCAGTAATAGGGTAAAACCCTAAGATCTCCGAGACCCATGGTCTATCTAAACAAAGTTTTTAGATCTCTAAGAAATTGTTCCAAGAGAAGAGCAAAACTCTAATGGGTTAAAAATCCAAGACAAAAAAGAGTTTCTTTTAAGAGAAAAATGGTCATAATCCTTACCAATTTTCTTAAACAGAGTTTAAACTCTAAGAGTTCTTCGGACGGAGATTTAAGCTCTGAAAAGATAATTAAATTCTCAAGAAAAAAGAAGGAAGAGGATGAAACGGCAGTCATCTCAAGGGCCAAAAGCCATATTAATAAGACATGAAAGGACGGTTCAACTCCCCAGGAGATCGAACGGTAGAAAAGGTGACACTGTTGCACCCACGCGTAAGCCATGTGAGAGCAACGGTGGGGGGCATTTGTTTCCCCAATATTTAACCTAATAAAAGAGCAAAAGCTCTGTTTGAATTAAATGAGGCAGCGCCTCACGTGCTCTCCACGAGGGCACCAACATCAGGATTAAATCCTTTGGTGGCGCCGCACGTGTTCCTCATGCGGGCGTCAATGTCTAAAACACCAGAGAATCTATTAAATAAGAGTTAAACTCTTAAATGGCGCCGCACGTGTTCCTCACGTGGACGTCAATGTGCAAAGCACAAGAATACCCATCTTTAGAATTAAAGTCTTAAATGGCGTCCACGTGTACAACACGTGAGCGCCGGCGCCCAAGTAGAATCAAATTCTACTCTCTGTCAAACAGAGCCGTCGGGTCAAAGATCCAACGGGGATGATAAATTATCAAAATATAGAATCAAATTCTATTAGGAGAAAATATCTCCCAAATCTTTCTAAATAAGAAAGATGCTCTTGGTTGGATCAATGATCCAATAATAGAATAAAATTCTATTTTGGGAATATATTCGCTCAATCTTTCTAAACAAAAAAAATATTGCTCTCTGTAAAACAAAGAACTCTTGGATTAAAATCCCAATGGTGATTAAAAATCACCACTTGACAGAATAAATTCTGTATATGGGAGAATATGTCCCCGATCTTGTTAAAAACAAGAATAACATATTCTGTAAAACAGAAGTTCTTGGATCAAAAATCCAACGATGGGTAAAATTCCCCAAATCAATTTTGAGACCAATTAAATCAATTGGAATCTCTGAATGAGAGATTTTCTCAAAACTAATTAACAATACCCGAGACTTCAAGTCTCATATAGAAGGAACCCTCTATAAGCTTTTAGAAAAAATACAGAAAGCTTCCAAAACAAAAGAGAGCTCGTTCCTCAAGAAAAGAAGAAGAGCTTCATTCTCGAAATTCTAGGTAAAGAAAAGAGATCAAAATATCTCTACAATACCACATCTAAGGGTTTAACCCTTTCAAAAGAACTTAGTTCTTTATCTGGATCTGAGATCCACAAGACAAGTCTTCCATAAGTTGAGAATTTAATTCTCATCGGGAAAATTTTGTTCTTGAGAATCAAAAATTCAGAGAAGAATATGGATACAAGAACATAAAAAAAACTTGAAATGCATAATACTCCAGGAACTTAGTTCTTTCAAATCAAGAACTTAGTTCTTAAAAAACCCGATCTGAGGTCCTCAAAATAATGATCTTGGTGATCGTTAATGGTCAAAATACTATTAACAGAGATTTAAATTCTCTAAAAATATCAACAGAGATTAAATCTCCATATAAAAGAAACTAGCGCCTCACGTGTTTCCCATATGGACGCCCCTCTTCAACAGCGCCTAACGCCTCACGTGCTCCTCACGTGAGCGCCGCATAAAGAGTGCTTAACACTTCATAAATAGCCAAAATGGCCGAGTGCTTAGCATTTGATTGGGCAGCACCCAGCGCCTTACGTGCTCCTCACGTGAAAAGAAAAGAAGAAAGAAAAGTGCATGACACTTCATAAACAGCCAAAGTGGCAGAGTACTCAGCGCTCATTGGGCGGCACCCATAATTAAATGCTTCATATGACACCCATATAAGTGTTAGAGCGTCAAATAAGTGCTTAGCACTTTTGCATAAAAAGATAAAGGCTGAACAAACAGAGCCCAAATAAGTACATAGCATTTTTTAAATTAAAAAAAGAAGAAGAGTAGGCAGACTAAAGCCAAATTGGCTAAGTCTCATAAGTTTTCTTGCAGCTGAGCCCAAATGCTCTTTTTACTGGATCTTAAGTAAAAGTGGTCCCAAAATATTATTAAACTGGTCTTAGTCTCAAACATGATTAATGATCTCCCATTGATAATATCAAAAATGATATTCATCATATATCTCCTAAGATAATTTTAGTCTCAAATATGACTAATGATTCTTAATTCCACAACAACTCCTTTTCCCTCAAATACGGGATTTGCTTTAAGGGTACATTTCTTCATATCTTTGATACATGTCATAATTTCTCAACGTCTTTAGAGAGGTGGCGGGTCCCGACGACCAACAACTGCTTGATGCACTTCCAAATTGACGTGCATGCATCAAATCGGATCGTGTCCTAAATTGGGTACATTCCATATCAACATTGTTCACTTCGTCATGTAACAAATATGCGTGCGCGCAAGATGAATGTCGAACCGAGATGTTCCTAAACTAATTGTTCGCCTAGCGATAATAGACCGAAATGTCCCTAAACTAACATTCGTCCCCAAAATGGGAATGTTGGACCGAAACGTCCCTAAACTAATATTCGCCCCAAATACGGCGATAAAAGACCGAAATGTTCTTAAACTAATATTCGTCCCCAAATACGGCGATAAAGGACCGAAACGTCATTAAACTAACATTTCGCCTCAAACATGGTGATAATGAACCGCGATATTCTTAAACTAAAATAATCGAGCCCAAATGCTCATATATTTAAGCTGATCTTAATCTCAAATCAGATTAACGATTCTTAAACCAATCTAAACGCAAATCTAAAAATATACGGATTTGGGCTAATTCACGCCCTACGGGCGACGACATAAATTAGTCTCCGTATACAATTCACGGGCAACCAAAACCAAAACAAAACACACAATACGAAATGAACTTCCGGAGCAGAAGAAAGTGGTTATCACGATGCGATAACGTAATTAACTGCAGGGGCTTGCGCCTGCAGGGAAGAGCGTCCCCACAATCAAAAACCCCTCATAAAACGAGGGGGAATATGAAAAAATCCGCTACAATGTCCGCATCCGTCCAAATCTTCGATATATGGTGCCATAAACCAACTTGGTATCATCTGAGAGGTGGACAGATAAATCCAAATAGTATCTGCTCGCAGAATTCAGGCCAGACGTCCCAACGTCCAAGTCCGTCTTCTGGCGGTGAACAGTCATCTATCAGGACCTACGGATTACTGTGTAGGGGTAAGTATTTTATTTTATAAACCAATAAATTAAATAAAGATTGTGTCCCTATGGAGTAAGCCGTAGAAATAAATGCCCCTACGGCGTAAGCCGTAGGGGCAATTATTACTCCGTAGGGGTATGTTCAGGACGAAGACTTGCACCTGCAGCTTTTGGATCTACAGTGGAGTTTTATTTCCCTACGGATGCCGTAAGGACAATTATTACTCCGTAGAGGCATATTTAGGACGAAGACTTGCACCAGCAGCCTTTGGACCTACGGTGGAGTTTTATTTCCCTACGGATATCTCCATAGGGACAGTGGTTGGCTCCTACGGCTAAATCAGTAGGGGCAACCCATTATTGTAGTAGTGCTTATAGAAAGGTATGATGACCAGTCTTGCATTTTCTTTCATGAAAATTATTAGAAATTCAAGCATCAACTTTGCAGGCATAAAGGATAATTCGCCCATTAACCTATATCTATAACTAGAATCATCTCTGGCCAAAAGCTTGAAAGCAACTAACTTATGACTCGGGATCAATATGGCATGACATAATTCTTATGGCCCCAGTCATACAGTTCAGCAATTACAAGCATATTGAAGGTCCACAAAGCGAATCACAGCCCACGTATTGGGAAGAACCCGAACCTGCACCAGTAGAAAAAACTACATTAAAGCAAGGTACAATATTTGCGATGGATAAACTTTCCTCGGCAATGTATACACTATCAAGCAAATTTTCCTTTTTACTAGTATTCTCTCCGGAATGATCTATTATTTCTAAGAGGGAAATAATACATTATTAAAAGAAATTATAAAAAGCGTAAGTTTTATAGGATCTAAACATAACGAGGGAAACATTGTCGAGAGCTATCCAACATTGCCAAGTGGTTAATAAATCCCTCGTCGATGTTCCCCTGCCATTTCTTTGATAGTTAATGCGGCTATTAATGTCAAGCGATATATCCCTCGGCAATATTCCACTCGTTATGTTTTGACACAATTGAACTTGTGCCTTTTATACTTTCCCTTGGTAATATATCCTTTCCACTTTAGAGGTAAATTATTGCTGAAAGAATATTAGCAAGAGGGAAAATTTGCTTGATAGTATACATATCGTCGAGGGAAGTTTGTTCCTCACAAATGTTGTCCTTCACTAATGTAGTCTTTTCTATTAGTGTCGCGAGTGCTTGATACCCGCATGGCCCAAGCACGGAACCCGAAATAACCATCTGAATCCTCCTCCATTGCATTACAGCCGTACATGAATCTTATATATATTAACCCTCATTACTTGATGCCAAAGGTAAGCACTCATCTCCCACCTAAAAAACCCTAATCTCATACTGAACGGGCGATTGACTTTAGCAACGTAGGAGGACCCCAAAAAGAATCTCCGGATGTTCTTTGTCTTGGAGGCTAAAGATCCGAAGTTTTAGCCTTGCCCTAACAACCTCAACTACAAATTCATTGGTGGATCCAACCTAAGCTACATTTTGTGCCGCATCAACTTGCACCCTTGCTATGTAGGAATATAACTCAATCAGCTAAGCATATATATAGTGAGACCACATGCACACAATACGCTGTTATGTACGTAGTCACAAATTCATCGTTCGGGTATAATTCGGCGAGATCGAAAATTCGGATTTGGAGAACTATTCGGAAAAATTCGGCAGGTATTCGGGAAAGATTCGGTAAGTGTTCGGGAAGGATTTCGAGTAAGAAATTAATATATGAGACGCTAGGTTTTGATTTTGTGAATTATTTGTTGTTTTTTGAATTATCCGCTGTTTTTTCACATAATTCGAAAATAATTCGCGAATTATTCGGCCCGCATATTAATTCGGCGATTAAGTCGGCTGATCAAAATTTCACGAATGCAGTGAATAATTCACGAATTATGTGACTATGGTAATGTATAGGGCCATTTTTTATCTATCCAGCAAAATATTCCATGATACGTGCGTATACCATTGTGGAGTTTTAATTTGGTGCATTCTACCTTTTGAGATCTGGGAGAGAGTGAAAGAATCAACCAGTGAAATATTGCCACGTGTCGGTAACATCGTACCATTTTCCGGTCAAACAAATGCAACCCACCTCCAATAATACACCGCCACCACTTTCATTTTATCCGCCACCACCAAGTCATTATCTGCCTCCGCCTCCGCCTCCTCCTCGCGTAGAACTGCCTCCAATTTATGGATCCCTCTGTCGAATTATGGAGAAATTTCAGGTACAAACGTCTTCTGATAGGGGAGAGACAGATTTCTGGACGTGCACAAGAGCCATGTCAGAACACTAGAGCAAAGGAAAATATCTGAACCAGCAAGGCAGACGTCTGCAGAAGAACGAAGTCCGATTCAGAGATCAAGCAGACGTTTGCCCAAGGAGCTGAAGAGATACAGAGTCTAAGCAGATGTTTGACCAAATGGTTCAGACGTCTGTCGACGATAAAACTGCTGCGAACAGAATTTTGGTAATTCGGGTTTATCTTTTATTTTAGATAGAATTAGGATTTGATTATAAATATGGACCTCTCATATAATTTATGTACTGCCTAATTAAAAAGAGAGAGAGACTATTGTATTGAGAGGGTGGCGGCTTAAATCAGTAGAGATTTAAGAGAAATCTCATATTGTTGCTTGTGAGTGAACTTGATTCAAGATTATAGTAGACTTTGCAGATTCCGCTCTGTCGGGACTAGCCATACAGTGGGTGAATCTCGCTAACAAATCTCTCTATTTGTGATTCTATTTTCTTATTCTTCCATTTTATTATCGTTTTGTCTTTCATTTCTAATTGCATGGTTTGATTGCGTGATTTGCTGTGTCGTAAGTATTGTTCCGTAGATCGACTTCCCCCAACACCCTCCCACCTTCATATTCTCCACCACCACCAAGTCATTATCAGCCTCCACTGTCGCCGTTGTAGTTAGTCGCCTCCACCTCCATCACCGTCAGATGAAAAAAATGAAAACGGTGTTGAATTGGGTTTAAAGATAAACGGATCGAGAAAAGGGTAGGAATGATTCTCTTCGAATTATTGATTTGAAAAATTGTGGGATGAGAATAAAATGGAGTTGATGAAAAATTGTGGGATGTGAATAAAATGGTGGAGAGAGAGAGAGAGAGAGAGAGAGTAAAGAAAATATTAGTAGTAGTTTGAAGCAGAGAATATTGATGCATAAAGTTGAAGGAGCAATTAATTAAAGTCATGATATTAGGGAGTAACCGGTTGAACCGGTAATTTTGATGAATAGCGTTACATCCGAATGCGGGAAGCAGGTAGATGGAATAGTTACTGTTTTACTTTTTAAATTTTTACTTATGTAAACCATATATCATGCTCCCTCCCTCTCAAAATGCAAGTCTTCTTTTTGATCTTTTTTGTTTCAAAATATTAAAAGCATCAAGAAACATTTTTCATTACCAAGACACATTTAACACTTAATTTCCTAAACTAATCCTCAATAAGTTCCTTACTTAGTACCCGTTTGGATAAACAGAAGTATCAGAAGTGATCTTGAAGTTGCTTTAAAAAGAAGTTCATGAAAGTAGTAATTTATTGTATTTTTTTGTTTGTATTGGTTATAAAAGTAGTTCAATTGAAGTAATAAAAGCATGAGTGATAATGAAAGAAAGGCAAAATTAATTAATGTTATGAATAAAATAGTATTTTTCTTCCTCTTTCTTTGTGCTCCATACCATTTCCAAGTCCAAGAAATTATGAAGTGAAATCTTGAAGTAGTGACTCCACATAGGATCCACATCATCATATGGAAGTAACTTCAAATGTAACTTCTTGTCAAAACAAGCACTTGAAGTATCGGAAGTAAGCTCACTTCCGGTACTTCCATGCTACTTCATGGCAAACAGACATGTCCTTGGCTTCATGTTTATTCAAACACCAAGAAAATAATTGACATTAATAAGCTTAAAATGGGTATTTTGCATTGATGTAATCGTGGGCTTAAATTTTCTTAATGGGTATGCGAAAGCATAAATAGACTAAGAATATGAAACGTTGGCAGCGGAAGATCTGGACGTTGGGAATAGCCTTTTCCACACATCACTCCAAGCTCTAGGGAAAGACCGAAGCATAAAACTTCCATATTGACCCTACCCACAAATATCAGAATAATTTTCTTTTCTTGCTAGATACCAATTCCAATCAAATTTTAATCTCTCCATCTCTAAAGTCATTCTCTTCCTCTCTCCCTTTATAATTTTTTAGCCGAAAGATGGCCAAAATTCCCCACCTTTTCTAGATAGAAAACCCATCCCCCTCATAATACCCAAAAAAGGAAACTTTCCATAAAAATAATATAACCCAGAGTTTCAAACATGCACGCAAACTGCCAAAAATATCAACATCTAAGAATCGTGATAATGCCTTAGGTAATGTTTGTTTGTTATCTCTTGATTCTCCATTTTGAGAGTGATTAGTAAACTACAACTGTAGATTGGTTACTTAAAGAATCTTCCCACATTTTCTCTCTCTCTCCTATAATTTTACAATATAATTAAAGGAGAATATATATATACATCCTTCTTTTATATATAACAAACCCTATGCTGTATTATTCTCTTGCATGTGAGGTGTGTCACTAGCTAAGGTTATAGGGGTGACAATTTTGACCTGACCTGATCTGACCGTATGGCGTAGACTAAGCCGTGTCCAACTTAAACATCGGCATAAACACGTACTAAAATGGATTGTAAATGAGCCAAATCACATCCTGATCACCGATGAACGGATTTAAGGGCCGGGTCTATTTGTCGAGGATCTTGATATGGCTAATCCAGTTTACTCAGATCTCAATTAAATTATCGGTACTGTTTGTCAGCTTTACTGAGCCTTACTTTATATATGTGCACATCAATTAAAATTGGTTAATCACATTATCAAATAAGTCAAAAATGTTTTCTTTTTTGTTCTTTTGACACTAATTAATAAGATTCAAACCGATAAACTTTAACATTGAAGACACGGTGTTACCATAAAAGCTATGCTTCTTTCGCGGACGAGATTAACCCGAATCTAATCCGACCCGACCCAATTATTGCCACCTTTTGTCAGGCTTTACTCAGCCAGACAGACCTTTCCAACGGGGGGATTGGGCCGGGGAGTGAGAGGTGAGGCAGTGGAAGGATCGGGGATTTAGAATAAATTACAAAGTGCATTGAGAAGTGGAATAATATTGATGGGGAATAATAAATATTAATATATTATTGCAGTAGTGGCCAATGGGGAGCCGCTACAATTTATTCCATTCAAACTAGAAATGAAGTTAAATCAACAACCCACCACCACTTCTTCAATATTTCTATATAAGCCCTAAGCCGCCCACTTCCTTGATCACCACAAAAACTTGGAGGGATTCTACGAGATATGAGCTAAAATGTTGAGGTTTGTATATAATCATAGAAGAGGTGATGAGCTTAACGTAATGGAGGTCGACAGAAGAGAGTGAGCACCCATGGTGTGTTTTCTTGCATGAGGGAGTTTTCATGCTTGAAGCTATGTGTGCTCACTGCTCTTTCTGTCACCCACCACCAACTCTTTTACATCTATTTTTTGGATGTTAGGGTTTTGGTGTTCACACACTTGCTCAAATCTTTTCTTTGTGCTTTATGTACTATTATGTACTTGTTGCATGCATGCTCTCTAATATTATACATGTACTTTATTGCATGTTCTATAATTCTATTTTAGTACTTCTATAATCATTAGTAGTAAAACTTTCCATATCCTTCATGTAGAGTCTGTATATTGTATCAGATTTATTATTGAATAATAGATGAGATAAATGATGTGATTTGGACTTCAAACCTCACCATTTAACCAATAAGAAGCTTGATAGCCTATATGTGAATTTATCGGATGATATGGACAAATTCTTCTTTTATTGGTTTATGTCATTATTCTGTGGTCCAACTAGTTCCATTTAGTTTGAATCATCATCCATCACAATATATTCGACACTATATAATGTACTAGAGAAATAAACATATATTAATATAAATTCAATACTAAATTGGATATTTAGCATCATAGGGTAATGATGATTTGCTTCATGCTCGGGGCCGGGTGTTAATCGAACCAAGCTGGCTCGGGTTTGGTGTAGGTTTGGCTCAGCAAGAGTTAGTTCAAGTTCGGTTAATTTATTAATGGATTGATCTTGCGAGCTAGAAATTCAGCTCGTTTAGTTAACGAGCCAAACTCAAATCGTCATCCGTTTATAGCTCGAGCAGTTCGGCTTGTTTATATATCTTATTATATCTTAATATGTTTTAAAATAATATTGATTTCCAAAATGAACAAATAGTAAATTAAAATAGCATTTATTCTGTAAGTTAAGTCTAATATCCCAATATCCAATACTCAAGACCTAAAATTGGATTATTTGTATTGATGATATTTGGTTATATTGATTATCCAGTTATAAACGAGCCTAACTCATAAACCAGCTCAAGCCAAACTTGTTTGTTCGTTTATGATCTGGCCTCATTTTGTAAGCCAATAACAAATTAACTGAACTTGATATGAGATAAATGAGTTACCGAACTTAAGCTAGTTAAGCTCAACTTAAAATGAACTCAAGCAGAACATTAGACGAGCCGAACTCGAGCCTCGAGCCGATCCTTCCTCATTCTTCTTTACACCCATGCTTTATGCTGTATATATGAGTGTTACATTTGCTTTTTAACTTACCATGCACATATACATACGAAGACACCATATATATAGGAGTTTGTCTACAGAGAGTCAACTTAGATCAAGAATGGAAGGAAGTCGAGTTTGAAAGGTGCAACTTTGAGCTTGAGGTGAGAGATTTGTATAAAAGCTATCATGATTCTCTTAAAATATTTTGATTAATAAAGCAAAGGTTTTTGGTTCTTTTGATGGCAGTTATTTAAGGATGGAGAGGGCAGAGAACAGGATTTCTTGTCATGAAGAGCCACGTGTGAAAATTGTACTCTTGCTGATTTTTCGTTGAAGTTTTAGAGTGTAGCATATAGATTTCAGTTTAGTGTCACTACAATATTGATTGTGTATTTGTTAATTAGTGTTTTGTCCTTGAGACAAAGAGCAACAAAATTAACGAGTGCAAGACTCATTTGTGCCGTTTCAAAATCAAATTAAATTCAGACATAATTACACCAGAAGGTCTTTAATTCCTACAATTATATTGCTTATATGTAATTATATTTCCAAGTAAAGATCTTGCAGAATACACATCTGACATATTTTGGTAGAAATATATATTCACGGTCCATGATGTATATTGATGATGCTCAATATTGGCGATCTCCAAGACCAGGACACGTGGCAGCTGACGTGTCCCAGATCTCACAAGAAAGGGCCGCAGGGGTCGACCAGGCCACCCCTTTACCCGACCTGCAAGCACAAGCTGGCTCACCTCAGAGCCCCTTGGAAATTGGCCTCCTCGGCCTCTAAGCTCGCCCCGATCTGCCACAGGACCAAGATTCCTCGGCCCTCTCGCTCATTCCCGAGCTCCCCGGCCGAAACCATCTTCCTCGGTCCTCCAACCGACCGACTCCACAACTCACAGGCGTAACCGTCGCTCCGCAAATCTCGCCATGCACAGATTCTTCGCCAGCAACATCCTACGTTCCACGCCATCACGATCCTCATTAATGGGCGATCCGCTCTTTACGCAGGCGTGACGTCGGGAGCGTAACTACCGGCGAAATTCTCGCGCCTGCTGCTGCGTGCTACCGCCACTATATAAACCCCCATCACAGAGGGGTCAAGTAAGCCATTTTTATTCCACTTAGCCGTTACTCTGCTCGGATCTGGTACTAACTTGATCGTCGGAAGGTCCTCGGTGGTACTAAACCCCTCCGGGACTTCTTTGCAGGTACTCGGGGTTAAACTTCTCAATTCACCAATCTCTTCAAAACCCATTGAGACCCGCACGCAACAGGAGATCACCTTCCAAATCCACCGGGAGATCGACAGAAGACAACATCTGAGGGAGACCCGAAAAGGACCTCCATCATATATACACGGACAATTGAGATTGATTTCAAGAAATACCTAATCCTGATTTTAAGAATATTCTTTCTCTCTCTTCAACTAATTAATACACTGGCGGTGGATAGACCATTTTTACCAAAAATTGACAAATGTGAATTTACTATATCCTTACCCATATTTTCTTAAAAAATACTTAACCTACCAAGCTTGAAATACTACCACAATCTATCCAAGAGATAAAACCATGAGCCCACTTGTTTGGCACTAGAATTTGGTAGTTTTGGGTCCCACTATTTTTGTTAGTGTATATGCCCTAAGGACCATTATTGTATCATACTAGCTTGTATATTACTTAATGGAAGCTTGGTATATTCACAGTTGTATTAACAGTCTTGCTCAACATAATAGTATGATACTTGGTTTATATCTATCTTAATATGTGTATATATTTCTTTTAGCATATCGCGAATACATATTGATAAAGCCCTTAGGATCTAGCTTGACTATCAGCGTTGTGATGGCAGTCACACTAAGTAGGGGCTGGATAGTCTACAAGTACATTCTTTTTCAGGTCCCTAGTCGTAGGATTATCGACACAGGGCATCGATACTCCGGAGTAGACTAGTCTATACGCTTCTCATCCCAGCAGGGGAAATAGTCTGTCTCACAGCCATTAGTACGTTGTGCTAGAGATAGTATGCAGGTGCTCGTTAGGTTACGGGTACACCGGACATGACTCGCAAGGAACTGTTGCTTGGTATTCTACCAGTCGTCAGTTAACAGTTCCAAGGTGACATGTGTACAGCATAGTCCGTTGACTTGACACTGCTGCTTCGCCTCGAGTGTGTTCCCACTGTTATTAGATTGCTACCCTACCACGGCACGACTGAGTCGTGCAAACAGGTAGCAGTTGGATGCAGTCTCGAAGCACTTGAAGGCAGTGGCGGTTAGATAGGATTCGTCTCTTCCGGTGTTGGGGGTTGATATCGCGCTGTGTTTGGAAAGCCATTACACAAGGTCCCTGGCCAGGGCAAGCGAGATTTACTGGTAGGTTTTCCAGTATCTTCTCAAGGTGTAATGGGCTTCACTCCGACACGACTTATACCGCTATTAAGGGACTAACGCTTGCCGCCCCCTAGGCCCGATATGCGATAGTCTTAGACGAACAGACCGGACTGTACGGAGATTGTCACATCAGGCTCAGTAAGAGTCCGGATGGGTTTCCTCATCGACCTTCTTATCGACATCTACCTGGGGACCGTTACGTACAGCTAGTACCGCTTGCGGCCTGTGATTAAACTCACTGCCAGCGTAGTGTCGAGTCTTTAGAGTCCTACACAGAGGGTTTCCCTGTTTCAGGCGAAACGATATAGAGGTCGTATGGTTTTACGACAGGGTTCGGACATATACGTGTACTTATGCACGTGTGATGTTCGGACAGATTATACTAGCAGGCTTTGGTTTAAGCCAGATTCTAATATTGGATTATTGGATTAATGCAGTCTCAGTATATCCGTGTTTTTCGTAAATACGGATGGGAGGGATATTCTCGTAATTAGTCGGGAAGCTTCTAGAAGATAGGTGACTCATTTAGTTTTAATTCATTTATGAATTAAACTTAATGAGGTGGAGAGATGATGTGTTATTTTCATTAATTGCACCATGAGTCATGAGGTGATTCACCTCAAGGTAATTAATGAAGCATGGTTGTTGATTTTGTATATTATTGTATAGATATTTTGTTATGCTTCATTATTTATCCAAATGACTTAAGATTCAATTCATTATTACAAATACATTCTCTATCCTCAAGCTCTCATCTTCTACATCCTAACCCTAATCCTCTCATGAGTTGAGAACCATAGGGTTAGCAAGACTAATAGATCCTTAATCAATCTCTATATTCTCTAGGTCACTTGGATTAGCAATTCTAACCACTTGGTTACCTCAAGTTAAAGGTTAAAACTTGAAGAAGGAACTCTCGGACGGATCTTCTATTACATCGAGGAGGCCGAGGGAGAGGTGAACAACAAGAACAAGAAGGACTAGTATTTTGAGGTATAATCATCTATCATAATAGTTAACTACTTCTAGATAGCTTATTAGTTAGGGTTTAGCAAAGATCCGTTTTGATAGTCGATATTACTTTGAACAAAATGATTGTTTTACCTATTCCGCCTCCCCACATCTTGTGGGGTGTGTAACGTTGACTTAAAGTGGTATCAGAGCCTAACTAAACCATAACTAACATGTTAGCAAAGTCTTTAGAAATTCGATCGCAATTTTATCCCGAAAAAACGACATTTTCACCAAGTTTCTGCCGATTTTAAATTGGGGTCTAAAATTTTTTCAGGGACCTTAAAAAATACAGGCAGGGTTTTTTAAAAATTGTAAAGAAATTTGGGATCGTGACTCGTCCAAACCGCTGCAGAACCGCGGCCGATCCAAGCGATCCGCCGCAGATCCGCGGCCGAGTTGACACCGAGTCAACCCAAATTTGTTCAGTTATTCTTCTGTGTTGATGTTGTGTTTTCTGGGATATTTTGTTTCTACTCAGGTTTTATGTGCACAGAGAATTATTTGGCGTAGATTCATATGTGGTGCTTGATCGAAATTTTAAGAACTATGGCTAACTGGATTATATATGTGTTGTGATTAATGTGTTTGTAAACCTCCCCTAATTTGTCACGCCCCGCTTCCCAAAAGAAGAAGAAGGAAGACGTGGCAAGGTCTGCAAGCTAACTGTATTGAAGGTGGTCTATTCAATACAGTTACGTTAAGCGTATAAATGATTAATATGCAGGATGTGTACTAAAACAAAAATAATAAAAGCGAAAGGCATTTTATTTCCATTAACCAAACTTTATTACATCCCAAAGAAAAAAGTAAAATAAACTAAGTAGTTTATTTACATCAAAGGAGAAACAAAAAGCCGTAAACATATGGGCAACAACAAAAATTAAAACTATTTAATCTTCCATTGTCCTGTCTGCATAATCTTCATAAGTTGGCTTCACATCTTGCTCTTCGCTGTAATACTCATTCTTATCTGACGGACATTCCAAGGATAGAGAAAAAAATGGAAGGTCCGTCAGCGAGTTATACTCGGGTAGGATTGCCTCATAAGATAGTAAGGGTATAGAAACAAACAGGTGTGTATAATGAATATGATGTACATGAGTATAAAGGTATGAGGTTAAGTACAAATTGGATATGTGAGTATGAGTAGGTTATATATATTGTAAGTTATGTGTAGATAAAGGTAATAGTATGTATTAGTTTGTTAAATAAGGGTCCGGATACTCGAGATTATTCCGTTGTGGCCACGGAACAACAACTGGGGAAGTGAAATGTACCGTTTCACTTCCCGGGATCATGATCGAGTAGTAGAGGAATCCGAGTTCCGAATTATCCTTGCCTAATCAAACTACCCATCCCCGTAATTCAGTATAAAGGTTTTTATGAATTAGAGTTAGTGCGTATACCTCTAGACATGGAATTTCCACATTGTAGAGTCGTCCACACTTTGGACTGGTCATCCGGAATATCGGGATCTTCAGTATAGTCGTCGACACTTTGGACCGGTCACCCGGAATATCGAGATTTTCAGTATAGTCATCCACACCTTGGACCGGTCACCCGAAATATCGGGATCTTCAGTATAGTCGTCCACACTTTGGACTAGTCATCCTGCCTGCAGAGATCTTCATAAAGTATTCTATATCTAGGTCCGCGCATTCTAATCCTAACCGTATCATGTTTTGTATATTTCATGTTGTCATAAACTGGAAATTATAGAAAGTGTATTGATCTCGTTTAATATGGCCTTCCACAACCACTTGTTTTATTTTCTAAAATTTGTAAAGTACTTCGTGTCCTTTAGAGAAAGTTTAGTTAAAATATAAGCTTTAAATATCTTTTATTATTTCTAAGAAAAATCATGATATTTGGGATATTTATTAATTTGGAAAAGCATAATGTTTTACAGAAAATATCCTTTTGATAAAAGATTGTGGTGTTTATTTGAAAATCTTTCACAAGGGGTTTTTATTTGAAAAATCTAGAGTGCTCCTAATATTTCAAATGGATAAGTTATGAGGTCCTCAAATCGTCTCTTCACCGCCAATTATGGCTAGGTAAGTGCCAGGTAAGTGGGAAGATACTCCACTACGTAAGTAGTGGGCCTAATTAATAACCACTAGCCTTAGACACACTTGCCTAGACAGCACAAAGTCAGGTTTAGATAAACGATCGATGCCTACAACCTTTCCTTTATTCTAGATTGGTGTTATTTTAAAATTACCTATTAATAAGATACTAAAAATTCCCTTTTGAAAAGATATCGTTATTTAAATTTAATATTTTCTTTCTTAAAAAGTTGAGGGGGTTTTAAAAATATTTGTAAGTAAAATATATCTAAAATATTTATTTTACATATATTTAAAATATAATATTTAAACGATTGTATCTTGTGGAAGTAACCTATTTTGAGATCATTTTGAAAGTGTGGGTATGTCAGAGATGAATGACAATTCATGGGTTATATCAGATTCCAGGTATTATGGGTGTGCAATATACTTCTATGTACAGAGAAAATTAAACACCGTTTTAAAAATATGGGTTAACTTTATCATGATTAAGGGTACAAGGTAAAAGGGTATGCACAAATATTATAACACCATTTTAAATGGGGGTTGAGAATTAGAAGTTGGTACTAGGTTATTGAGATAGAAGAAGGTGACAGGAAAAGGAGAGAGGCGGATCCTACCTTTTTGTTTGAGTCGAAAAGCCGAAGAGCTGAAAACGTAGTCTCGTACTAAATTCTCAATAACTCCGCGTCCCGATTTTTCCTCTACTATTGGATGGAGCCGTAGCGTCGGCGTCGTCGATACGAAGGCACCGGTATTTTTTAAAGAATTTTTGGAGTTCTGAGTTGTGAGAAATTGAGGTTTAAAGATGCCTATTTATAGCGTTCAAAGGTAACAAGAAAATCCAAAAATAATCCTCAAAATCTATGCCCAATGATTTCGAATCATTCACACAATCATTAGCCGCCGCCGCCCTTTATCCTCAGCCGTTGGATCTGCATCCAACGGTCCGCAGCGCGCCGCCTCGTCGCCACGTGGCGCGACGCGATTCGGCCACTGCCGTGGGTGCGGATCGCCACGTGGGCACCGCCGCAGAGCTTTGGGCCGTTGGATCTCGTGATCCAACGGTCCAGGTTAAAAGGATTTAAAAATTTAAAATAAAAATTAATAAAATAGCAGATTATTTAAAATATTGATTTGGTTTTGAAAAATTTGTTAAAAATGGTAAAAATTACGGGAAAATTACGGAAAAATTTTAGAAAATATATTTTATTATTATCTTTAATATAAAAATGGTTTTGGCTAAAAACAATTAGTATATCTATTTCTAAATTGTTAGCTAGTTATAATAATTATATAATATCTAGTTCATCTTTAAAATATTTTTAATTACGAATTAATTACTTTTATTGATAATAAAAAATATGTAGATTATTTTAAGGTATTATAAAATCTTTCTAAAACATTTTAAGCCTATAAAAATAATAAATAGATTTTAGAAATTTCCTTTAATCATATTTACTGCTTTGAAAATTATTAACACTACTTTAAAAATTATTATTATTTAAAAGAAACACGTAAATAATTATTTGATAGTAAAAATATAAATAAAAAAATATATTTTATTAGGTATTAGAAAACATGGTCGTTACAATCTACCCTGCTTAAAATAATTTCGTCCTCGAAATTTCAGAAGGTAGGTCAAGGAAAGGAAGAAAGAAATCACTAAGAAGAGATTATTGCTCAAAATTAAGATTTTATTATCCAACTTCAATATGGAAAGTACAACCGGAAGTAAGGACATGCCCTTAATGTTCTTACATCGTTTTATTCGGCCAAAGAAAAGGAAAGACTTATTAATCTCGATTACGGGTGTTCAACAAGTGATGATAGGTTCTTGATGTAAGAAAAGTACGACCATTCCCACGGTACCTTGCGGGGACAACCGCCTGAGAGTCTACAACTTCGTCTTCTGAATCTTCAGATGTAGCTTCAAGGTAATATCGGACATGTCATCCTCGTTGGAAAGATTTACCATGACCAGAAGGAAATGTCATGGTCAAGATACAGAATGTCAAGGAAGGGATAAGGGACATAGGAAAACTATGATATTGGTATAGATGGATGAGATTCACAAATATAATAAATCAGTTAATGGTTTCATTTTAGTACACAAGAGGACCTGCATGGGCCACCACAAAAACCTGTCACGCCCTACTTCCCAAAAGAAGGAGAAGGAAGACGTGGTAAGGTCCGCAACCTAACTGTATTGAAGATGGTCTACTCAATACAGTTACGTTAAGCGTATAAATAATTAATATGCAGGATGTGTACTAAAACAAAAATAATAAAAACGAAAGGCATTTTATTTCCATTAACCAAACTTTATTACATCCCAAAGGAAAAAGTAAAATAAACTAAGTAGTTTATTTACATCAAAGGAGAAACAAAAAGCCCTAAACATGTGGGCAACAACAAAAATTAAAACTATCTAATCTTCCATTGTCTTGTCTGCATAATCTTCATAAGTTGGCTTCACATCTTGCTCTTCGCTGTAATACTCATTCTTATCTGACGGACATTCCAAGGATAGAGAAAGAAAAGGAAGGTCTGTCAGCGAGTTATACTCGGGTAGGATTGCCTCATAAGATAGTAAGGGTATAGAAACAAACAGGTGTGTATAATGAATATAATGTACATGAGTATAAAGGTATGAGGTTAAGTACAAATTGGATATGTGAATATGAGTAGGTTATATATATTGTAAGTTATGTGTAGATAAAGGTAATAGTATGTATTAGTTTGTTAAATAAGAATCCGGATACTCGTGATTATTCCGTTGTGGCCACGGAACAACAACTGGGGAAGTGAAATGTACCGTTTCACTTCCCTGGATCATGATCGAGTAGTAGGGGAATCCGAGTTCCGAATTATCCTTGCCTAATCAAATTACCCATCCCCGTAGTTCAGTATAAAGGTTTTTACGAATTAGAGTTAGTGCGTATACCTCTAGGCATGGAATTTCCACATTGTATAGTCGTCCACATTTTGGACTGGTCACCCGGAATATCGGGATCTTCAGTATAGTCGTCCACACTTTGGACCGGTCACCCGGAATATCGGGATCTTCAGTATAGTCGTCCACACTTTGGACCGGTCACCCTGCCTGCAGGGATCTTCATAAAGTATTCCATACCTAGGTCCGCGCATTCTAACCCTAACCGTATCATGTTTTGTATATGTCATGTTGTCATAAACTGGAAATTATAGAAAGTGTATTGATCTCGTTTAATATGGCCTTCCACAACCACTCGTTTTATTTTCTAGAATTTGTAAAGTACTTCGTGTCCTTTAGAGAAAGCTTAGTTAAAATATAAGGTTTAAATATCTTTTATTATTTCTAAGAAAAATCATGATATTTGGGATATTTATTAATTTGGAAAAGTATAATGTTTTACAGAAAATATCCTTTTGATAAAAGATTGTGGTGTTTATTTGAAAATATTTCACAAGGGGTTTTTATTTGAAATATCTAGACTGCTCCTAATATTTCAAATGGATAAGTTATGAGGTCCTCAAATCGCCTCTTCACCGCCAATTGTGGCTAGGTAAGTGGGAAGGTACTCCACTACGTAAGTAGTGGGCCTAATTAATAACCACTAGCCTTAGACACACTTGCCTAGACAGCACAAAATCAGGTTTAGATAAACGATCGATGCCTACAACCTTTCCTTTATTCTAGATTGGTGTTATTTTAAAATTACCTATTAATAAGATATTAAAAATTCCCTTTTGAAAAGATATCGTTATTTAAATTTAATATTTTCTTTCTTAAAAAGTTGAGGGGGTTTTAAAAATATTTGTAAGTAAAATATATCTAAAATATTTATTTTACATATATTTAAAATATAATATTTAAACGAGGGTATCTTGTGGAAGTAACCTATTTTGAGATCATTTTGAAAGTGTGGGTATGTCAGAGATGAATGACAATTCATGGGTTATATCAGATTCCAGGTATTATGGGTGTGCAATATACTTCTATGTACAGAGAAAATTAAACACCGTTTTAAAAATATGGGTTAACTTTATCATGATTAAGGGTACAAGGTAAAAGGGTATGCACAAATATTATAACACCATTTTAAATGGGGGTTGTTCCCCTCCGAACGGCGGCGCACAAGACTGCGATGTCTTGGCACTGAGATTCGGGGCAGATGCTAATTGGTGCTATCCGTTCACCTCTCCGAAGATGCCAAGTTGATTTATGGCACCATATATCGAAGGTTTAAACAGATGCGGCCGATGTAGCAGACATCGTCAGATTCCCCCTCGTTTGAGGGGTTTTTGATTGTGGGGACGCTCTTCCCTGCAGGCGCAAGCCCCTGCAGTTAATTACGTTACCGCATTGCGGTAACAACTTTCTCCTTCTCCAGATGGTCACTTCGTGTCGTGGGTGTTTGTTTTATTTGTGGTTGCCCGTGGATTGTATACGGAGACTGAGTTATGTCGTCGTCCGTAGGACGTGGACTAGTCCAAATCCGTATTTATCTTAGATTTGGGTTTGGGGGTTTGGTTTGAGGATACGTTAGCCATATTTAAGGCTAAGATCAACTCAAACGTTTGTTAAGGATACGTTAGTCTAACTTGAGACTAAGATCAGCTTAACGGGATCGTTTAGATCCGACAAAAGAGCATTTGGGCTCTATTGTTCCAGTTTAGGGACATAGTGGTCCATTGAATATGTGGCCGTCGGGACCCGTCACCTCTCTGACGATGTTGAAGGATTACAACGACAGATATCAGAGGGGTTCAGAGATGTACCCTTGAACCGAAGTTGATTTGGGGGGATTCATAGTCCAGACTGTTTGAAGGTTTAAGGATACGTTAGCCATATTTGAGGCTAAGATCAACTTAAACGGGATCGTTTAGATTCGACAAAAAAGCGTTTGGGCTCTATTGTTCCAGTTTAGGGACATAGTGGTCCATCGCTAGTTTAAGGACATTGCGGTCCATGGGTAGTTTAAGGACATTGCGGTCCATTGTTAGTTTTAAGATATCTCGGTCAAGGTTAAGGACGTCGTAGTCCATGGGTTTAAGGACCCCACAGTCCATTGTTAGTTTAAAGACATCTCGGTCGAGGTTAAGGACGTCGTAGTCCATGGGTTTAAGGACCCCACAGTCCATTGTTAGTTTAAAGACATCTCGGTCGAGGTTAAGGACGTCGTAGTCCATGGGTTTAAGGACCCCACAGTCCATATCAATGTGTGGTCATCGGGACCCGTCACCTCTTTGAAGACGTTGAGGGATTACAACGCCAAGTATCAAAGGATTGAAGAGATGTACCCTAGAACCGGAGTGGATTAAATAGTCCTTGGTCCAATTTGGAATCAAGACCAATTAATTATGTTATGAGCCCATTAGCCCAGTTAATTACGAATTGAGGACTTATGGCCAGCTTGGGCTAAGTCCAATCAGGAGAGGCTTTGCCTCTATCCATTTAGCCAATTGGACCAATGTCTAGTGTTAAACACTAAAGACCAACCAGTGTTGAACACTGGGAATGAGATTGACAAGTTAGTGTTTAACACTAAAAGATAATTGGTGTTAAACACCAGCAACAGGGCTTTCAAATTAGTGTTAAACACTAAAACAGATCAGTATCAAGCACTGGCAACAGAGATCTCAAATTAGTGTTAAACACTAAGGTAGTCAGTGTTGAACACTGCGAATAAAGTTTTTTGATTAGTGTTGAACACTAAGGCCCAACAGTGTTTTAACACTGGATTCAGGAGTTTCAATTTAGTGTTAAACACTAAGGCAAGAGGGGTCACGTGGCAACACGTGAGAGCGCCCTCCCTTCATTTATTCTGCTGAGATTATCGCATCTTTCAGAGCATCACGTGCCATCACGTGACGGGCATTCAAATGCTTATATGTTAAAGCTTCTACCGAGGATCACGTGGGTCATGTGGGGCACTGCCTCAAAGGGGCTTTCTGTAGGTCTTTTGGAGGGGTCACGTGGTGGCACGTGACCCTGCCTCTATGTATGTTGTTTAGAGGATCTGTTAATCTTTTCCAGGAATTAAATTCCTCGTAGGGTTGAACCCTGACAATAATTTCAGAGGAATTAAATTCCTACTTCCTTTCGAAGATTTATATTCTGGAATAGAGTTGGACTCTGAATTTTCTGTAGGAATTAAATTCCTCATATATATGAAGAACTGAATAGGGTTAAACCCTAATAAAAGCTTTTAAGGAATTAAACTCCATTCTCTGTTAAATTATGATTAAGGGAATTAAATTCCCGCTGTTTCAACAGAACTAGGTTCTTAATTAGGGTTAAACCCTGTTTCTTTTTGTTCTGAAGGAATTAAATTCCCACGACACAGGGTCAAGCCCTAATTTTATTTTAAAGAAATTAAATTCCTATAGTTCTGTGAGAATTAAATTCTCGTGCTTCCGTTCCCTCTCTATGTTTTGGATCTGCATGGCAGGATCTCGACCCATTGAGAATTAAATTCTCAACTTCAAGGGGAGATGTGCACTTTGCAGATCCTCTATCAAAGAGAGAAGAAATATGTTCTTCTATTTTATATATCAGAGTTAAACTCTGTTGAGAATTAAATTCTCTTTCTTTCAAAAAGCCTTCCCTTTCTTACCTAGGGTTTTCTTTTGCAGAAGATCCAAATTCCTTAAAATATCAAGGCTTTCTCCCTTTTCTTCCCTCTGCGTATGTATCTCTCTCTCTTTTTTATCCTTGTGTCTCTTGGCTCCTATTTATAGGAGAAGCAGCCGAATCAATTAGTTTTTGACGAATCTTCATTGAGAGATTTGATTTGCATCCATCATTCGGTTTTGACCTTTGGATTATTAGGTGAATTTTATTCACCATTGGATTTCAAATCCAGGGATTCTCTTTTGTTATTTCGGTTAGATTTAAAGGGGAAATCTTTCCAAGCTCGAGATTTTCCCATAGATAGATGATATTTAATCATCTTTGAATCTTTAATTCGATTGGTTCCAGATAATCGCTTTCCTTTGGAAAGATTTGAATCTCTTTCAGAATTTAATTCTGTTAACAAAATGGGCTTTGAAAGCCGGTCACGTGTGGGCACGTGACCCATGGTCACGTGTGGGCACGTGACCCTCTTTGGAATGAGCCCTCTTCTTTCCTTTGCGCTATACCTTTGCCGCTGCTTAACCGTCACGTGCCACCACGTGACCCCTGGTCACGTGTGAGCACGTGACCCTTGCCTGGACTCTTTTTCTTGATTTAACTGGAGAACAATTCTGATGTTTCGAGCGTCACGTGCCAACACGTGACGCCTGGTCACGTGGGAGCACGTGACCTCCTTTGAAGCTTTTTCCTTGATTTGATCAGGGAACCGATGTGCCTTTGAATCCGCTTTAAAATGTCACGTGCCAACACGTGACCCTGGTCACGTGGGAGCATGTGACCCTTTCTGAAGCCCTTTTCTTTGATGTAGTCAGGAAGCTGAATCTGCCTTGATGATGCTTTTAGATGTCACGTGCCAACACGTGACTGCTGGTCACGTGTAAGCATGTGACCCTCTTCTGAAGCTTTTTCCATAAGCTTTTCTGATTTTAAATCAGGAAACAAATGCCCCCACAGCGTTGTTCTCACGCGTCTGCACGTGAGTGCAACGCTGTCACCTCTTGTGACCATTGGATTCCCCTAGGGATCTGGGGAGATGAAACGTTTCCATTGCCTTCTATAAATACCTCTGTCTCTTCATAGGAGCCTTCACTTTGCTCATCTTCTTCTTCTGAGAACTTTTTCCTTGAGAATTTAATTCTCGCTTTCAGAGCTTAGTTCTCTGTCTTGAAACAATCTTCAGAGTTTAACTCTGTTCGAAAAGAATTCTTTTCCTCAGGTAATGTTCTTGGACAAACGATGGACCTTCACATTCCTCTGGATTTTAAATCCAAAACAAGGGTTTTTACCCTTTTTTCTTCATGTTTTTCCAACATGAAACCGCTTAACCTTCAAACTGTAGATCTCTTAGGGTTTAGATGATCTTTGGGGAGATGATGATGGCGTTTCAACTCCATGGAATTTAATTCCATCCAAAAATGTTTCTGGGAATTTAATTCCCTTTTCTTAATAAGGAATTTAATTCCAATGAAGGACTTGATTTCTTCACGCGGAGGCTTCCTGGGGTCTCTTGGCCCGAGATTGTTCTTCTGCAATTAATGAAATGGGGGTTTTGTAATGATGTCTTCTGTGGGAATTTAATTCTTTTGATCTTGTTGGATTCATTGTAGAGCCCGAGACAGATCCTGTTGGGGGGAATGTTTATGGTCATCATTCTTTATTAAATGAGGATATTCCCTTTGTTTTATTGTAACTATTTGGTCTCATTATTAATGAGCCGTCATCCGGATTCTGTGGGGCCCATGTGTTTTGTAGCCAATGGTCCCAGGAAACTCTGCCGTTGCTTTCTTCAACTAGTCTTCATGTTCATGCATGAATATATATTGCTAACTTTTCTTTTAACGGTCTTCCTTTATTGGATTTCAGGTGCGATGGCTTCTGTTCCACGCTTTCCCTTTTCTCGCTCGGAGGCTGCTTTTCCTCAGTCACCATCTGATGAGGAAGCGATGGCGATGATTCGGGCCCATGACCCGAACTGCACCAACCTTCTTCAATGGGGATCTTGGTACAGTCAGATTATTCAGGGTCGCCGGAGTTTTCTTTGCGCGGTGCCGACGGAGCCCACTTTCCCATTTTTACCGATGGATCCTCCGAGGACAGTTTTTGCTGTGGAAATGCCCAACTGGACTCCAACGGGGAGGCTCGAGCCTTCGACGACCGGTATTCCGAACCATCCGATCCCGGCCATAGACATCTTGGGGCGGCGTATCTGCCAGGGTGAGGCCCACCCGTGGGGGCAGATCTATAAGATAGGGCTCACCCCCCGACACCCCACGGGCTATCTTCTCTGGGCTCGCTACATCCTTGCCACCCATCGTGCGCGGCTGCAGAAGGTCGGGCTTTATCAAGCAATATACGCGTCACTCTTCCATTATAAGTCCCCGCATGTCTGGTGGGTTAAGGCGTTTTTGAACCAATGGAATCTTCCCACCAATACTTTCATTCTAGGAGATCGTGAGGTCTCGATCTCTCTTGCAGAATTTTATGAAATCTCGGGATTGCCAATCAGGGGTGCACTGTATGAGGAGTTGTTGCCTCCTGACGAGTATGTCTTTGAGCCCGAGTCTGCACCGGCTGACGGCTTGTCTGTTGAGAACGCCGTTCGCCACAAGCGCCCCAGCCTGATCAAGGCGCTGGGTATTTTTGATCGATTGTTCACTGAATCTGAGGAGCAGGGTGTTACTTTTAAAAGCTTCATTTCCTGCTTCCTTCGTGAGGACGTCATATCGAAGACTGATCCGAAGTTTGCTAACATCAAAGACCCCTTTGGGTTTGGTCCGAAGAAGCTACCGACCGCTGAATCGGACCTGCCACAATATTATATTCCCATCGTGTCGCCGATGTCTTTTGAGTCCGTTGCAGCACCCGGTATGGATGAGGAAACATTCTTCGTGGGGTTTGTCAGTGTTTGGCTTAGTTGGTTCGTTATCCCCATGCATCGCCGCTTCATGAGAGCCTCGGTCATCTACCCGGCTCATCGTATTGCTGAGGGGACGCGGTTGGCCATCGGCATCCCGGCCTTGGCGCACCTCTATAATGGATTGGGCACCGCAGCTAATACCTCTACGCCTGGCGTGGATGTGGTAAACTTTTCGCTTCATTATTTCACGTCCTGGATCGAAATGCACGTATTGGAGGCTTTTGCCATGCATCAGAGGCCCTCATTTTACGATGCCTACCCCTTTCCACGACTTATGCGATTAGTGGATGCTTCTGCCGCCGACCCGACTCAATTCGGGGCTATTCGGGTGCTGATTTCTCCTTACGCTGCCGCTGGCGGGATTGTTTTTAATGATCGGGTCTTGTCTACTCCCTTAGGTCCAGTTCAACAACTCTGGGATTTGTCAAAAGACAACGCACCTTCTTTGAAGCCCCGGGAGGCTGCACACTTATATACAATTAGACCGGGCTACTTGGTGTTTCGCCAGGACAGTGCAGCTCTTTTCATGCGGTACAATCCGCATCGATTTGCCCCACAACTTGGATACGACCAGGGTGTTCCCTTCGAGGCTTTTCTAGTCGCCCCAATCCCTTCGCTCGATGCCGTTCGCGATGCAGCTCATCATTTCATGAGGCTAAACACCGGCTCCCACTTCATTATACCTGAAGCTGAATACCTGCCCCGGTGCGTGGGCGCGTTTACGGGTTGGTATCTTCATCGGGTCAGCCCAATCATTCTTGAGGAAAGGAGGGTGCTTCTCGGCCACGATGCCCCTCCTCTGGTTCCAGGAGCTAAGCTGCGACCGAGGGCTCCGGTCCGCTTCCCTCTAAGGGATACCGGCACTGCGCTCATCCCAGGAGAATCGAAGGTAAACCTTACTCCAACGGCCGGTATGCCCCTGGGTTCCCGCTCGCGAGGTGGAAGGGCCCCAGTAGTAGCACCACCGCCTGTGGCAGCACCGCCCCCCGTGGCATTGACAATGACAGTGTCATCCTTGGCCGTGGCACCAGGCGAGGGTAATAAAGATGAGGGCGTCGTAGGCGATGTGGGTCAGCGTCGCCCTAAGGCTTCGCGGGGGAGGAAACGGTCATCCTCGGCGACCGGCTCTGGGTCTAAGCGTCGAAGGAAGGTGGCCACCAATTCGCTCGATTTTTTGGCAGAGTCTGAGCCTACTCTTGAAGACGAGCCGTTGGCCCTGCAAGAGTCAGACGCTGGACTTCCTTTCCCGAGTTCAGCCGATGAGGAGGCCGCACAGTTGGCTGAGGCCATACGGCGTTCCAAAGACGTGTCTCATAATGCCAGGGTTCCGAAGAAGTCCTATCCCGCTGTAATCTTTTACGAAGACCCTTCGTGGATTCGGCGGCGATTTATCGGTCCTTTGGAGGAATGGGGGGAGAGGGCTTTGAAGCAGGCCGCTTCAGAAGATGCAGCTGACGCACTTTCTTTATGGACCGGCGGCCATGAGTCCACTCTCGAACCCCGGCGAGCCCACCTCTTTGAGAAGGAGCAACGGCTTGAAGAAGCCATATTGAGGGCTTCTTTGCGCATCGGTACGTTGTGGTTCTTTTCGTAGTTCTTCAGATTGTTTGTGCCCGTGCATATGTATCATTATTCTTATTTGAATCGTGCAGAATCTTCGACGCTGGGGGAGCTCCCTACTGGCCCATTAAAGCTAAAGCCCGCCGAAATTCTCAATGAAGCCTTGTTGGATGTGGAGGGGGTTGACGAGGCTGCTCCTCTCATGGTAGAACTTCCAGCGGCGGTTCTTGATCAGGGAGTGCTTGCCCCTTTAGGGGAGGCTCCTTTGGAGGCCGCCGCCCCAATGACTCTTACTGAGGGCGGCCCAAAGGCTGGAAACGAGGTAGTTGGGACCACTCTCCCTTTGTTGGAGCCTGAGGTCATGGCGGAGACCGTTGAAGCTGCTATCCCCCCGGCTCAGAATGGGAGGAGTGTTGAAGGTATCCCTCTGCGTTTTAATTTAGCAACCCCTTCATAGTCTGAACTCTTTTATCTTTCCCAGAATTGCGCGGTTTGGCGGCCACGATCGCGGATCTGTCGCCTCGACAGTCATTTCAGCGTTTATTGGAGATGGCAGCTCCGCAGGCGATCTCCCCTCAGCGTATTGTCCTTTCCTCTGGGCAAGGTTAGTGTCATTCGCCCTTTGTTTACCATAGCATTGTTACTATTTTGCGAAATGACGTTGATGTCTCTTATAGTTTTGGAAGCCGACGATGAGGTCGAGGTCGTTGAAGGGCCAGGGGAACCTTCAGCTCCTACTTGCATGACTGTCGGTGAGTGACATTTTATTATAGTCCCGTTCGTTCTGCGTTTAAGAGTTTTACTAACATTTGCCAAATTTGAACAGCCCTGCCAGTCTCCATGGCTTTGGAATCACGCATTGTGATGCCGCCCGGCCCCTACGCTCTGCGGGCTTCAGAACGCTTGGCCCAATTGAGCCTTGTCTCCCTATCTTCTTTCGTCGAGGAGCTCCGTGCTGGTAGTGCGACCACAGCCGAAGCGTTTGCCGCTGAAGCTAACGGCTCCCTTCCTTTTCTCGCCACTTATCACAGCGAGGAGGTGGTGCGGGTCTGGGTGGAGTTCTGTAGGAAGGTGGAGGCTTGTTTGTACACTCTCGAGTGTTCTCGCCTTTCCTCGGAGGCCGTGGCTGCAAAGGCGGAGTTACGGGGGCTGATAGCACGATGCGCGGCAAACATGACGTCATGTGAGAAGAGGCTTGGTCGCAAGTTCTCGGAGAGGGAGCTAGCCTCCAAGGCGCTGGGCGAGCTTCAAGCCAATCTCACAGCCAAGGCCAACAAAGCGTATGAACTCTGGAGGGTGCTTCAGGAGTCCATCAAAGAGGTGGTGGTTCTCGATAAAGCTGCCACGTTTACTCGTGAGAGGGTCGAGGCTCATAAAGCCACCGAGAAAGAGCTCGAAGCTCGGCTCGCTTCGTATCAGGCTCAGCAAGCTCAGGCGGAGGCTCGTCTTCTGGAGATCTTGCGTCATGAAGCCGTGGCTCAGCAACAGAATGACGAGCTGGTAAAATTATTGCACCGCCCGCCGGCTTGAGGACTTATATCTTTTTTCCCTTTTTTGTACATACTCATGGATGAGAGTGCCTTTCTTTTTTGTTTCTTTCATGGATTGTACTTTGTATCCATTTCGGTTTATGAATAAAAGATACATTTTTCTTCTCAATGGTGTGTCCCCCTTTTTATTGAATGTATTCTGCGGATATTCTACCTCGATCTCCTTGCAGGACAGTGATGGCTTAGGATTCAAGGTTAAGATCTGCTTCCTAAGACTTTTGCATTTTACGAGCCACGAGGGTCTCATAAAGAGTTTTTCTCCCTACAGGTCGAGAGGATCCCATAGGTGTGAGTTCTTCTTAAAGATCGTGAGGATCCTTAAGCGGGTTTTCCCTTGAGAGTCGTAAGGATCTCACAAGAGAGTTTTTCTTCCTTACAGGTCGTGAGGACCTGCAAGTGTCGGATGTGATCATCCTTATCCGTGTTTCACGGAGTCAGGGGTCTCTCCAGGTATTGTAGTTTAAAGACGTCGCGGTCAAGGTTAAGGACCTCATAGTCCGTGGATTTAGGGACTCCACAGTCCGATGTTAGTTTTAAGACATCACGATCAAGGTTAAGGACCTCATAGTCCGTGGATTTAAGGACTCCACAGTCCGATGTGTGGTTGTGTGGACCCGTCACCTCTTTGAAGACGTTGAGGAATTACAACGCCAGACATCAAAGGAGTGAAGAGATGTACCCTTAAACCAAGGCAAAATCTGTAAGGAATCGGGGTGGTTGATCGTTAGTTTTAAGACATCACGGTCGAGGTTAAGGACATCATAGTCCGTGGATTTTAAGGACTCCACAGTCCGGTATTTGCTCTGGATGCTTCACACGGGTTCGCTGCCGTGCTCGGCGAGGACCAGGCTCCGCTCTGGGCGTTTTCCGCGGGGTCAAAGAGTGACGTTATCCACGTTCCACGTAACCAGGAATTTTGCACTAGATGCTTCACACGGGTTCGCTGCCGTGCTCGGCGAGGACTAGGCTCCGCTCTGGACGTTTTCCACGGGGTCAAAGAGTGACGTTATCCGCGTTCCACGTAACCAGGAATTTTGCACTAGATGCTTCACACGGGTTCACTGCCGTGCTTGGCGAGGACTGGGCTCCGCTCTGGATGCTTCACACGGGTTCACTGCCGTGCTCTGCGAGGACCAGGATCCGCTCTGGACGTTTTCCACGGGGTCAAAGAGTGACGTTATCCGCGTTCCACGTAACCAGGAATTTTGCACTAGATACTTCACACGGGTTCACTGCCGTGCTTGGCGAGGACTAGGCTCCGCTCTGGATGCTTCACACGGGTTCACTGCCGTGCTCTGCGAGGACCAGGATCCGCTCTGGACGTTTTCCACGGGGTCAAAGAGTGACGTTATCCGCGTTCCACGTAACCAGGAATTTTGCACTAGATACTTCACACGGGTTCACTGCCGTGCTTGGCGAGGACTAGGCTCCGCTCTGGATGCTTCACACGGGTTCACTGCCGTGCTCTACGAGGACCAGGATCCGCTCTGGACGTTTTCCACGGGGTCAAAGAGTGACGTTATCCGCGTTCCACGTAACCAGGAATTTTGCACTAGATGCTTCACATGGGTTCACTGCCGTGCTTGGCGAGGACTAGGCTCCGCTCTGGATGCTTCACACGGGTTCACTGCCGTGCTCTGTGAGGACCAGGATCCGCTCTGGACGTTTTCTACGGGGTCAAAGAGTGATGTTATCCGCGTTCCACGTAACCAGGAATTTTGCACTAGATGCTTCACACGGGTTCACTGCCGTGCTTGGCAAGGACTAAGCTCCGCTCTGGATGCTTCACGCGGGTTCACTGCCGTGCTCTGCGAGGACCAGGATCCGCTCTGGACGTTTTCCACGGGGTCAAAGAGTGACGTTATCCTCGTTCCACGTAACCAGGAATTTTGCACTAGATGCTTCACACGGGTTCACTGCCGTGCTTGGCGAGGACTAGGCTCCGCTCTGGATGCTTCACACGGGTTCACTGCCGTGCTCTGCGAGGACCAGGATCCGCTCTGGACGTTTTCCACGGGGTCAAAGAGTGACGTTATCCGCGTTCCACGTAACCAGGAATTTTGCTGAATATATCCGCATTTCACGGAATGGAGGTTTGACTCTTGGTGATATGTATATCGCCGAGCCATGGAACTGGGGGTTGCCGCTGTTCCGTTTCGCTTGATGTTGTGTCTGCTGCTATGAGACGGACGTCGAGATGATCTCTAGGCTATCTGTGAACCGTCGAGATTTGGCTTCTTGTTATGATGAAACCTGGGGGAGGAGTATGATCCCTTCTTTGTTTGCGCTCCTGGATTGTATACATGGATAGATGTAACATCACCTGTAGGGCGTGGATTTCATTTTTATTTTATTTCTTTTTCCGCGATGCTCTATCATTTCAGCTTTTATGTCACGAAGGTCGCGATTGCCCCATCATTTCGGCTATTTTTCGCGGTGCCCAATCATTTCGGCTATTTATTTATTCTCTACTCGCTGCTTTTTATTGCGAGTTGCCCTATCATTTCGGCTATTTTTCATCCATACATTTTTACTTGCTGCTTTTTATTGCAAGTTGCCCCATCATTTCGGCTATTTTTTTTATGCATACATTTTTACTTGCTGCTTTTTATTGCAAGTTGCCCCATCATTTCGGCTATTTTGTAGGCATGTGTGGCTTGCTAGCTTTTTCGCCGCAAGCTTGGATTTTAGACACCGATTTCGACATCAGCACCGCTACAACTGGAATGTTGCCGGGAGCGAATCATCATTTGTCTTTGTCGATGTTGAATAAAGGTGGCTCAGCAAACAGGGTTAAGGGTCCTGTCGACCAAGGCTTTTGACTTCATGAGCCGTAAGGGTCTCACAAAGGTATTTCTCCCTACAAGTCGTGAGGATCTTGTAGGTGTATTTTCTCCTTAGGGATCGTGAGGATTCTTAAGTGTGTGCTCCTCTGTGAGTCGTAAGGATCCTACAAGAGGGCTTTCTCCTTATGGATCGAGAGGACCTACAAGGGTTGGACTTTGCTGGGGAAATGTTTATTCGCGTCCGTGGATTGTATACAAGGGTCAGTATTGAGTCCCTTATAGGGCAATATCGAAGGTTGTGGAGGATTTGCTTAAGAACAGGTTTAGGTTTCTGTAACTTAAGACTTTCAAATCTCATGGGCCGTGAGGGTCTCACAAGAGAATTCTCCTTATGAGTCGTAAGGATCTCGCAAGTGCATTTTCTCCTTAGGAATCGTGAGGATCCCTAAGTGTGTTGCTCCTTTGTGAGTCGTAAGGATCTCACGCAGGTGGTTTCTCCTTACAAGGTCGAGAGGACCCTACAAGTGTCTTTTAACGAGGTTGCGCCCTTTCGGGTTTTCACAAACACTCGCCGGTAGTCCTGCTGTTTTTACTCACGGAGCCCTTTCGGGTTTTCATCCGTGCCCATTTTGCTTATGGACATACCGTTTTTTTTTATTCTTTTTCATATATTTTTTTATTTTTTCTTTCTCTTTTTTTTTTTTATCTCGTCAGCCTAAAGATGCTGCGGTAGTAGTTTTAGGGACGTTTCGGTCCGTCGTTAGCTTAAGGACGTTTCGGTCCGTCGATAGTTTTAAGGACGTTTCGGTCCGTTGTTAGTTTAAGGACGTTTCGGTCCATCGTTAGTTTAAGGACGTTTCGGTCCATCGTTAGTTTAAGGACGTTTCGGTCTGTTGTTATGGGAAGGCCGGCTGCTGCTTGTAAAGTCTGAGCCTAGGAAGATAGCGAGCGGACATAGTCGTCGTCATCTATCATTGACCCAGGCTGTGGCTCATTAAGCATAGTACTTCTTTAAGAAGCGGCCGTTTATTGGCCTGAAAGGCCTTTCACCGTGCATGTCCATGAGTAGATAGGCTCCACCCTGATAGACCTTGTATATGATGTACGGGCCTTCATAGTTTGGCTCAAATTTTCCCCGCTTGGAATGATTGGGGATCATAGGTCTTTTGACCACTAGTACGAGTTCGCCTTGGCGGAATGTCCTCGGCCTGGTCAATCGTTCGTACGAGCGCGTCATCTTTGCTTTGTAGGCTTCCAAATATTGTTGCGCTATGAGCCGGGTTTCATCGAGGGCATCAAGCTCCTCAAGCCGAAGGTGAGCATTCTCTTCGTCTGTCAGCTCGTGGTGGACTGCCACTCGTAGAGAGGGTAACTCTATCTTGAGGGGGAGCACTGCTTCCGTCCCAAATGCCCACGCGTACGGCGTTGTGTTTGTGGCCGTCTTGAATGTAGTTCGATAAGCCCAAAGGGCTTCTTGCAACCTTTCGTGCCAGTCTCTCTTATTCCGGGAAACGGTCTTTTTTATGATCTTCGTCAAGGTCTTATTGAAGGCCTCGGCCAGACCGTTAGCTCGTGGGTTGTAAACTGAAGAATATCTCCAGTCTATATTGTGCTGCTGTGCGAAGCAGCTAATCTTATGGCTTCTGTAGGCTGGCCCGTTATCGGAGATAATCCGCCGTGGGGTTCCAAACCGATAGATGACGTGCGTCTTGAAGAAATGGAGGATATTCTCCGTCTTCACTTCCCTCAGTGGTACTGCTTCTGCCCATTTGGAGAAGTAATCAGTTGTCGCCAGGATAAAACGATGTCCCCGGGATGATGCCGGCTCGATGGGGCTGACTATATCAGTCCCCACATTTCGAATGGCCAGCTAGCCACCGTTGGGTGTAGTGGATTCGGATGTTGGTGGATAAAGTCTCCATGAATCTGGCACGAGTGGCATTGCTTCGCATACTCGAGGCAGTCCTGGATCATCGTGGACCAGTAGTAACCCATCCGTTTAATTTTTAACTTCATCTTCGGGCCTGCTTGGTGAGAACCGCAAAGTCCGTCGTGAATTTCCTGAGTGACTCTTTCTGCTTCGTCAGGTCCCAAGTATCTCAGCCATAGAGAATCAAACGATCTCTTGTATAGAGTATCGTTGACGAAAGCGAAAGATAGAGCTCGTTTCATGAGCTGATGTCTTGAGGACGCTTCTTTGGGCATTCGGTGGGACTTAAAGTAATTTATGAAGACTTCCCTCCAGTCCTCGGCCTTCTCATGGTCTTTTATTTGTAGGGTCGTCCGCTCAGTCGCCCCCTTTTCTTTATATAATTCCGGAGGTATTTCTGCCAGGGCGAGCACTCGACGGCTTTGTACCACGATTCTGACGTCATCGAGGTTCTCGTCAGCCAGTTCTTTAGCAAGTTTGGCCAACGCGTCTGCTTTGCTGTTTTCCGCGCGCGGTATGTTCTCCAAAGTATAGGAGGGAATTTGGGTCAATAGTTGTTGCACCTTTTCGCCGTACTTCACCAACTCCGGCTTGCACGTTTGGTAGTCACCATTTACTTGACTAACGACCAGCTGAGAATCCCCGTATATAAGGAGGTCTTCAATTCCCATGTCGATGGCGATTTCGAGGCCTGCTATCAGAGCTTCGTATTCAACTTCATTGTTTGTCCTCGGCTCTGTTAAAGAGAAGGCGAAGCGCATTATCCCTCCTTGTGGAGTTGCAAAGACAAGGCCTATCCCCGATTTGATCATTGGGATACCTTGTTTCTGTTTCTTTACGGAGGACGCTCCATCGAAATAGAGTTCCCATCGGGTGCTTCCGCCGCTAATCGCATCAAATGCATGCTCGTCCGGCAAATCACAGTTCAGAGGAGAATCGGCCGGTATCGGGTGCTCAGCGAGGAAGTCGGCAATGGCCTGGCCTTTCACTGCCTTAAGAGGTTGATACGTTATCGAGAACTCCATCAAGAGCAGGGCCCACTTAGCGAGTCGTCCCGTCAATATGGCTTTCGACATCAAGTACTTAAGGGGATCCACTTTTGAAATGAGACGGACTTCATGTGCCAACGCATAGTGCCTGAGCTTTGTTATCGCGAAGATTAACGCCAAGCAATGTTTTTCAATGGGAGAGTAGTTGCTTTCTGCCCCCAGTAGAACTCGACTTAAGTAGTAGAGTGCTCTCTCTCTTTCCCCTGATCGTTCTCTTGTGCCCATAATGCGCCTAAAGAACCTTCGAGGGCGGTTGTATAAAGAATGAGGGGTTTTCCCTTGACCGGCGCAGCCAACACTGGAGGGTTCTGCAGGTACTGCTTGATCTCGTCTAGTGCACCTTGGCATTTGTGATCCCAAACGAATGGAGTTCCCTTCTTCATCAGGTGGCTGTAAGGACGGCACTTGCCTGAAAGATTGGCGATAAATCGCCGGACGTATGCGAGCTTCCCTTGGAGAGACCGCAACTGTTTGAGGGTTCTCGGCGGAGGCATTTCCATGATCGCTTTAATCTTTGACGGATCTATTTCAATACCTCGGTGTCGAACGATGAATCCCAGGAATTTGCCCGAGGAGACTCCAAACGCGCATTTGAGGGGATTCATTTTCAAATTATATTGCCGAAGGCGTTGAAAGACAGTATCCAGATGTTTTAAATGCTCTTCGTACGACATGCTCTTCACTACAAGGTCATCGATATAGCACTCGACGATGTCATGTATGAGATCGTCGAAGATCTTTGTCATGGCCCTTTGATAGGTAGCGCCAGCGTTCTTTAGACCAAAGGGCATAACCTTGTAGCAGAATATACCCAAAGGGGTCCGGAAAGCGGTGTGCTTCTGGTTTTCGGGATGCATTTTTATCTGATTGTATCCTGATGAACCGTCCATAAAGGAGAAAACCTCGTGAGTGGACGTGTTATCTATCATTAGCTCGGTTACCGGCACCGGGAAGTCGTCCTTTGGACAGGCTTTATTGAGATCCCTGGAATCCACACATATGCATACTGTAACGACCGTATTTTCTAATACCTAATAAAATATATTTTATATATATTTTTACTATCAAATAAATATTTACGTGTTTCTTTTATATAATACTAATTTTTAAAGTAGTGTTAATAATTTTTAAAGCAGTAAGTGTGATTAAAGGGAATTTCTAAAATTTATTTATGATTTTTATAAGCTTAAAATGTTTTAGAAAGATTTTATAATACCTTAAAATAATCTACGTATTTTTATTATCAATTAAAATAATTAATTCATAATTTAAAAATATTTTAAATATTAACTGGATATTATATAGTTATTATAACTAGTTAACAATGTAGAAATAAATATAATAATTATTTTAGCCCAAAACTATTTTTATATTAAAGATAATAATAAAATATATTTTCTGGAATTTTTCCATAATTTTGCCGTATTTTTACTATTTTTAACTAATTTTACAAAGCCAAATCAATATTTTAATATAATCTGCCATTTAATTATTTTATTAAATCTTTTTATATTTTTTTAAAACCCTTTTTAACCTGGACCGTTGGATCACGAGATCCAACGGCCCAGAGCCCTGGCGGCGCCCACGCGCTCGATACGCACCCGCGGTCGCGAGCTAATGAGCTCGCGACACGTGGCGGGCCCGGGCGTGATCTGCGCCGTTGGATTAAATCCAACGGCAGGGAATTGGCGACGGCGGCTGCTAATGATGCGCAATCATTGGCGCAATCATTGGGCGCAGATTTTTGGGATTTTTTGGATTTTCTTGTTATTTTTGACCACTATAAATATGCACCTTCAAACCTCATTTTCAAACAACTCAGAACTCCAAAAATTCTGAAAAAAATACCGGTGCCTTCGTATCGACGACGCGGACGCTGCGGCTCCATCCAATCGCAGAGGAAAAATCGGGACGCGAAGTTATTGAGGTTTTAGTACGAGACTGCAATTCTAGCTTTTCGGCTTTCCGACTCAAACAAAAGGTAGGATCCGCCTCTCTCTCCTTTTCTTGTCACCTTCTTCTATCGAAATTCCAACTTCTAATCATCAACCCACATTTAAAATGTTGTTATTATAATTGTGCATACTCTTTTTGCTTGTACCCTTAATCATGATAACGTTAACCCATATTTTAAAACGGTATTTAAATTTCATTTATACACAATTATATTGCACATCCATAATACCTGGAATTTGATATAACTCATGAATTGTTATTTCGCCTCTGACATACCCACACTATAAAAATGATCTCAAAATATGTTACTTCCACATGTTACCCTCGCTTAAATATCATATTTTAAAATGATCAAATACTCCTTCTAAAAATTCCAGCTTATCACACCATGACATATACAAAACATGATACGATTAGGGTTAGAATGCGCGGACCTAGGTATGGAATACTTTATGAAGATCCCGATATTACGGGTGACCAGTCCAATATATGGGCGACTATATAAATATGAAGATCCCGATATTACGGATGACCAGTCCAATATATGGGCGACTATATAAATATGAAGATCCCGATATTCCGGATGACCAGTCCAATATATGGGCGACTATATAAATATGAAGATCCCGATATTACGGGTGACCAGTCCAATATATGGGCGACTATACAATCTGGAAATTCCATGCCTAGAAGTATACGCACTAACTCTAATTCGTCCAAACCTTAATACTAAACCACGGGGATGGGTAGTTTGATTAGGCAAGGATAATTCGGAGCTCGGATTCCCCTACTACTCGATCATGATCCCGGGAAGGGAAACGGTACATTTCACTTCCCCAGTTGTTGTTCCGTGGCCACAACGGAATAATCTCGAGTATCCGGACCCTTGTTTAACAAACTAATACAAATTATTACCTTCATACACATATAACTTACAACATATATAACATGCTCATATTCACATATCCAATTTGTGCTTAACCACATACCTTTATACTTATGTACATCATATTCATTATACACACATGTCCATTCCTATACCTTTACTATCTTATGAGGCAATCCTACCCGGGTTTAACTCGCTGACGGACCTTCCTTTTCTTTCTATATCCTTGGAATGTCCGTCAGATAAGAATGCGTATTACAGCGAAGATCAAGGTGTGAAGCCAACTTATGAAGACAGGACAATGGAAGATTAGATAGTTTTAATTTTTTTATTGTTGCCCACATGTTTAGGGCTTTTTATTTCTCCTTTGATGTAAATAAACTACTTAGTTTATTTTATTATTTTCCTCTGGGATGTAATAAAGTTTGGTTAATGGAAATAAAATGCCTTTCGCTTTTATTATTTTTATTTTGGTACACATCCTGCATATTAATTATTCATACGCTTAACGTAACTGTATTGAATAGACCACCTTCAATACAGTTAGGTTGCGGACCTTGCCACGTCTTCCTTCTCCTTTTTTTGGGAAGCGGGGCGTGACAGGTTTTTGTGGTGGCCCACGCAGGTCCTCTTGTGTACTAAAATAAAACCATTAACTGACTTATTATATTTGTGAATCTTATCCATCTATACCGATATCATAGTTTTCCTTATGTCCTTTGTTCCTTCCTTGACATTCTGTACCTTGACCACGATATTTCCTTCTGGTCATGGCAAATCTTTCCATCAATTCATATCTTTTCTTCACAACTTTTCCATCCGGAAGCAACTACCAATTTTATAATTTCCAATTCCTTATACCTAACCCTTCAAGACTTTCCATGCATCAAGTGATTTCTTTCTTCCTTTGACCTACCTTCTGAAATTTCGAGGACGAAATTATTTTAAGGAGGGTAGATTGTAACGACCGTATTTTCTAATACCTAATAAAATATATTTTATATATATTTTTACTATCAAATAAATATTTACGTGTTTCTTTTATATAATACTAATTTTTAAAGTAGTGTTAATAATTTTTAAAGCAGTAAGTGTGATTAAAGGGAATTTCTAAAATTTATTTATGATTTTTATAAGCTTAAAATGTTTTAGAAAGAGTTTATAATACCTTAAAATAATCTACGTATTTTTATTATCAATTAAAATAATTAATTCATAATTTAAAAATATTTTAAATATTAACTGGATATTATATAGTTATTATAACTAGTTAACAATGTAGAAATAAATATAATAATTATTTTAGCCCAAAACTATTTTTATATTAAAGATAATAATAAAATATATTTTCTGGAATTTTTCCATAATTTTTCCGTATTTTTACTATTTTTAACTAATTTTACAAAGCCAAATCAATATTTTAATATAATCTGCCATTTAATTATTTTATTAAATATTTTTATATTTTTTTTAAAACCCTTTTTAACCTGGACCGTTGGATCACGAGATCCAACGGTCCAGAGCCCTGGCGGCGCCCACGCGCTCGATCCGCACCCGCGGTCGCGAACTAATGAGCTCGCGACACGTGGCGGGCCCGGGCGTGATCTGCGCCGTTGGATTAAATCCAACGGCAGGGAATTGGCTGCGGCGGCTGCTAATGATGCGCAATCATTGGCGCAATCATTGGGCGCAGATTTTTGGGATTTTTTGGATTTTCTTGTTATTTTTGACCACTATAAATATGCACCTTCAAACCTCATTTTCTCACAACTCAGAACTCCAAAAATTCTGAAAAAAATACCGGTGCCTTTGTATCGACGACGCGGACGCTGCGGCTCCATCCAATTGCAGAGGAAAAATCGGGAAGAGAAGTTATTGAGGTTTTAGTACGAGACTACAATTCTAGCTTTTCGGCTTTCCGACTCAAACAAAAGGTAGGATCCGCCTCTCTCTCCTTTTCTTGTCACCTTCTTCTATCGAAATTCCAACTTCTAATCATCAACCCACATTTAAAATATTGTTATTATAATTGTGCATACTCTTTTTGCTTGTACCCTTGATCATGATAACGTTAACCCATATTTTAAAACGGTATTTAAATTTCATTTATACACAATTATATTGCACATCCATAATACCTGGAATTCGATATAACCCATGAATTGTTATTTCGCCTCTGACATACCCACACTATAAAAATGATCTCAAAATATGTTACTTCCACATGTTACCCTCGCTTAAATATCATATTTTAAAATGATCAAATACTCCTTCTAAAAATTCCAGCTTATCACACCATGACATATACAAAACATGATACGGTTAGGGTTAGAATGCGCGGACCTAGGTATGGAATACTTTATGAAGATCCCGATATTACGGGTGACCAGTCCAATATATGGGCGACTATATAAATATGAAGATCCCGATATTCCGGGTGACCAGTCCAATATATGGGCGACTATATAAATATGAAGATCCCGATATTCCGGGTGACCGGTCCAATATATGGGCGACTATACAATCTGGAAATTCCATGCCTAGAAGTATACGCACTAACTCTAATTCGTCCAAACCTTAATACTAAACCACGGGGATGGGTAGTTTGATTAGGCAAGGATAATTCGGAGCTCGGATTCCCCTACTACTCGATCATGATCCCGGGAAGGGAAACGGTACATTTCACTTCCCCAGTTGTTGTTCCGTGGCCACAACGGAATAATCTCGAGTATCCGGACCCTTGTTTAACAAACTAATACAAACTATTACCTTCATACACATATAACTTACAACATATATAACATGCTCATATTCACATATCCAATTTGTGCTTAACCACATACCTTTATACTCATGTACATCATATTCATTATACACACATGTCCATTCCTATACCTTTACTATCTTATGAGGCAATCCTACCCGAGTTTAACTCGCTGACGGACCTTCCTTTTCTTTCTATATCCTTGGAATGTCCGTCAGATAAGAATGAGTATTACAGCGAAGATCAAGGTGTGAAGCCAACTTATGAAGACAGGACAATGGAAGATTAGATAGTTTTAATTTTTTATTGTTGCCCATATGTTTAGGGCTTTTTATTTCTCCTTTGATGTAAATAAACTACTTAGTTTATTTTATTATTTTCCTCTGGGATGTAATAAAGTTTGGTTAATGGAAATAAAATGCCTTTCGCTTTTATTATTTTTATTTTGGTACACATCCTGCATATTAATTATTCATACGCTTAACGTAACTGTATTGAATAGACCACCTTCAATACAGTTAGGTTGCGGACCTTGCCACGTCTTCCTTCTCCTTCTTTTGGGAAGCGGGGCGTGACACATACCATCCCATTCTTCTTCATTACCGGGACGATATTGGCGATCCAGTCGGGATATTGGACTTCTTGGATAAACCCAGAATCGATCAGCTTCTTGACTTCGGCGTTGATGCTCGTTTCAAGCTCGAGTCGCATCCTTCTTGGCGCCTGCTTGACTGGCTTGATATCCGGGGATATCGCTAACTTATGCACAACAATCTCCGGATCTAATCCTGGCATCTCGGAGTAGTTCCACGCGAAGCAGTCTTTATGCCGTAGAAGCACGTTCTTTAACGCAGCCACCCTTTCTTCAGATAGTAGCTCGCTGACAAATGTCGGTCGCGGGTCATCTGCCGATCCCAACTCAATCTTCTTGAGGTTATCTGCAGTAGTATGTATACCATCTTCCAGTTCTTTCGGAGCGAGCGGAAATTCTGAGATCACCTCATCATTGCTGTCCTCAAAGCACCGCGGAAGGTCATCCATGTTCTCGAGCTCTTCTTTTAATATCGTAATCGTATAACAGGTGCGAATCCGCTCCCAGGACTGAGGTGGATCCGGTCCTGCTCTTGCGGCCTTGGGTTCATGCTTTTGTGGTGGCGTTACCCTCCAGCCGTCGGATAAAGCGAATCTGCCCTGTTGGTACTGGTCCAAAACCCAGTTCTTGAAGGTGAAGCAGTCTTTGGTAGGATGTCCTATGGTTCGGTGATAAGAGCAATAGCTCAGATGAGAAGCCTTGTTAGCTCGCTCAGGGTGTCTAGATCCTGGAAGCGCGATCATTTGATGTTTTAAAGCTAGCTTGAGTAACCTCTCCGTCTTGTCTCGGGGGAAGGAGTACGCTCGACTCGTCTTCTTCATGAGGGACAAATCCGAGCCGTGCAATACCCGATCACGTAACCCTCTAATCCTGCGTCGTTGTTGTCGGCTCCTCTTTCTGCTTCTTGATTTATTTCCGTCTCCGCATCGGGCCTTTCATACAACGGGTTGACAAAGACGAACATCCTTGTCTTTTGCAGCTTGTTGAAATAGACGTTGCGTCCTGGCCTTCTCGTAGATGGCCATTTCGCGGTTGTGGTCTTCCCGAGCTTTCTGACCCACTTTCCTGATAGGCTTGCCCATTCGTTCTTCAAATGACGGACTCGGCGCTTCAATCGCGGGGTCTAGTTTTGATGGGGGGTTGGCATCTCCTGACAGGGCGTCCTCCTCTTCATCAAAGGTATATATAGTGTAGCTACTGTGAGCCCGTTCCCGTTTTCCGGTTCTCGCGTATCCAAGCCCAAGTGTTTCCATTTTCCCGTTGGGCAATTTGCGTTGAGTCCCAGGGACATCCCAAATCTTGTTGTAGAACCGAGCCTGCCGGACAGTCTGTTTTAAGGGTACTCCTTGGCGCTTCAATAGCTTCTTTAAACCATTTGTATAGTATCTGGGCAGACGGATGGGTTGGAGCCTGTCAAGTGTAGCATCCGCGCCATGCCAGATCTCTTTCTCTACTTTTGACTCTGAGGATCGGTAGAATAGGATCGCCTTCTCACCCCTTTGCCTGGGAGGGACGTAAAATGTTCGCAGGTCCTGCACATTGTGAGCTTGAAGTGTGTCGAGATCCTTGTAGTGTTCTCGCGGTACCATGGTAATTCGCAAACTATGGTCATCGCCAGGGGGTGTTTGTATTGACAGCCGATTGGAGAACACGGTATTAACTTCATCTTCTGAATCACTTCCGAAGACCAACATGGGGGCGGGCGTCCCCAGGTGGTTGCGTTGAGATGGCCCTGCATAAACTATCTCTTCCTCTTCTTCGGTATCGCTCCCGAAAACAGGGATGGTGGCGGCGGTTTTGTTCTCCGGGTTGCCACACCTTTCTGTATCCTCGAAATCTGGTAAAAAGTACTTCGCATCTTCGTATTTGCGGACTTCGTTCACGGAAAATGGGTTTAACTCACCTGTTACGGTATACTCGAAACCATCCTTAAAGTACTTCATACACTGATGTTGTGTAGAAGGAATGATGTTGTATTCGTGTAACCAAGGACGACCGAGCAAGGCGTTGTAGCAGGTCTTGGCGTCAATGACATGGAATTTGATGTCTGTGATGAGAAGTCCGAAGTGTAATGTTAGTATCACAGACCCGAGAGTCCATGACGATTGTGCATCGAAACCGGAGATAGTAATTTTGTCACGAGCGAGGTGTTGCACACTCATGCAGATTTCCTTCAACACCCGAACATTAAGGAGATTGACGGAGGATCCATTTATCCACCAGGATCTTACCTATCTTGATATCATGGCAGTATCCGGAAACATATAGGGGACGGTTGTGGTCGCACGTCCCGAGAAGGAGGTCTTCATCACCGAAAGTGATGTCGCCCGTATGCACTTCCTCCAGTTCATCCTTCATCTTTTCAGTGGCGAGGAAGGCTTGAAATTGCTCAGGTTCTTGTAACGCCTTAATTAGTGAGTCTCGCGCTTCTTTTGATAATAGGAGGGCATCGAGAATGCTAAGCTGAGAAGGTAGCTTCGTTAGGTGCGCTAGGATGTTATAGTCCACCTTACCCTTTCTAGGAGGGTCTTTGGCAGCCAGCTCTCTCATGACTTGGTCATCTAAAGTGGTATCTTCAGTGACCTTTTCCTTTCCCTTATCTTTTCTACTCGCGGGCCCGAGATTCTTTTCTGGGAGTGTGCGATTGCGCAGCTGAATGTTCTCGCAGGCCTCCGATTTCTCCTCTTTCCCTAAAACGGATTCTTTAAAGAGAGAGCCCAGAGCTATTTCTTCATCAGAGTCGCTCCCAAAGGTGAGAACTTGTGACCCCCCGGCGTGAGCCATATAACAGTTGCCAGTAGTTCTGTTGTGCCCCTCGACAGTACTTCTTCGCTCCCGACGGCTCCTGCGTTTCATGCGCTTAAAATGTTGCCGACGAGTAACATATCCTTGCCACCATATCTTAAAGGCGTCGCACTCCTCTGTGGGGTGTGAGATTTTCCGATGATATGCGCAATAATCAGGGTGCCTCTCCACCCCATCGTGCGTGTTTCCTTCCGAGGGTGGTAGCTTCATTCCCATTGACATGGCTTTGGCAAACTTTTTCCTCGTCTTGAATATCTTCTTGTCTACTTCGGATGCCTTTCGCTCTGGCAGGGGTAGTTCAACTCTTTCGTTCAGTCGCCTGCGTTTGGCTGCTTCTGAAGCGGCCATCTCACGCTCCTGATCCGTTTTACTTTTTAGGCGAATCTCGTCTAGAAAAGCGTCGATCATTTCGTCTGTTGGCCATGCACGCTCTGGTTCAGGCTCTGCTTCTAGCTTCTTAGTGCCAGGAGTTTTCTCATCATCGGTAAACGAGTGGGAGATTACGTTACAACTCGCCACATATCCTTCGGATTCATCCAACGAGCTCTCTCCATCATCTTCCTCTTGAAAGATGTGGTTGAGGAACTCTTGCAGTGTGACAGGAGTTCGCGCCTTTTGATTGTATTCTTCTAGTGCGTCGATTTGCTTCTGCAAGTTCGTGTGCTCGTTTCCAAGCTTCACGGACTTCTTGGATTTCTTCTTCTTTTTCTTCGAAGATTTTGACGGTTGGGCGTGAGTATTTGGGCCCTTATCGCGAGTCTTCGTAGTTGGGCGGGGCTTCAGCATCCCTTCGATAATTTGAGGTTCAAGAGGGTCCTCCCATTCGATCGCAGGGCACGCATGAAGGTCTCTCAGCATTCTTTTGGTTTTAGTTAATAGCACGACCTCCCATGGAGCTTCTTCAATAAAGGAGCAGGTTGCCCCCGGTGTATCCGCTTTCTTAGGAGGATGCGGCTGTGGTGGGTTCACCTTCCACTTTTCTGACAGTATAAACTTCCCCTGGAGGTATTGATCTTCGATCCATCCTTTGAAGACGAAGCAATCTTCAATCGGATGATTTACCGTTTGATGGTAAGGACAATAGTTAGGGTTATTCACCTCGGTGGGTTGCGGCGGTCGCCTTGGATTTGGTAGGTTTATAAGTCTGTTGCGTATTGCCAGCTCGAATAACCGTTTCGTCTTGTCTCGTGGGAACGAGTAGGGACGTTTCATCTTTTCATTATAATACCAGCGTCTTTCTTCCAGTTGATCTGCCGGTTTCGGGGCGTTAGGTTGCTGTTGGGCATTCGCGACAAAGGTTGCCCTTCCCTTACCCTTGTCGTTCCGAGGTTCCGACTTCGGGGGAGGTAGTCTATGACCCATCTGGTCCATCTGAGCCAACTTGTCGATTAAAGCCTGGAATGTGGTTGGCTTAAAGAACATCATAAAGTGGGATATAGTTGCGTGGGGGTCTAGGGTTCCCACGAACATGCCCACTGCGGGTGCTTCCTCAATACGTTGTTCGCATCTCGACCACAAATTCCGCCAGCGTATAGCATACTGGACCCAGGTTTCGCCTGGTTTTACCCTAGCGTTAATCAGTGCTGTTATTGGAGTGCGTTCGCTGGCACTTGCGAATCGCTGAGTGAATAACAACTCCATTTCAGCGAACGTTTTGATAGAATCGTTCGGGAGTTTCGAATACCATTCGAACGCCGTTTCTGATAAGCTGCCCACGAACTGGCGGAGCAACAGTTTATCATCACCGCCGGTGTTACCGCAGAGGGCCCGGAACTGGGCGACATGTTGATGGGGATTGCCAGTCCCCTTATACACGTGGAATTTTGGTATCGTATAGCCTTGCGGGTATTTGATTTGGTCGTACCAGCTTGGATACGGCCGCCCCGTTTTTACGACTTGACCAGCTGCCTCAGTCGCATGATGAACCCGGATTTGCTGGGCTATATAGTCAACCAAGTCAGCTTTAGAGATCGTCTCCTCCTTGGCCGTTGAGGGGGCTGGCGGTGGATTTGACGTTTCTCCTCGGTCATCGTCAAGAACGATTGGGGGATCCTCGGCGGGTAGGTCCTACTGGATTATCATTCCTATCATATCTTGGAAGAGAAGGCCCATACGCTGTATATTGGCTGCTTGTTCAGCAGCCTCTTTGTCCTTTTTCTCCAGTATCCGGCGAAGGAATTCAGCGTCGGTTTCTTCCTCCCGGCGTGCGTCTGAGGACGTTTCTGGGCTTTCTTTTGGCCCGGTAAGTGCGGCCATAGCATTCATCATTTCTTGGAGCTTTTGTTGCTGCTTCTGGGCTTTCGTCACGGATCGGGTTAGCGGTCGGTGGCCCGTAGAAGTGCGGTTTTCCTCCTTTCCAGAGGCCATGTAAACAGTGTGCACCACCATGCCCCCAGACTTAGGGCGTCTGGGCTCAGTGCTTTTAGCCGTCGTTGCATGCTGGGGGGTCTTCTCTGGCCTCCTTCTTTTATGAGCCATGGAGGTTGAGGGGGCCGTTGAGGTGGGTGTCCAGACAGCCTTTCGGGGTTTAGCCTGGTGACCAGCTTCCGGTTGGATTTTCAGCTTCTTGTGCTGGCGGGAGAAGTTTGGATCGATGATCGAGTCTCGGGCCTGCCGCCAAACCTTATAGATTCTGGAAGACAGCCGTTGAGGGGATCGGGGCTATTCTGATTTTATTTCCACAACCTTTTTTAATGGGGGAGGAGACTTCTTTAGCACTGCAGTAGGAGAATTCCTTCGCACCTCATTTAGCATCTCGAAGCTGTTCCCAGTTGGAACAGCAACATTAACCTCTGCCATCGGGGCTGATGGAGTTAACCCGGAGGGGGAGTTGCCCCCAGCCTTCCTTACTCGGCGCCAATGGCGACGTCGAGCGTGTCGAGCGGACAGCGTTGGGTCAGCGGTAAGAATGGTTTCGTCTTGCCCCCTGTGTAGGTGGGGGGCTGCTGTTGGTGTTAGCCTGTTAAAGACCGACGTCTTTTGGGTAGCAGGGGCGGGAGCTAAAGCCGTCAATCTTGTAAAGACCGACTTTTTGTCCAGAGAAGCCGCCTTGGCGATTTCGGGAGCAGGAGCAGCCACTTTCTTAGAAGCAGCCTTCTCTGGGATTGTAGACCTCATGATGGGTCTACCGGATTTCTGGCCCAATCTAGAGAAGGCCGAGGCGCTGATGTTGGGCGACCCGTTGAGATGAGCCGCGGCAGGGGTAAGACGATCAAAGACCGACTTCTTGGGAGCTTCCTTTGTCAGCACCGGCGCCGTGAAGCTTGTTGGTGGGAGTATAGTCCCGAAGAACAATCCGGTAGTGGCCTGAGTCACCTGGTCCACCGGCATTGTGAATAACGAAGCAGCTTGGGGTCCGTAGGCTATACCTCCTGGCGAGGCAAAGCGTTGGTCGCAATTGCAGTCTGAGCAGTTGGAGAATTTCACGGAAGTAGAAGCCATCGATCCTTTGCTTTCTGCAATAAGCGAGACGCCAATTCTTAGTATCTTGAAACCCAAGGGCCACCATTAGCGAACCGCGATTGGTTCGCGAATCACGACACATGAAGTGTGGAGTGGAAAGAGGAAAAGGTCCCACCGGGCGTGCCAGAATCTGTTCCCCTCCGAACGGCGGCGCACAAGACTGCGATGTCTTGGCACTGAGATTCAGGGCAGATGCTAATTGGTGCTATCCGTTCACCTCTCCGAAGATGCCAAGTTGATTTATGGCACCATATATCGAAGGTTTAAACAGATGCGGCCGATGTAGCAGACTTCGTCAGATTCCCCCTCGTTTGAGGGGTTTTTGATTGTGGGGACGCTCTTCCCTGCAGGCGCAAGCCCCTGCAGTTAATTACGTTACCGCATTGCGGTAACAACTTTCTCCTTCTCCAGATGGTCACTTCGTGTCGTGGGTGTTTGTTTTATTTGTGGTTGCCCGTGGATTGTATACGGAGACTGAGTTATGTCGTCGCCCGTAGGACGTGGACTAGTCCAAATCCGTATTTATCTTAGATTTGGGTTTGGGGGTTTGGTTTGAGGATACGTTAGCCATATTTGAGGCTAAAATCAACTCAAACGTTTGTTAAGGATACGTTAGTCTAATTTGAGACTAAGATCAGCTTAACGGGATCGTTTAGATCCGACAAAAGAGCATTTGGGCTCTATTGTTCCAGTTTAGGGACATAGTGGTCCATTGAATATGTGGCCGTCGGGACCCGTCACCTCTCTGACGACGTTGAAGGATTACAACGACAGATATCAGAGGGGTTCAGAGATGTACCCTTGAACCGAAGTTGATTTGGGGGGATTCATAGTCTAGTCTGTTTGAAGGTTTAAGGATACGTTAGCCATATTTGAGGCTAAGATCAACTTAAACGGGATCGTTTAGATCCGACAAAAGAGCGTTTGGGCTCTATTGTTCCAGTTTAGGGACATAGTGGTCCATCGCTAGTTTAAGGACATTGCGGTCCATGGATAGTTTAAGGACATTGCGGTCCATTGTTAGTTTTAAGACATCTCGGTTAAGGTTAAGGACGTCGTAGTCCATGGGTTTAAGGACCCCACAGTCCATTGTTAGTTTAAAGACATCTCGGTCGAGGTTAAGGACGTCGTAGTCCATGGGTTTAAGGACCCCACAGTCCATATCAATGTGTGGTCATCGGGACCCGTCACCTCTTTGAAGACGTTGAGGGATTACAACGCCAAGTATCAAAGGAATGAAGAGATGTACCCTAGAACCGGAGTGGATTAAATAGTCCTTGGCCCAATTTGGGATCAAGACCAATTAATTATGTTATGAGCCCATTAGCCCAGTTAATTACGAATTGAGGACTTATGGCCAGCTTGGGCTAAGTCCAATCAGGAGAGGCTTTGCCTCTATCCATTTAGCCAATTGGACCAATGTCTAGTGTTAAACACTAAAGACCAACCAGTGTTGAACACTGGGAATGAGATTGACAAGTTAGTGTTTAACACTAAAAGATAATTGGTGTTAAACACCAGCAACAGGGCTTTCAAATTAGTGTTAAACACTAAAACAGATCAGTATCAAGCACTGGCAACAGAGATCTCAAATTAGTGTTAAACACTAAGGTAGTCAGTGTTGAACACTGCGAATAAAGTTTTTTAATTAGTGTTGAACATTAAGGCCCAACAGTGTTTTAACACTGGATTCGGGAGTTTCAATTTAGTGTTAAACACTAAGGCAAGAGGGGTCACGTGGCAACACGTGAGAGCGCCCTCCCTTCATTTATTCTGCTGAGATTATCGCATCTTTCAGAGCATCACGTGCCATCACGTGACGGGCATTCAAATGCTTATATGTTAAAGCTTCTACCGAGGGTCACGTGGGGCACTGCCTCAAAGGGGCTTTATGTAGGTCTTTTGGAGGGGTCACGTGGTGGCACGTGACCCTGCCTCTATGTATGTTGTTTAGAGGATCTGTTAATCTTTTCCAGGAATTAAATTTCTCATAGGGTTGAACCCAGACAATAATTTCAGAGGAATTAAATTCCTACTTCCTTTCGAAGATTTATATTCTGGAATAGAGTTGGACTCTGAATTTTCTGTAGGAATTAAATTCCTCATATATATGAAGAACTGAATAGGGTTAAACCCTAATAAAAGCTTTTAAGGAATTAAACTCCATTCTCTGTTAAATTATGATTAAGGGAATTAAATTCCCGCTGTTTCAACAGAACTAGGTTCTTAATTAGGGTTAAACCCTGTTTCTTTTTGTTCTGAAGGAATTAAATTCCCACGACACAGGGTCAAGCCCTAATTTTATTTTAAAGGAATTAAATTCCTATAGTTCTGTGAGAATTAAATTTTCGTGCTTCCGTTCCCTCTCTATATTTTGGATCTGCATGGCAGGATCTCGACCCATTGAGAATTAAATTCTCAACTTCAAGGGGAGATGTGCACTTTGCAGATCCTCTATCAAAGAGAGAAGAAATATGTTCTTCTGTTTTATATATCAGAGTTAAACTCTGTTGAGAATTAAATTCTCTTTCTTTCAAAAAGCCTTCCCTTTCTTACCTAGGGTTTTCTTTTGCAGAAGATCCAAATTCCTCAAAATATCAAGGCTTTCTCCCTTTTCTTCCCTCTGCGTATGTATCTCTCTCTCTTTTTTATCCTTGTGTCTCTTGGCTCCTATTTATAGGAGAAGCAGCCGAATCAATTAGTTTTTGACGAATCTTCATTGAGAGATTTGATTTGCATCCATCATTCGGTTTTGACCTTTGGATTATTAGGTGAATTTTATTCACCATTGGATTTCAAATCCAGGGATTCTCTTTTGTTATTTCGGTTAGATTTAAAGGGGAAATCTTTCCAAGCTCGAGATTTTCCCATAGATAGATGATATTTAATCATCTTTGAATCTTTAATTCGATTGGTTCCAGATAATCGCTTTCCTTTGGAAAGATTTGAATCTCTTTCAGAATTTAATTCTGTTAACAAAATGGGCTTTGAAAGCCGGTCACGTGTGACCACGTGACCCATGGTCACGTGTGGGCACGTGTGGGCACGTGACCCATGGTCACGTGTGGGCACGTGACCCTCTTTGGAATGAGCCATCTTCTTTCCTTTGCGCTATACCTTTGCCGCTGCTTAACCGTCACGTACCACCACGTGACCCCTGGTCACGTGTGAGCACGTGAACCTTGCCTGGACTCTTTTTCTTGATTTAACTGGAGAACAATTCTGATGTTTTGAGCGTCACGTGCCAACACGTGACCCCTGGTCACGTGGGAGCACGTGACCTCCTTTGAAGCTTTTTCCTTGATTTGATCAGGGAACCGATGTGCCTTTGAATCCGCTTTAAAATGTCACGTGCCAACACGTGACCCTGGTCATGTGGGAGCACGTGACCCTTTCTGAAGCCCTTTTCTTTGATGTAGTCAGGAAGCTGAATCTGCCTTGATGATGCTTTTAGATGTCACGTGCCAACACGTGACTGCTGGTCACGTGTAAGCATATGACCCTCTTCTGAAGCTTTTTCCATTAGCTTTTCTGATTTTAAATCAGGAAACAGGGGTTGAGAATTAGAAGTTGGAACTAGGTTATTGAGATAGAAGAAGGTGACAGGAAAAGGAGAGAGAGGCGGATCCTACCTTTTTGTTTGAGTCGGAAAGCGGAAGAGCTAAAAACGTAGTCTCGTACTAAATTCTCAATAACTCCGCATCCCGATTTTTCCTCTGCCATTGGATGGAGCCGTAGCATCGGCGTCGTCAATACGAAGGCACCGGTATTTTTTTCAGAATTTTTGGAGTTCTGAATTGTAAGAAATTGAGATTTAAAGGTGCATATTTATAGCGTTCAAAGGTAACAAGAAAATCCAAAAATAATCCTCAAAATCTGTGCCCAATGATTTCGAATCATTCACGCAATCATTAGCCGCCGCCGCCCTTTATCCTCAGCCGTTGGATCTGCATCCAACGGTCCGCAGCGTGCCGCCTCATCGCCACATGGCGCGACGCGATTCGGCCACTGCCGCGGGTGCGGATCGCCATGTGGGCACCGCCGCAGAGCTCTGGGCCGTTGGATCTCGTGATCCAACGGTCCAGGTTAAAAGGATTTAAAAATCTAAAATAAAAATTAATAAAAATAAATAAAATAGCAGATTATTTAAAATATTGATTTGGTTTTGAAAATTTTGTTAAAAATAGTAAAAATTACGGGAAAATTATGGAAAAATTACAGAAAATATATTTTATTATTATCTTTAATATAAAAATGGTTTTGGCTAAAAACAATTAGTATATCTAAATCTAAATTGTTAGCTAGTTATAATAATTATATAATATCTAGTTTATCTTTAAAATATTTTTAATTACGAATTAATTACTTTTATTGATAATAAAAAATATGTAGATTATTTTAAGGTATTATAAAATCTTTCTAAAACATTTTAAGCCTATAAAAATAATAACTAGATTTTAGAAATTTCCTTTAATCATATTTACTGCTTTGAAAATTATTAACACTACTTTAAAAATTATTATTATTTAAAAGAAACACGTAAATAATTATTTGATAGTAGAAATATAAATAAAAATATATATTTTATTAGGTATTAAAAAACATGGTCATTACATAATTGCTATATGTCGGTTAGCAGGGCGTTGCACATTTCTGTAATGGTTACTTTATATTTGTGAATATGAACTTGTTGGATTGTCGTGAATGGATTGCCGGAGATGTGAGACGAGTGTTTCTTTTATTCATTTATAATTTGTAAATTGTTGTAATATTCTTTTGCGGGGCACATCCGGGTTGAGGTTGTAGCCACCGTTGTATTATTTCATTTACTTTTTTTTGCTCGTAGGATAGACCCAAGGCGGGGTGCACAAACTACCGGGTACTTTGAAGTGCTTAGTGGCCTACTCACGTTGTTGAGGGAGACCGCTTCACTTCGGGTACTTGACGGGTAGTTTGCCGTACCCATAGGGGTCTAGGGTAGGGTTGGCTATTCATCACGACTATGTAATCCGTCTTTTATTGCAGGCTCAAAAGAAATGCGGATTCCTAGAATATCCAATATGTTCATCTGTGATATGGCATGCCTATTATTGCGTCTGACGAATGTACAATATCTATATATGATATCTAGTAGGCGTTGCTTATGTTTTGCATCCGCGCTAGCCCAGCCCCCGCTCTGTCGTTAGTTAAGTAACCTAACGGGTGAATGACGGGACCCAGTGGCGAATGCGGATGGCATAAGCGGACGTTGTATTTTCGTTGTTTTCTGCAATGATAGGTTAATTGATGGGACGCATTATATTAATGTAAAGAAAATAAACCAAAGTTGAATCGTTGGAACAATTTAAAAGAAACCACTCGGTTATTTTAAAAATAGCAGATTTTAATTGCGGAGCTTAAACCACTCCTTTTAAAAGCTATCAGGTTCCTTCGATCATATACGGTTTCGCCAAAACCATTCGTAGCCCTCCGTCATTTCATTTGGGTATTCAGTAGTATTCAAGCTATGTATTTTGACCAACGCCAAGGCATAGTGTTTGGTAGCTGCTGGGTATGCATCTGTTGCATAGATAGATGAGTTGGTTTAGGATAGTCGTACTGCCATTTGGCCAATGTCAGGGTATGTATGGATGGGTTCAAATTAACAAGATAATGATGGGTAGAACTTGACATGTGACATATGACTTATGACATTTTGGCCAACGTCAAGGTCATAAGAGCATGGGGCAGAAATCCGCATCGGGAGTTTCTAAAGAAACTGAAACTTGCTAGAGTTGCATACCATTTGGAGTATGATAATTTTGGTAGGATACCTTCAGCTTTATCACACGATGATATTTGGATCCCGATCCTACTGTGAGTATATGCTACTCATCAGGAGATTGTTTCACTTAACGATCAATGCTGTAAACCAAGTAGGTGTCGAGAAAGGTGTCAGCGAGGCTACGCCCCCAGGGAAAAGAGGTTATTTAATTAAGAAACTTCGCGAAAGCGTCGTAAAACCTCCCTCGAAGTACCGACACCGGCCTGGCTGAACGGTTAAGCAAGTATTGTACAGTAAGAATAGTCCTGACTAGTTCTTCCTTTTTGGTTTGATGAAGGATTCGAGAAACAGTGGGAGCCATCCTATTAGATAAACTAAAAACCACTCTAAACTTGCAAGAGCATCATGCTAAAGTGTTTTCTTCTCTCTCTCCTAAATTGCAGCGACCAATAACATGACGGGCCTTAAGTTATTATTAGATAAAAATATTTTGACAGGGCCAAACTATAAAGATTGGTTCCGGAATGTCAAGATGGTAATAACCTATGACAAATTGGGGTATATTCTTACTACTAAAGCCCCTGCCGTCCCAGGTCCAGAATCCAGTGTCGCGGATAAGGAAATCCGCAAGACCTGGGAGTTAGACTGTGCGAAGGCCAAATGCATCATGCTTGCCTCTATGGATAATGAACATTAGAGGAGACATGAGAATATAGATCTTGAAGCCATATTTCTCCACACCAAGGAACTGTATGGAGAGCGATCTCATATAGCTAGATACGAGACCTCGAAGAACTTGTTTCAGTCGAGGCTGGCCGTCGGATCATCTATAGGGGAACATGTTCTTAAGATGATTGGCTATATTGAGGAGCCCGCGGACCTCGGGACAATATTAGAGAACGAGCTGTATACAGACTTGGTTCTACAGTCCCTTCCTTCCACTTACGCCCAGTTTATCTTGAATTTCAATATTCAAGGTAAAGAAGTTGAACTTCCAGAACTCCTTAACATGTTGGGGAGTGTAGAGGGCACATTGCAGAAAGCAAGGGAAACACTCGCTATATTTGTTCGTGGTGCTTCCTCTTCCAGGTCCAAGGCAAGGGCCAAAGGAAGGAAGAAGAAGACCGCTAACAAACCAAGAGGTGGTGTAGGTAAGGTGGGAGTCAAGGGAAAGACAAAGGTTGTGGTGCCAGTAGTAGCAAAGGACAAGTGCTTCCACTGTCGTAGGAAAGGCCATTGGAAGAAGGATTGCAAAGCTTGGAATGCCAAGAACCAGGACCCGAGGCAAGTTGTGGCTTCGGCTTCAGGTGTGTTTGTAATTGAAAATTGTCTGTCAATCAACTCTACTTTCTGGATATTGGATATCAGATCAGGATCTCATATATGCAATTCATTGCAGGCACTGAGAAGCCGTAGAGTACTGAAGGTTGGTGATATGACCCTCCAGGTTGCTAACGGAGCGAGCATAGATACTGTGTCCGTAGGGGATTATCACCTTGGATTGACGAGTGGACATATTTTGATTTTACGCAACTGTTTTTGTGTATCTAGTTTAACGTGTAATATCATATCAGTATCGTTGTTATCAAAAGAAGGTTATGATTTCACGTTTATAAGCGATGTTGTTAACATCCACCTTAATCATGCTTTGATTGGGTCCGGTACACTAGATAACGGTATATATGTGTTAAACCAACTGCAGATTTTCAATGTCCAGAACACACTAAAAAGAAAGTCTCCAGATATAAATCAGACTTTCTTATGACATTGTAGACTAGGTCACATCAATGAGACAAGGTTAACTAAGTTACATAAAGAAGGATATTTGGATCCGTTCGAATATCAATCTTATGCCACTTGTCAATCATGTCTCAAAGGAAAGATGACAAAGACTCCATTCACTGGACATGGAGTAAGAGCGAGCGAGCTCTTAGAACACATACACAGTGATATATGTGGTCCAATGTCTACACATGCAAAAAGCGGTTTTTCATATTTCATTACTTTTTCGGATGATTTCTCTAGATATGGATTCATTTTCTTGATGAAACATAAATCCGAGGCCTTTAAGAAGTTCCGAGAATATAAGAATAAGGTGGAAAAACAAACCGGCAAAAGTATCAAGACACAAAGATCTGATCGAGATGGTGAATACTTAAGTGCCGATGTCACGACCCGAAAGTACGGAACGTGACTGGCACTTAGATTACGAGACGTCTAAAGGCGTACCGTAACCTAAGTCAGCCAAAGCCCAGAAATCTAACCCAAAATCAAAAGAGAGTGAAGGAAAACCTTAAATGAAAACGGTTTTGAAATCAATTAAGTTGCATAGAACCCCTTTTTAAAACATCGAAGATTCCCGAAAATTTCGGCAGAGTCTCCCCTGTATTTTCTATCCCCCAAAATAGGTACAACAAGATAATAAACCTGTAATTATAAAAATGGCATCCCCAAGCGGGAGCTAGCTCTTCGCCCAAGGCGGATCACAACCACATGCAATATAATAGTAATATCAAGAAAAAAAGCATAAAAGAGATGCAAATACCAGAAACACACGTCGGCTCAAGTGAGCTCGACCCAAAAGAAACCACAAATATACAAATCTCTCAGTCTCATCACTAGGTCGCATATACAATACAAGTGGTAGATGGAGAATACTAGATACAATGATAAAGTAAAAAGAAATAAAGTATACTCGCAACCCACCTACGGGCGATGTCGCGAGTCTGAGCAAAAGGAACTGATGACAAGATAGCCCGCCGCTACAAGACCGACGGGTCCGACCTGCAAGACACTGTGGCACAACGGGGGTGAGTTGCCAGCTCGTGAGTAGAATATAACATCTAGTAAGGCAATCGTAAGAATGCACGCAATGCGGAACAACATGTATGTCCATATGGGATATAATAACTCTAGTATGCATGCACATGTATGCAATATCTTTTCTAACTCTTTAAGTGTTTTAAATGTTAATGTTACTGCATTCTTAACTTTTAGAAAATGAATGTCTGCATAATAGCTAAATATCATCAAGAAATCCTCTGAAAACCCGTGTCAAGCATCGACACCAAATAGGAATCATATCAGTCTCAATATCGGGCTCCGTCAGTCCGGATCGGCCCACATCATAAATCTCACGACAACGGTCGGTATCCTCCGGATATCCGCCGCGCCAGACATCACCGGTAAGTAGTCTTCCCCTGCCAGGCTCATCGTCTACAACTCGATCTTCTTACCCCGGGGTACCATACCGGGCCCACCATGTACCCGAGACGGTTCATCCACTCCTCGAATCGGGTCTCGAAATCCAACAGAAAACATGAAAACTCATGGTGGACGACACATACATCACGAGAAAACCGCAACTTTGTTTTAAAAAAATGATAAATATAAGCTTTTGTTAAATTCTTGCGGTTTTCCCCAAAAATCCAGAAATCGCAGCAAAACTGAAATCCTCAAGAAAATCATAATGTCCACATGTTATATATATGACAAATGTCTATGATATCAATGTGTATGATGTAAATTTTGCTAGAGTTCTATGTAAATATGATGCTGATGCGAGATATGTGCATGCGATGCAGTTTCATATATCAAGTATGAATGCAGGTGATGATATTAAGATAAACAGGTTCTATCATGCACGTGGCATGGCAATTACCAAAGGCGTGTGTGTCACATGAATAGTGCGCGGGCAACAGATGCCAATGGTAATGGTGTTCGTGTCCTACGAAGTGAAATCGCATATATGAAGGTGAATGTCCATGCAATCTAGCATACGGTTAGCTGTGAGGGTATGCAATGTACATAAAGGGGTAAGCTTTCTAACAATATAAATCTTGCATAAAGTAGGGTAATCCTAACTAGGGGGGCGCCTCGCGCCATCCAGACGATTCCCCCATAGATGAATATATCTACTCACCAGAAATCCCCGCTAATCTGATCCGGCCACCGCTTTGCCTTTACGCGCCGTGTCCGATGTTTCTCCGACCGATCCTAAATTTGCACAACACCAAGTATAAGATTACATAACCCTAAACGATGCAAGTCACATTATACAAATATCGACGCTCACAAATTAATCATAGCATGCACTCGGTGCGCGGAAAAACGCACGAAAATCGCAATCCTTTAACAAAAATCGTCATTTCGGGGAAATCGACAAACTACCACCCGACTAGACGAAACCCCGCGTTCGCGCATTCTAATAATCCTATACGAAGCTAATAATATTGCTAACCTAACGCAAATTGAACGCATTCTATTTTCTACAAAAATCTAGTAAGCGATTTTCTTACCGATTCGTTACAAACATCGAAATTTATCGATTTAGCAAGCATATCATTACACCATTAACCATTCTAATCAATTAGATAACCATCCCTAACATAATCCAACCGTTATGCTACAAACCCTAATTTTTAAAAATCAAAACCTTCTCTTGATTTTTCATGAACAAGGATTTACACTAAATTAATACTTAGAATTTCAATTCTAGCATAATTAAACCACAAGTTAACAAAAGGATTAAAATTTTCACCTCTCAAACTTGAACCCTAGCTTGATCAAGTCTCCAAGAAGCCTCCTTTCATCATGTTTTTGAACAAATTTGGGTTGAAGAGAGAAGGGATTAGGGTTAGGCTTTGAATGGAGATGGAAAAATGTGAATTTTTATTGATTTTTAGCAAGAAAAGAAGCAAGAATGAAGTGGGAAGTGGGGGGAAACCTGCAGAATTGAGGTCGGCTGCAGCTTGAGGAGGAAGTGGGGAAATTTTGGGGAAGTTTCTAGGTCATTACAACATTATATGATATCATTTCAAGCTTTCATATCAACCTTTTTACAAAAAAACCCTTTTTAAGCCATTTTTTTTCATAATTTTCCCACCAAAAATCTAAAAGTTTGCAAGACATGATATAATTTTATTAACACCATATTTTAGCTTATAAAGACTCCTAATTAAGAAATTTACCTAATTAAATTTGTATTTATCCCTAATTAAATGTATTTAAAAAGGCTTAAAATAATAAAAAAAATTAATTAATTACGAATTTTTTTTATTTAACTAGATAATTATAAGTGACATTTTAGTGACAAAATTATAGTAATATCTTATCTAAATTTTGTATAATTAAGTCTACAATGAAAAATATCAATTTTGACTTTTTTACGGAAAAAGCCGAAAAATTTGCCGATTACCGAAAAACTGCCTAAACGATTTTCGAAGGGTTACAATCTTCCCCCCTTAAAGAAATTCGGTCCCCGAATTTAGAATTTAACTACGCGTACCTTCAAAAAGATGGGGATATCTCTTCCTCATCTCGACCTCGGTCTCCCAGGTGACCTCCTCGCTGTTCGGGCCACGCCAAAGAACCTTGACAGACGGTATGACCTTCGACCTCAATTTCTTCACCTGCCGATCCAAGATGACAACCGGTTGCTCGGTGAAAGAAAGATCACGCTCTAACTGGATCGTCTGGTGCTGAATCGCCTGGGAAGGATCATGAAGGTACTTGCGGAGCATCGAGACATGAAATACGGGGTGAACATCGGGGAAGCTGGGCGGAAGAGCTAACCGATAAGCGACTGGACCAACACGCTCTAAGATCTCGAAAGGACCAACATATCTAGGACTCAGCTTCCCTTTCCGCCCAAATCTCATCACACCCTTCATCGGAGAGACCTTCAGGAAAACATGATCGCCAACAGCGAACTCGAGTCGGCGACGACGCCTGTCAGCATAAGATTTCTGCCTGCTCTGTGCCGCTCTCATCCTGTCCCGAATCAGCTATATTTTCTCGGTCGTCTCCTGCACAATCTGCGGCCCCAAAATACTGCTCTCCCTGAGCTCTGTCCAACATACTGGCGATCGACATCTCCTCCCATATAAAGCCTCGAAAGGTGCCATCTGAATCGTCTCCTGGAAGCTATTATTGTAGGAAAACTCGATCAAAGGCAAATGACGATCCCAGCTACCACCGAAATCTAAAACACAAGCTCTGAGCATGTCCTCAAGAGTCTGAATAGTACGCTCCGACTGACCGTCAGTCTGAGGATGAAAGGCTGTGCTAAAACTCAATCGGGTGCCCAAAGCTTCCTGGAGTTTCTGCCACAATCGGCTGGTAAACTGGGTGCCACGGTCGGACACGATGCAAGTCGGAACACCATGCAGTCGCACTATCTCATCAATATAAACCTAGGCGTATGAGAAAATCCAAAAGTGGTCTTCACTGGCAGGAAGTGAGCCGCTTTCGTCAGTCGATCCACAATCACCCATATAGAGTCGTACCCTCGACTGGTCCTGGGTAGACCCACAACGAAGTCCATGGAGACCTGTTCCCACTTCCACTCAGGGATGGGCAAAGGCTGTAACTCGCCGGCTGGCCTCTGGTGCTCAGCCTTGACTTGCTGACAAGTCAGGCATCTCGACACAAAGTCTGTAATATCCTTCTTCATCCCGTCCCACCAGTAAACCTCTCTCAAATCACGGTACATCTTGGTGGAACCTGGATGCACACTGTATACGGATCTATGTGCCTCCTCGAGAATATCACGCCTCAGTCCCTCTGAATCTGGCACACACAGTCGAGTCCCAAATCGGAGTATCCCCTGATCATCAATCACGAACTCAAAAACTCTGCCCTGCCGCATCTGCTCAATAATCTCTAAGATACGGGCATCGCCGGACTGTGCCTCGCGAATACGGTCAAGTAACTGTGGGCGTGCTCTGAAATGGGCTAGCTGTCCCCCTGTAGGAGTGAACTCGAACTGCACTCTGCTATCACATAAAACCTGCCAATCCGCCGTCGACTGCATCTGTACTGCGCTCAAACAAGATAAGCTACCTCCGGGCCTCCTACTCAAAGCATCTGCCACCACATTCGCCTTGCCCGGATGGTATAGAATCTCGCAGTCATAATCCTTCACCAACTCCATCCAACGGCGCTGTCTCAGGTTCAGGTCTCGCTGCTGGAAGATATACTTCAAACTCTTGTGGTCAGTGAATATCTGGCACGACTCACCGTATAGGTAATGTCTCCAGATCTTAAGTGCAAATACCACTGCAGCCATCTCTAAATCATGGGTGGGGTAGTTCTGCTCGTGTTTCCTCAGCTGCCGAGAAGCATACGCGATAACTCTGTCGTGCTGCATCAATACACATCCCAGCCCCACTCGAGAAGCATCACAATAAACCACGAACCCGCCTGATCCTGAAGGCAATGCTAACACTGGTGCAGTAGTCAGACGAGTCTTCAACTGCTGGAAGCTATCCTCACATGCCTGGGTCCAATCAAAAGGAACCCCCTTCCGGGTCAACCCGGTCAAAGGTGCAGCAATGCGGGAGAAATCCTGGACGAAACGTCGATAATAGCCGGCCAGACCTAGAAAACTGCGAACCTCTGTAACTGATACTGGTCTAGGCCAACGCTGAACTGCCTCGATCTTCTTCGGGTCCACGCAAATACCATCTCTCATCACCACATGACCCAAGAAGTCGACACTGTCTAGCCAGAATGCGCACTTGGAGAATTTGGCGAACAGCTGATACTCCCTCAAAGTCTGCAATGTGATACGTAAGTGCTGCTCATGCTCCTCCCGGCTCCGAGAATAAACCAAGATGTCGTCAATGAACACAATGATGAACTGATCAAGATACGGCCTGAATACGCGGTTCATCAAATCCATAAAAGCTGTCGGGGCATTGGTGAGCCCGAACGACATCACCAAGAACTCGTAGTGACCATAACGAGTACGGAAGGCGGTCTTCGGAATATCCTCCTTCCGAACCCGCAATTGGTGATAACCTGACCGTAAATCAACCTTCGAGAAAAACCCTGCACCCTGGAGCTGATCAAATAAGTCATCAATGCGGGGTAGGGGATACCTGTTCCGCACAGTAACCCGGTTCAGCTGACGATAATCAATGCATAAGCGCATACTTCCGTCCTTCTTCTTAACAAACAGGACGGGAGCACCCCAAGGTGACACACTCGGTCGGATAAGCCCTTTGTCCAGCAAGTCCTGTAACTGATCCTTTAGCTCTCTCAGCTCCGCCGGGGCCATCCGATAAGGAGGTATAGAAATAGGCCCCGTGCCAGGGATCAAGTCAATACAGAACTCAATCTCGCGCTCTGGTGGCAGACCAGGCAGCTCGTCAGGAAATACATCAGAAAACTCTCTCACAACAGGGACCTGGTCCAATGGAACCTCTGTGGAGCTAGTATCACAAACATAGGCTAAGAATCCCTGACACCCTTTCCTTAAGAGCTGACCAGCGCGAAGAGAAGAAATCAAGCTGGGAAGGATAGCACTACGATCTCCCTGAATAATAAGAACCGGCTCACCAGGAAAACTGAATCTGACTGCCTTTTCACGGCAGTCCACGGATGCATAACAGGTGGCTAGCCAGTCCATACCAAGAAGAACGTCAAAGTCTAGCATATCGAGGAGAATCAAATCAACTGAAGAATCTCTCTCCCCGATACGAACGGAACACGATCGGTATACAAAACGGGCAACAAAAGACTCGCCTACCGGGGTAATAACGACAAGCGGCTGATCTAACGGACAAGACTCTCTGCCCAACCTCGGTGCAAAATACGTGGATACATAGGAATGTGTGGAGCCTGGATCAAATAATATCCGTGCATCAAAAGAATATACTGGTAGAGTACCTGTCACGACGGCATTAGATGCCTGTGCATCCTGAGGAGTCAATGCGAACACTCGGGTCTGTCCACCACTAATAGCTGGCTGTCCTCTGCCTCTACCTCGGCCTCTGCCTCTGCCTCTGTCGCCTCGTCCTTTCGGAACTGGACCACCACGCCTACGGCCTCTGGAAGCATCTGGCTGGCGTGAAGCATCATCAGGAGTAGGAAGTAAAGCTCTCTGCGAAGGTGGTGAGGGTGGTAAAGTCACATGCGGGACTGTCGCCGTGCCCTGGCGTCCCATGGTACAGTCTCTAACACGGTGATACTGACTCCCGCACCGAAAACATCCTGGAGACGACTGCTGGGTCTGTGGATATGAACCAAATAACTGACCTCGTCTCAATCCTCTGCCTCTGCCATCTCCCGGAAATAATCTATCACGATGTCTTCCCATCTGCCGCTGAGCTGGCGTATCAGTACGGATCCTCTTCGGCCCAGAAGCGACCGGAGTCTCAGAAATACGCTCCTCCAAAAGTAAGGCTGCATCCATCGCGGCTGCGTATGTATCAAAGTGCTGGGTGCCGATGGCAAGGAATAGCTGTGTATCAAGCCCTCGCACAAACCTCTTTATTCTCTTCTCTTCTGTGTCGACTAGGTACGGAGCATATCGAGACAACTGGGTAAACTGTATATCATACTCCGACACTGTCATCCCAGGAGTCTTGCGCAAAGACTCAAAACTACGGGCTCGAGCATCTCGGACACTCTCCGGAAGAAAACGGGCAAGAAATGCAGATGTAAACTCATCCCAGGTCATAGAAGGCAGACCTGCAGCTCGGCCTCTCTCTACTGAGTCGTACCATGTCTGGGCAAGACCCTCCAGACGAAAACTCGCAAACTCCACCAATCTATCATCAGAACACCTCAACGAACGGCAAATCCGAGCCATCCTATCCAGAAATGCCTGTGGGTCCTCTGTCACATCTGTACCGGTAAAAGCTGGAGGTCTCAATCTCATGAACTCCTGTAGTGAAATAGGGATAGTCTCCGTAGTAGCAGCAGGAGTGACCATCTGTGCAGCAGGTACGATCGTGGTCTGTGCGGTGGAGGGAACGCCCTCGGATCTCTGTGCCCGGCTGGACTCGACTAAAGATCCCATCATCTGCCGCAACTCTTGCATGCCGGCCTCTAATCTGGCAATACGGTCAGGATAAGGCGGATCAGTAGGACCCTGAGGGGTAGGCGTATCCTCCCGCTCGATCCTCGCCTCAGACAGGCCCGCTCGAATCTCATCCGTAGCGGCAGCCCACTGAGCTCTCGTAGTCTTTGGCGGCATCGAAGCTGGAATAAGAAACAGGACTGATAAGGACATTGCAATTGAATCAAGGAATGCAAGGAATCAAGAAAGGAAATACAAGCAATTATGTCCTAAGGTCACTTAGGCGGAGTACCGTATCGTAAGTATGCCGCGGATCATACCCACGCTACGCCACTCTGCTTAAGTCACCTACTCCATCTACCAAGGTCGTCCTACACTCAGAAAGGTAAAACCTACGCTCTGATACCAACTTTGTCACGACCCGAAAGTACGGAACGTGACTGGCACTTAGATTACGAGACGTCTAAAGGCGTACCGTAACCTAAGTCAGCCAAAGCCCAGAAATCTAACCCAAAATCAAAAGAGAGTGAAGGAAAACCTTAAATGAAAACGGTTTTGAAATCAATTAAGTTGCATAGAACCCCTTTTTAAAACATCGAAGATTCCCGAAAATTTCGGCAGAGTCTCCCCTGTATTTTCTATCCCCCAAAATGGGTACAACAAGATAATAAACCTGTAATTATAAAAATGGCATCCCCAAGCGGGAGCTAGCTCTTCGCCCAAGGCGGATCACAACCACATGCAATATAATAGTAATATCAAGAAAAAGAGCATAAAAGAGATGCAAATACCAGAAACACACGTCGGCTCAAGTGAGCTCGACCCAAAAGAAACCACAAATATACAAATCTCTCAGTCTCATCACTAGGTCGTATATACAATACAAGTGGTAGATGGAGAATACTAGATACAATGATAAAGCAAAAAGAAATAAAGTATACTCGCAACCCACCTACGGGCGATGTCGCGAGTCTGAGCAAAAGGAACTGATGACAAGATAGCCCGCCGCTACAAGACCGACGGGTCCGACCTGCAAGACACTGTGGCACAACGGGGGTGAGTTGCCAGCTCGTGAGTAGAATATAACATCTAGTAAGGCAATCGTAAGAATGCACGCAATGCGGAACAACATGTATGTCCATATGGGATATAATAACTCTAGTATGCATGCACATGTATGCAATATCTTTTCTAACTCTTTAAGTGTTTTAAATGTTAATGTTACTGCATTCTTAACTTTTAGAAAATGAATGTCTGCATAATAGCTAAATATCATCAAGAAATCCTCTGAAAACCCGTGTCAAGCATCGACACCAAATAGGAATCATATCAGTCTCAATATCGGGCTCCGTCAGTCCGGATCGACCCACATCATAAATCTCACGACAACGGTCGGTATCCTCCGGATATCCGCCGCGCCAGACATCACCGGTAAGTAGTCTTCCCCTGCCAGGCTCATCGTCTACAACTCGATCTTCTTGCCCCGGGGTACCATACCGGGCCCACCATGTACCCGAGACGGTTCATCCACTCCTCGAATCGGGTCTCGAAATCCAACAGAAAACATGAAAACTCATGGTGGACGACACATTCATCACGAGAAAACCGCAACTTTGTTTTAAAAAAATGATAAATATAAGCTTTTGTTAAATTCTTGCGGTTTTCCCCAAAAATCCAGAAATCGCAGCAAAACTGAAATCCTCAAGAAAATCATAATGTCCACATGTTATATATATGACAAATGTCTATGATATCAATGTGTATGATGTAAACTTTGCTAGAGTTCTATGTAAATATGATGCTGATGCGAGATATGTGCATGCGATGCAGTTTCATATATCAAGTATGAATGCAGGTGATGATATTAAGATAAACAGGTTCTATCGTGCACGTGGCATGGCAATTACCAAAGGCGTGTGTGTCACATGAATAGTGCGCGTGCAACAGATGCCAATGGTAATGGTGTTCGTGTCCTACGAAGTGAAATCGCATATATGAAGGTGAATGTCCATGCAATCTAGCATACGGTTAGCTGTGAGGGTATGCAATGTACATAAAGGGGTAAGCTTTCTAACAATATAAATCTTGCATAAAGTAGGGTAATCCTAACTAGGGGGGGCGCCTCGCGCCATCCAGACGATTCCCCCATAGATGAATATATCTACTTACCAGAAATCCCCGCTAATCTGATCCGGCCACCGCTTTGCCTTTACGCGCCGTGTCCGATGTTTCTCCGACCGATCCTAAATTTGCACAACACCAAGTATAAGATTACATAACCCTAAACGATGCAAGTCACATTATACAAATATCGACGCTCACAAATTAATCATAGCATGCACTCGGTGCGCGGAAAAACGCACGAAAATCGCAATCCTTTAACAAAAATCGTCATTTCGGGGAAATCGACAAACTACCACCCGACTAGACGAAACCCCGCGTTCGCGCATTCTAATAATCCTATACGAAGCTAATAATATTGCTAACCTAACGCAAATTGAACGCATTCTATTTTCTACAAAAATCTAGTAAGCGATTTTCTTACCGATTCGTTACAAACATCGAAATTTATCGATTTAGCAAGCATATCATTACACCATTAACCATTCTAATCAATTAGATAACCATCCCTAACATAATCCAACCGTTATGCTACAAACCCTAATTTTTAAAAATCAAAACCTTCTCTTGATTTTTCATGAACAAGGATTTACACTAAATTAATACTTAGAATTTCAATTCTAGCATAATTAAACCACAAGTTAACAAAAGGATTAAAATTTTCACCTCTCAAGCTTGAACCCTAGCTTGATCAAGTCTCCAAGAAGCCTCCTTTCATCATGTTTTTGAACAAATTTGGGTTGAAGAGAGAAGGGATTAGGGTTAGGCTTTAAATGGAGATGGAAAAATGTGAATTTTTATTGATTTTTAGCAAGAAAAGAAGCAAGAATGAAGTGGGAAGTGGGGGGAAACCTGCAGAATTGAGGTCGGCTGCAGCTTGAGGAGGAAGTGGGGAAATTTTGGGGAAGTTTCTAGGTCATTACAACATTATATGATATCATTTCAAGCTTTCATATCAACCTTTTTACAAAAAAACCCCTTTTAAGCCATTTTTTTCATAATTTTCCCACCAAAAATCTAAAAGTTTGCAAGACATGATATAATTTTATTAACACCATATTTTAGCTTATAAAGACTCCTAATTAAGAAATTTACCTAATTAAATTTGTATTTATCCCTAATTAAATGTATTTAAAAAGGCTTAAAATAATTTTAAAAAAATAATTAATTACGAATTTTTTTTATTTAACTAGATAATTATAAGTGACATTTTAGTGACAAAATTATAGTAATATCTTATCTAAATTTTGTATAATTAGGTCTACAATGAAAAATATCAATTTTGACTTTTTTACGGAAAAAGCCGAAAAATTTGCCGATTACCGAAAAACTGCCTAAACGATTTTCGAAGGGTTACAGCCGAGTTCCTGGGTTACCTAAAAAAGAATGGAATTCTTTCTCAGCTTACTCCTCCATATACCCCACAACACAACGGTGTATCGGAGAGACGGAACCGAACCCTATTAGATATGGTACGTTCCATGATGAGTAATGCTGAGTTACCGCGATCTTTCTGGGGTTATGCACTAGAATCAGCTGCATATCTTTTGAACAGGGTTCCTACCAAGATTATGCCTACCACACCATATCAGATGTGGAGTGGGAAGAAACCCTATCTTCAGTATCTCAAGATATGGGGATGTCCAGCTTTTGTTAAAAAGCAGCATGCGGACAAACTCGAGGCACTCTCAGTACAGTGTAAGTTTGTGGGATATCCAAAGAACTCCAAGGCGTATGTTTTCTATTACGCAGTGGAACAAAAGGATTTTGTTTCTCGTAATGCCCATTTTCTAGAACAGCGGTTTTTAGAAAAGGAAACAAGTAGGAGCGCAATAGAACTGGAAGAAATTCCAGAACCACAAGCGACTAATGAAAGCTTGGTAGAACCAGAAGTTCCAGAAGAACAGGACATTCCCGCACCCCTCCGCAGGAGTAGTAGGCCATCTCAGCCGCCTGAGAGATACTACGGTTTTCTCATAGACGGGGATAGAGAGGATTGCGTCATTGATAATGATGAACCTACTAGCTTCCAGCAAGCCATTCAGGGCGGCGACTCGGTAAGATGGCTGGATGCAATGCGGACCGAGATGGAGTCCATGTGCACCAACAAAGTATGGACTTTGGACTTTGCTCCAAATGGGATAAAACCCATAGGATGCAAGTGGATCTTCAAAAAGAAGATTGGTGTAGATGGACAGGTGGAAACCTATAAGGCTAGACTTGTTGCAAAGGGTTTTCGTCAAAGGCCTGGTTTGGACTATGAAGAAACTTTTTCTCCAGTGGCTATGCTCAAATCCATTCGGATCCTTCTTCCCATTGCTGCCTTCCATGATTATGAGATCTGGCAGATGGACGTAAAGACGGCTTTTCTAAATGGAAATTTAGACGAGTGCGTCTATATGGATCAGCCAACAGGTTTCAATCAGAGCGGGAGCAGCGGGAAAGTGTGCAAGTTGCTTAAGTCCATTTATGGACTAAAGCAGGCATCGCGGAGTTGGAACATCTATTTTGATGAAACGGTCAAAGAATATGACTATATCAAAAATCCAGATGAACCATGTATATATAGTAAGATTGTAGCACGAACTATCGTATTCCTCGTCTTGTACGTGGATGGCATTCTCTTGATAGGAAATAACATTGCTATGCTACAATCTGTCAAAGGATTCTTGTCACACAGGTTCTCCATGAAAGACCTGAGTGATGCCTCTTACATTCTGGGGATCCAGATCTATCGTGATAGATCTAAGAGGACGTTGGGACTTTCGCAGTCCAGGTATATCAACACTATACTGAAAAGATTCGGTATGGAAGATTCAAAGCGCGGTAATTTACCGGCTTGTCACGGAATCACCCTATCCAAAGAGATGTCTCCCAAGACTGATTTGGAAAGGGATCGCATGTCAGTTATATCCTACGCTTCTGCGGTAGGCTTTATAATATATGCAATGTTGTGTACCAGACCAGATGTAGCTTACGCACTAAGCGTGGTAAGCCGGTATCAGTCAAACCCAGAGGAGAAGCACTGGATAGCAGTAAAGAACATTCTCAAGTACCTGAGAAGGACTAAGGATATGTTCTTGGTTTACGGAGGAAAAGACCTCCAGATCGAGACTTTTGCTGATTCCAGCTTCTAGAGTGACAAGGATGACTCCAAGTCCATGTCAGGTTATGTCTTTACCCTCAATGGAGGGGCGGTGTGCTGGAAGAGTTCCAAGCAGGACACCGTTGCTGACTCGACGATGGAAGCGGAGTATATCGCAGCTTCTGATGCCGCAAAAGAAGCAGTCTGGGTAAAGAAGTTCTTAACAGAACTTCAGGTGGTTCCATCCATTGTTGATCCAATACCTCTGTATTATGACAATAACGGGGCTATAGCTTTAGCGAAGGAACTCTGGTCCCATCAAAAGTCCAGACACATCTTGAGGCGGTATCACCTGATCAGGGAGATCATAGATCGCCGGGAGATCGAGGTCCGGAGAGTTGCTACAGAGGAGAACACTGCAGATCCATTCATAAAGGCCTTGCCTCAGACACAGTTCGAGGGCTATTCGAGATGATAGGTCTTCGATACGCCAGTACATGGCCCTAGTGCAAGTGGGAGATTGTTAGTGTATATGACCTAGGAGCCATTATTGTATCATACTAACTTGTATATTACTTAATGGAAGCTTGGGATATTCACAGTTGTATTAACAGTCTTGCTCAACATAGTAGTATGCTACTTGGTTTATATCTATCTTAATATATGTATATGTTTCTTTTAGCATATCGCGAATACATATTGATAGAGCCCTTAGGATCTTGCTTGACTATCAGCGTTGTGATGACATTCATACTAAGTGGGGGCTGGGTAGTCTACAAGCACATCCTTTTTCAGGTCCCTAGTCGTAGGATTATCGAGACAGGGTATCGATACTCCGGAGTAGACTAGTGTATACGCTTCTCGTCCCAGCAGGGAAAATGGTCTGTTCCATAACCATTAGTACATTGTGCTAGAGATAGTATACAGGTGCTTGTTAGGTTACGGGTACACCGGACAGGACTCGAAGGGAACTGTTGGTTGGTATTATACCCGTCGTCAGTTAACAGTTCCCAGGTGACATGCGTACAGCATAGTCCGTTGACTTAACACTGCTGTTTCGCCTCGAGTGTGTTCCCACTGTTCTTAGATTGCTACCCTACAACGGCTCGACTGAGTCGTGCAAACAGGTAGCAGTTGGGTGCAGTCCCGAAACACTTAGAGGCAGTGGCGGTTAGATAGGATTCGTCTCTCCCGGTGTTGGGAGTTGATATCGTGCTGTGTTTGGAGAGCCATTACGCAAGGTCCCTGGCCAGGGCAAGCGAAATTTACTGGTAGGTTTTCCAGTATCTTCTCAAGGTGTAATGGGCTTCACTCCGACAAGACTTATACCGCTATTAGGGGACTAACGCTTGCCATCCCCTAGGCCCGATATACGATAGTCTTAGACGAACAGACCGGACTGTACGGAGATTGTCACATCAGGCTTAGTAAGAGTTCAGATGGGTTTCCTCATCGACCTTCTTATCGACATCTACCCGGGGACCGTTACGTACAGCTAGTACCGCTTGCGGCCTGTGGTTAAACCCACTGCCAGTGTAGTGTCGAGTCTTTAGAGTCCAACACAGAGCGTTTCCCTGCTTCAGGCGAAACGATATAGAGGTCGTATGTTTTACGACAGGGTTCGGACATATACGTGTACTTGTGCGCGTGTGATGTTCGGACAGATTATACTAGCAGGCTTAGGTTTAAACCAGATTCTAGTATTGGATTATTGGATTTATACAGTCTCAGTATATCCTTATTTTTCGTAAATACGGATGAGAGGGGCATTCTCGTAATTAGTCGGGAAGCTTCTAGAAAATATGTGACTCATTTAGTTTTAATTCATTTATGAATTAAACTTAAAGAGGTGGAGAGATGATGTGTTATTTTCATTAATTGCACCATGAGTCATGAGGTGATTCACCTCAAGGTAATTAATGAAGCATGGTTGTTGATTTTATATATTATTGTTTAGATATTTTGTTATGCTTCATTATTTATCCAAATGACTTAAGATTCAATTCATTATCACAAATGCATTCTCTCTCCTCAAGCTTTCATCTTCTTCATCCTAACCCTAATTCTCTCATGAGTTAAGAACCATAGGGTTAGCAAGACTAATAGATCCTTAATCAATCTCTATATCCTCTAGGTCACTTGGATTAGCAATTCTAACCACTTAGTTACCTCAAGTTAGAGGTTAAAACTTGAAGAAGGAACTCTCGGGTGGATCTTCTATTACATCGAGGAGGCCGACGAGGAGGTGAACAACAAGAACAAGAAGGACTAGTATTTTGAGGTATAATCATCTATCATAGTAGTTAACTACTTCTAGATAAGTTGTTAGTTAGAGTTTAGCAAAGATCCGTTTGACAGTCGATATTATTTTGAACAAAATGATTGTTTTACCTATTCCGTCTCCCCGCATCTTGTGGGGTGTGTAACGTTGACTTAAAATTTTGTCTCTTGGACGGATTACGGCCGGATTTTAAGACCGGCAGGTTATGCATCACTCATATTTCTTTCTATTTGTGATGAAATTTTAGAATTGTTTAATGCAACTTATTCTTTCCGAATAATGCAAAAAGAAGGCCGGGGTTGAAAATTGCAAATTTGATTCACAAGTTGAATCTCATAAATTCTGAGCAAAATATTTGAAAAATTAACTTGGTAAGTCTTTTCAAATATTCTAAGGTAACAAATCAATAACAAAGTACAATAATAAAGCATAGATATATAGTTTAGATAACACAAGGAACATATTTTTTTATTTTTGGATATCTTGTTGTTTTATTAACGTGTATCGCATGTGCGGTAACACTTGTCTCTATAACTTGTAAATATCGCTCAAACATTTCTCATTTTATAATGGTGAAATTTTGGCAGATTAAACGGATAGTTTTTTTATTAACTCAAGTTCCTTAAAGATAGAGATTTATAATATTCAATTTTTAGTTAAAATAATAAAAGATAGATATATTTTTAAAACATAATTAACAAACCTTTTTTTATTTATTTTTGGACATCTTTTTAATTTAATCGCATGTTGGACACATATCACAAATCTTTTTATTTTGCGTTTTTTTACTTATGGCCCCTCCAAAACATAGCTAATTACTTTCCAGCCCCCCAAACCTAGCATTTACTTTTTACCCTCCAAAACTTGGTATTAACTTTTTACCCCTTTACGATTTCGGTTAGAAAAAATCCGTTAATTTTAGTTTTAACTTTTCTCCATACATTTTAGGTTTATCATTTACCAGAAGACCACAAGTAAGACCGCAGAAATAACTTCTACAGTCTTACTTGTTGTCTTCAGATAAGTGATAAACCTAAATTCTATAGAGAAAACTTAAAACTAATGGTAACGGGGTTTTTTCTGACGGAAGTCATAAAGGCTTCTTACTTGTTGTCTTCAGGTAAATGATAAAGATAAAATATATGGAGAAAAGTTAAAACTAAAGTTAACTGATTTTTTTCTGACGGAAATCGTAAAGGGGGTAAAATGATGTATTTTATTAGTTTTTTAGGGTAAAAAGTAAATACCAAGTTTTGAGGTCTAGAAAGTAAGTAACTATGTTTTGGGGTGGGAGAGGGCTAGAAGTAACGAACCCTTTAATTTTTGGATATCTTCTTCCCATCTTTCATCTGAAAAGAGAGGAAAAATATCGACACTTGCGATGTACGTGGAGCAAATGAATTTATTTTAGTTAGAGAGAGAGAGAGAGAGATTCTTGTAAAAAAGGCAACTTTTGGAATTTAAAATACAAATAAGTTGGCATGGATTCAGGAGGAGAGAGAGAGTCTTGGAAATTGAAAGCATTTATTAAAATTTTAAAATTAGAAAAAGCTGGCATTGATTTTGGAGTGTGGGAAATTCCTTTTTTTTAACCATCTTTCTTTTCAAAAAAATATCTTGTTTGTAAATTCAATACAGTCCATATAAGTTTCTATCATAATAGTACCAAAAAAAAATAACGAGGTAATCATTATATATCAAAATAAAACAAACATCGTGCCAACCAAACCAAAAAACCTTTTGGCTAAGACTGTTCTGCTGAGACATCTAATGGTCTTACCCGACCGTGGTAAACCATAACTAGTTAGCTACGATATGCACAATGGGCGCCGGCAGGTCAGGTCTGTGGGTTGCGGTGCAAGCATGCATTCATGCCCTCAAAGTTTATATTTTTAGTTTGTGAATCTGGGTTTAGACTTCAATTTGACAAATCGGTCTCTCTTAGATTTCTCTCTAATTGTCTATTTCTATATTTTTCTTCTTTACTTGTTTAAATTTTTTTTTTGAAAATATTGAAAAAGGAAAATATGGGATTTTGAGTTGTAAATCTCAACCTCTGCATCAAATGGGCAAATTGGCTGTCCTTAGTTCTCTTAATCTGTTGGTTGCAAGCAATAATTTATATATTATCTCATCTGTTGCTAAAAACGAGATTTTTATCTGTAAATCTCAATCTCTACTTCAAATAAAAATTATGACATTTCCTGAGTCCATTGTAGATGCAATTTTGCGTTTTGATTGTCACTTTAAATCAAATGGCCAAAGAGTGGCTCTTCATTTTTGGACAAAAAATATTATCCCTCTAATGCCTCGAAATTTTGTCAATGCGGTATCAGCATTCTATACATTGTGCTAATATCTTCTGGCTTTTGTTTAACCGTCCTTTGCAGCTCTTGAAGACATGCCTATTGCCGTGGAAACGGGTAAAGCAAAAACTCAGCATTATGAGTTACCTACATCGTTTTTCAAATTGGTGTTAGGAAAGAATCTCAAATACAGGTTGAGACTTCATGAAATTATTGACGGCTGTTACATAGAAATCAGATATTTCATTGTATATTTTACAGATAAAGGGAGCTTACAAATATATAGAGTTTACAATATGAAATATCCCACCTAACATCCCACCTACTACCTGGTATCAAATTCTAACACTCCTCCTCAAGTTGGAGTATATATATCGTCCATACATAACTTGTTACAAATAAATTGTATCCTATCACGAGCAGGTGGTTTAGTGAGTATATCAGCTAACTGGTGACCCGTGCGCACATGTCGTGTCTCAATCTCTGGAGACTCCTCAGTTTCAACCACTTTATTTCGGACCAAATGACAATCTACTTCGATGTGTTTGGCCTGCTTATGGAATACTGGATCTGAAGCAATATGGATAGCAGCCTGATTGTCGTAATATAATCTCATCAAGTTGTGTTGAACCACGCCTAGTTCTTCCAGAAATCGTTTGACCCATATCATCTCACAAGGGATGTCCGTCATAGCACGGTATTCAGACTCTGCACTAGAACGTGATACCCCACGTTTCTTGCTCTTCCAAGTCACTAGGTTCCCACCTACGAACATACAATACCATGTAGTGGATCTTCTAGTTATCGGACACCCTGCCCAGTCAGTATCGGAAAAACTCGCTATTCTATTGTGTCCTCCATCATCATACAACAATCATTTTCATAGAGAACCCTTTAGATATTGAAGAATCCTAATAGCTACATCCTAATGGCCTGTGTGGGGGTGATTTTAGAAACTGGCTCACAATACTAACTGGATATGAGATAACTGGTCGAGTGACAATGAGGTAGTTTAATCGACCAACCAACCTCTTGTATCTAGCTGAATCATCTAGTAGCGTTCCTTGATCTGGTAATAACTTGGAATTTGGATCCATTGGTGTGTGACGAGGTGTGCAGTCCAACATTCTATTCTCAGAAAGTATTTCCAGTGCATATTTTCTCTGTAATAGATGAATTCTCTCCTTAGATTTAGCTACCTCAATCCCCGAGAAATACTTGAGTCGACCAAGATCTTTAGTTTGAAACTGTTTCTGAACATACATCTTAAGATCATGAATACTTTTCTCATCATCACCTGTGATAACAATGTCATCCATATATACTACTAGAATGATTTGGCGGCCATGCTGATGTTTATAGAATACTGTGTGATCACCATTACTTCTCCTCATCCTAAAACCTCTAATACTTTCAGCAAATCATCCGAACCATGTCCTTGGAGATTGTTTGAGCCCATACAAAGATCTTTTCAATCGAAGGACCTTTGATCACAAATTTGCGATTCGGGAATTATTCGGCGATGTCGAAAATCATCACCTGTGATAACAATGTCATCCATATATACTACTAGAATGATTTGGCGGCCATGCTGATGTTTATAGAATACTGTGTGATCACCATTACTTCTCCTCATCCTAAAACCTCTAATACTTTCAGCAAATCATCCGAACCATGTCCTTGGAGATTGTTTGAGCCCATACAAAGATCTTTTCAATCGAAGGACCTTTGATCACAAATTTGCGATTCGGGAATTATTCGGCGATGTCGAAAATTCGGATTCGAAGGACTATTCGAAAAAAAATCGGCAGGTATTCAGGAAAAATTCGGCAAGTATTCGGGAAATATTCGGGAAGGATTTCGAGCAAAAAATTAATATATGAAGCGCTGGATTTTGATGTTGCGAATTATTCACTGTTTTTTTTGAATTATTTGCTGTTTATTTGAATAATTCGTGAATTGTTCACGAATTATTCGTGAATAGTTCGCGAATTATTCGAGGTGTTCGCCAGCAGTGATTTAATTGGAGATTTAATCGGTCAATCAAAAATTCGCGAATTATTCGCGAATTATGTGACTATGCCTTTGATGACTCCTCCTGAACAATAAAACCAAGTGACCGCACCATGTAAACCTCATTTTCAAGAATACTATGCAAGAAGACATTTTTGATATCAAGCTGACGCAGAGACCAATGAAAGGTAGCAGCTAATGAAACCAATAGACAGACATAAGTCATCTTCGCAACAGGGCAGAAGGTATCAATAAAATCCTGTCCATAAGTTTGAGAATATCCTTTTAGCTACTAAGCGGGATTTTAACCGAGCGAGGGAACAATAGGAGTTGAGCTTGATAGAGAATACCCATCGATAACCAACGGCACACTTTCTCGGTGGAAGCGGAACTAGATCCTGAGTATCATTTTGCCGAATAACAGTCATCTCCTCAATCATAGATTGTTTCCAGCCAGGATATGTAAAAGCCTCAGATACATTCGTGGGAATAGTATACTTATCCATAGATGAACTGAAAGCACGGTGTGGAGAAAAGAAATGAACATAGGAGATAGAACAGTAAAGTGGATTGGCAGTAGAACGAGGTGCTTTGCGGATCGCGATGGGAATATCAAGGTCAGAAGATGCAATTGGTGTGGGTTTAGATATCGGATTAAGAGTAGGCTCAGGGGTTAGTATAATAGGAGTAGGCTCAGGAGTTGGTATAACAGGAGTAGTCGAAGGGGTTGATATAACAGGAGCTAGGGTCTAAGGAATATCGTGGTCCGGTGAAGGCGTTTCATGTGCTGGTTCAGCAGTAGCGTCTAAAGATTAGTTGCATGCTTGAGTTGGAACAGTTTTGTCCTTTGGAATTTCAGAATATTCAAGAAATGTCATCTCACTGTTGTCATTTGGGGATAGACTCAGAGTAAAGAAAGACTGCGACTCAAGAAAAGGACATCAGTTGAGATAAAGTAACGACGAAGGGTGGGATGATAACTGCGATATCCTTTCTGGAAGCGAGAGTATCCTAGAAAGACACATCGAAGGGATCGAGGATCCAACTTAGTTCGACCAGGTCTATATTCATTGACAAAATATACACAACCGAAAATTCGAGGAGGAACAGAAAACAACGGCTCATTAGAGAATATGATAGAAAAAAGAGTTTGACCATTTAACACAGAGGAGGGCATATGATTAATGTGATAAGCGGCTGTAAGAACCGCATCCCCTAGAAGTGATGAGGAACCTATCGATGAATGAGTAGTGTTCGAGCAACTTCTAACCAATGACGATTTTTGCATTCAGCAATACCGTTCTGTTGGGGGTATAGGAACAAGAGGACTCATGAAGAATACCGGATACATACATAAAATTTTGAAACTTAGAAGAAAGATATTCTTTCGCATTATCACTACGAAGTATTTTCACAGAAACATCAAATTGTGTTTTAATTTTAGCATAGAATTTTCGAACTACGGAAAAAACTTTAGACCGAGATTTACTTAAATATTATCAAGTTGCATGTGAAAATCATCAACAAATGTGACAAATTATCTATCACCAAATAACGATTCAACCGGACATGGTCCCCATATAGCGGAATGAACAAAACTAAACGGAATACTGACTCGCTTATTGGCTCGAAGAGGGTAAGATACATGATGGTGCTTTCCTAACTGACAAGATTTACACAATAACTCATTAGCCACAGAAATTTCTGGATGTAACTTTTTTAAGTTCTTTTAGGATGGATGTCCTAACTGACAGTACAAATTTAAGACTGTAGAATTACTCAAGCATGCAACCGACTTTGGAAAGCTACTTATCTGATGCAGACCATAAGACATATATCCGGTGCTGATTGTCTTCCTCGTTCTCAGTTCCTGAAATACACAGTGGTTAGGATAAAAGATAGAACAACGGTTTAGAGATTTTGTGAGTTGATTAATAGAAAGTAAATTGAAAGGAAAGAGATGCATATATAACACGGAGTGCAAAGGCATAGATGAATTTAAAATCACTGAACCTATACTACTAACAGGTGAACCAAAACCATCAGCTGATTTGACAGTTAAGAAATATGTGAGAAAATTGACAATATATCTGAATTCCCAGTCATGTGATCTGACGCTCCTGAGTCAATCACCCATAAAGTAGGAGCCACCGAGGATAGACAAGCAGTAGAGTTACCTTTCTTAGCAAATGTAGCACTCGAGAATGACTGTGACTGAGAGAGTTGAAACTGCTGAAACAATTTAAAACATTCCAATGTCTCCACATCCATAGAATTAATGGCGGAGTTAGTACCGGAAGCGATATGAGCTGAGGCACTGCTACTTTTCTTCGGGCGGTCACACTTCATATGTCCAAGTTCATGACAATAATTACACTCAACCTCCTTTCGACTACCTCAGGATCCTCTTCTTGAGTAAATACCTCGGCTACTATCGCCACTAACTCCTCTTCCATAATAACTGTCTCGGCCTTGATCAGAACGACCCCTGTCTCGACTGAAGCCGCCTCTTTATGGCATAGCATATAATGCAGACCTTTCTACGATTGGTTCTACACTCGCGGGAGTTGGAAACGCTTCTCGGATCGATTGGAAAGCCTCTTGAAGAGTATTTGATGACTCACTATCAATCACGAGTGGTCATGCCGCATCATATGAAGAATTCAGACTCCTTAGGAAGGTGAGTACATCTAGCTTATCTCAGCGTATCTTCATATTTTCCAAGTCAGCTTCTAAAAGGAAAATAACCCGTAATTCATTGCATACCTTCTTAAAGGCAGAATAGTGCTTCTCTAACGTCCGGCTCCCCTAGTCTGATCGAGAATAAGTCTGAGAGATGGAGTAAGTCCGTGACATGCTACTCTTTCCTGAATAAATGGACCGCAATACTGTTCACATCTCCTTCGCAGTAGAACAAGTAAGAACCAGATCTATTACCTCATGATTCATGACCTCCTATAATAGGCCATTCACCAAACTATCATCTTTTATCCAACCGTCAGTTTTCGGATTTAGGGGATCAATGATGAGATGACGATCTTTACCTCTCCCAGTCAAATTTGTCATCACAATTATCTGCTATTGTTGCCAATTCAATCCATTAAGTTTCCGGTCTGACAACTAACAGAAGCCAATGTTGGTCCTATAACAAATCGCTCGACAACCTTTCTCTGCGTCATCCATGGCAACAATTACAAAGTCACAACACTAAAAATACCCAACGCCACCCTACCTCCCAAGGGACGTAACGAATTTGAACAGAGGATCCATAAGTGGATCTAAACAAGCATATAACCAAACAGATAACCGGAGATAACCGGAGACTGGATCTAAATCGAGCAAATAACCAGACAGATGGAGTTATCATTTTACAGAGTTGCCAGATGTGGAATAATTGATCCAGAGCCACAGTAATACAATAATTGACCCCGAACCATAATAATTGATTCAAACCGGGCATTTTTTTTATCTGGAGAAATTGAGAGAGAGAGAAAGAAAGAAGGACATGGGGCTCCTATAATTGTTTGGACAAATAGAGAGAACGGATCTGGAAAAAAGAAGGGGGGGGCATAGGAGAGAGAAAGAGGATTGGGGTCGCAGCGGGGGTAAGGGGGAAGCTGTGGGGGGAGCTGGTCGCTGCGGGTGGTAAGGGGGAGCTGGGGAAATGGGGTGTCAGGGAGCTGCAGACGGATAGGTTGGAGCTGGAGGAGAGGCGGTTTGGGGCCGGAGGGCGTTGTTGCAGGTGGAGGGGCCGGAGCTATGGGGGAGGCTGGTGGTGTTGGCGTCGGCAAGAGGAAGGGACGACGGAAGAGGGTGAGGGTAATTTTTTTGTAACATCAATTTTCATTAAACCAAATCAAGTTAGCTTGTACTTTAACTGAAGCATTTATTTTAGAGAAGCGAATCCTGTTAGGGCATGTTTGGATGGTCCGGATTAAAATCAGATTGATTGAGTTTTGAATAATAATATCCCGGAATGCACCTATATTCCGTCAGGTAAAAAATGCTTGAGAGTTTCATGTCAAATGCATGCTTGGTTAATTTAGGATAATGATTTTCACTTTATAGCTATATTAAATATATTGGGAGGTAAAAATTAAAAAAATAGATTGTTTGTTTGCTATAATTAAAAAAGATAAGAAAAATGAAAGAAAGAGATGATGAACGGTTCAAGTTCTAAGAAAAAAGCAAGCATCTAAGATTAGGATTATAAAAATTTACTTTGAGCTAATTTTTCTTATATATATATATATATATATATATATATATATATATATATTCATTCAAGAACGAGGGGCCGATTATATAATTTATTTATGAGTGTATACGGACTTTTGATATAAGTGGGTTCCAATAAGAAGATTCAAGTCTTATTGAGGTTTGTCACATCTTATATCATATACCCATGTACCTCTCATAGTTTTTCCAATATGAGATTATTTTAGTCTCACATTTCAACACTCTTTCTCACGTGCAACCATCATTTTTTTTTGGTGTGGTTGTCACGTGGATTGTACAATATTTATAGAGTTAGGTCTCTCAGAGGCACTTTTTTGTGCTTTTACCCTGCTTCTCTCAGAGGTATTATTGAGGTCCCGATATATCTGGATTCGGATACCATGTTAAAAGATAAAAGAAAGGAGAAAAGATTTAGATACTTTATTATGTGACCAATGGTCTCTTTATATAGGGATTTCAATTACTTGATGCCCAAGTATCGTGATACGGTGTACCCTAATAACAATGTATTCTAAATTATTCCAACATCTCCCACAAGTTGGAGCATAGATATCAGTGATGCATAGCTTGGACAATAGATGAACGAATGCGGGTCTTGGAAAAACTTTCGTCAAAATATCTGCAATATGTGCATGAGTAGAAACATGATGGAGATCGACTTTTTTCAACAATTTTCTCCCGGATAAAGTAGCAATCCATTTCAATGTCTTTTGTGCGTTCACGAAACACTGGATTCTCTGAAATATGAATTGCAGCTTTATTGTCACAGAACAAAGATGCTGATATTGTAGAACTAACACCGAGATCTCGAAGCAATGTGGAAAACCATGTCAATTCTGAGACGACATGGGTTATAGCTCTATATTCAGCCTCGGCTGAAGAGCATGCAACATGTTGCTTCTTGCTGCGCCAAGTAACTAGGTTACCCACAAAGAAAACACAAAATCCACTCGTGAAGCAACGATCATCCACAGATCCGGCAAAATCGACATCAACATAAGTTACGAGAGACAGATTATAACAAGGTTTGTAGAGAAGATCTTATCCTGGTACACGCTTAAAAGAGCGGACAATGCGCTTTGTTAGGAGTATGTATACCCTAGAGGCCATTATTGATGATATAGTGGATGCTTGGACATATATATAGAGGACTTTCTTGCTCGACATGATAGTATGCTATCAGGTTACCTTTATCTTAACATATAGACTGGTATTTATACTGTCTGTCTCTTACATGTTGATAAACCCACCGTTGCCGGTCCCAAGTCCGGATGAGAAAGGGTGAGGGTTGTGGTAGGCTTGTGACAGCCAACGTAAAACTTTGTCACATTTTATGACATGAACCATAATAAGAATATCGTTGGGGCGTCCCCTACTCAGCGACGCGCTACATCGGATCCCGGGTGTAGTGTTAAATATGCAAGGGCTTGGTCGTCGTCCAGATGCGGCGCGCTACATCGGACCCCGGGTGTAGTGACAAATAAGCAAGGGTCGTCGTCCAGAGACGGCGCGCTACATCGGACCCCGGGTGTAGTGACAAATAAGCAAGGGTCGTCGTCTACAGACGGCGCGCTACATCGGACCCCGGGTGTAGTGACAAATAAGCAAGGGTCGTCGTCCAGAGACGCCGCGCTACATCGGACCCCGGGTGTAGTGACAAATAAGCAAGGGTTTCATAGGATCCGTCTAGCTTCCCCGAACATAGGTTCGCTTACGGGTAGACTAATAGAATTAGTGGAGGTGATGATTAGGAGGAGAGTTGGTATTATGTGTTTGCAAGAAACTAAGTGGGTAGGTGAAAAGAGTAGAGTCATAGAGCCTTGGGGTTATAAGCTTTGGTATACGGGTAGAGATAAAAATCGTAATGGGGTAGGTATAATCATAGATAGACGGTTGCTTGAGGATGTAGTTGAGATTAGGAGAAAAGGTGATAGAATTTTACTGGTTAAGCTTATTTTAGGTGGAGAGATCTTTAATGTTATTAGTGCTTATGCACCACAGATAGGTCTTGATGACGCTAGTAAGCGTCTATTCTGGGAGGATTTAGACGAGGTGGTGCAAAGTATACCTAGTGGAGAGAAGTTATTTATTGGTGGTGATCTTAATGGACATGTAGGTACTAATCGTAGTGGGTTTGATACTATCCATGGAGGTTTTGGTTTCGGACAAAGGAATGAAGTAGGTGACTCGATTCTAGATTTTGCTTTTATCTTATGACTTGATCTTAGCAAACACCTGGTTTAGGAAAAGAGAGTCCCACCTTATCACTTTTAGGAGCGGATCAAATGCTAGTCAAATAGACTTTTTTCTGACAAGAAGAATAGATAGAGCTTGTTGTATCGACTGTAAGGTAGTGCCAGGTGAGAGTGTAACTACTCAACATAGACTTCTAGTTCTAGATTTTCGATTTAGAAGAGAACCTAGGAAGATTAGACGTAAGGTAGAGCCTAAAATTAAATGGTGGCGATTGAAAGAAGGTAATCAAAAGGCTTTAATAGATCGTGTAGTACAAGAAGCGGATTGGCAGTCGGAAGATGATCCAGACAAAACATGGAACAAAATGACTAGTTGTATCAAGAAAGTAGCTAGAGATCTATTTGGTGAGTCGAGAGGTGGTGCTCCACCATCTAAGGACATATCATGGTGGAATGAAGATGAAAAAGCTCCCATTAAAATTAAAAGGGATTCTTATAAAGATTTGAAGAAAAGTAGAGATGTGGAGAGATTTGAGAAGTACAAAATGGCTAAAAAGGAAGTTAAGAAAGCTGTTCGGGAAGCTAAATCTAAGGTCTACAAGGAGGTGTACGAGAAATTAGACACTAAAGCGGCTGCAAATGATATATACCGGATTGCTCGAATGCGGGAAAGGAAGACTAGAGACTTATGTGCGGTGAAGTGTGTCAAAAATGAAAATCAGAAGGTTTTAGTTCGAGATGAAGATATCAAGGAAAGATGGAGAGATTATTTTGACAAATTGTTCAATGAGAGCTTTACTAAGAATTTGGATGGACTTGTCATTCAATCTCAAGATATAAATCGTGATTTCATGCGTAAAATAAGACTTACTGAGGTTAAAGAAGCTTTGAACAGAATGGGTTTAAGAAAAGCGGTTGGTCCTGACGGGATTCCTATCGAGATTTGGAGATGCTTAGGAGAAATAGGCGTTAAATGGCTGACAGATCTGTTTAATAAGATTTGGCAGACAAAAAAGATGCCAAATGAATGGAGGAAAAGTATCCTTATACCTATCTACAAGAATAAGGGTGACATTCAAAGTTGCTCAAACTACCGTGGAATAAAACTAATGTGTCACACCATGAAACTTTGGGAGAGAGTGATTGAACACAGGCCAAGGAAGGATATTAAGATAACAGAGAACCAATTTGGGTTCATGCCTGGACGATCGACGACAGAGGCGATTCATTTGCTTCGTCAACTTGTCGAGCGCTTTCGAGAGAGGAGAATAGATTTGCATATGATATTTATTGATTTAGAAAAAGCGTACGACAAGGTACCTAGAGAGGTATTATGGGGGACAATGATGAAAAAGGGGGTCCCCGTCAAGTATATTGACATAATCAAGGATATGTACGACGGAGTAGTGGCAAATGTCAGAACTTGCGGTGGCTTAACAAGTGATTTTCCGGTTACTATTGGTTTACATCAAGGATCTGCATTAAGTCCTTTCCTGTTTACCATCGTGATGGATGAGCTTACTAGAACTATCCAAGATGAGGTCCCTTGGTGTATGCTATTCGCTGATGATATTGTTCTAGTAAATGAGACGAAAGCAGGGGTTAATGCCAAATTGGAATTATGGAGGCAAACATTGGAATCTCGGGGATTCAGATTGAGCGGTCCAAGACAGCATATATGCACTGCAAATTTAGTAGCCAGAGAAGTCAAAACCATATTGGTATAACATTGGAAGGGCAAGAGATATCACCGAGCGACCAGTTTAGATATCTAGGTTCTATCATCCAAAGGAATGGGGAGATCGATAGTGATGTTAATCAAAGGATCCAAGCTGGTTGGTTGAAATGGAGGAGTGCAACAGGGATTTTGTGTGATCGTAACTTTCCGTTAAAATTGAAAGGGAAGTTTTATCGGAGCGCTATTCGGCCTGCCTTATTATATGGTACAGAATGCTGGGCTCCTAAGAAGCATCATACACAGAAGATGCACGTAGCGGAGATGCGCATGCTTCGTTGGATGTGCGGTAACATTAGAAAAGATAAGGTGCGAAATGAGGATATTCGTGCAAAAGTTGGTGTAGCACCCGTGGAGGAGAAGATGCGGGAAAACCGGCTTAGATGGTTTGGTCATGTGCGACGCAGACCTATGGAAGCACCGGTTCGACGAATAGATACTCTCGATATGGGTAATGGCAAAAGGGCAAAAGGGAGACCGAAGAAAACATGGATGGAGGTGATACGAAACGATATGGTTGCCAAAGGACTCAATGAAAGTATATTGTTCGATAGAAGTGAGTGGAGACAGAGGATTCATGTGCTGGACCCGGCGTGATTCTCATGTTGGTTCATGTAGCCTACCCCATATGCTTGGGATAAAAGGCTCAGTTGTTGTTGTTGTTTGTCTCTTACATGTTGATAAAGCCCTTAGGATATGTACTTGACTACCAGGATTATGATGAGATCATACTAGTGGGGCCAGTGTGGTGAACAAGTACAGCCTTTAATCAGTTTCTAGTCGAGGGAATATCAAGACTAGGGCATCGATATTCCAGAGTAGACTAGTGTGTACGTTTCTTGTCCCTTAAAGGGCGATGGCTGATCCCACAGCCATTGGTCTGTGGTATCAAAGATTGTACACAGGTGCTCATTGGAGAATGGGTATACCGAACGGACTCGCCGAGAACTCCTATGTGGTAGTATACCTATCATCAGATAGCAGTCCTTTGGTGATACTGGTACAGGTTAGTCTGTAGACCCAAGATCATCATAGAGTTTTGTACGGCTTCCACTGTGCTTTGATTTCCTCCCTACCACGCTCAAAAGAGACGTGCAAACAGATAGATTTTGGGTACAGTCCCGAGTCTCATGAAGGTAATGAGCGAAAGGAGGGGTTTCGTTTCTCCCGGTATTAGGGGTTGATGTTGCGCTATGCTCGATTGGCTATAACTGAAAGTCCCTGGCCAGGGCTGCTTATGAGATTTACCGATAAGTATTATCAGTAGTTTCTCAAACCGTTATAGGCCAGACATAGGCATGACTTATCACGTTACTGTGCTCTGGCGTTAACCACCCCTAGATATGATATGCGACATATCAGATGAAGAAACCGGACTGTATGGCAGTGTTACTGATAGGCTTCATGGAGACTATGGACAAGCTTGCTTGTTGATCTTCATATCGCTTAATACCCGGGTAGCCGTTACATCCAGCTAGTACTGCTGACGGCTTGTAGGTGACTGATGTGATCATCACCTACTGCTGGCGTATTGACAAGTCTTTAGAGTCCCACACAGAAGTTCCCTGGTTCAAGCGAAACGAAGTAGGACACATATGTGATATGTGTGTGGGCCTGATTAAATACATGTATGTGATACCGTATTGTAATTTGACAGTTATCTGTTATCGGTTCTGTTATATGTGATATAACCAGATTGTCGAATCAAGTGTTGATTTGATAATGTGATATACAGATAAATGATATTAGTCGATCATATGTGATATAACCGAATTATTAAATCAAGTGTTGATTTAATAATGTGGTATACATTATATGAGATATAATTATATCTTAACTAATATCACTAGCTCACTAATTATTCTTCATAATATATATATATATATATATATATATATATATATATATAATGAAGCATGGCATAAAATTCTATTTTGTGAAAATAGAAAAGAGGTGGAAAATGAGAGCTTGGTTGCAAGCATGAGATTTATATTTGTTTATTCATCTTGACTCACTATTCAAGCATGGTTGCAATTTTAAATTTCCATGCTTGAATGAGTGGGGGTCAAGTGTTGCCATTCATTCTAAGCTCATTCTCAACACTTAGCCATTTTTCTTGAGTTGCTCCTATGGTTGCTCTCTAGCTTCTTCTTCTTCCTCAATTGCTATAGTTCAAGTTTCAACCCTCATATGTGATATGAACCATGAAGTTTGAACACAAACTTGTGAGCTTTTAACAACCCCTAGTTCACCATCCTACACTTGACTAGCGATCGAGTGTAGCGTGTTTACTACGCTAAAGAGTTTAGTGTAGAGGTAGTTTGAGGTGGAGGGACTTCGCGTGGATCATCTTCGGCACGAAGGCCATCGGAGGAAGCTCGTCCAAAACCTCAAGTGGAGCCTAGTGGAATCGCGGTACTACTACACAGAGCATATGAAATGAAGGACTCGAGCTACAAGGGTATAGCCATCTTTCATTTCATATAGTTTTCTTGATATCAAAACATAACCCTAATATTCTAGCAAAGATCTTGTATGGTCTAACTTAGCACCTAATAAAAATTTGAATTTGGCATGCTTGATGCCACTTGGACCTCATGGTGGTGCTAGGATCGACTTTCATGGTATCAGAGCCAAGCTAGAACATTAGGGTAGACTATCATAGCTTGTACCGACGTTAAAAATCCGCCGTTTTTGTCGCGCAAAAACTGCCGATAAAAACAGTTTCCAAAATGATATTTTGAGTTGTTTGCACACCCCGCGGACTCACGGTTTGAACCAAGAAGCCGCGGGGTGGAGCGTGCGCACCTCGGGGACACCCCGGAGGGGACCAGAGGCCGGACGCACACCCTAAGACCACTACAAGGTGGCCTTGGGAGTGGGTGACCCAAGAGCACCCCAACTGGGTGCTCTCGGGTCTGCCTTCCTCGAGGGGCCGCTTCGATGTGGCCCCCGGGGGTGGGTACCCCCCCGAGGCTCCCCATTCGATATTTAATTTTGTGATCTTCGCCTCTGCGAAGATTCGGGCGGGTTTCGAGTTCGTTTCGACTTCCGGATTGGCTTAAAACGATCGGTTTTGGAACTTCAGCTCACTTTCATGTCTTGGAAAAATTGGTTTAGTTTGCTAATTGCGTGCGGTTACTTTACAAGTTTTGTGATGTGTGATACAATTATTAGAATCCGGATTAATTAGTTTTATGAAACTAGTTAGTATATTGTAAACCTAGTCGTTTAGTCTCAATTGATCGATTACCACGAAGTTTTGATTCGGATCAAAACTCCGTCGCAATTGCGTATTGTACGCGATCACTGAGTCGGGAATCTTGTTGAATTATCCAAAAACCAATTGAAAAGCGTTTTCAATTTGAGACTAAATTGCAAGTTTTATAAATTAGGCATGAAATCCGGAATATGAGATATTCTGAATTTCTGATGTCTAAGGATATTGCGGATTCTAATTATTGTAGCTTTCTGTTTTCTTTTCTGCGACCGTAAGTGTAATATGTGGGGTATCTCAATCTCGTTGCTATATGTCAACAAGTCTTAAGGATATGCATATTTGCTTACGTTAATGATATGTGATATCATGTGTTGCTGTTGATATGATTTATTGGATCATCGTGAAAGAATAACCGGGGGGGTTCTATATGAGATGGGAGTTTTTATTTTCATTCATGTAAAATCTGTATGTAATATTCTTTTATTGGGGTACTTTCGTGTTGAGGATGATGTCACCATTGTTGTATATTATTTACTTTTCCACATTAGAATAGACCCAAGACGGAGAGCACAAGTAACCGGGTTCTAGAGTCCAGTGGGAAACCATCTCAAGGAGTTGAGACCGGGTCTCCTAATTCTAGAATTGGCGGGGTTACTTTCCGCTCTCGTAGCGGGTCTAGGGATATGGGTTTGGCTATTCATCACGACCGTGGAATACGTGTTTTACATTACCGGCTAAATTTAAAACACGGACTCCTAGTATATCTAATATTTCATATATTGCTTCTGCTGCTTGATTCTGTGAAATTGATCATATAACTGCGTGAGACGAATGTACTATTATATATATAATATATAATATGCGCTAGTCCAGCTCCTGCGCTGTCGGTAGTTAAGTAACCTAACGGTGCATGACGGGGCCCAGTGGCGAATGCGGATGGTATACGCATACGTTCTATTTTCATTTCACTTTTCTGTAATGTTTAGAAAACATTAAATGATGGGACTTCATTAATGAGATTAATGAAAAGAAAGAAACTTAAAGATGTTGTAGAATCAAATTTTCAAAAAGGTAGCTCTAGTTTTTGCTTTGCACAGTGGTATTCCTTGATGAATATCCAGCACCTCATTCGATGAGGAAAGAGCCAAGATCTCTTTACCGGGAGTGACCTCTTTAGCGTAACTAGCAAATACTATAACCCACTCGGTTTTGTTTTTGACAGTTTCTCTAGTTCTTACTTTACATAGTGGTATTCCCTGATGAATATCCAGCACTTCATTCGATGAGGAAAGAGCCAAAATCCCTTCACCGGGAGTGACCTCTTTAGCGAAGCTAAGAAAACCTCAAAAACACTTCTTTTCAAAATCACTAGATTCTACAAAGATATCAAGTTCATTACGCTCATGGTTTTCTTAAAAACATGTGTAACCCTCCGTCATTTCAGATAAGTACTATTTAGTATTCGTGCTGTGTTTGTTGACCTTGTCAAGGCGTAGTGTGCGGTAGCTGATTAGTGCTTATCTGCCCACATGTGATGCGATTGGGTTAGGCTAGTCGTGCGGCCTTTTTGACCTTGTCAAGGGTCGTGCAGGTGGGTTTAATTCAATCAAGAAATGACGGGTAGAACTTGACTAGCGCTTATGATTTGTTGACCTTGTCAAGGTCATTAGTGTCTAGGGGTAAAAACCATTATCGGGAATTTCAAGTGTTGAAATTTGCAATGAGATTGCATACCTTCTATATGATAGTTGGATCCTGATACCCATTGCGAGTAAGTGTTACTCCTGGGAGAGTTTTGCACTTTACAATTAGCTGATCAAGTAGGTGACTAGAAAGGTGTCAATGGGGTCATACTCTGGAAAAACGAGGTTTGTTTTAATTAGGTCCGTGCGAAAGCACGGGGAACCTCCCTCAAAGTACCGACACTGGCCTGGCTGAATGATTGGCGAACTTGTAGGGTGTAATTAATCCCTGCTAATCTTACCTTTTAGGGTTTGAAGGAAGATTTGATAAAAACAGTGGGAGCTATCCTGATTAAATAAAATAACCAATCTAATTTTGCAAAGAGCGCACGCAAAGTGATTATCCTTCTCTCTCTCCTGGTAGCGACCAATGAAATGCCTTAATCAAGATAATAATATGGATGTATTGACTGAACCTACTTATTATACTGGGCTAGGTTCCGCTCTATCTTATAATTGTCATATGTTTGAGTAAGGAATAGGGGAATATCCGGATTCCCACGCCACCTAAACGAAGAAAAAGCATGTTGATACATTGTATTCGGGTGTGTTCGTAACCAAGAACTGTTTCTCAGTTAGCTCTACGTCCTGGGTATTGGATACCGGATCAGGATCCCATGTGTGTAATTTGTTATATGGGCTATAGAAAGGTGGAGAACTGGGAAAGGGTGATATGTCTCTAGTAGTAGAGATGGTGCAATTGTTGTAGCCAAAGCAGTTGGCAGATATCACCTAGTGTTACCAACTGGTAATACATTGATTTTAAGCAACTGTTATTCCATACCAAAATATTGTGAATATTTTCCTAGATCAAGTGTTGATTGGGTAAGATACGTTGTATAACAGTATACAAGTTCTGAATCAAAACACAGTTCTAACGTACAGAACACACACAAGAGAAACAGTTCAGAAATGAACGAAATCTTCTTATGGTATTGTAGACTGGGTCATACCGATGAAACAAGACTAGCTGAAGTTCCATAAGGATGCATATTTGAATCCGTTCGAATTTACATCTTATGAAACTTTCCAGTCATGTCTTAAATGCCAGGTGACCAAATATCCGTTTACTGGAAACGGAGAAAGAGCTACTGAACTCTTGGACAGATACATAGTGATGTATGCAGTCCTATGTCTACACATGCCAGGGATGGTTCCGCGTACTTTATTACATTCACCGATATTCTCTCAAGATACAGACATGTGTTCTTGTTGAAACACAAAACTAAATCTTTTGAGAGTTTCAAGGAATATAAGTACGAAGTTGAGAACCAGATGAGTAAATGTATTCAAATCCATCGATATGATCGGGGAGAAGAATACTGGAGCACGGAATTCCGAGACTATTTAAAAGAGAATGAGATTTTCTCTCAGTTTACTCCTCCGTGTACAACACAGCACAATGGTATATCGGGGTGGAGGAATCGCACCCTATGATATGGTGCGCTCTATGATGAGTACTGCTGAGTTGCCTATTTTCTTTTAAGGACATGCACTTGAGAAGATGCATACCTATTGAATAGGGTTCCGATCAAATCCGTTGCCTACCACTCCATATGAGATATGGAATGGGAAAAGACCATCTCTTAAACGAGTTAAGATATGGGTTGTCCGGCCTATGTTGAAAAGAAAAATCCGGACAAGCTCGAGGAAAGTTCAGTTCTGTGCAAGTTTATAGGATATCCTAACTATTCGCGAGGGTATATCTTCTACCACACCGAGGAATAAAAGATGTTTTGTTTCTCGACATGTCACCTTTTTAGAAAAGGAATTTCTTATCGAAGAAATTAGTGGCGATGAGGTAGAACTGGAAGAAGTTCCAGCAAAGCAAATTATAACCGACAATTTGGTGGAACCAAAAGATTCAATAGTCCCCGACGAACCGCAGCCACTCCGCAGATCTAGTAGGGTTCCTCATCCACCAGAGAGATACTACGGTTTTTTCATAGACGGTGGGAGCGAGGATTGCATCATGAAGATGATGGTCCAACTAGTTTTGAGTAGGCCATCACAAGTGGAGACTATATGAAATGGCTGGATACTATGCGATCTGAGATGGAATCCATGTACACCAACAAAGTATTGACTTTGGATGTTTCTCCTGAAGGGGTAAAATCTATCGGGAGCTAGATGATCTTTGAGAAAGATAATTTGGTGCAGATGGAAAAGTTGAGACTTTCAAAGCTATGTTTAAGTCCATCAGGATCCTACTTGCCATTGCTGCATACCATGACTACGATATCTGGCAGACTGCACGTCTGATTGATCTCAAAAATATTTAGTAACCGCAATCAAGAACGGCGTCGCTTGGTAGCTAGCCGGTGAGTACGGGTCGGTCCACATGGATTTTGTGAATTTCCTAATTGCTTTTACGAGTTAATTCCGAACGATGTGAACGGATTGATTAAATCTAAAAACTAAATTAATCTAGATCTAAATCTTGCTAGGGTTAGATTTAGGTTAAGTTTGGAAAGTCAGTAAATCTCACCGCTTTCTATACCCATATTAAGATCTATTAGGAGTTATGGTAATTATTAATAAAGGGGATTAGAACCATTTGGAAAGATGTTTCTTTCTCTTGGTTCTTGTCCTTCCTTTATCAATCCTTACCCTAACCTCCATGGAAAACACGCTCAACCGGGCCTTTATACTACGGTATCACCGCTACCTCGTGGGATAGGGTACCGTAGGGAGCGGTATGTGCATGTATACATGGAGTCTTATTAATTATATGTGATGGGCAAGAAAGGGATAGGAGATTTTCATCTCTCAAACCTTCCCCAAATCTAACCCTAACAAGCGAGGAGAATACTCGCTCATTAGAGAATTTAAGAACAAATATAACTATTTATCTAGGACAAGGAATTAAAGATCTAACTAGGGCAAGGAATAGAAATTACCTAGGGCAGATAAGAAATTTAACCTAGGGCAGAAAAAGAAATTAAGACCTTACAACTTGATACTCTCCAAAAAGATTTCTGAATTTTATTAATGAAAGGAGGCATGAACTAATACAAGAATTTGGGTTTCTATTTATAGGAGATAGAAAACCCTAGGTTTACAATTGCCGCATGTGTGCTTTTACAAGAATACCCCTAGGAAGACTAGTCAGCGCCGCCTCATATTTTGGTAAAATTTTTATTCACTCCGTGCATCACACGGCCGCGGAAACGCGGCCATAGCCAGGGTTTGGCCGCGGTTCCGCGGCCAAAAGAAGGACTTGGGCTCTGCATTTTTCTGGGCTGGCTCTGGTTGACTTGTACTTCCTGTTTCTGCAGTTCTTTTCTCAGATTGGCTTCTATTTCTTCTCCAGATCTTCACAGTGAGTAGTGCAGTGGACTTTTAACCGTTCGTTTTGTGTCGAACTCTTGAACCTTGCTTTGTGAACTGATCTTCATGTAGGCTTGATCAAGATCCTTCTGTTTGTTGGTCGTAGTCTCAATTTTGTATCGTCTTTTATCTTTTTCACTGTTTTTCTTCCAAAAACCTGTAACTTATAACTATGTAGCAGACATGGGTCAAAAGCACCTGTTCATTTGTAAAATGCATAAGAATGGGGAATATAATAATGCAATATTATGATGTGAACAAATACCCCCAAACTTATCTTTTGCTCGTCCTCGAGCAAACCTAGTTTTATTCTCGACAAAAACCTAACCTCACTTTCGCAGGGAATCGCGATTGCACTGAGCTCGTGCAACAAGCCGTTAAACCTCTAGGTGTCCCTACTAGGAGGAGTGTTATCTCCTGAGGGTTTTCAGTGGATACTACCCACAAAATCCTATCAATTTGGTTTATCGACTTTTATTCTCCAACTAGGTTTTCAAACAAGGAATTCTATTATCGTCGACTCATAAATTATCCACCCTTATTCTTCACACTTCCTCATCATTTAATTTAAGATTATATATGTTCTGCAGACCTATTTAGCTTTTGGCATCTCTTAAGTTTTCCTTCTAGGGTTCTATCTTAACTTAGGAATTTTTATCATCTCTATTAAAGATACAAGTCCTATTCTTCATTCCTATCTCTTATCTAAACCCCAATTACATACCCCTACGTGTGTGTATATATCACCCCTACACTTGGAAATTCAAATCAAGCAATCATACTCTTGCCCGTTGTCCAAAGCACTTCTTAATTGGTGAATTTTTAAATGAATTTTGCTTACACATCCTTCATGCGACCGTTAATACTTCTTGAGGTACCAACGACCGATTACAAAATGCGTTTGCACTTTAAAGCGTACTTCCTAGTCTTGTAACACCTAAGGATTTTTAGCAGTGACTCCCAAACCAGTTGGTCTAAGGCACTAGGTGATGAAGCACCCTCGCTAAATATTTATTCTATTTTTGCAGCCTTAAGTAATTACAAAAACCAGTGTTCATTTTTTTATTATCTCTTTATTCACACTTGAATTTTTTTATTTTCTTCGTACTAAGGACTTTAGATAAGAGCATTTCAAGGTCTCTTCTACTATTCCAAGTTTTAAGGTGCGTGTTTGTGCAATTTGTAGGGTATATATTTTCAGAATCTAGACTTAAGTTTAGGAATTATTTTTCAAACTTATACTCTAATAAAAATATCAATACTCTTCTCTTGTTTTAACTTAGCCCAAGAAGTGAACTCAAAATTTGCCTATTTCTAAATAAACTACAACGACATATACTTTCTACCGTTAAACTTCAAGAAAGGTTATTTTTAGGGTTTTTAATTTACTAAGTCTAAGATCTAATTGTTTCTAGCTAGTTAACCTTTTTGTCAAACTCAAGTCAATTAGGCCAAAATTGAATACATTTATTTTTATAATTTTTGAAATTTTTCAATTTTTATGGGTTTTAAAATAAGTATGCAAATGCAAAAATATACACATGAATGCGAAGGAAGAAGGCTTACCGAGCATACCCCCAAACTTAAACTTGACAGTGTCTTCACTGTTATGCTACACCAAGAGGGTTGAGAATGTCGGCACTCCCCTGTTTATTTATTTATAAAAAAAAATTTTGTTCTATTTTTTTATTATGATTAAAAGAAAAACAAAATATATATACAACAAGGTCCCCCCAAACTTAAGTGAGACAGTGTTCCACTATTTAAGCGTTAAAGTTTAGAGTTAGGGAGAAGAAAAATCAAACTATACAAGGCCTTACATAGACCAAAAGTTAACACCAACCATTCAAAAATTCTATTGTGATAATGGTAGGGTTGGTGAAAGAACGGAGTGTAAAGAAAAGAAATGAGAAGCACACGAGACCGTGTAGAGATAGAAACGGTATACGGTCTCGGTGGTGGAGAATGGCGGAGGGAAAAAAGAAATGGTAGTGGTTCTACTTCTTTGAATGGAGGTTGATTAATCACAAAATCCGTATCGTTTAAGAATGCGAGTTCGTCGGCGAAAATATCTTCGAAACTTTCATCGAAAGTCCAATTGAAAATTATCGAACTCAAAATATCGGATGGTGATTCATCAACACTCGGTATCATTAAAGGAAGATTAGAAGAACCAAAGAAAGTGGGAATACGAACTTGAGGGTGGGGATGGAGTGTATAAATTAGCACAATTTGTAATGACCGATGTGTAAAAAGCGATTGTGCCAATCTATCAACCCGCGGAAAAATGAGATTAAATCCCTCAAGATTCGTGAGCAAACATGGGTACGTCGAACTTGGTGTTGGAGATGAAAGCGTAACGGTCTCTTCCAAGGTCGGAACGAGGACGGAGGGAAGTAAGTAAGTAAGGGTATCAGTTAAAGATTTCGGAGGGTGTACACAATCAGTGGAAGGGACATGATGAATTGGGAAATCCGATTCATCAAACAAAACTGGTTCATCCTCAATAATTTCCTCAATATTCTCCTCAAAATTTTGCTTATCCATGCCATTATCATCAAAATCAAGACGCATATGAAGTTCGGGAGAAATATTTAATGACTCGGGATAATGAATTGGACATAAAATTTCAATCAATTCTACGGGTTCATCATCCAAAATATTCCCGGCGTCTATATCCTCAATCAAGTGAAAATCAATTTTTTCTGACACCTTATCAAAAGCATGGATATTTATCAATTTAGGTTCTAGAGTGGAGGTGTAAAGTTCAAAAGGATTAGGTGTGGTTTCACTCGAAAGGGAATCTTCACAATTTGGCAAATCAAGCACTACAAAGTCACACAACTCGTTAGATGTTTTATTTTCAACTTGTGAATCATTTGGGACAATCGATGGAAAACCGGAGTTGTGGGCTTCAATTGGGTATGGGTAAGTTTGATTTGGAAAGGTGTAGAACTTACTCTCTCCTCTCAAATGCTCACTTTGTCCAACTGCCTCCTCATACAGTGGAATTTTTGGAGCTAGTTGGAAACTAGCTACCGGTTCACTAGGTTGCATAAGGGCGGCCATGGACGCATCCACATTCCTCATAATTTTGGTTGTTGCTAAAATATAAGCTTCCAACGACAGTTCCAAACTAGACATGGGTTGTGAAGGGGTTTCGGTAAAACATTCGAAACTGTTTGGATACGTGAAACTCCCAACTGGCTGTGTAGAAGCAATGTCTAGTGAAGGAGGGAAAGTCGGGTAGGACTAGTAGGAATTGGATTGTTGGACAGGAGTAGGATCAACATTTGTATAAAAAAGTGAATGGACTTGTTGATCCCTAGAACTGGATGTGTGGAGAGGAGTGAAAGATCGGCTACGAGATTGTGCGATATGCTCAGCACAGATATCGGTTTAGGAGTTACAACAGGACTCGAAAAAGTGGTATCAACGTACGAAGGTGGTGAAGGTTGACATGGTTGACACAAAGTGGGTTGCAACGTCGAACTGTTTCTCCTAGACGCTTCTATTTGATCTTTCAAAGACATTTTGGGCATGGAGGGATCATCCTTAAATCGACCGAAACAATTGACGTATGAGGCAAAGTTAGGTTCAGGATACCAAAGTTCGGCAAGAGATTTATGAGGTGGGGTACCCATGATGTAAGAAGGAGAAGAGAAAGAAGGTCGGTGGTGCAAGGAGTTCTTAGCGACAAGTTGCAAGGAGATTTTTTTTTTCCTTTTTTCCTTTTTTTTGTAACTTTTTTTTTGCAAAAAAGAATTTCGATAAAGGGCTTAAACACACTTTCAATCAACCAAGAATGCACAATCAGGCCTAGATCTAGGGTCACCTAGGTCAGCTAGACAGCTCCTAACTGTTCCAAAGGGCTAGAAATAGGACCTCAAACCGCCTCTTCACCGCCAATTGCGGCCAGATAAGTGCCAGGTGAGTGGGAGGCTCCCCACTGCAAGTAGTGGTCCTAATTAAGTAACTACTCGCCTTAGACACACTTGCCTAGACACCGCAAAGTCAGGTTAGGATCAACGACCGATGCCTATAACTAGTCCTCTGTCCTATTGAGCGCGGCGTCCTTAGGGCTGAGTCTAGTATTTTTTAATTAAAACATGGTCAATGCAATATGCCTTTATATGATTTCTGGGTTCCTGGGAAGGGTGATGAAATCCCCACCCAATCTGGATTGGTCTCAAGCCCCTTAAAGTCAGATTAAATATATGCAAAATAGAAAAAATCACTTACAATCAATTTTTATTTTAAGCCCGGCGCAAAGAATCCTGCACAAGATTTGTTATTGGAAGGGGGAAGATTTTTTAAGAGCAAAGAATCCTGCAGGAGATTTTCCAGAAGATATATCGATATTTGCAGAGGAGAGAGAAAGGAAGCTTACAGTGCAAATTCCAGAGGCTGACGTCACCTACTCGCGGCGCTTCCGCGGCAAGAGGGCACCTCGGGCGGCGGTTCCGCGGTCACACGTGCGGATCACGTCTTCAGATTTTGCTGACGTCACTATGTTGCCACGTGTCTGCGGCGGGAGCAAGCTATTGCGGCGGATCCGCGGTCTTCCCGTTGACTTGGCTCTTCAACTTCCTGCTGTTGTTCTGTTGGTAAAATCCTCTGCTGTTTAGATCTTCCTTTTTCTTTTGTGATTTTTGGAATTTTCCAGATCCGAACTCGATTGTAGATCCTGCAAAATTCAAACAAAAAATACCCTTCACAAAATACAAAGATGATAAAATTTTTATATTTTTTTAATTTTTCAGATTTTTATGATTTTTTCAATTTTAGATTAACCCAAAATTGCAAAAAGGAAATAACACGCCATCCCCGGCAACGGTGCCATTTGATTGATCTCAAAAATATTTAGTAACCACAATGAAGAATGGCGTCGCTTGGTAGCTAGCCGGTGAGTACGGGTCGGTCCACAGGGATTTTGTGAATTTCCTAATTGCTTTTATGAGTTAATTCCGAACGGTGTGAACGGATTTATTAAATCTAAAAACTAAATTAATCTAGATCTAAATCTTGCTAGGGTTAGGTTTAGGTTAAGTTTGGAAAGTCAGTAAATCTCACCGCTTTCTATACCCATATTAAGATCTATTAGGAGTTATGGTAATTATTAATAAAGGGGATTAGAACCATTTGGAAAGATGTTTCTTCCTTTAGGTTCTTGTCCTTCCTTTATCAATCCTTACCCTAACCTCCATGGAAAACATGCTCAACCAGGTCTTTATACTACGGTATCACCGCTACCTCGTGGGATAGGGTGCCGTAGGGAGCGGTATGTGCATGTATGCATGGAGTCCTATTAATTATATGTGATGGGCAAGAAAGGGATGAAAGATCTTCATCTCTCAAACCTTCCCCAAATCTAACCCTAACAAGCGAGGAGACTACTCGCTCATTAGGGAATTTAAGAACAGATCTAAGTATTTATCTAAGGCAAGGAATTAAATATCTAACAAGGGCAAGGAATAGAAATTACCTAGGGCAGATAAGAAATTTAACCTAGGGCAGAAAAAGAAATTAAGAACTTACAACTTGATGCTCTCCAAAAAGATTTCTGAATTTTATTAATGAAAGGAGGCAAGAACTAATACAAGAATTTGGGTCTCTATTTATAGGAGATAGAAAACCCTATGTTTAGAATTGCCGCATGTGTGCTTTTACAAGAATACCCCTAGGAAGACTAGTCAGCGCCGCCTCATATTTTGGTAAAATTTTTATTCACTCCGTGCATCACACGGCCGCGGAACCGCGGCCGCAACCAGGGTTTGACCGTGGTTCCACGGCCAAAAGAACGACTTGGGCTCTACATTTTTGGGCTGGCTCTGGTTGACTTGTACTTCCTGTTTCTGCAGTTCTTTTCTCAGATTGGCTTCTATTTCTTCTCCAGATCTTCACAGTGAGTAGTGCAGTGGACTTTTAACCGTTCGCTTTGTGTCGAACTCTTGAACCATGCTTTGTGAACTAATCTTCATGTAGGCTTGATCAAGATCCTTCTGTTAGTTGGTCGTAGTCTCACTTTTGCATCATCTTTTATCTTTTTCACTGTTTTTCTTCCAAGAACATGTAACCTGTAACTATGTAGCAGACATGGGTCAAAAGCACCTATTCATTTGTAAAATGCATAAGAATAGGGAATATAATAATGCAATATTATGATGTGAACAACGTCAAAACCGCTTTTCTAAATGGTGATTTAGAAGAGAGCGTGTATATGACACTGCCAGAGAGCTTCATAGACAGTGGGAGCAGTGGAAGCATGTGCAAGCTGCTTAAATCCATCTACGGGTTAAAGCAGTCATCGCGGAGATGGAACATCTATTTTATTGAAGCTGTCAAAGAGTTTGACTTCGTCTAAAAGGTAGATGAACCATGTATAAATAAGAAGGTTGTAGAGAGGATGGTTGTCTTCCTCGTATTGTACATGAATGACATACTCTTGATAGGAAACGATGTTCCTATGCTACACTCGGTCAAGCACCTCTTATCACACAGGATCTCTATGAAAGATCTAACTGATGCCTCCTACATCCTAGGGATATAGATCTATAGAGATAGATCTAAATGGATTTGGGATTGTCCCAATCCAGGTACATAGACACCATGCTAAAGGTGTTTAGTATGGATGATTCTGTTGGTCATAGTGCCCTCAAAGTCAATTATTGGATCACAGGCACGTGATTGCAATGATTGAGGAGGACCTATACCGGTAGGACAGTCTTACTCAAGATGATAGTATGCTATCTGGTTTGCTTTTATCATCGTGTACAGTTTTAGGTGACATGATCACTATTACACATTGATAGAGCTCTTAGGATTCTTGCTTGACTACCAGCAGTATGATGACGATTATATACGTGAGAGTTGGGTAGTCTATAAGCACATCCTTAAAAGTGGTCCCTAGTCGTAGGAGTTTCGAGACAGGGCATCGATACTCCAGAGTAGACTAGTGTATACAGTCGAGACCCCGACGAGGGACGGTGGCCGGTCTCACAAGCCATTGGTGTTAGTTGGATCACCTAAGATGTATACAGGTGCTCATTGGGTTATGAGTGCACCGGACAGGACTCGCCGGGAACCTGCTAGTTGGTATTATACCTAGCGTCAGATAGCAGTTCCCTGGTGACATGTGTACAGGTTAGTTCATCGACCTGAGATCGTCATTTGTCTTGTGTGAGTTCCTACTGTGCTTTGATTATTACCCTACCACGGCTCAAATGAATCGTGCAAACAGGTTTTAGTTGGGTACAGTCCCGAGCCACATAGAGGCAGTGAGCGGATCGGCAGGGGATTCGTCTCTCCCGGTATTGGGGGTGAGATCGCGCTGTGTCTAGGAGAGCCATTACACCAAGTCCTTGGCCAAGGCATGTGAGAATTACTGGTAGGTATTCCAGTAGTTTCTTAGGGTGTTCAGGGCTACCCTCCGACATGACTTATACAGCTATTGGGGGTCTGACGTTACCAGCCCCTAGGCCAGATATGCGATGCTCATAGACGAACGGACCGGACTGTACGGATATTGTCACTGATAGGCTCAGTAGGGTTTCAGGATGAGTTCGCTCATCAGCTTCCATTTCTGTCAAAATATGGGCAGCCGTTACGTACAGCTAGTACCACTGACGGCTTGTAGTTAAACCTACTGCCAGAGTATTGACGAGTCTTTAGAGTCCCCCACAGATAGTTTTCCAAGTTCGGGCGAAACGTTGTAGAGGCCGTATGGTTTTATGGCAGGGTTCGAACATGCACGTGCATTTGTGCACGTGTCATATTTCGGACAGATAATACTGGCGGGCTTTGGTTTAAGCCGGATCCAAGTATTATATTGAGTCCGAATATTTTAGTCTCTCGTATTCGTATTCGGTCGGAATACGGATACAGGTATGTATATACAGGTGAGGGGTATTCTCGTAATCCGTTACGAGAATAGTTTAGAAGATGCATTTCTTTTTGGTTAATCATTTTAGTTTAAATGATTAAATGGAATTTGGAAAGTGTGACTCATTGGTGTGACTCATTAATTCTAGAATGTTCACTAATGACTCATGTAATGAGTCATCTAGTGAGTCATTAAAGAATTAATGATGTTTGTTTTGGGTGAGATATTTTAGGGTTGAGTTGGAGATATTTTGGGATGATATTTTCTTTGTTTCTCCAAAATAAAACCTTATATATATCACACACAAAATATTTGGACAGCCAAGGGTTATTTTTGTATATTTGGTTCTTTTGCTCACTTGATTCATTTCTTGAGCTCACACTCTCCAAACCTTAGCATCTTCTTCAACCTCCACTCTTACCCTCTCATGTGATGAGAACCAAAGAGTGTATTGAGGCAAAATATTCCACTCATTCTCTACTTCATCTTGGTCATCTTTTTTAGCAGACTTGGTGTCCGAGTTGCCTCGGTATAGAGGCGGGAGCCCGTATAAAGAATCGATGATGTGGTGCTACCTCGTCGAGAAGATCGGAGTCGCAGCGAGGAGCGTGAGATGATGGCTAAAGACCGAAGGACACGGATCGATCGGTATAGCCTTTCTACCTCTTTACAGTTTGTTAGTTTAGCGTTAATGGCAAGATCCGGGTTATAGTATCCGATAGCGCCAGTTGTAAAAGTTTTTTGTTCCGCTTTTGGCCTCAGATTATTGGCCGGGGCGCTATCGTAGACTTACATGGTATCAGAGCCACGCCATTAACCTTTACTAGCTTGTTCTAACGTGTTTAAAATATCGATCGAACGAAATTTCGAAAACCACATTTTCAATGTTAAAGTTTCTGTCGAATTTTTAAACTGGTCTAAAAATTATTTTGAGCATCACAGAAAATCGTGCAGGCTTTTCTAAGACTACTGTCGAAATTTGGTCGACCGAACCTTCAAGACCGCCGTGGAATCGCCGCACAAGCCTTGTATTGGCCGTGGTTCCGCCGCCTTTTTGGGGCTTCAGTGCACCATTTTTCTTCTGGGTGTCTTTCATGTGGAATTGTGGTTTCTGGAATATTTTGTTTGGGCCCAGATTTTGTTTAAGTACTGGAGTTGTACTTGGGGTCCACTTCGGGAAGTTTTGTCGATCGGAATTTTAAATGTGTTAGTTTACAGTACTTACATTATATCTCCGACCGTGAATGTCATTCGAGCGGTAAATCGTGTTTAATTGCTATAGCTCTTTTAGACGGGTTTGCGAACGTGACATTCTCGTTGATGTTCTGTGTTGTGCTGTGATGTTGCGGATTTGTCGTGGTGGATAGCTGTGTGCAATGGTAGTGCTGTTTGGATTTATTTGTACATTTGATATTGCGGGGTGAGCGTCCAACATGTAGATTGCCGTCACTGCCTGTTTGTATATTATTCTTTTGGGGCACGACCGAGTTGAGGTCGATGTACCCGTTGTACATATTTTCATTTCTGTACTAGGTTTACCCCGCGACGGAGTGCACGGATAGCTGGGTTCTGGAGGGCAATGGGTCCGCATCTCATGGCTTTGAGAGGCAAAGGAGCCTCACTCTAGAATTGGCAGACTATTCGCCGCACTCGTAGGGGGTACAGGTTGACCCAAGATGGAGTGCCCAAGTTACCGGATTCCATGAAGTGCTGGGTGGTCCATTCACTTTGCTGTAGGGGCCTGCCTCGCTTCAGGTTTTGGCGGGTAACTTGCCGCACTCGTAGGGGTCTAGGTTTTCATTGCATAGGCTATCTACACGACCAAGGGAATGTCGGGTTTCAGTTGCGGCTCTGTGAAACCCAGGGATCCCAGATTATCTGAATTGTTGTGATGCTTATTAATTTTCTGTAATGTTGCATATTATCACGCCTGGAGCGATTATTGTATATTGGTATATATACTAGCAGATATTGTATATGTTTTACATACGCGCTAGTCCAGTCCCCGCTCTGTCGTTAGTTAAGTAACCTAACGGGTGATGACGGGACCCAGTGACGAATGCGGATGACATATACGTACATTTTATTTTCGTTCTTTTCTGGTGTGATTAATTGATAGGACTGCGTTGATTCTGATCAATGCAAAGAAAAAACAAACCTGTTTGACGTTGTTGGAACAATTTTCAAAAAGTGTTATTATAAGGACGTTTTCTTTTGTTTTGCACAGTGGTATTCAGTTGGAATATCCTGCACCTCATTCGACGAGGCAAGGGCCGAGATCCCTTCACCGGGAGTGACCTCTTGGGCGGAAGTTTGCGTCAGGGTAATAACTCCACTGTAGTCGATTACTTGTTGCTTTGCATCGCGGTATTCAGTTGGAATATCCTGCACCTCATTCCACGAGGAAAGAGCTGAGATCCCTTCACCGGGAGTGACCTCTTTAGCAAAGGTTTTCGCCACTATATTTTTGTAAAAAGCTATCAGGTTCCTTCTGCGAGATCAAGTTCATTATGTTAAAGGTTTTTCGCCAAAAACCAGTCGTAGCCCTCTGTCATTTCATGTGAATGGTCAGTAGTATTCAAGCTATGTTTGTTTGGCCCTTAGTCAAGACATAGTGATTGGTAGCTGCTAGGATGTTCACATGTTGCATAGATAGATGCGTTGGTTTGGGACGGTCGTTCTGCCATTTGGCCAATTTCAGGGGTATGTACGGGTGGGTTCAAATTAATAAGATAATGATGGGTAGAACTTGACATGTGACTTATGGCATTTGGCCAACGTCAGGGTCATAAGAGCATGGGGCATAAATCCTTATCGGGAGTTTCTAAAGAAACTGAAACTTGCCAGGCATGCGCATACCTTCTGGAGTGTGATAACGTGAGTGGATTCCTTCACGTTATCATGCGATGAGAGTTGGATCCCGATTCCCACTGATGAGTTGGTTTACTCTTCGGGTGATCCCGACTAATTCTTCTTTCAGGTTTGGAGGAGAATTTGACGGTACAGTGGGAGGTTTCCTGATTAGATAAAGTGATAACCATTCTGATCTAGGTTAGAGTGCACGCAGAGTGTTTCTTTTCTCTCTCTCTCTTTGGCAGCGACCATTGACCGACCCTAAACTATGACTCAGTGACCAAGTTGACCGAACCTTCTTAAAATACTGGCTTTTAGATTGTCTGAGTTGCATAAGTCATTGCCACTCCTTCTTTTACCCTTTGCATTTCTCCAGAACACCTCGTATTATTATGAACATCCACTTCCATTGGATAAATCCATCGTATGGTTATATACGAACTCGAAGGGACTTCTTCGAGGATGGATCCAGGTTTAGGAGAAATTGAATTGGTTTATTCAGTTGTCTTTTATCATCACCTTCTCTCAGGTTGCGAGGGCTCCTTGGTTTAGAAGAGTACACCTATTACGCTTATTGGATAGTCTTCTTCCAAACCATAGGCAGGTGCCGAAAGGTAGGGGAATGAAGAAAACCAACTAGCTTAAGTAGGGTGTACAGAAGGTAATAAGTAAATACAAAATAAAGGGATTAGAAAGAGGGCAAAGTAAATTGCGATTGCTATCATTCACGACCAAACCGTGTAGTTCATCGTCACTTCTACTTCACCTTTGCATTTCTCCAGAACACCCCGTATTATTACGGACATCCACTTCCATTGGATAAATCCATCGTATGGTTATATACGAGACTCGAAGGAACTTGTTCCAGATTCGAGGAAGGATTCAGGTTCAGGAGAAATAGAATAAGGTTTTATTCAGTTGTCTTTTATCATCACCTTCTCTCAGGTTGCGAGTACTCCTTGGTTTAGGGGTATAAACCTATTACGCTTATTGGATAGTCTTCTTCCAAGCCATAGGCTGGTGCCGAACGGTAGGGAAGGAAGAAAACCATTTAGCCTAACGATGGTGTACAGAAGGTAACGACTAAAGACAAATAAAGGGATTTGGAGAGATGGCAAAGAAATATACGGTTACAGTCATGAATTAGATAGTGGAAGAGACATTACTAGGAATACCAGGATACCCCTTCGAAATATTTTTCATGTTTCAGTTTAACTATGCATTGTTAAAGGAAAACTGTTTTCCCGATTAGATACTTACTCCAGGGTATGTATTTACCAGGTATGATTCTCACATCTGCATGGTTTTATAGACGATGAGTGGGAGTAAGTTATTGGGAATTAGGTGATCATCCTCATTATATCGGAATTCGTTGTAATTGGTGATATTTGAGGAAATCGCCTGAGTTTTTGCCGGACGGCAAATATTTAGTTTTGAGTATCAATTGTTGTGCACCAATTTCAAACTGATATATCTGTATATTTATTTTTATAAAATGAGATATAACTTTTTGAAATTATGTCCGTGACATTTACCTATATCAGTTGACGATTGGGTAAGGAGCATTGAATAGCGGAGTAGTTCTTAACCATAAGTACAGTTTTCAACCTACGATGCACAGGTTTTGAGTTATTCAACTCAGCGGACTTATACAGAGTATTGTATGTTGTCCAGTGTCAATCAGGACAAAGGGGTTGGTCCTCGTACTATGTTCTGTTTACTCATGACTACTCTAGTTTTAGACAAGTGTTTCGTTGAAATACAATGTCTAAGTTTTGAGAAGTTAAAGGTATAGGAATAAAGTAGAGAACCAGGTGTCGCAAGTATCGGGATTCTTCAAGGTGATCGAAAATGTAGATACTTGTGATTGGTATTCAGTTGATAGTAAAAGTTTTGAGAAACTTGTTTCTCTTTCAGGTTACTCATAATTGGATACATTCCTAAGTTGAGTAATACTGATTAGCCTCTTTCCATTAAGTTGAGATGCACTGGAGACAGCTGCATGATTTGAATCTGGTTCCAATTAAATCAGTGCCAAAGTTTCTATATTGGATATAGAATGGTTCGTATCTTAACGATGTTAAGGTACGGGGAGTTGTCCGGCTTATGCTTAAAACCAGACTCTGGATAACTCAAGGCACGTTTCTGTAATGGCAGTTTGTGGGTTGACCCGGGCTATGTCGAGGGTTGACTTTCTACCATCTGGAAGATCAATAGTGATATTGTTCTTGACTCGCCACAGTTTTAGTAAAATTGATTTTTTTCAGAAAACAGTAGTGGGAGTATGGTAGAACTGGAAGTGATTCCAGAACCGCAAACGATTACGGAAAATTTAATAGGACCTAAATATTCAATCAAGTTTGACATTCCATTAGTCACTCTGCAGATATGATGGGTAACCTAAGGCACCCGAGAGGTATTTTGGTAGCCTCAAGGACGGTGACTGGGAGGTTCTTGTTTACCCAGACTTGACACTACAGTTATTCCAGGATATGAGACCCGGCAGGAGGATGAGTATAGCGTCGTTCTAAACTAGTATTAGAAGTGCACGTATATATTATTCTGCCAGAGGGTTGATGTGGTCAGTGGGAGCAGTGGAAGCATAGTGGGAAAGTAGCTTATGTCTATTTATAGACTAAAGCAGATATAGCGGAGATAGATCATCTATTTTTGATGTGACAGTCATGGGTTTGACTTCATCAGAATAGGGGATGGATCTGTTAAGAAGGCAGTAGTGTGTGATGTCCTGGTATTTGTATGACATACACAGAGTAGGAAGTAAAATTCCTATACTACGATTGGTTATACTTTGGTTGTTTCTCCACACAGGATATGGATATAATATCAGACATTCTGGTTACTAGATCTATGGTTTTAGATCTAGAATTGGGTAGTTTCCCAATCTGGGTACTTAGACAGTATTCTAAAGGTGTTTTAGAATGCACGACTCCTGGCATGGTGGTGTACCTGCAGGTGATGGAGTCTCCCTCTCTAAAGGTGTTTTACAGACTAAAGGGAAGAGGGATGTGTATGATTGGTATATCACTTGCTTAGGCAATTAAGTCGATCATGAGATGTCAAGTACCACAACAGATGTTGTTTTTGCACTAGATCCAATAAGTTTATATTAATCCAATCCTGGAGAAACATTCGGAAGTAGTTTTAGAACATAAGTGGATGTTCTAGGGATTTGATAACGGCAGCCTCCTTCGGAGACGGTTATCATTCCATGCTTCCAAGGTGACATGGATGACATAGTGATTGTCAGAGTTATAGTTTTCCCTCTGACGAAGAGGGCAGTATTATGGACAGGTGGTCCAAGTGGATACTGTGGGAGGCATGGTGCAGGATACTGATTAGGTTCAGTTGACGATACAGTCTAAGAAGTTTGGATTTGGAGTTCATTTATGAACTAGGTCCCAACAGATATCCAGACACATTCTAAGACAGGTATTACTCAATTCGGGAGTTGGCTTTCTCCGTGAACTTGAGATTAAGAGAGACATATAAAGAAACATCAGGGCGGATCCACTCATTGAGGCTATTTCTCGAACACAAGGGTGTTCCCCTCCGAAAGACGCGGCGGACGTCTTGCCTGAAATTCAGGGCAGATGCTAATTGGTGCTATCCGTCCACCTCTCCGAAGATGCCAAGTTGATTTATGGCACCATGTATCGAAGGTTTAAACGGATGCGACCGATATATCAGACTTCGTCAGATTCCCCCTCGTTTGAGGGATTTTTGATTGTGGGGACGCTCTTCCCTGCAGGCGCAATCCCCTGCAGTTAATTACGCTACCGCATCGCGGTAACAACTTTCTCCTTCTTCAGATGGTCACTTCGTGTCGTAGGTGTTTGTTTTGTGTTTGGTTGCCCGTGAATTGTATACGGAGACTAAGTTGTGTTGTCACCAGTAGGGTGTGGACTAGTCCAAATTCGTATCTTTCTTAGATTTGGGTTTGGGGTTGGGTTTAAGGATACGTTAGCCTCATTTGAGACTAAGATCAACATAAACGTATGTTAAGGATACGTTAGTCTAATTTTAGACTAAGATCAACTTAACGGGATCGTTTAGATTCGACAAAAGAGCTATTGGGCTCTGTTGTTTAGTTTAGTGACATTGCGGTCGATAATTAGTTTAAGGACATTACGGTACATTGTTAGTTTAAGGACATCTCGGTCCACAGTTAGTTTTAAGACATCACGGTCGAGGTTAAGGAGATCATAGTCCGTGGATTTAAGGACCCCACAGTCCAATGTTAGTTTTAAGACATCACGGTCGAGATTAAAGACATCATAGTCCATGAGTTTAAGGACCTCACAGTCCCTAGTTTAGAGACATCGTAATCTATGAAATGTGTGGTTGTCGGGACCCGTTACCTCTTTGAAGACGTTGAGGAATTACAACGATAAATATCAAAGGAGTTGTCACGACCCGAAAGTACGGAACGTGACCGGCACTTAGATTACGAAGCGTCTAGAGGCGCAACGTAACCTAAGTAAGCCGAAGCCCAGAAATTTAAACCATAAAGAGAAGAAGAAGTAAAGGAAAACATATAGAAAAACAAGTTTAAAAACAAGATCAAATTTTCTCAAAAATTTCGGCAGAGTCTCCTTTGTAAAAACTGGCCCCAAACGGGTACAACAAGTATAAATACATATAAACAATAAAAAGGCATCCCCAAGCGGGAGCTAGCTCTACGCCAACAGGCGGAAACAACCACACCAATGCACCATAGTATACAACGCCAAAGGGCAAGGCTCAAAACTTAAAAGAAAACAAATCCACCAGATACCATAATAATACAAGCGCGACTTTAAGGTCGAAATAATAACTGGTCTAGTAAACTAATAAGTAATACAAGTTTGGTTGATGGAGCTTTCTAGATACAAATGGAATAATAAAAGTACAATGGCGGTCCAGATACAAGTGAACCTACCTACCGTGCAAATCACCCTGAATGAAAAGATGTGCCAGCAAGCTGCCAGGAAAACCTGTACATCGAACCTGTAATAAAATTTGGCACAACAGGGGTGAGTTGCCAACTCGTGAGTAGAATATATCTGCGAAAAGAAATCGAAATGCACGACGCTATCCTAGGTCATAATAATATACTAATATACTACTAGTCATCAAGTAAAGACAGGATAATAAGCTATGTGTAAGTGCAAATACTCCGTGCTCGTGTCAGTGCCTCATATAGTACTAAGCCATGTGAATGAGTATGCATGCACCATGAATGTAAAATAACCAATCCTGAAATCTAGATATATCTGTATAAGAAATCTTTAGCTTTTATCATAGTAAAATGTGTATAGAAATCTGAAATATCAACGATGAAATCCATGGAAATCCGTGCCAAGTATCGACACAAAACATGTAAATCTCAAGTCTCAATACCTCATAATCTCAATGTCTCATAGTCTCAATATCTCGGGCTCCGTCAGTCCGGATCGGCCCATATCATCAAATCTCACGACAACGGTCGGTATCCTCCGGATATCCGCCGCGCCAAACATCATCGGTAGGTAGTCTTCCCCTGCCAGGCTCATCGTCTACAACTCGATCTTCTTGCCCCGGGGTACCATATCAGGCCCACCATGTACCCGAGACGGTTCATCCACTCCTCGAATCGGGTCTCGAAATCCAACAGAAAACATGAAATCTCATGGTGGACGACACATACATCACGAGAAAACTGCATCTTATATTTTAAAAAGAGAGGAGGAGAGAGAGAGAAGTTTTTATATATTCTTGCGGTTTTCCCCAAAATCCAGAAATCTCATAGAAATCCAAAATCCCAAAATCATGAGTAAGTATATGATAAGTGTCGGCATATGCCCCATAATACTGCATGATAACATGAAAATGTGAATGCATGAAATGTCTAAGTAATAAATGCCATGTCTATACTAACATCAGAGAGTAATCACAATATTATATCGATCTAGCTGTTTGCTGATTCTATCAAAAAAAGATAATATGATCTAAAGTGTACGTGACATAGCAATTACCGATGATGATGTGTGTGAGCCGGCAAATAAGTGTGCGTGGAATATGCGCATCATCGGTAATGGTGCTGGTGTCCTAACAGGTAAAGTTTTATTCTGATTATAGAAACATATGTATGAACATGCACCATAATGATTACGGCCTGAATGTAAGACAGATGTGCAACAACCACTCATTTGATATACAAGTATAACTACAACTATATGACTCGAGCCTAAACTAGTGTCCATCTAACCTCCTAAGGAACTAAACCTAAGAAACTGGTCAATAAGAACTAAGAGTCCACCTAAGGTCTGAATCCATATCTCTAATAGTCGGCGTTCCAGCCTCAATAGCGTCACGTACGTAGTACGGCTTCCTCGAATCAAGAGTGCGGATCAATCATCACATCTATGCCTCGTACGGTAAAATCCATCGTACGGCATCCCAATATCGGGGTACGGGTCAAGTATCACCTACGTGTCTCATCATTCGTATAATACCATCATCAAATCATGTCATAATCAAGGTATTGTACTGTAATCGCATACATCAATCATATATCATTGCAACCATAAATATACACCGTTAATTTATCATCAGAAATATCATGCCACATGTATCATATTATGATTAGGTCACACTTATATCATATCGTAATCAAGTCACATCTATATGATATCGTAATCAAGTTACACATATATAATATCGAAATCAAGTCACACCTATATGATGTCGTAATCAAGTCACACATATATCATATCAGAATTTCAGGCATAGGTTACGGTCCGGGTTCTATTTTAGAGTCCCATGTACTTCAATATCATCACCGCCCTTTATTATTTATGTATACCTATCCATTATCTCATTTTCTAATGATCCGCTAACATCATAACACGACCATATAGCCAAGAATCACGGCATCAAGCCCAGTTATATTGTTTCATCCCCGTGTATCATATCACATCCTTGTATCACATATACGTATTGTGTGTATATATATATATATATATATATATATATATATACCTACACCTAGTCCTATATATATATACACATACACGTATACACCACGTCGAGTTTCAGTGTGTGCGTGTGTGTGTATCTACCTAAAACCTACGACTCTCCTCTAAGATATTCATCCTCGGGTAAGGTCCTTCTAAATCAATCCAGTCCAACCTAAGGTCACTACTAGGGTCCTACTCACCGAAATTCTAAGATCACGTCTGGCTTCCTAATGACAACAAGTACTTATTCCTATTCTACGTTTGCGGGGGTGCTAAACTCCATCCACCCGACTTCCCCCCGTAGATATACATCTACTCACCTGGTCCTTGTCTGCCAAAGACGGTGTCGCCATCCTCTCTTCATCACCCGCAGTTCACGTGAGGGGTACCTATATGCAAACATATATAGTATCGTAAACTGAATTATGGACAAAAATCAAAACGACGCACGGAACGCGCATAGGTTAAAACCTATGTCCCGTTCATGCAAAAGAACCAAATATCGCTCGATATCGGCGTAGAAACTCCGATTAACCGAGATAAAAACCAATAAACAACCCGTAGTTTAAAACTCATTACTTATAATATAAAACATAATTAAATCCATCGAAACCCTAAAAATCGATCAAACAGTCCGATTTCGTAAAACCTGAAAACGCCAATTTACCGTTTTACTTCAAAACTTGATGTTTAAAAGAAACTAATGGTCATAATATTCATTAAATAACCTAACTAGAATATAGAAACCATTACCACATTTTTATCACACTAATTTGTATTAAAAATAAATTCCTAGTTTGCAATTTTATCCATTTCAACACCTTGCAAGCAAAAATTCCATAATTTCACGACTAAACTTGATTTTGCCTAAATTAACTTATCAAACTACAATTTATAATGATAGTAATATAATGAAACCATAAATTAGATTTTAAATCTCATTTATTTAAGAATTTCCAAATTCTAGTTAGCAAAAATAGCATTTTTCTAACAATTTCTCAATTATTAATAGAAACTAGTAACCAAATTAAGTTTTCCATTCCACTAACAAGTTAAATCCTCACTAAAACCACAATCTAGTGATAACAACCTTAATCAGAATTTAAATCTCCAATAATTATGTTTTATAGAAACCTAGTTAGCAAAAATACTTAATTTAAACAAATTGGAATGAACAAATTATAATTCAACAACCATGCAAGATTTTCCACTTCTAAAAATGTTAAACTAGTTGTTATAACCCTAATTAATTAATAAAACCTTAACTTGATTTTACAAACCCTAACTTGAATTTTGAAACTTGTAAATAGAATTAATTTATTAAATCTAAACATGCTTAAATGAAACATTCAATAACAATAAATCAAAAGAATAAGATTTATACCTCCACAACATGAAATCCAAACATGAAAATAAGCCTCCAAAATGAATGCTTTCCATCTCCAAAATCCATGTAAAGATGAGCAAAGAATAGAGGGTAAGATTTTATTAAGATTTTGTGGATTTTTTATTGAATTTTTGATGAAATTTGATGGATTTTTTTTAACAAATTCAAGGGGTGAAAATGGGGGGCTGCCAAAGGGAGGAGGCCGGACACAATTAGGGAAGAAAAGAGAAAAAAAAGTGAAGGAGGAATTGTGTAGAAGGCTCTCCCAAAATATCACCTCTTAATGTCTTTTCAACACTTTATTTAATTTCTTTAATTTCTTTTCTTAAACAACTAAAGAAAATTCTAGAATCATGGAAAAATTTGTAAAAATTTTTTGCATGATACACACTAGATTCTAATATGCAATGGTTCATTTTTGCAAATTAAACCCATTCAAATTTGTAATTTACACTAATTTAGTGTATAAAGAAAGCTTATGTTAATATTTAAAATAATTAATTTAGGAAAAATATTTAATTAAACTAAAAATTTATAAGTGACTAAATAAACACCATTTACTAATAATAACATAATTAAAATAGGTATTTTTAAATTTATAGTGAAAAATAATTACGGTTTAGTTTTACAAAAACAACGTTTTACTTTACCGAAAATCATAAAATTCACTTAAAGAATTTTATTTATTTATTTATTTATTTAATTATTTTTAAAACGTTACAATCTTCACCCCTTTTAGAAATTTAGTCCCCGAATTTAAATTAAAACTCCCCCCAATTACTAAAACATTCAACCAAAACACTCAAATCGTCGGGGCTTCGAAATCATCAATACATAACTAAAATCAACTCCGTCAAGCATAACGCAATCATCGGAGTTATGGCGAAAATAAAATATCAAAACCCAATACAAAAACCAACATAATATACATCAAAACTATGACTTATATATAGTGCGCATCGTAATAAAATCGTCCAGACATCTGGATAAAGAAGCATGCAAAAACCCCTTTTGAAAATCGCCGTGTGACGCACGTGTCACGGCATAAGTAGCGGACGTTTATTTTAAAAAAAATAGCTATATATATATATATATCTTTTATTTAACATACACGTCCCGCCTGGTTACTAAATCAAATAGTAATGATTATAAAAACATACTGCTCAAGCTGAAATCAATCCCAATCACATCATAAAAATATCATGTGCATCCGGTGCGCATTGAAATCGAAACCAAATACAGATGCCAAGAATACACATAAAAAAAAACTGAGTGCAACAGGTGTGCACCAAAAACATCTGTCAAGTGCAACGGGCGTGCACGACTCTAATATCAGGTGCATCTAATCTGCACAAAACCCCGATTTAGTGCATCTGGTGTGCACAAAATCGCATCAAGTGCGCTAAGTGTGCGCAAGAATCTTAATCAGGTGCACATGGTGCACGAAAACATACACCGAATATCAAAATCGAAATCACAGTACGAAAGTGCATGAAAACTAGGTCGAAGCATATGTCAAAATCATGTGTAACCATATGCACGAAATCAAACCAAAATCTCAGAATGTATTAAAACCAAATCAAGTGCACTGGGTATGTACTAAACAATATCAATACAACTGATATATGAAACACAAATAGAATGTAACGAAGGTACACATAAGAAATACCAATCGTAGAACAAAGTCCTCAAAATACCAAAATCCAATCAACGAAAATATGAAATTCAAATCACCAAATCACAATCGTAAACACTATCGTCAATGTGCGCCTCTTTCCCCATTTCCTCTGGTGTCGACTGCTTCGAACTCGTCTCTTCATAGGCGTGCTGACTGCGCTACCAACAGCAATACTCATATCTAGAGTCTCCCATGTAGTCGATCCATTCACCTGATATCCGGACTACATTAAACTTTTCGATCGATCCATCAAAATCCCATAATTCTCCGAGAGCTCAACACTCAAGTACAGTTTAAAAATATCCGGTACATACCCCAGTATCGATGGTCCAGCCGTAGAAGGGCAAACCCAAGCCTCACTAATGGCACCGCGGAACTGCCGTAAACCCTAAGGTTCAAGGGCGTTCTCGTGGTCATTATGTCGAGTTAGGGTTTCATTCTTCTAGAGGGTCCATAGAAATACCTGCATGTTCTTCCGAATACCTTAAACTTGGGAAAATGGGTTTTCTGATAATCGTTCGAACCCTTTAACTTCGTCTGGACGGCACGTGAATACCCTTCATCTGCACGCTAAACAATGCTTCAATCCTCAAGAATAAACGATACCCCAATGATTATCGCATTCGAGCCGCAGCTCCCTTTGCCAGTGCGCCCGTGGTAACAGAAACTACCATCCGATATCGACGAAGATAGATCAAAGGAACGAATGAAACACGGTGTAAAGAAATGTACATCCAAAGGCTCCTTAAGCAGAGGAGCGTATCGTAAGTATGCCGCGGATCATACCCACGGTACGTCGCTCTACCTAAGTCACCTACTCCATCAACCAAGGGTTATCCTAGACTTAGATAAGGTTAAACCTAGCGCTCTGATACCAACTTTGTCACGACCCGAAAGTACGGAACGTGACCGGCACTTAGATTACGAAGCGTCTAGAGGCGCAACGTAACCTAAGTAAGCCGAAGCCCAGAAATCTAAACCATAAAGAGAAGAAGTAAAGGAAAACATATAGAAAAACAAGTTTAAAAACAAGATCAAATTTTCTCAAAAATTTCGGCAGAGTCTCCTTTGTAAAAACTGGCCCCAAACGGGTACAAACAAGTATAAATACATATAAACAATAAAAAGGCATCCCCAAGCGGGAGCTAGCTCTACGCCAACAGGCGGAAACAACCACACCAATGTACCATAGTATACAACGCCAAAGGACGAGGCTCAAAACTTAAGAAAACAAATCCACCAGATACCATAATAATACAAGCGCGACTCTAAGGTCGAAATAATAACTGGTCTAGTAAACTAATAAGTAATACAAGTTTGGTTGATGGAGCTTTCTAGATACAAATGGAATAATAAAAGTACAATGGCGGTCCAGATACAAGTGAACCAACCTACCGTGCAAATCACCCTGAATGAAAAGATGTGCCAGCAAGCTGCCAGGAAAACCTGTACATTGAACCTGTAATAAAATTTGGCACAACGGGGGTGACTTGCCAACTCGTGAGTAGAAAATATCTGCGAAAAGAAATCGAAATGCACGACGCTATCCTAGGTCATAATAATATACTAATATACTACTAGTCATCAAGTAAAGACAAGATAATAAGCTACGTGTAAGTGCAAATGCTCCGTGCTCGTGTCAGTGCCTCATATAGTACTAAGCCATGTGAATGAGTATGCATGCACCATGAATGTAAAATAACCAATCCTGAAATCTAGATATATCTGTATAAGAAATCTTTAGCTTTTATCATAGTAAAATGTGTATAAAAATCTGAAATATCAACGATGAAATCCATGGAAATCCGTGCCAAGCATCGACACAAAACATGTAAATCTCAAGTCTCAATACCTCATAATCTCAATGTCTCATAGTCTCAATATCTCGGGCTCCGTCAGTCCGGATCGGCCCATATCATCAAATCTCATGACAACGGTCGGTATCCTCCGGATATCCGCCGCGCCAGACATCATCGGTAGGTAGTCTTCCCCTGCCAGGCTCATCGTCTACAACTCGATCTTCTTGCCCCGGGGTACCATACCGGGCCCACCATGTACCCGAGACGGTTCATCCACTCCTCGAATTGGGTCTCGAAATCCAACAGAAAACATGAAATCTCATGGTGGACGACACATACATCACGAGAAAACTGCATCTTATATTTTAAAAAGAGAGGAGGAGAGAGAGAAGTTTTTATATATTCTTGCGGTTTTCCCCAAAATCCAGAAATCTCATAGAAATCCAAAATCCCAAAATCATGAGTAAGTATATGACAAGTGTCGGCATATGCCCCATAATACTGCATGTTAACATGAAAATGTGAATGCATGAAATGTCTAAGTAATAAATGCCATGTCTATACTAACATCAGAGAGTAATCACAATATTATATCGATCTAGCTGTTTGCTGATTCTATCAATAAAAGATAATATGATCTAAAGTGTACGTGACATAGCAATTACCGATGATGATGTGTGTGAGCCGGCAAATAAGTGTGCGTGGAATATGCGCATCATCGGTAATGGTGCTGGTGTCCTAACAAGCAATGCACCATAATGATTACGGCCTGAATGTAAGACAGATGTGCAACAACCACTCATTTGATATACAAGTATAACTACAATTATATGACTCGAGCCTAAACTAGTGTCCATCTAACCTCCTAAGGAACTAAACCTAAGAAACTGGTCAATAAGAACTAAGAGTCCACCTAAGGTCTGAATCCATATCTCTAATAGTCGGCGATCCAGCCTTAATAGCGTCACGTACGTAGTACGGCTTCCTCGAATCAAGAGTGCGGATCAATCATCACATCTATGCCTCGTACGGTAAAATCCATTGTACGGCATCCCAATATCGGGGTATGGGTCAAGTATCACATACGTGTCTCATCATTCGTATAATACCATCATCAAATCATGTCATGATCAAGGTACTGTACTGTAATCGCATATATCAATCATATATCATTGCCAGCATAAACATACATCGTTAATTTATCCTCAGAAATATCATACCACATGTATCATATTATGATTAGGTCACACTTATATCATATCGTAATCAAGTCACATCTATATGATATCGTAATCAAATCACACATATATAATATCGAAATCAAGTAACACCTATATGATGTCGTAATCAAGTCACACATATATTATATCAGAATTTCAGGCACAGATTACGGTCCGGGTTCTATTTTAGAGTCCCATGTACTTCAATATCATCACCGCCCTTTATTATTTATGTATACCTATCCATTATCTCATTTTCTAATGATCCGCTAACATCATAACACGACCGTATAGCCAAGAATCACGGCATCAAGCCCAGTTATATTGTTTCATCCCCGTGTATCATATCACATCCTTGTATCACATATACGTATTGTGTGTATATATATACCTACACCTAGTCCTATATGTATATACACATACATGTATACACCACGTCAAGTTTCAGTGTGTGCGTGTGTGTGTATCTATCTGAAACCTATGACTCTCCTCCAAGATATTCATCCTCGGGTAAGGTCCTTCTAAATCAATCTAGTCCAACCTAAGGTCACTACCAGGGTCCTACTCACCGAAATTCTAAGGTCACGTCTGGCTTCCTAATGACAACAAGTACTTATTCCTATTCTACGTTTGCGGGGGTGCTAAACGCCATCCACCCGACTTCCCCCCGTAGATATACATCTACTTACCTGGTCCTTGTCTGCCGAAGACGGTGTCGCCATCCTCTTCTTCATCGCCCGCAGTTCACGTGTGGGGTACCTATACGCAAACATATATAGTATCGTAAACTGAATTACGGACAAAAATCAAAACGACGCATGGAACGCGCATATGTTAAAACCTATGTCCCGTTCACGCAAAAGAACCAAATATCGCTCGATATCGGCGTACAAACTCCGATTAACCGAGATAAAAACCAATAAACAACCCGTAGTTTAAAACTCATTACTTATAATATAAAACATGATTAAATCCATCGAAACCCTAAAAATCGATCAAACAGTCCGATTTCGTAAAACCCGAAAACGCCAATTTATCGTTTTGCTTCAAAACTTGATGTTTAAAAGAAACTAATGGTCATAATATTCAATAAATAACCTAACTAGATTATAGAAACCATTACCATATTTTTATCACACTAATTTGTATTAGAAATAAATTCCTAGTTTTCAATTTTATCCATTTCAACACCTTACAAGCAAAAATTCCATAATTTCATGACTAAACTCGATTTTGCCTAAATTAAATTATCAAACTACAATTTATAATGATAGTAATATAATGAAACCATAAATTAGATTTTAAATCTCATTTATTTAAGAATTTCCAAATTCTAGTTAGCAAAAATAGCATTTTTCTCACAATTTCTCAATTATTAATAGAAACTAGTAACCAAATTAAGTTTTCCATTCCACTAACAAGTTAATATACCCACTAAAACCACATTCTTGTGATAACAACCTTAATTAGAATTTTATATCTCCAATAATTATGTTTTATAGAAACCTAGTTAGCAAAAATACTTAATTTAAACAAATTGGAATGAACAAATTATAATTCAACAACCATGCAAGATTTTCCACTTCTAAAAATGTTAAACTAGTTGTTATAATGCTAATTAATTAATAAAAGCTTAACTTGATTTTACAAACCCTAACTTGAATTTTGAAACTTGTAAATAGAATTAATTTATTAAGTCTAAACATGCTTAAATGAAACATTCAATAACAATAAATCAAAAGAATAAAATTTATACCTCCACAACATGAAATCCAAACATGAAAATAAGCCTCCAAAATGAATGCTTTCCATCTCCAAAATCCATGTAAAGATGAGCAAAGAATAGAGGGTAGGATTTTATTAAGATTTTGTGGATTTTTTATTGAATTTTTGATGAAATTTGATGGATTTTTTTAACAAATTCAAGGGGTGAAAATGGGGGGCTGCCAAGGGGAGGAGGCCGACCACAATTAGGGAAGAAAAGAGAAAAAAAAGTGAAGGAGGAATTGTGTAGAAGGCTCTCCCAAAATATCACCTCTTAATGTCTTTTCAACACTTTATTTAATTTCTTTCATTTCTTTTCCTAAACAACTAAAGAAAATTCTAGAATCATGGAAAAATTTGTAAATAAATTTTGCATGATACACACTAGATTCTAATATGCAATGGTTCATTTTTGCAAATTAAACCCATTCAAATTTGTAATTTACACTAATTTAGTGTATAAATAAAGCTTATGTTAATATTTAAAATAATTAATTTAGGAAAAATATTTAATTAAACTAAAAATTTATAAGTGACTAAATAAACACCATTTACTAATAATAACATAATTAAAATAGGTATTTTTAAATTTATAGTGAAAAATAATTACGGTTTAGTTTTACAAAAACAACGTTTTACTTTACCGAAAATCATAAAATTCACTTAAAGAATTTTATTTATTTATTTATTTATTTTTAAAACGTTACAGGAGTAAAGAGATGTACCTTTGAACCAGGGAGAGTTAAGTGATCTGTAGTCCGATTTGGAATTGAGATCAATTAATTATGTTATGAGCACTGGTCCCCTCCGAATGACGGCGCGACGCAGAGACGTCTCGCCTGAGATTCGGGGCAGATGCTATTTGGTTTTATCCGTCCACATCTCCGAAGATGCCAAGTTGATTTATGACACCATTTATCGGAGGTTTAGACGGATGCGTCCGATGTAGCAGACTTCGTCAGATTCCCCCTCGCTTAAGTGGTTTTTGATTGTGGGGACGCTCTTCCCTGCAGGCGCAAGCCCCTGCAGTTAATTACGCTACCGCGTCGCGGTAACAACTTTCTCCTTCTCCATATGGTCACTTCGTGTCATGTGTGTTTGTTTTTTGTTCGGTTGCCCGTGGATTGTATACGGAGACTAAGTTATGCCGTCGTCCGTAGGACGTGGATTAGTCCAAATCCGTATCTTCTTAGATTTGGGTTTGGGGTTTTGGTTTAAGCATACGTTAGCCATATTTGAGGCTAAGATCAACTTAAACGTTAGTTATGGATATGTTAGTCTAATTTTAGACTAAGATCAACTTAACGGGATCGTTTAGATCCAACAAAAGAGCATTTGGGGGCTCTATGTTCTAGTTTAGGGACATAGTGGTCCATTGCCAGTTTAAGGACATGGTGGTCCAACTCCAGTTTAGGAACATGGTGATCCAACATTCCCATTTTGAGGACGAATATTGGTTTAAGGACGCATTAGTTCATGAGTTTAAGGACCCCACAGTCCGTATTACCAGTTTAGGGATATGGTGGTCCAACATTCCCGTTTTGGGGATGAATATCGGTTTAAGGACGCATTAGTCCATGAGTTTAAGGACCCCACAGTCCGTAGCAATGTGTGGTTGTCGGGACCCATCACCTCTCTGACGACGTTGAAGGATTACAACGACAAATATCAGAGGAGTTCAGAGATGTACCCTTGAACCGGGTGTAAATTGATTTGGGAGAGCAGTTGTGCTCAGTTCAATTTAATTTGAGGACTTATGGCCAGAATTGGGCTAAGTCCAGTTGAGAATATTCAACATTTTATTTGTGTTTGGCCTGTCGGGCCTTTATTTGGGCTCTGCCCTCTTTTATTATAATGCACTGCATTTTTGTTTGGTCTGATAGACCTTTTAATTGGGCTCTGCCCTTTTCTAATAATGCATAGCATTTTGTTTGGTCTGATAGACCTTTTTATTGGGCTCTGCCCTTGTTTAATAATGCACTACATTTAGGCCTTTTTAATTGGGCTCTGTCCCTTTTCTTTAATAATGCAGAGCATTCAATGGTCTGACAGCGCGCCATGTGGCTTGTCAGGTGCTTTGCACCAATTAATGAGCGCAAGGCGCCAGTGCATGTGGAGGTGACACTTGTCACTCTCTGGTGAGCGCAAGCGCAGTGCGCTGCGCTATTGCGCTGCTGACATGTGGCGCGCTCTGATGAGCACAAGTCTGTTAGCGCAGTGCGCTGCGCTAGTGCGCTGCTGACACGTGGCGCGCTCTGGTGACTTGCGCCAATCCAAGAGCGCAACAGCGCAAATTAGGAGTGCAGGGCACTGTATAGTAGCGCAGAGCGCATCTTGATCAAATTTAGATCAAGGAAACAAGTTTTTCTTGTTCCAAAGAGGTTCTACCTCAAATTTCAAGAACCAGTGGTTCATCAAAAGGCATTGCCTTTACATAGATCGAAAGATCTAATAAAGAAGTAATATTATTTCTTCTTCTTCTTCTTCTTATTATTATTTTTTTATTGAAGATCTTGATCTTGTTCTTAGATCTTTGATCTTTTTAGAAGAACTTCTTTTTTTTCAAAGGTTTACCTTTTTCTTTTCTTCGAGTTCTTCTCAAAGTTTTATAGGAGTTCTGTATCTCTATCTCTGTGTCTTTTAGACTTGGAGTCTAGGGGCCTTTATATAGGGCCAATTAGTTTGTTAGGTTAGTTGCATAGATCTTTCTCTGATTGATTTGGGAATATTTCCCCACCGTTGGATCTTTGATCCTAAGGCCTCTGTTTTACAGAAGATAATCTTCTTGTTTTAAAAAGATCTTTCTAGAATTTATTTCTGATTTAGTGCTGGCACAGTTAGCGCAAGCGCACCTGCGCTTGACACGTGTCGTGCAGCGCAGAGCGCAGCGCAACTGCGCTGACACGTGTCGCGCAGCGCAGAGTGCAAGTCATCTGAAGCGTTGCTTCCTTTATTTTTATTTTAAAAAAGAGCCTTGCTCTGACTGGGTGCGCTGTCTTGGGCGCTGGCGTGTCTGTTTTTGACACGTGGCGCGTTGTGCGCAGCGCAAGGAATCTGAAGCGTCGCTTTCTTTATTATTATTTGAATTTTTAAAACAGAGTTTTGCTCTGATTGGGGGAAACAGAAGCGTTGCTTCATTTCCCGCCTTGGAATTTGAACAGAGCTTTGCTCTGATTGGGGGAAACAAATGCCCCCCCACCGTTGCGCTTACGTGGCCTCAGACGTGAGCGCAGCGGTGGACGAATTCCAACCGTCGCGCCATCTTTTGGAATTTGAAACGACTCTCAATGCCTATAAATAGGACTTTTGGTCTCTTAGACGATTTTCATCTCTTCATAAGAATTTTTATTCAGAGCCTTGCTCATTTGTTCAAGCACTTTTAAGAGTTAAAACTCTAGAAAATTTTTAGGTAAAAATTAAATTAGATTAAATTAAGTTAATTTTAAGAGCCTTGCTCTCAATAGATCCCTGATCTAAAGAAAACCCATTTAGGGCTTCACTTAGCAGAGCTTTGCTCTATAGGTCTAAAGGGATCTAAAGAGAACTAAAGAGAACTCAATTAGGGTTCCATTAATAGAGCTCTGCTCTCTAAAAGGATTTTTCTTGTGTTTTCTTAATTCATTAATAGAGCTTTGCTCCTTCCAAACCATATAGAAGAACTCTTAAGAGTTTTTCATGGGTCTTGGAGGTTAGAGGTGGCATTTTATTATTTTTTTATGAATTATATCATCTTGCTTAATCAGTCTGTCTGCTAATTTTGTTGATTTTCTTTTGCAGTAGTAATGGATGCCCACATGTATGACCTTGATGTGATCATCTCCTATGGAGACATTCGCCGACTCGGCCGTTCTCAGAACCGGGAATTCACAAACGCCGAGTGTGCCGAAATCATGAGTCGCTTCGACGCTTATAACGGTCAACTGCTTCCTCGACGCTCCCCTCTGCTGAAGCTTATTGTGGGAGCCATCTGGAAAGCGCTTCCCTTATTCTGTACTGGTGTGCCACTTGGGGCATTGGATGCTGCCGAGGATAAGGTGCACTCAGTGTACCTGATGAACCTAATCTCGAAGAGATGGCGAGACAATCTTGTCGATCTCCTGCACCAGGACTTTCAACAGTCCGCCATACTTGCTGCCTATCGGAGGGTGGAGGACATTAGTGGAGATCCCGACGCCCGTGCTCGCGAAAGAAAGCACACTAGGATGGTTCGCCAGGCTTGGAAAGTCTTGGACAAGGTCACTTTTGAGTTCCTCAATCCATGTCCTGGATTTGAGGTTTTGCCATTGTAATAGCTTTAGTAGCATCTTCATTTATTGCTTTCGTAATTGTAAGAACCTTTTTGCAATATGAATGGCAAATTTCTCATTTCAGCGTGTTTTATTTCTCGTTCTGAATCTTTTGCACATGCATGCATGGGTATGTCTCGAACGCTTAATCAAATGCAAATCGGATGTTCTTTCTGTCGCTTTCTTCTTTTTGCTGTGTTGTTTGCCATGTGATTTTAGCAAGTGCGATCCATCGATGGTATATAACTGTCAATCTTATGCTTTCTGCAGAGTAGCGATGGCTTAGAAAACAGGGTTAAGGTCTGTCTCCTAAGACTTTTCAACTTTATGAGCCGTGAGGGTCTCATAAAGACTTTTCTCCCTACGAGTCGAGAGGATCTCGTAGGTGTATTTTCTCCTTAGGGGTTGTGAGGACTCCTAAGTGTGTTTTCTCTTGAAAGTCGTAAGAATCGCACCAGAGAATTTTCCCTCTTACAAGTCGAGAGGACTCGTAAGTGGTTGTTTCCTTCCTTGTCGAGATTCGACTTTGGAGAGTGTGGCCCGTGAATAGAATGCAAGAGTCCGTTTTGGGACGACTTGCAGGGCCCCAATGCTTAGGAAACAGGTTTTTTAATCCCCGCTGCCTAAGGCTTTTCCTCACGAGTCGAGACGAATCGAGCATTTCTCGCAAAGACACTAATTTCCTCACGAGTCGAGACGAATCGAGCATTTCTCGCAAGAATATCCTAACGTCACAGTTAACCTCTGCTCTTTACGACAAAGGTCCGTTAGGGTCTGTGGTACTAGGGTTTTGTCCGTCGTACCGTCGCATTGGCTGATGTACTCCTCGATAGGAAATCTTGCTGTTCGAGTAGCCTTGCGATTGTCGTGTCTCTGATCTCTTCGGGGGCTGGACAAGACGTCTTCAAGCAATCCTCCTATACAGTTTGACCGTCGGAAGAGCAAGCGTTAGAAATTTTGCTATGCCCCTTTTTACTTGAGGTTAGGCTCATTTTGGAGAGCCCCGATGAGTCATAACCACTCCGCGCTGGTGTGAGATGATCTCCGATAGTCTTTCAGGCTTTATATGACTTGTCGTTAAGACCGTGAAGCTAGGAATTTGGCATTTACTTCGTTTGCTGGCACTGTGTCTGGTGTATCGAGATGAATGTCGCGGTTGTCTCTAGGTTGCTGGTGAACCGTCAAGGTTTGGAACTAGGGATTTTGCCGTGGCTCCTTTTGGTGATGTTGCGTCTGCTGTGTCGGGACGAACGTCGAGGTGGTGACCACTCCGCACTGTTGCGAGATGATCTCCGATTGTCTTTCAGGCTTTATATGACTTGCCGTTAAGACCCTGAAGCTAGGAATTTGGCCTTTGCTTCGTTTGCTGGCATTGCGTCTGCTGTATTAAGGCGAATGTCGCGGTTGTTTCTAGGTTGCTGGTGAACCGTCGAGGTTTAGAACTAGGGATTTTGTCGTGGCTCCTTTTGGTGATGTTGCGTCTGCTGTATCGAGACGAATGTCGAGGTGGTGACCACCCCGCACTGGTGCGAGATGATCTCTGATTGTCTTTCAGGCTTTATATGACTTGCCGTTAAGACCCTGAAGCTAGGAATTTGGCCTTCGCTTCGTTTTCTTTGGTGTGTCCGAATCCTGTTGGAGGAAGAACGCTGTCGTGACATCTCGTCTGCTGTATTGAGACGAATGCTGAGGTGAATCTGGGATTTTGCTGTCGCTTCGCTTTGTTTCGACCGTAAGGTCTTTTGTCGGCGTCGTATCTGCATCCTGCTGGACTGCGAAGGAACGCCGTTGTTGACATCTTGTCTGCTGTATCGAGATGAATGTAGAGATGATGCTGGGATTTTGCCGTCGCTTCGTTTTGTTTTGACCGTGGGGTCTTTTGTCGGCGTTGTATCTGCATTCTGCTGGACTGCGAAGGAACGTCGTTGTTGACATCTCGTCTGCTGTATCGAGACGAATGTGGAGATGAAGCTGGGATTTTGTCGTCGCTTCGTTTTGTTTCGACCGTGGGGTCTTTTGTTGACGTTGCATCTACATCCTGCTGGACTGTGAAGGAACGCCGTTGTTGACATTGCGTCTGCTGTATCGAGACGAATGCTAAGGTGGAGCTAGGATTTTGCCGTCGCTTTGCTCTGTTTCGACCGTAAGGTCTTTTGTTGGTGTTGTATCTGCATCCTGTTGGACTGCGAAGGAACGTCGTTGTTGACATCCCGTCTGCTGTATCGAGACGAATGTTGAGGTAGAGCTGGGATTTTACCGTCACTCCGCTTTGCTGACCGTGAGGTCTTTTGTCGGCGTTGTATCCGTATCCCGCTGGACTGCGAAGGAATGCCGTTGCTGATTCTTAGGCTGTAGATATTGCCGTTAAGATTTGGAACTAGGGACTATGCCATGGCTCCGTTTCGTCTCGACCATGAGGTCTTTTGTCGGCGTTGTATCCGTATCCTACCGGACTGCGGAGGAGCGCCATTGGTGATCTCTAAGTTGTCGATATCGACGTCGAGACCCTGAAGCTAGGGATTTTCTTTTGCCTCGTTTGTTGACATTGTGTCTGCAATATTGCGACAAATGTCGAGGTTGTCTCTAGGTTGTTTATGAACCATCGAGATTCGGTTTCGCTTTCTGGTGGAGCCTGTTGGGAAGGTATGGTTCCCTCTTTGTTTGTGCCCCTGGATTGTATACAGGGATCGATGTGATCTCACCTGTAGGGCAAAAGGTTTTATTTTTTCATTTTTTTTTATTTCTGCGATGCTCTATCATTTCAGCTTTTATATCGCAAAGGTCGCGATTGCCCAATCATTTCGGCTATTTTTCACGGTGCCCAATCATTTCGGCCATTTTTCTTTTTACTCGCTGCTTTTTATTGCGAGCTGCCCAATCATTTCGGCTGTTTTTTTTATTTTACTCGCTGCTTTTTATTGCGAGTTGCCCAATCATTTCGGCCATTTTTGTATGCATACATTTTTACTTGCTGATTTCGTTGCAAGTTGCCCCATCATTTCGGCTATTCCATATGTATTTTTGGCTCGCTGGTTTTTTATCGCGAGTGTGGAACTTGGAATCTGGCGCCAATCTCAGCATCAGCATCGCTACAACTGGGATATGGCTAGGAGCGAATCATCATTTGCCTCTGTCGATATCGAACAAAGGTGGCTTAGCGATCAGGGTTAGGATTCTGTCAACTAAGGCTTTTGATTTCATGAGCCGTAAGGGTCTCATAAAGGTATTTCTCCCTGCGAGTCGTGAGGATCTCATAGGTGCATTTTCTCCGTAGGAATCGTGAGGACTTCTAAGTGTATGGTCTCTTATAAGTCGTAAGGATCTTACAAGAGTATTTTCTCCTTATAAGTCGAGAGGACTTACAAGGGTTGTTCACCATATGGACATATCCCTAGTCACGGGTGGGGCTTTGCTGGGAAAATGTTTATTCGCGCCCGTGGATTGTATACAAGGGTCAGTATCAAGCCACTTGTAGGGCAGTATTGGAGGTTGTGGGGGTTTGCTTAAGAACAGGTTCAGGTCTCTGTAACTTAAGACTTTCAACTCTTATGAGCCGTGAGGGTCCCATAAGAGAGTTCTCTTTACGAGTCATGAGGATCTCGCAAGTGTAATTTCTCCTTAGGAATCGTGAGGATCCCTAAGTGTGTTGCTTCCTTGTGAGTCGTAAGGATCTCACGCGGGTGGTTTCTCCTCACAAGGTCGAGAGGACCCTGTAAGTGTCTTTTAACGAGGTTGCGCCCTTTCGGGTTTTCACAAACACTCGCCGGTAGATCTGCTGTTTTTACTCACGGAGCCCTTCCGGGTTTTCATCCGTGCCCATTTTGCTTATGGACATACCGTCTTCTTTTTTTTTATTCTTTCTTTTTTTTTATTCTTTTTTTAACGAGGTTGCGCCCTTTCGGGTTTTCACAAGACTCGCCGGTAGCCCTGCTGTTTTTACTTACGGAGCCCTTTCTGGTTTTCATCCGTGCCCATTTTGCTTATGGACATACCGTTTTTTTTGTTTTTTTTAATTTTTTTTTATTTCTCTTTTTTTGTATCGGCTTTGGGATGTTGCGATCCACCGTAGTTTATCGACATCTCGGTCAACAGCTAGTTTTAGGACGTAGTGGTCCATCATTAGTTTAAGGATATTTCGGTCCGTTGTTGAAGAAGGCCGGCTACTAGTTATAGAGTTTGGGCTTAGGAAGATAGCGAGCGGACATAGTCGTCGTCATCTATCATTGACCTAGGTTGTGACTCATTAAGCGTAGTATTTTTTTAGGAAGCGACCGTTTATTGGCCTGAAAGGCCTTTCACCGTGCATATCCATGAGTAGATAGACTCTATCCTGGTAGAGCTTGTCTATGATGTATGGGCCTTCATAATTTGGCTCGAATTTCCCCCGCTTGGCGCGATTGGGGATCATAGGTCTTTTGACCACTAGCAAGAGTTCGCCTTGGCGGAATGTCCTCGGCCTGGTCAATCTTTCATATGAGCGCGTCATCTTTGCTTTATAAGCCTCCAGATTTTGATGCGCTATGAGCCGGGTTTCATCAAGGGCATCAAGCTCCTCAAGTCGAAGGTGAGCGTTTTCTTCGTCCGTCAGCTCGTAGTGGACCGCCACTCGTAGAGAGGGTAATTCTATTTCGAGGGGGAGTACTGCTTCTGTACCGAATACCAACGCGTACGACGTTGTGTTCGTGGCCGTCTTGAACGTAGTTCGATACGCCTAGAGAGCTTCTTGCAGTCTCATTTCGGGACACCGTCTTCTTCACGATCTTCGTCAAGGTCTTGTTGAAAGCCTTAACTAGACCGTTAGCTTGGGGATTATAAACTGAGGAATATCTCCAGTCTATGTTCTGTTGTTGTGCGAAGCGGCTGATCTTGTGGCTTCTGTAGGCTGGCCCGTTATCGGAGATGATCCGTCGCGGAGTCCCAAACCGATAAATGACGTGCGTCTTGAAGAAATGGAGGATATTCTCCGTCTTCACTTCCCTCAGCGGTACCGCTTCTGCCCATTTGGAGAAGTAGTCAGTCGTCGCCAAAATGAATCGATGTCTCCTGGACGACGCTGGTTCGATGGGGCCGATTATGTCAGTTCCCCACATTTCGAATGGCCAGCTAGCCACCGTTGGATGTAGAGGATTTGGGTGCTTATGGATAAAGTCCCCATGAATCTGGTATGAGTGGCATTGCTTCGCATATCCGAGGCAGTCCTGAATCATCGTGGGCCAATAGTAGCCCCTCCATTTAATCTTCAACTTCATCTTCGGGCCTGCTTGGTAAGAACCGCAGAGTCCATCGGGAACTTCTTGGACGACTCTTCTTGCTTCGTCAGGTCCCAGGCATCTTAACCATAGAGAATCAAATGACCTCTTGTACAGAGTATCATTGACGAGGGCAAAAGATAGGGCTCGCTTCATGAGCTGATGTTTTGAGGACGCATCTTCAGGCGTTCGACGGGATTTGAAGTAGTCTATAAAGACTTCTCTCCAATCCTCAGCCTTTTCCTGGTCTTTTATTTGCATAGTCATTTGCTCAGTCACTCCCTTTTCTTCGGATGATTCCGGAGATATTTTTGCTAGGGCAAGCACCCGACGGCTTTGTACCACGATTCTTACGTCATCGAGGTTTTCGTCGGCCAGTTCTTTAGCGAGCTTGGCTAACGCGTCCGCCTTGCTATTTTCTGCACGCGGTATGCTTTCCAGCATATAGGAGGGGATTTGAGTCAGCAGTTGGTGTACTCTCTCGCCATACTTCACTAACTCTGGTTTGCATGTTTGGTAGTTGCCATTTACTTGACTGACGACCAATTGAGAGTCTCCGTATATGAGGAGGTTCTCAATTCCCATGTCGATGGCGATTTCGAGGCCTGCTATCAAAGCTTCGTATTCGGCTTCATTGTTCGTCCTCGGCTCTGTTAAGAAGAAAGCAAAGCGCATAATCTCTCCTTGTGGAGTTACGAAGATGAGGCCTACCCCCGATTTGATTATAGGGGTGCTTTGTTTGCGCTTCTTCATGGAAGACGCTCCATCAAAATAGAGTTCCCACCGGGTATCACTACCGTCGATCGCATTAAACGCATGTTCGTCTGGCAGCTCACAATTCAGAGGAGAATCGGCAGGTACCGGATGCTCAGCGAGGAAGTCGGCGATGGCCTGGCCTTTCACTGCCTTAAGAGGCTGATAGGTTATCGAAAACTCCATTAAGAGCAAAACCCATTTAGCGAGTCTCCCTGTCAATATGGCCTTCGACATTAAATATTTAAGGGGGTCCACCTCTGAAATGAGACGGACTTCATGCGCCAACGCGTAGTGCCTGAGCTTTGTTATCGCGAAGATCAACGCCAGGCAGTGTTTTTCGATAGGGGAGTAGTTTCTTTCTGCCCCCAGAAGAACTCGACTTAAGTAATAAAGAGCTCTTTCTTTCCCTTGGTCGTTCTCTTGTGCCAACAATGCGCCTAAGGAACCTTCGAGGGCAGTTGTATAAAGAATGAGAGACTTTCCCTTGATCGGAGTGGCCAGCACTGGCGGGTTCTGCAGATACTGCTTGATTTCGTCCAGCGCGTCTTGGAATTTGTGATCCCAGACGAACGGGGTTCCCTTCTTCATCAAGTGACTGTAAAAACGGCACTTGCCAGAGAGATTGGCTATAAATCGCCGGATGTACGTGAGCTTCCTTTGGAGAGACCGCAATTGCTTGAGAGTCCTTGGCGGAGGCATTTCCATGATCGCCTTGATCTTTGACGGATCTATCTCGATACCTCGGTGTCGGACGATGAATCCTAGGAATTTGCCCGAGGAAACTCCGAATGCGCACTTGAGAGGATTCATCTTCAAGTTATATTGCCGAAGGCGTTGAAATACAGTCTTCAGATGCTCTAAATGCTCCTCGTATGATTTGCTCTTAACCACGAGGTCGTCGATATAGCATTCGAAGATTTCATGTATAAGGTCATCGAAGATATTTATCATGGCCCTTTGATAGGTAGCACCGGCGTTCTTTAGACCGAAGGGCATCACCTTGTAGCAGAATATACCCAAAGGGGTCCGAAAAGCGGTGTGCTTCTGGTCTTCGGGATGCATCTTTATCTGATTATATCCTGATGAGCCGTCCATGAAGGAGAAAACCTCATGAGTGGACGTATTATCTATCATCAGCTCGGTGACTGGCACTGGGAAATCGTCCTTCGGGCAGACTTTATTGAGATCCCGAAAGTCTACACATATGCGCACCGTCCCATTTTTCTTCATCACCGGGACAATATTGGCGATCCAATTGGGATACTGAACTTCCTGGATAAACCCAGACTCGATCAGCTTCTTAACTTCGGTGTTAATGCTCATCTCAAGCTCGAGCCGCATTCTTCTCGGTGCTTGTTTGATTGGTTTAACGTCCGTGGATATCACCAATTTATGCATAGCAATTTCTGGATCTAGCCTTGGCATTTCGGAATAGTTCCATGCGAAGTAATCTTTATACTGCATAAGCACGTCTTTTAATGAAGCCACCCTTCCTTCAGACAACAGTTCACTAACGAATGTTGGTCGCGGGTCGTTCGCCGTCCCCAACTCAATTTTCTTGAGATTATCTGCAGTGGTGTGTATTCCATCTTCCAGTTCTTTCGGCGCAGGTAGAAATTCTGAGATCACCTCATCATCGCTGTTTTCGAAGCACCAGGGAAGGTCATCCATATTCTCGGGCTCTTCTTTTGATATTGTTATCATATGACAATACCGATCTCACTTCCAAGACCGATGTGGGTCTGGTTCTGCTCTCGCAGCTTTGGGTTCATGCTTCTGCGGCGGCGTTACCTTCCAACTGTCGGATAGAGCGAACTTGCCGAGCTGATACTGATCTTCGACCCAGTTCTTGAAGGTGAAGCAATCTTCGAGAGGGTGTCCTATTACCCTGTGATAAGAGCAATAGTTCGGGTGTGAGACTTCGCCTGCTTGTTCGGGGTACTTAGATTCCAGAAGCATAATCATTTGGTGTTTTATAGCCAGGTCAAGTATCTTCTTTGTCTTGTCTTGAGGAAAAGAGTATGCTCGACTCATCTTCTTCATAAGGGACAAGTCCGGACCGCTCGATTCCCGACTGTGTGGCTTCTTCTTCCCGCTTTGTCGTTGTTGAATGCCTTTTTCGCTTTTTGACTTGTTTCCACCTCTGCGTCGGGCCTTTTTTTATGACAGGTTGACAAAGAGGGGCCTTTTCATCTTTCGCAGCCTGTTGGAGGAGGCGTTGCGTCCTGGCTTTCTCGTAGATGGCCATTTCGCGATTGTGGTCGTCTCGAACTTTTTGACCAGCTTCCCTTATAAGCTTGTCCATTTGTTCTTCGAACGACGGACTGGGCATTTTTATGTCGGGACTTTTTCTGGCTCAGGGTTAGCATCTTCCCATTGAGCATCCCCTTCTTCATCAAAGTTATGCATAATATAGCAGTCGCGGAGTAGCTCCCGTTTCTTGGACCGAACATATCCAAGCCCGATTGCTTCCATTCTCCCGTTAGGCAATTTGCGCTGAGTTCCGGGAACGTTCCAGATCCTATCATAGAATTTGGCTTTTCGAGTGGTCTGTTTGAAGGGTATCCCTTGGCGCTTCAATAGCCTTTTCAAACCTTCTGTATAATATCTAGGCAGACGGATGAGCTGAAGCCCGTCAAGCGTAGGATCCGCACCGTGCCAGATTTCTTTTTTCACTTTAGTTTCCTCGGAGCGATAGAATAGGATCGCCTTTTCGCCTTCTCGCCTGGGAGGGACATAGAACGTCCGCAGCTCTTCTACACTGTAGGTATCAAGCGCGTCTAGTTCTTTATGATGTTTAAGTGGAACCATGGTGACCTGCAGACTTTGCTCTTCATCAGCGAAAGTTTGTATTGAAGGTCGAGCAGAAAATATAGCATGGAACTCATCTTCCGAGTCACTGCCAAAGATCAACGTAGGAGCGTATGGTCCCGGCTTGTTGTATTGGGGCGGACTCGAATAAACTATCTCTTCCTCTTCCTCTGTATCACTCCTAAAGACAGGGATGGTGGTGATAGCTTTGTTCTCCGGCTTGTGACACCTCTCCGTGTCTTCGAAATCTGGAAAGAAGTATTTTGCATCTTCGTACTTGCGGACCTCGTTTACGGAGAATGGGTTCAACTCTCCTGTTACGGTATACTCAAGACCATCCTTAAAATATTTCATACACTGATGCTGTGTAGAAGGGATGATTTTGTACTCGTATAACCAGGGTCGGCCGAGCAAAGCATTATAGCATGTCTTGGCGTCTATGATGTGGAATTTAATGTCCGTGATGAGTATCCCAAAGCGTAACGTCAGTATCACAGACCCGAGAGTCCGTGATGATTGAGAGTCGAACCCGGAGATGGTGATCTTATCCCGAGCGAGGTGCTGGACGCTCATGCAGATTTCTTTTAACACCCGTACATTGAGGAGATTGACGGAAGACCCATTGTCAACCAAGATTTTGCCTATCTTTATATCGTGACAGTACCCTGAGACATAGAGAGGATGATTGTGTTCGCACGTCCCAAGGAGGAGGTCTTCATCGCCGAAAGTGACATCGGCTGTGTGCACTTCTTCCAGCTCATCCTTCATCTTTTCTTCGGCGAGAAAAGCTTGGAATTGCTCTGGCTCCTGTAGCGCTTTGATCAATGAATCTCTTGCTTTTTTTGATAGTAAGAGGGCATCGAGAATATTGATTTGCGAAGGTAACTTCCTCAAGTGTGCCAGAACGTTGTAGTCCACCTTATTTTTCTTTGGCGGATCCTTGGCGGTTAGCTCTTCCGTGACTTGGTCATCTAGGGCGATATCCTCAGAGACCTTTTCTTTTTCCTTATCTTTTTTATTTGAGGGTCCGAGATTCTTTTCGGGTAGCGTACGATTACGCAGCCGGATATTTTCCCAGGCCTTCGGCTCTTCCTCTTTTTCCGAGGTGGACTCTTTAAAGAGAGGGCTAAGAGCCATTTCCTCGTCGGAGTCGCTCCCGAATGTGAGAATTTGCGCTTCCCCGGCATTAACCATGCAACAATCGCCGGTAGTTCTTCTAAGCTCCTCGGTCGTACTTTTCTGTTCCCGACGAGTTTTGCGCTTCTCCCGCTTAAAATGTTGCCGGTGAACAACATACCCCTGCCACCATCTATTGAAAGCTTTGCACTCTTCGGTGGGGTGCGAAATCTTTCGATGATATAAGCAGTAGGAAGGGTGCATTTCTGCTTTTGTCCGGCAATGTTTCCTTCAGAGGGTGGTAGCTTCATCCCCATTGATATGGATTTAGCAAACCTTTTCCTCGTCTTGAATTTGTTTTTATCTACAATGGGTGTCTTTTGATTTAACGGGAGTGCCTCAACTCTTTCGTCTAGTCGCCGGCGCTTGGCCCTTTCAAATATGACCGTCTCGCGTTCTCGATCAGCTTTACTTTTCAAAAGAGCTTCGTTGAGGAATGCTTCAATTGTTTCATCTGATGGCCCCAGAAGTTCCGGTTTAGGATCTGCCCCCAGCTTCTCAGTGCAAGGAGTTTTCTCATCGTCAGTAGACGAGTGGGAGATCATATGACAACTTGCTACGTAACCCTCAGATTCATCCGACGAGCTTTCTCCATCATCTTCCTCCTGAAAGACGTGGCTGAGAAACTCTTGGACCGTGAAAGGAGTCTGTGCCTTCTAATTATACTCCTCCAGCGCGTCAATCTGTTTCTGTAAGTCCATGCGCTTGTTGCCAGGCTTCACGGGCTTTTGGGATCTCTTCTTCTTCTTCTTTGAAGATTTCGACGGCTGGGTGTGAGTGCTTGGGCCATCACCACCGATCTTTGGAGTTGGGCGCGGCTTTAGCATCCCTTCGATGATTTGAGGTTCTAGAGGGTTCTTCCACCTGATCCCCGGGCATGTCTTGAGATCATTCAGCAACTTTTTAGTTTTGGCTGATAGCACAACCTCCCATGGAGCTTCTTCAACAAGGGAGCACGTTGCCCCCGGCATATTCACCTTTTTAGGGGTATGAGGTTGCGGCGGGTTCACCTTCCATTTTTCGGACAACGCGAACTTTCCTTGTTGGTATTGGTCTTCAATCCAGTTTTTGAAGACGTGGCAATCTTCGATCGGATGACCCAATGCTCGGTGGTAGGGGCAGTAATTGGGATCATTGATGTCGTTTGGCTGCAACGGACGTTTTGAATCTGGCAGATTGATGAGTCTGTTGCGCACTGCCAGCTCGAACAGTCTTCTCGTTTTATCTTGAGGAAACGAGTAAGGACGTCCTAGCCTCTCCTCGAGGGATAGGCATGGACGCATATTGTTTTGACAGACAACCGGCTTCAAGTTTCTCGGTTGTTGTTGAGCATTGGCGACGACGATCGCTTTTTCTTTCCCTTTCTCATTTTGAAAGTCCGGCTTTGGAGGAGACGGTCTATGGCCCATCTGGTCCATTTGAGCTAGCTTGTCGATCAGGGCCTGGAACATGGTTGGTTTAAAGAACATCATGAACTGTGAAATAGTTGCATGAGGATCTAAGGTGCCCACAAACATGCCCACCGCTGGCGCTTCTTCGATGCGCTGTTCGCACTTCGACCACAAGTTCCGCCATCGGATCGCATATTGAACCCAAGTTTCGCCCGGCTTTACTCTTGCATTGATCAAAGCTGTTATTGGAGTACGCTCGCTGGCGCTTGCGAAATGCTGGGTAAACAACAACTCCATTTCAGCGAAAGTTTTGACAGAGTCATTCGGAAGCTCGGAGTACCATTCAAACGCCGTCTCCGATAAGCTGCCGACGAATTGGCGAAGCAGGAGCTTATCATCGCCGCCGGTGTTGCCACAAAGAGCCCTAAACTGGGCAACATGTTGATGGGGATTGCCTGTCCCCTTGTAGACATGGAATTTTGGGATCGTGTAGCCCGGCGGGTATTTGATCTGATCATACCAGCTCAGATATGGTCGCCCCGTTTTAACGACTTGACTAGCTGCCTCAGTTGCTTGATGAACTCATATCTGCTGAGCTATATATTCATCCAGGGTAGCTTTGGAAATTATCTCCTCCTTATCTGTTGACAGAGCCGGTGGAGGATTCGACATTTCTCCTTTGTCATCTTCAAGGACGATCGGAGGATCTTCAGTAGGAGGATTCTGCTGGATCATCATACCCACCATGTCCTGGAACAGAAGGGCCATTCGTTTGATATTGGCTGCTTGTTCCGCAGCCTCTTTGTCCTTCTTTTCCAGTATTCTCCGAAGGAATTCGGCATCGGTTTCTTACTCCTGGCGTTGATCCGAGGATGCTTCTGGACATTCTTTCGGCCCGGTGAGTGCGGCCATCGCAGTCATCATTTCTTGGAGCTTTTTTTGCTGCTCTTGAGCTTTAGTCACCGATCGCGTAAGCGGTCTATGACCTGTGGATATACGGCTGTCCTCTTTCCCGGACTCCATGTAGACGGTATGTACCACAATGCCCTCGGACTAAGGGCGTTTGGGTTCACTGCCTTTGACATTTGCCACAGGCCTGGAGACTTTCTCTGGCCTTCTCCTCTTGTGGGCCATCAAAGTTGAGGGGGCCGTTGCTGTGGGCACCTAGGTGGCCGTCGTCTTCCGTTGCTTAACAGGGCGGTTGTCTTCCTGTCGGACTTTCGACTTCTTATGTTGATGGGAGAAATTCGAATCAATTACCGATTCTCGGACTCATCGCCAAGTCTTGTAGACTTTGGAAGACAGCCGTTGAGGAGACTGCTCCGTCTTTGTTTCTACAACGGTCTCTATCGGTGGAGGAGATCTTTTGAGCACCGCAGTTGGCGAATTTCTGCGTACCCTGTTCAGCAGCTCAAAACTGTTCCCAGTTGGAACAGCAGCATTAATTTCCACCATTAGAGTTGGTGGGGTTAGCCCAGAGGGGGAGTTGCCCCCAGTCTTCCTTATCCGGCGCCAGTGGCGACGTCGGGCGTGACGAGTTGTTGGGATTCGTTCAGCGACGACTTCATCTTGCCCCCTGTTTAGGTGAGGGGCTGTTGCCGGTGTCAGCCTCTTGAAGACTGATGCCCGTTGAGAAGCCGTGTCCAACCGGTCAAAGACGGATTTCTGAGCGGGAGCGGGAATGGGAGCAGTCAGTCTGGCAAAGACCGACCCTCTGGCAGGAGAAGCCGCCTTGATGACTTCAGGAGCAGGGATGGCTATCTTCCTTGGGATGGCCACTTCAGGTATTATGGGCTTCTTGGTAGGCCCTTTGGAGCTTGAGTTCAGCCCGGTGAAGACCGAGGAGTTGGAATTGGACGACCCGTTGGAAGGAGTCGTGGTAGTAGCAAGCCAATCGAAGACCGACTTCTTTGAAGCTTCCGGTACGGGCACTGGGATGGTGAAGCTCGCTGGCGAGAGCATGGTCCCGAAAAATAGTCCAGTGGTAGCCTGGGTGATTTGTTCCACCGGCATCATGAACAGTGACGCCGCCTGAGGTCCATAGGCTACGCCTCCAAGTGAGGCGGACGTCGGTTGTAGTTGCATTTGGAGCAGTTCGAGCAGTTGAACGCCATTGCTGTTTGATTTCTGCGCCAAGCAAGAGACCAAATCTTAGTAACTTGAAACCCGAGGGCAACAATTAACAAACCGCGATTCGTTCGTGAATACGACGCACGAAGTGTGGAGTGGAAAGAGGAAAAAGTCCCACCGGGCGTGCCAGAATCTGGTCCCCTCTGAAAGACGCGGCGGACGTCTTGCCTGAAATTCGGGGCAGATGCTAATTGGTGCTATCCGTTCACCTCTCCAAAGATGGCAAGTTGATTTATGGCACCATGTATCAAAGGTTTAAATGGATGCGACCGATGTAGCAGACTTCGTCAGATTACCCCTCGTTTGAGGGGGTTTTGATTGTGGGGATGCTCTTCCCTGCAGGCGCAAGCCCGTGCAGTTAATTACGCTACCGTATCGCGGTAACAACTTTCTTCTTCTCCAGATGGTCACTTCGTATCGTGGGTGTTTGTTTTGTGTTTGGTTGCCCGTGGATTGTATACGGAGACTAAGTTGTGTTGTCGCCCGTAGGGCGTGGACTAGTCAAAATCCGTATCTTTCTTAGATTTGGGTTTGGGGGTTGGGTTTAAGGATACGTTAGCCTCATTTGAGACTAAGATCAACTTAAACGTTTGTTAAGGATACGTTAGTCTAATTTTAGACTAAGATCAACTTAACGGGACCGTTTAGATCCGACAAAAGAGCTATTGGGCTCTATTGTTTAGTTTAGTGACATTGCGGTCGATAATCAGTTTAAGGACATTACGGTCCATTGTTAGTTTAAGGACATCTCGGTCCATTGTTAGTTTTAAGACATCGCGGTCAAGGTTAAGGACATCATAGTCCATGGATATAAGGACCCCACAGTCCAATGTTAGTTTTAAGACATCACGGTCGAGGTTAAGGACATCATAGTCCATGAGTTTAAGGACCTCACAGTCCGTAGTTTAGAGACGTTGTAATTTATGAAATGTGTGGTTGTCGGGACCCGTTACCTCTTTGAAAACGTTGAGGAATTACAACGACAAATATCAAAGGAGTGAAGAGATGTACCCTTGAACCAGGGTGAGTTAAGTGATCTGTAGTCCGATTTGGAACTAAGATCAATTAATTATGTTATGAGCACTGGTCCCCTCTGAATGGCGGCGCGACGCAGAGATGTCTCGCCTGAGATTCGAGGCAGATGCTATTTAGTTATTCCGTCTACCTCTCCGAAGATGCCAAGTTGATTTATGACACCATGTATCGGAGGTTTAGACGGATGCGTCCGATGTAGCAGACTTCGTCAGATTCCCCCTCGCTTGAGGGGTTTTTGATTGTGCGGACGCTCTTCCCTGCAGGCGCAAGCCCCTGCAGTTAATTACGCTACCGCGTCGCGGTAACAACTTTTTCCTTCTCCATATGGTCACTTCGTGTCGTGTGTGTTTGTTTTGTGTTCGGTTGCCCGTGGATTGTATACGGAGACTAAGTTATGCCGTCGCCCGTAGGACGTGGATTAGTCCAAATCCGTATCTTCTCAGATTTGGGTTAGAGGTTTTGGTTTAAGGATACATTAGCCATATTTGAGACTAAGATCAACTTAAACGTTAGTTAAGGATACGTTAGTCTAATTTTAGACTAAGATCAACTTAACGGGATCGTTTAGATCCAATAAAAGAGCATTTGGGGCTCTATTGTTCTAGTTTAGGGACATAGTGGTCCATTACCAGTTTAAGGACATGGTGGTCCAACTCCAGTTTAGGGACATGGTGGTCCAACATTCCCATTTTGAGGACGAATATTGGTTTAAGGATACATTAGCCCATGAGTTTAAGGACCCCACAGTCCGTATTACCAGTTTAGGGACATGGTGGTCCAACATTCCCATTTTGGGAACGAATATTGGTTTAAGGACACATTAGTCCATGAGTTTAAGGACCCCACAGTCCGTAGCAATGTGTGGTTGTCGGGACCCGTCACCTCTCTGACGACGTTGAAGGATTACAACGACAAATATCAGAGGAGTTCAGAGATGTACCCTTGAACCGGGTGTAAATTGATTTGGGAGAGCAGTTGTGCTCAGTTCAATTTAATTTGAGAACTTATGGCCAGAATTGGGCTAAGTCCAGTTGAGAATATTCAACATTTTATTTGTGTTTGGCCTGTCAGGCCTTTATTTGGGCTCTGCCATCTTTTATTATAATGCACTGCATTTTTGTTTGGTCTGATAGACCTTTTAATTGGGCTCTGCCCTTTTCTAATAATGAATAGCATTTTGTTTGGTCTGATAGACCTTTTTATTGGGCTCTGCCCTTGTTTAATAATGCACTGCATTTAGATTAGGCCTGTTAGGCCTTTTTAATTGGGCTCTGTCCCTTTTCTTTAATAATGCAGAGCATTCAATGGTCTGACAGCGCGCCACATGGCTTGTCAGGCGCTTTGCGCCAATTAATGAGCGCAAGGCGCCAGCGCATGTGGAGGTGACACGTGTCACGCTCTGGTGAGCGCAAACGTAGTGCGCTGCGTCAGTGCGCTGCGCTATTGTGTTGCTGACACGTGGCGCGCTCTGGTGAGCGCAAGTCTGTTAGTGCAGTGCGCTACGCTAGTGCGCTGCTGACACGTGGCGCGCTCTGGTGACTTGCGCCAATCCAACAGCGCAAATTAGGAGTACAGGGCACTGTACAGTAGCGCAAAGCGCATCTTGATCAAATTTAGATCAAGGAAACAAGTTTTTCTTGTTCCAAAGAGGTTCTACCTTAAATTTCAAGAACTAGTGGTTCATCAAAAGGCAATGCCTTTACATAGATCGAAAGATCTAATAAAGAAGTAATATTACTTCTTTTTATTATTATTATTATTATTATTATTATTACTTTTATTGAACATCTTGATCTTGTTCTTAGATCTTTAATCTTTTTAAAAGAACTTCTTCTTTTTTTAAAGGTTTACCTTTTTCTTTTCTTCGAGTTCTTCTCAAAGTTTTAGAGGAGTTCTGTATCTCTATCTCTGTGTCTTTTAGACTTGGAGTCTAGGGGCTTTTGTATAGGGCCAATTAGTGTGTTAGGTTAGTTACAGAGATCTTTCTCTGATTGATTTGGGGATATTTCCCTACCGTTGGATCTTTGATCCTAAGGCCTCTGTTTTACAGAAGATAATCTTCTTGTTTTAAAAAGATCTTTCTAGAATTTAATTCTGATTTAGTGCTGGCACAGTTAGTGCAAGCGCACCTACGCTTGACACGTGTCGTGCAGCGCAGAGCGCAGCGCAACTGCGCTGACACGTGTCGCGCAGCGCAGAGCGCAATTCATCTGAAGCGTTGCTTCCTTTATTTTTATTTTAAAACAGAGCCTTGCTCTGACTGGGTGCGCTGTCTTGGGCGCTGGCGTGTCTGTTTTTGACACGTGGCGCGTTGCGCGCAGCGCAAGCAATCTGAAGCGTTGCTTCCTTTATTATTATTTGAATTTTTAAAACAAAGTTTTGCTCTGATTAGGGAAACAAAAGCGTTGCTTCATTTCCCGCCTTAGAATTTGAACAGAGTTTTGCTCTGATTGGGGGAAACAAATCTTAGTAACTTCCGGTACGGGCACTGGGATGGTGAAGCTCGCTGGTGGGAGCATGGTCCTAAAAAATAGTCCAGTGGTAGCCTGGGTGATTTGTTCTACCGGCATCGTGAACAGTGACGCCGCCTGAGGTCCATAGGCTATGCCTCCAGGTGAGGCGGAGCGTCGGTTGCTGTTGCATTTGGAGCAGTTCGAGCAGTTGAACGTCATTACTGTTTGATTTCTGCACCAAGCAAGAGACCAAATCTTAGTAACTTGAAATCCAAGGGAAACCATTAACAAACCGCGATTCGTTCGCGAATACGACACACGAAGTGTGGAGTGGAAAGAGGAAAAGGTCCCACCGGGCGTGCCAGAATCTGGTCCCTTCCGAATGGCGGCACGACGCAGAGACGTCTCGCCTGAGATTCGGGACAGATGCTATTTGGTTTTATCCGTCCATCTCTCCGAAGATGCCAAGTTGATTTATGACACCATGTATCGGAGGTTTAGAAGGATGCGTCCGATGTAGCAGACTTCGTCAGATTCCCCCTCGCTTGAGGGGTTTTTGATTGTGGGGACGCTCTTCCCTGCAGGCGCAAGCCCCTGCTGTTAATTACGCTACCGCGTCGCGGTAACAACTTTCTCCTTCTCCATATGGTCACTTCGTGTCGTGTGTGTTTGTTTTGTGTTTGGTTGCCCGTGGATTGTATACGGAGACTAAGTTATGCCGTCGCCCGTAGGACGTGGATTAGTCCAAATCAGTATCTTCTTAGATTTGGGTTTGGGGTTTTGGTTTAAGAATACGTTAGCCATATTTGAGGCTAAGATCAACTTAAACGTTAGTTAAGGATACGTTAGTCTAATTTTAGACTAAGATCAATTTAACGGGATCGTTTATATCCAACAAAAGAGCATTTGGGGGCTCTATTGTTCTAGTTTAGGGACATAGTGGTCCATTGCCAGTTTAAGGACATGGTGGTCCAACTCCAGTTTAGGGACATGGTGGTCCAACATTCCCATTTTGAGGACGAATATTTGTTTAAGGACGCATTAGTTCATGAGTTTAAGGACCCTACAGTCCGTATTACCAGTTTAGGGACATGGTGGTCCAACATTCCCATTGTGGTGACGAATATTGGTTTAAGGACGCATTAGTCCATGAGTTTAAGGAGCCCACAGTCTGTAGCAATGTGTTGTTGTCGGGACCCGTCACCTCTCTGATGACATTGAAGGATTACAACGACAAATATCAGAGGAGTTCAGAGATGTACCCTTGAACCGGGTGTAAATTGATTTGGGAGAGCAGTTGTGCTCAGTTCAATTTAATTTGAGGACTTATGGCCAGAATTGGGCTAAGTCCAGTTGAGAATATTCAACATTTTATTTGTGTTTGGCCTGTCAGGCCTTTATTTAGGCTTTGCCCTCTTTTATTATAATGCACTGCATTTTTGTTTGGTCTGATGGACCTTTTAATTAGGCTCTGCCATTTTCTAATAATGCATAGCATTTTGTTTGGTCTGATAGACCTTTTTATTGGGCTCTGCCCTTGTTTAATAATGCACTACATTTAGGCCTTTTTAATTGGGCTCTGTCCCTTTTCTTTAATAATGCAGAGCATTCAATGGTCTGACAGCGCGCCACGTGGCTTGTCAGGCGCTTTGCGCCAATTAATGAGCCCAAGGCGTCAGCGCATGTGGAGGTGACACGTGTCACGCTCTGGTGAGCGCAAGCGCAGTGCGCTGCGCCAGTGCGCTGTGCTATTGCGCTGCTAACACGTGGCGCGCTCTGGTGAGCGCAAGTCTGTTAGCGCAGTGCGCTGCGCTAGTGCGCTGCTGACACGTGGCGCGCTCTGGTGACTTCCGCCAATCCAACAACGCAACAGCGCAAATTAGGAGTGCAGGGCACTGTACAGTAACGCAGAGCGCATCTTGATCAAATTTAGATCAAGGAAACAAGTTTTTCTTGTTCCAAAGAGGTTCTACCTCAAATTTCAAGAACCAGTGGTTCATCGAAAGGCAATGCCTTTTCATAGATCGAAAGATCTAATAAAGAAGTAATATTACTTCTTTTTATTATTATTATTATTATTTTTATTGAAGATCTTGATCTTGTTCTTAGATCTTTGATCTTTTTAGAAGAACTTCTTCTTTTTTCAAAGATTTACCTTTTTCTTTTCTTCGAGTTCTTCTCAAAGTTTTAGAGGAGTTCTGTATCTCTATCTCTGTGTCTTTTAGACTTGGAGTCTAGGAGCTTTTATATAGGGCCAATTAGTTTGTTAGGTTAGTTACAGAGATCTTTCTCTGATTGATTTGGGGATATTTCCCCACCGTTGGATCTTTGATCCAAAGCCTCTGTTTTACAGAAGATAATCTTCTTGTTTTAAAAAGATCTTTCTAGAATTTAATTCTGATTTAGTGCTGGCACAGTTAGCGCAAGCGCACCTGCGCTTGACACGTGCCGCGAAGCACAGAGCGCAGCGCAACTGCGCTGACACATGTCGCGCAGCGCAGAGCGCAAGTCATCTGAAGCGTTGCTTCCTTTATTTTTATTTTAAAACAGAGCCTTGCTCTGACTGGGTGCGCTGTCTTGGGCGCTGGCGTGTCTGTTTTTGACACGTGGCGCCTTGCGCGCAGCGCATGGAATCTGAAGCGTTGCTTCCTTTAGTATTATTTGAATTTTTAAAACAGAGCTTTGCTCTGATTAGGGGAAACAGAAGCGCTGCTTCATTTTCCGCCTTGGAATTTGAACAGAGCTTTGCTCTGATTGGGGGAAACAAAGGGTTTTACAAACGAGCTTTGTGAAACTGGTTAGTAGAGGAGTTGGGTGTTCGGTATCACACGGGCTGTGAGTATGCGACATCGCAATAATTAACCTTAAGTGCAAGTGGGAGATTGTTAGTCGTAGTGCCTTCAAAGTCAATTATTGGATCGCAGGCACGTGATTGCAATGATTGAGGAGGACCTATACCGGTAGGACAATCTTTCTCAAGATGATAGTATGCTATCTGGTTTGCCTTTATCATCGTGTACAGTTTTAGGTGACATGATCACTATTACACATTGATAGAGCCCTTAGGATTCTTGCTTGACTACCAGCAGTATGGTGGCGATCATATACGTGAGAGTTGGGTAGTCTATAAGCACATCCTTAAAAGTGGTCCCTAGTCGTAGAAGTTTCGAGACAGGGTATCGATACTTCAGAGTAGACTAGTGTATACAGTCGAGACCCCGACGAGGGTCGGTGGCCGGTCTCACAAGCCATTGGTGTCAATTGGATCACCTAAGATGTATACAGGTGCTCATTGGGTTATGAGTGCACCGGACATGACTCGCCGGGAACCTGCTAGTTGGTATTATACCTAGCGTCAGATAGCGGTTCCTTGGTGACATGTGTACAGGTTAGTTCATCGACCAGAGATCGTCATTTTTCTCATGTGAGTTCCCACTGTGCTTTGATTATTACCCTACCACGGCTCAAAAGAGTCGTGCAAACAGATTTTAGTTGGGTACAGCTCCGAGCCACATAGAGGCAGTGAGCGGATCGGAAGGGGATTCATCTCTCCCGGTATTGGGGGTGAGATCGCGCTGTGTCTAGGAGAGCCATTACACCAAGTCTTTGGCCAAGGCAGGTGAGAATTACCGGTAGGTATTCCAGTAGTTTATCAGGGTGTTCAGGGCTACCCTCCGACACGACTTATACAGCTATTGGGGGTCTGACGTTACCAGCCCCTAGGCCAAATATGCGATGCTCATAGACGAACGGACCGAACTGTACGGATATTGTCACTGATAGGCTCAGTAGGGTTTCAGGATGAGTTCGCTCATCAGCTTCCCTTTCTGTCAATACATGGGCAGCCGTTACGTACAGCTAGTACCGCTGACGGCTTATGGTTAAACCCACTGCCAGAGTATTGACGAGTTTTTAGAGTCCCCCACAGATAGTTTCCCAAGTTCGGGCGAAACGTTGTAGAGGCCGTATGGTTTTATGGCAGGGTTCGAACATGCACGTGCATTTGTGCACGTGTCATATTTCAGACAGATAATACTGGTGGGCTTTGGTTTAAGCCAGATCTAAGTATTATATTGAGTCCGAATATTTTAGTCTCTCGTATTCGTATTCGGTCGGAATACGGATACAGGTATGTATATACAAGTGAGGGGTATTCTCGTAATCCGTTCCGAAAATAGTTTAGAAGATGCATTTCTTTTTGATTAATCATTTTAGTTTAAATGATTAAATGGATTTTGGAATGTGTGACTCATTGGTGTTACTCATTAATTCAAGAATGTTCACTAATGACTCATATAATGAGTCATCTAGTGAGTCATTAAAGAATTAATGATGTTTGTTTTGGGTGAGATATTTTAGGGTTGAGTTGGAGATATTTTGGGATGATATTTTCTTTGTTTCTCCAAAATAAAACCTTATATATATCACACACAAAATATTTGGACAGCCAAGGGTTATTTTTGTTTGCTTGGTTCTTTTGCTCACTTGATTCATTTCTTGAGCTCACACTCTCCAAACCTTAGCATCTTCTTCAATTTCTACTCTTACCCTCTCATGTGATGAGAACCAAAGAGTGTATTGAGATAAAGTATTCCACTCATTCTCTACTTCATCTTGGTCATCTCTTTTAGCAGACTTGATGTCCGAGTTGCCTCGGTATAGAGGCGGGAGCCCGTATAAAGAATCGATGATGTGGTGCCACCTCGTCGAGAAGATCGGAGTCGCAGCGAGGAGCGTGGGATGATGGCTAAAGACTGAAGGACACGGATCGATCGGTATAACTTTTCTATCTCTTTACAGTTTGTTAGTTTAGCGTTAATGGCAAGATCCGGGTTATAGTATACGATAGCGCCAGTTATAAAAGTTTTTTGTTCCGCGTTAGGCCTCAGATTATTGGCCGGGGCGCTACCGTAGACTTACAGATTCTAAGCGTGGTAATGTACCCGCTTGTTCAGGAATCACTCTATCCAAAGAGATGTCTCTCGAGACTGATTTGGAGAGGGCTCGCATGCAAGGAATGCCCTATGCTTTGGCAGACAGGTCAATCATGTATACGATATTATGTACCAGACCAGATGTAGCTTACTCATTAGGTGTAGTGAGTAAGTATCGAAAAAATCTTTGGGAAAACTACTGGATAGCTGAAGAACATTCTTAAGTGCTTGAGAAGGACTAAAAAGATGTTCTTGGTGTATGGTAAAGGTGAACTCCAGATGGAATCCTTTACCGATTCGAGCTTCCAGAGTGCTAAGGACGACTGAAAGTCAGTCTCGGGTTTTGTATTTACCCTCATTGGAGGGACGGTATGTTGGAAGGGTTTCAAGGTATATACCGTAGCAGACCCGTTGATAGAGGCTAATTACATCCCTACCAACGATGCTGCCAAAGAGGTTATCTGGATGAAAAAGTTCATATGATGAACTTGGTTCCTACCATTGGGCATCCAATACCTGTGTATTGTGATGACAATGGAGCTGTGGCTTTGGCCTACGAACCCCAGTCCCATCAGTGATCCAGACATATTCTTAGACAGTATCACCTGATCAGGGAGATAGTTGATCTCCGGGAGATCGAGGTCAGGAGAGTTGACACAAAGAATAATACAGCGGATCCACTCACCGAGGCCATCCCCGAGATGCTATTCGATAGACTTCTGGGAACGTTGGGTATACGATACTACAACAACTGGGCTTAGTGCAAGTGGGAGATTGTTAGGAATGTGTATGCCCTAGAGGCCATTATTGATAATATAGTAGATGCTTGGGCATATATATAGAGGACTTTCTTGCTTGACATGATAGTATGCTATCAGGTTACCTTTATCTTAACATGTAGACTGGTATTTATACTGTCTGTCTCTTACATGTTGATAAAGCCCTTAAGATATATACTTGACTACCAGGATTATGATGAGATCATACTGGTAGGGCCAGGGTGGTGAACAAGTACATCCTTTAATCAGTTCCTAATCGAGGGAATATCGAGACTAGGGTATCGATATTCCAGAGTAGACTAGTGTGTACGTTTCTTGTACTTTAGAGGGCGATGGATGATCCCACAACCATTGGTGTGTGACATTAAAGATTGTACACATGTGCTCATTGGAGAATGGGTATACCGAACGGACTCGCTGAGGACTCCTATGTGGTAGTATACCTATCGTCAGATAGCAGTCTTCTGGTGACACTGGTACATGTTAGTCTGTAAATCCGAGATCGTCATAGAGTCTTGTGCAGCTCCCACTGTGCTTTGATTTCCTTCTTACCACGCTCAAAGGTGACGTGCAAACAGGTGGATTTTGGGTACAGTCTTGAGTCGCATGGAGGCAATGAGCGATAGGAGGGGTTTCGTCTCTTCTAGTATTGGGGGTTAATGTTGCGCTATGCTTGATTGGCTATAATTGGAAGTCCCTGGCCAGGGCTGCTTATGAGATTTACTGATATGTGTTATCAGTAGTTTCTCAAACCGTTATAGACCAAACATCGGCATGACTTATCACGTTACTGGAGTCTGACGTTAACCACCCTTAGACATAATATACGATATATTAGACGAAGAGACCGGACTGTACGATAGTGTTATTGATAGGCTTCATGGAGAATATGGACAAGCTTTCTTGTTGATCTTCATATCGCTCAATACCCGGGTAGCCGTTACGTCCAGCTAGTACCGCTGACGGCTTGTAGGTGACTGATGTAAGCATCACCTACTGCCGGCGTATTAATGAGTCTTTAGAGTCCCATACGGAAGTTTCCCGGTTCAAGCGAAACGAAGTAGGACACATATGCGATATGTGTGTGGGCCTGATTAAATACGTGTATGTGATACCGTATTGTAATTTGGTAGTTATCTGTTATCGGTTCGGTTATATGTGATATAATCAGATTGTCGAATCAAGTGTTGATTTGATAATGTGATATACAGATAAATGATATTGGTCGATCATATGTGATATAACCGGATTATTAAATCAAGTGTTGATTTAATAATGTGATATACATTATATGTGATATAAATATATCTTAACTAATATCATTAGCTCACTAATTATTCTTCATAATATATATATATATATATATATATAATAATGAAGCATGGCATAAAATTCTATTTTGTGACAATTGAAATGAGGTGGAAAATGAGAGCATGGTTGCAAGCATGGGATTTATATTTGTTTATTCATCTTGACCCACTATTCAAGCATGATTGCAATTTTATATTGCAAATTTCCATGCTTGAATGAGTGAGGGTCAAGTGTTGCCATTCATTCTAATCTCATTCTCAACACTTAGCCATTTTCTTGACCTGCTCCCATGGTTGCTCTCTAGCTTCTTCTTCTTCCTCAATTGCTATAGTTCAAGCTTCGACCCTCACATGTGATGTGAACCATGAAGTTTGAACACAAACTTATGAGCTTTTAACATCTCTTACTTCACCATCCTACACTTGACTAGCGATCGAGTGTAGTGTGTTTACTACGTTAAAGAGTTTAGTGTAGAGGTAGCTTGAGGTAGAGAGACTTCGCATGGATCATCTTTAGCACGAAGGTCATCGGAGGAAGCTCGTCCAAAACCTCAAGTGGAGGCTAGTGGAGTCGTAGGACTACTACATGGAGCATGTGAAGTGAAGAACTCGATCTACGAGGGTATAGCCATCTTTCATTTCATATAGTTTTCTTGATATCAAAATATAACCCTAATATTCTAGCAAAGATCTTGTATAGTCTAACTTAGCACCTAATAAAAATTTGAATTTGGCATGCATGATGCAACTTGGACCTCATGGTGGTGCTAGGGTCAACTTTCAGCATGAGATGGGAAACTAAGGGCGCTTGTATAACCTGGTTCTCTGTGCTGATCGCAAAAGATATGTCTGGATAAGTAACGTTAAGATCGATCAGCTTCCCAACTAATCGTCGATACTGACCTGGATTTAAAAGTGGCTGGTCATTAGGTGAGCTAACGCGAGATAGCTTTACTGTTGTATCCATGGGAGTATCAGCAGGGCGACGGCCAAGAAATCCTGTTTCTTTAAGTAGATCGAAAGTATACTTCCGCTGTGAGAGAAATAATGATCTCTTATTCCGAAATACCTCTATACCAAGAAAGTATCATAGAGGATCAAGATCTTTGGTGTGAAAATGTGATGCCAAATGATTTTTGACCTTAGATATACCTTGAGAATTATCTCCAATGATGATTATGGCATCAACATAAATAAGGAGAATAACAATTCCCTTTTTCCGTATATGTATAAAAAGAGATGGATCTGCCGAGTTTCTTATGAAATTTATATTTTTAAGGACTATGTTGAATTTATCGAACCATATTCAAGGAGATTTTTTTAGCCCATATATAGATTTTTTTTAAAATGACATACAAGTCTCCCCATCACGCTCAAAGCCAAGAGGCTGCTGTATATAAACCGTCTCGGAAAGATCGCCATTGAGGAAGACATTCTTGATATCTAACTGATATAGAGGCCAATTGCGGATAACCGCAAGAGAGATCAAGACACGGACAGTAGTGAGTTTGGCCACTGGAGAAAAAATCTCAGCATAGTCGACACTGTATTGCTGAATATAATTTTTGGCAACAAGGTGGGCCTTTAAACGAGATAAACTGCCATTAGGATTATGTTTGATAGCAAAGACCCACCGGCAACCAACCACCTTTTTCTATGAAAGGAGGCTGACGTGAGGACTTTCCTCTGGGGGTAAAAGGACCGATCCTCAAGAAAGGTGACATTACGAGAGACTACGACAGTGGATATAAAAAGAAGCAAGCAAACATAATATTTTTAAGTCCTAAAATAATAAACAAATATATGTTTGACAGCCCTACGATCCAATTTATCGCGAGTTAATCGATGATTATGAACGTAGCAAACACATCCGAATACTTTAGAAGGAAGGGGAAAAGTGTCTTGGTCGGGAAATAAAATAGAGAACGGTGTTTGGTTTTAAAGAATCGTGAAAGGCATGTGATTAATCAAAAAACATGCAGCAAGGAAAAATTTCAAAGGTGTTCTGGGATATGCATGTTAAGCATAATAGACCGAGCAACGTCAAGCAAATGGCGGTTTTTTCTTTCAGCAATGTCATTTTGTTGTGGCGTGTATGAGCAGAAAGTTTGATGAATAATCCTATGGATTTGGTAAAGAGTTTGAAAAATACGGATCATGTATTCTTTGGCATTATTAGTTCTTAGAGTTTTTAAATATGTATTAAACTGATTAACCATTTTATTAATAAAAATTTTAAACACATGTGGTAATTTAGATTGATCACATTAAAGAAACAGTCATGTCTTTCTAGAACGATCATCAATAAAAGTGATAACATTTGTAGCCAAATATGCTAGTATGTATGTAAAGATTCCAAATGTCAGAATGGACCAACTCAAATATCGAAAAATTATGTTTATTAACTGAAGGAAAAGATGAACGAAAACGTTTTCCTAAAATACATGACTTGAATAAAAAATCAGATAAAGAGAAATAAGGTAACATGTTATGTATCATAAGAAGAGGTGGATATCCAAGACGTTGATGCCAACAAATGGTAGAAACAACAGCAAATGCAGAAGGCGGCACATCCAAGTAGTACATGCCATTAATTTCTTTACCCCCATCAATCTGCTCCTTCGTCCGGTTGTCCTGGATCACAAAGTACTTAGAAGAGAGTTATTGAATAGTTGAAATCATTGGTAAGATGATGAACTGATAAAATATTTGTATGAAGTGAAGGAACAATTAGATCATTTTTAAACGGTAAGAAAGATGTCACATCAATATTGGTACAACCACTAACAGAATGGATATCCCCGTTGGCAATGAAAACGAATTTATGCGAAGTGGAAAACACAGAGTTAGAAACAGTATTAGTCATGTGGTCTGAAGCCCGGAGTCAAGGACTCAAGGGTTTGAATGAAGTAGTTAAGATATAGTTGATATTGTTAAGTTGGCAGTAGAAAAATGAGAGAAAATACGTTGCAAGTGCTGTAAATCTTCAGAAGAGCTGCGAGGATGATGATGCTAATGGTTGGGTCGCTGTGGATGGAGGAGCCGTACTCTATTAGATAGTAGGAGTCTGATCCGGATAGTCATGTTTCTCCCAGCAGAATTGATCTGTATGGTTGTACGATCGCAATGAGAGCAAGAAAGGAAACCATGACCATGTCTGTAAAGATCAATCTTGTTGTCCGTCGTATTGAACGTCGTACGCTAAAAGAGTAAGCAATAGAAAGTGCAAATATAGCACATAAAGAGTGAAAAGGATACTATGGTTTATTCAAGCCAATTCCTGATCATTATAGATTGGAAAAAAGGTTTTTTTTTCAAATCTTGAGGAGCATCACCGGCTTGGCGTCGAAGCAGAGATAGCAGATCTCGGTCGTCCTTGCGATCTGCGAGGCGAGGCGATCTATGAGATGAGATCTGCGGGGTCAGCAAGAATGACGAGATCTGCGAGGCGAGGCGATCTGCGAGGGAGGCGATCGATCTGCGAGTATTATGTGATCGATCTGCAAGGATGGCGATCGATCTGTGAGGATGGCGATCGGCGAGGCGAGGAGGGAGGCGTAGGCGATGGAGGAGGCGGGACGGCGCGGCGGGAAGGTGCCGCAGGCAATCGTGAGGCGATCATGAGAGCAGCGCATGAGAGGACCGCGACTAGTTTTTTCTAGGGTTAGCGTTTATGAGTCTTGCTCTCTATATATATAAGAATGAGGGGGGCGATTATATATTTTATTTATGAGTGTACACTGGCTTTTGATATAAGTTGGTTCCAATAGTAAGACTTATGTCTTATTGAAATTTGTCACATCTTATATTTTATACCCATGTATCTTTCAGTTTTTCCAATGTGAGACTATTTTAGTCTTCGCATCTCAACATTTCTAATCCGGAGGAATGGACCATTTGGAGGCTTTTTTCCCTCCGGATTTATTCTTAGAAAATACCATCCAAACAAATAATTCCGCCGGATTAGCTTAATCCGGAGTAAAAATGAATTCTAGACTTTTAATCCAATGGAAATTGTATATCTAAACATGCCCTTATATGATTTGAAATCCGGCAATCCAGAATGTAGTTAGGCTCTTTTTTTTAATGTCTCATGCTGCACCAAAACTCCAAAGTTAGAGAGGGGGCAGAGGGATATATATTTATATTCTAACATCCCTTTGTAGATCGAGTGCCCTTTAATAGGCTGAGTAGGTTTTTTTGTGCTGTGTTATTTTTTTTCTGATTAATCCACTTTAAATATGCACCTGATGAGATTTGAACGAGGGTTGCTCTGATACCATCTTAAATGTCTCTGTTGGTGTACCAAAACTCAAAAAGTTATGTTGAGGGTTGCATGATATATTTTTATTGTTAACACTGTTTACACTTATATATATTTTCTCCTAGCTACTGAAAGCAGAGATCTTGCTTTTTATTATAATTGTTCGATCTCTATTTTATCCTATCTGCTGAAAGCGGAGATCTTGCATTTTATTATAATTATTTGAATACCGTTTGCATCAAAATGCACCCATGTAATTTCACCTGACATTGTTTGAAATATTTGCAGCTGTTGTTACTTCCCAGACAAGTCAAACACAATCGAGCATGCTGAGAATGCAATGTTGGAGCTGTATTGTGAGAGGGCACAAGTAGAAGATGGAATGTCAATCCTCGATGTAGGATGTGGATGGGGTTCCCTTTCTCTGTACATAGCAAGGAAATACAAAAGTTGCAGCATTACGGGGATTTGCAATTCAACAACACAAAAAGCTTATATAGAGGAGCAATGCAGGTAAATGGAGGAATCTGTTTGTATCATGCAATTTTGCTATATTTCAGTTTTTTCTTGTGTGAATGATAAGCTATTCAGCTATCACATCGAATATGACTCCAATAGCAGGATAGAAATTGATCGTTTTGTGCTTAATTGTCAAAAAAGCAGCATCTTCATCTTTGAAATTTTAGATGTTAAGTAAGCGGATAATTAATTATAGGATATTAACATCAAATTGAAGTTAGTCAAATTAATGCAAATAAGTGTTTGCCCCAAAGAATGTCCTTGTTAGGAGGCAAGGTCTTGTTAGGAGGCAGGGTCTTGAAATTTATCATTCAACCATCCTTTTCATTAAACTTATGATTTTAATCAACGATCTCTGCCTTGACTTCAGATTAACCTATTCGTCTCTGATGATGCTCGGTATCGGTGATCTTCTAGACCATGACACGTGGCGGATGACGTGTCCCAAAGCTCACGAGAAAGGACCTACAGTGGCCGACCAGTGGCCGACCAGAACACTCCTGTGCCCATCCCACAAACAAACACTGGCTCGCCACCGAGCCCCCTAATGGCCGACCAGAACATTCATGTGCCCATCCCACAAACAAACACTGGCTCGCCACCGAGCCTCCTGCACAATTGGCCTCCTCAGCCTCACAGCTCGTTTCTAGGCTACCACAGAACCAAGATATCTCGGCTCTCCCGCTCATCCGCTAGCTCTCTCGCCGAGGTCATCTTCCTCGGTTTCATCGACCGACCAACGGCACTGCTCACAGGCGCAACCGCCATCCCGCGAATCTCGCCATGCGTGAGATTTCCGCCGGCCACATCCCACATTCCACGCCATCACGATTCCCCATTAACGAGCCTGTCTCGCCATTAATGGGAGATCCCGCTCATCACGCGGGCGTGACGTTGGGAGCGTAACGACCGGCGTGATTCTCGCGCCTCCCCTGCCTGTTGCCACCACTATGTAAACCCCACGGTTCAAGTAAGCCATTTTTACTCCACTAAGCTGCTACTCTGATCGGATTTTCTCTCTAACTTGACCGTCGGAGGTTCCTCGGTGGTACAACCATCCCGGGACTTTCTTGCAGGTAGCTCGGCAACCACAATCTCAAACCCATTGAGATCCACACGCTTCAGGAGCCTGCCTCCAGATCCAATATCAGCCATCCATCGCCGCCATCAGCAGATCAACGGAAGGTAACATCTTGACGCGCGGATCCGCCCCGCGTCAGCAAATCAACGGAAGGTAACATCCTTGATTCCACAAAAAAAAAGTTCACTTTCCGATCTCAATCCAATAGCGAGCGATCATCATGAAGATCCAAGCACTAGCCGCCGCCTCCCCCTCAACGGAGGCGCGGACGAACCTCCTCCGCCCAATGCCATCACCGTCATTGTCAGCCGAATAGACCGACTCGTGTCCTTCGTGGAGGCGCTCATCCGCGTCCAAACGGCAGGGCAAAATCCCCAGGTCGCCGCTCCCTCGCCCCGGGACTGGGACCCCTACAAGGGGAGAGAAGGCTCCGTCAGCGTCGGCGCTGCCTCCCACCGCCCTGTTACCTCCCACGGCCGCAGATCTCCAGGGCCAATACATTCTGAGACCCGCTGGGCGCCTCACAGTTCAACGCCGAGGTCCGTCGCTAGAGCGCCTCGCCCCGAGATCCTTCACGCACCTGTCCCTCCCGAGGAGATGTCTGTCAGCTCGCCTGTTACCAGGCATGACTGACACCCCCTCCCTCGACGAGGTTAGTTATATGTATGCCCTAGAGGCCATTACTGTACATACGATGTATATTGTAATGGATGCTTGGACATATATAGGGAGGACTTTCTTGCTCGACATGATAGTACGCTATCTGGTTGCTCTTTATCTTAGCATGTACTCTGATTGTCTCTATATTACATGTTGATATAGCCCTCAGGATATGTACTCGACTACTGGGACTATGATAAGATCATACTAGTGGAGCCACGATAGTCGACGAGTACATCCTATAATTGTTCCTAGTCGAGGGTGTATCGAGACAGGGCATCGATACACCAGAGTAGACTAGCGTATACGCATCTTGACCTATATGATCGGCGATGGATGATCCCATATCCATCGGTGTTTGACATCAAGGATGGTGTACGGGTGCTCAGTAGAGACTGGGTACACTGGATGGACTCGCCGAGAACTCCCAGATGGAATCATACCTCACGTCAGATGGCAGTTCTCCGGTGACACTGGTACAGAGTAGTCTGTTGACCCGAGATCGTCATAGAGTCTTGTGTGATTCCCACTGTGCTTTGATTTCCATCATACCACGTCCAAGAGGGCGTGCAAAAAGGTGGTTTTTGGGTACAGTCCCGAATCACATGGAGGCAATGTGCGATAGGAGGGGATTCGTCTCTCCCGGTATAGGGAGTTGATGTTGCGCTGTGTTCGATTGGCTATAACTGGAAATCCCTGGCAAGGGTTGCTGAGATTTACTGGTAAGTGTTATCAGTAGTTTCTCAAACTGTTATAGACCTCATATCGACACGACTTATCGAGCTACTGGGGTCTGACGTTTACCACTCCTAGGCGAGATATGCGACATATCAGACGACGAGACCGGACTGTACGGGAGTGTTACTGATTGGATTCGTAGGAGAATGTACAGGCTTGCTTGTCGATCTTCTGATCGCTCAATACCTGGGTGGCTGTTACGTTTAGCTGACCATTTGCAGTTTGTGGGTGTTTTATATGATTATCACCTACTGCCGGCGTATTGACGATTCTTTAGAGTTCTACACAGAGGTTTCTTGGCTTAAGCAAAACGGAGTAGGGGCACATATGTGATATATGCAGGACCGAGGATAATGCGATATGAGATACCATATTATATTCTCGTGATATTTGATATCAGCCGGGTCATCGGATCAAGTGTTGATTCGATGAATCGGTAAATGAGATATTAGTCGGTTATATGCGATATAGCCGGATCAAGTGTTGATTCGATAATTTAATGTATAATAATATGTATGATATATCAAATTACATTAATTAATATTAGCTCACTAAAATATTCTTTTTCTCACTCGGGTAATATATTGGTATATATGCGATATGTGTTAATTGTATTATTTTATTTTGTTACAATAAATATTATATATGTGATATATAATATTGTAACAAGTTATGATAACTAATGCAACATGATTAGTGGAGATTAAACAAGATTAGGGTTTGATTTGGGTTAGTCCATTCATGAACCTTCTAGAAGGTTTCATTTTGTTTTGTGTTAAGATATTTACAAGTGACTCATCTTTAACCTAATCCAAACCCTGCACCCTTGGTTAATTCTCTACAAAGGTTTAGCAGCCATGGTTGCATATTAATCATTATCTTTTCCTTATTCATCACAAAAGGAATTATTCTTATTATTCATTCATCTTCTTCCTTGAGTTCTTCATGCTAGCTTTTTCCAAGTGATGATTATGTGTGAGAAAAAGATTATAAATGAGAGCAAAAATCCTACTTCATCATCCTCATCTACCCTTGCCCTTTAGATGAGAGTGTTCACTTCATTTAGTGAGTGAGAGCTTGTGTTAATGAAACTTCAAGGTAGATCATCTTTGTTATCGAAGATCGGAACCAAACTTGCATCTTTCTCTTCGTGGAGCCTCTCGAGAGTCCGGAACACGATGATCGCAGCGAAGGGACCTCAACACGGAGTTTGAGAAGTGAAAGACCGGATCTACAAAGGTTGTAATCGCTCTTACTTAGTGTTAAAGTGTTTAACATACTTGTTTTCGCCTAATCTCTAGTTTAAAGATCCGGCTTTGGGTTGTTCGGCACGGCTAAATTTTAAATCGGGCATGGTTGATATCTCGTAGACCCTTGTTAGAGTGCCCAGCATCTCTACAGTGGTATCAGAGCCAAGCTAGAGATTTAGGCGAAATCTAGGCGAAGTTTAAAATCCGATCGAACCCGGAAACCCCGACACGAACCCTTTTCTGGACATTTTTTAAAAATATGATTTTTTACATATTAAAAATACTCAGAAAAATAAGCAGGAGAATCTAAGAATTACTATGAAGTACGGACTCCTGAACTGATCACGTGACCGCGGAACCGCGGCCAAAGCACGCACGTGGCCGCGGTTCCGCGGCTGAATAGTGTCAGTGGGGCCCTATACTGCACAGTATTATTCCTGGGTTCTTTTGCACATTTCTGGGAATTTTTAATTCCACTCAAGTGTTGAGTTTTCTGGGTTGTTTTGGGAGTTCGTTGATTCGATCGGAAAATATAACTTCGTTTATTTTTTTCCGGATAATTTAAGAAACTGTTAAAAAGTTTGAACGGATATCAATAACTCACTCTTTCCCCTGTCGGAAAATTTTTCAAAAGTTGGATTTTTCTCGAGTTTGAAACTTTCGAAAATCATGCAAGTAACGTAGTGGACCCTCTAGAAGACAACAAACCTTAACTCGATTATGTGACCGTCTTGAACTGCCTCTGAACCTTAGGGTTTGGGGCAGTACGGCGTTGCCACATGTGAGGCGTTGGCTTGACCCTTCTACGGCTGGACCATCGGTACTGTGGCATGTGATGGATATTTTTGAACTCCGCTCAAGTGTTGAGCTATTTGGGAAATCTTGGGCGTTTGATTATTCGATCGGAAAGTTTAACACTGTCTTTTTATCTGGAATGTGATACAATATTTGGAATCCACAGGTAGTTATGAGATAACTAATTTGAATGTTATAAATCTAGCAGTTCAGTCTCAGATGATCGGTTGCCACGGGATTTTGATGTGATCAAAACTCCGTCGCAATCACGAAGTGTACGCGGATACTCGCCGGGTAAACTTAACAGACAGCCACGCCCTATAGCCCCAACCAAGTGACTGTAGGAGAACCCCGTCGCCAGAAGCATCCGTTTGGGTGCTCGCGGCAGCGGTGTTCCGCCTTAGTGCACTTCGTCGATGGCATCGGGGGTGCGGCCGTCTACTAAAGTTTGCGACGAGCATTCGATCAGAATGTCGGGAATCTTTTTGAATTGCCCGACTTGATATTGAAAAGTGTTTTTGATAATGAGACTAAAATGCGGGGTTTATAATTGTTAGGCATGTGATGTCTAAGGAATTCATTTGGTTAGGCATGCGATGTCTAAGGAGGTTGCGGATTCCAACTGTTGTAGTTTTACACCTTCTATTCTGTGACCGTAAGCGTAGTATGTGGTGTATCGCCGGTTTCGTTGCTATACATCAACGACAATCGGGATACGCATGCTTGCTTACGTTGATGATATGAGATATTATGTGTTGCTGTAATATGTTATGTTGGATCGTCGCGTTCTGAATAGCCGAGGGTTTTATGTGAGATGAGAGTTTTTCTTTTTCATTCATGTAAAATTCATTTGTATGTAATATTCTTTTATTGGGGCACTTCCGGGCTGAGGAAGATGTCACCATTGTATATTATTTACTTTTCCGCATTAGGTAAACCCAAGGCGGGGAGCACAAGTAACCGGGTTCTAGAGTCCAGTGGGAGACCATATCGAGGAGTCGAGACCGGGTCTCCTAACCCTAGAATTGGCAGAGTTGCTTGCCGCTCTCATAGGGGTCTAGGGATGTGGGTTTGGCTATTCATTGCGACCGTGGAATCCGTGTTTTATACAGGCTCGTATTAAAACACGGACGTCCTAGTATATCCAATATTTCATATATTTTCTTCTGCTGCAATGTTCTGTGATGAGATCATATTACTGCCTGAGATGAATGTTTATATTATATATATGAGATATATGTTATATTGCAGATTTCGTTTCAAAAGAGATGTGAAGCATAATAAAATGGGACTTCATTAATGAGATTAATGAAACTAAAAGAAACCTAAGATGTTGTAGAAACTTATTTAAAAACTGGTAGCTCTAGTTCTTGCTTTGCATAGCGGTGTTCCTTGTAGAAAATCCAGCACCTTATTCGATAAGGAAAGAGCCGAGATCCCTTCACCAGGAGTGACCTCTTTAGTGAAACTAGCAGATTCTACAAACTCGGTTTGTCTTTTGATTGCTTCTATAGTTCTTGCTTTGCACAGCGGTATTTGTGAAATATCCTGCACCTTATTCGATGAGGAAAGAGCCGACGATCCCTTCACCGGGAGTGACCACTTTAGCAAAACTAGAAAAGCCTCAAAAACCCTTCATTTAAAATCACTCGATTCTACAACAATATCAAGTTCATTACGCAAAGGGTTTTCTTAAAAACCTGTCGTGGCCCTCCGTCATTTCAGATAAGTACTACTTAGTATTCGTGCTGCGGTAGTTTGGCATTCGTCAAGGCGTAGTGTACGGTAGCTAACTAGTGCTTATCTGCTAGCATACGATGCGATTGGATTAGGGTATTCGTACGGCGTTGTTTGGCATTCGTCAAGGGTCGTGCGGGTGGGTTTAATTCAATCAGGAAATGTACGGGTTGAACTTGACTAGCGGACTATGGGTAGTTTGGCATTCGTCAAGGTCATAGGACGCTCGGGGTAAAATATTATTGGGAATTTCAAGTGTTGAAATTTGCAATGAGATTGCATATCTTCTATGAGATAGTTGGATCCCGATACCCGCTGCGAGTAAGAGTTACTCCTGCGAGAGTTTTACACATTACAATTAACCGATCAAGTAGGTGTCTAGAAAGGTGTTAACGGGGTTACGCCCCTAGGAAAACGAGGTTTATTTTAATTAGCTCCGTGCGAAAGCACGGGGAACCTCCCAAAAAGTACCGGCACTGGCCTGGCTGAAAGATTGGCGAACTTATAGAGTGTAATTAATCCCGGCTAGTCTTTCCTTTTAGGGTTTGAAGGAAGATTTGACTAAATCAGTGGGAGACATCCTGATTAGATAAATTGATAACCAATCTAATCTTGTAAAAGCGCACGCTGAGTGTTTTCTTCTCTCTCTCTCCAGGTAGCGACCATGTCACGTCTTAATCAAGATAATAATAGGGATGAATTGACCGAACCCGCTTGTTATACTGAGCTGGGGAACGTTGGTCCCGCTCAAACTTATAATTGTTATAAGACAGAGCAGGAAATAGGGGATTACCAGAATTCCCGTGCTACCCAAACGAAGAAAGTACATGTTGATTCACCTTCTTCTGGTGTGTTCATTACACAGAACTGTTTCTCAAATATCCTTTACGTTCTGGTTATTTGATACCGGATCAGGATCCCACATATGTAATTTGTTACATGGGCTACAGATAGGTAGAAAACTGAGAACGGGTGATAAGTTTCATGAGATAGAAACGGTGCAAGTATTGCAGCCAAGTCTGTTGGTCACTATCACCCAGTATTACCAGAATACATTGATTTTGAACGAATGTTATTAGATACCGAACCTGATATACAACATCATATCAATCTCTTTATTAGTAAAGAAAGGATATAATTTTGTATTGTTGGATAATGTTTTGAACATTTCCTATATCAAGAGTTGATCGGTTCAGGTACGTTATCTAAAAGCATAGACGTTCTAAATCAAACCACAGTTCTTAATGTACAGAACACACACAAGAGGAAGAGTTCAGAAATGAACGAATCCTTCTTGAGGCATTGTAGACTAGGTCATATCAATGCGACCCGACTAGCTGAAATTACATATAGATGCATATTTAAGTTAGTTTGAATTTACATCTTGTGAAACTTGCCGGTCATGTCACAGAGATAAAATGACCACAGCTCCGTTTATTGGAAACAGAGAAAGAGTTAGTGAACTCTTAGGATTGATACATGCTGATGTATGATAGTCTCCTGTCTACACATGCCAAGACCGGTTCTTTGTACTTCATTACATTCACTGATGATCTCTCAAGATTTCGACATATATTCCTGTTGAAACACAAGTCCGAAACTTTTGAGATAATCACAGAATATAAGTTAGAAGTAGAGAACCAAAACTGGGTATAAGTATTATGTCCTTTGTCCTTTGATGAGATCAGGGAGGAGAATACTTGAGCACGGGATTCCTGGACTATTCTAAAGGAAAATGAGATTCTCTCTCAGCATTACTCCTCCGTATACACCATAGCACGATGGTATATCGGGGCGGAGCAATACCACCCTATGTGATATGGTGAGCTCTATGATGAGTACTACTGAGTTTCCCATTTCCTTTTGGGTGTTATGCACTTGAGAAGCTGCATACCTATTGAATAGGGTTCAAATCAAATCAGTTGCCTACCACTTCATATGTGATATGGAAAAGGAAGAGCCCATATCTTAAGTTTGTTAAGATTTTGGGTTGTCCGGCCTATGTCTAAAAACAAAATCCAGACAAGCTCGAGGCAAAGTCAGATCTGTGGAAGTTTATTGGATATCCCAAGCATTTGCAAGGGAATATCTTCTACCTAACCGAGGAACAAAAGATGTTTTGTTTCTCAACATGCCACCTTTGTGAAAGGGAATTTATTGTGAAGAAATTATTGGTCATGAGGTAGAACTGGAAGGAGTTCCAGCTATACAAACTACAGCAGAAGATTTGGTAGAACCAAAGGATTCAATAGATTCTAACGAACCTCAGCCTCTCCGCCGATCTAGTAGGGTTCCTCACCCACTTGAGAGATACTTCGATTTCTCTATGACAGTGGGAGCGAGGATTGCATCATGAGATGATGACCCAACTAGTTTTGAGCTGGCCATCAGGAGTAGGACTCTGTAAGAATGGCTCGATGCTTATCGATTTGAGATGGAATCCTTATACACTAACAAAGTATGGACTTTGGTTGCTTTATCTGAAGGGTTAAATCCCCATCAGGAGCAAGTATATCTTGAGAAGATTACTTGGTGTACATGGAAAAGTTGAGACTTTCAAAGCTATGCTTAAGTCCATCCGGATCCTACTTACCACGGCTACATACCATGACTACGATATCTGGCGGTTGGGTGTCATGATTGTTTTTCTAAATGATGTTTTAGAAGAGAGCATCTATAAGTACACAGCCAGAGGGCTTCGTAGACAGTGGGAGCAGCGGAAACGTGAGCAACATGTTTTATGTGATAAATCAGGCATCGCGGAGTTGGAACGTCTGTTTTGATGTGGTAATCAAAGAGTTTGACTTCATCAAAATGGTAGATGAACCTTGTATATACAAAAAGGTAGTAGAGAGTATGGTGGTGATCCTCATAGAGTACGTGGATGACATACTCTTGATAGGGAAGGAGTTTCCTATGCTACGCTCGGTCAATCTCCGCTTATCACGAGGATTCTCCATGTAGGATCAAGGTGATACCTCCTAAATCCTGGGTTATGGATCTATGAGATAGATCTATTTGGATGTTAGGATTCTCACTAGTTGTAGTGAGATGGTATCAATCGATCCTGGGGAGAATCACTGGAAAAGTTCCAGGGTGATAAGGACGACTGAATGTCAGTCCCAGGCATTGTCTTTACCCTCAATGGAGGGACGGTATGTTGGAAGAGTTCCAAGCTTGATACCGTGACTTACCAGACGATTAAAGGCAAGATACATCGTTACCAAGGATGCTACCAAAGAGGCAGTCTGGATATATATAAGTTCATGAGATGAACTTTGTTCCTACCATTGTGTGACAATGGAGTTGTGGCTTATGCCAAGGAACCCCCATCCCATCAGAAATCCAGATATAATTCTTAGGCAGTATCACCTGATGATGGAGATGGTTGATCTCCAGGGAGATCGATGTTAGGAGAGTAGACACAGAGGACAACAACGCGAATCCATTCATAAAGGCCTTTTTCCCAGTAGAGACTTTTATGGGATGGTTGAGTATGAGATACTTCAACCACAGCTAATTGTTGGGTATGTGCTACCACAACAGATGGCCCTAGTGCAAGTGGGAGATTGTTAGTTATATGTATGCCCTAGAGGCCATTACTGTACATACGATATATATTGTAATGGATGCTTGGACATATATAGGGATGACTTTCTTGCTCGACATGATAGTACGCTATCTGGTTGCTCTTTATCTTAGCATGTACACTGATTGTCTCTATGTTACATGTTGATAAAGCCCTTAGGATATGTACTTGACTACTGGGACTATGATGAGATCATACCAGTGGGGCCACGGTAGTCGACGAGTACATCCTATAATTGTTTCTAGTCGAGGGTGTATCGAGACAAGGCATCGATACACCAGAGTAGACTAGCGTATACGCATCTTGACCCATATGATGGGCGATAGATGATCCCATATCTATCGGTGTTTGACATCAAGGATGGTGTATGGGTGCTCAGTAGAGACTGGGTACACTGGACGGACTCGCCGAGAACTCCCAGATGGTATCATACCTCACGTCAGATGGCAGTTTTCCGGTGACATTGGTACAGAGTAGTCTGTTGACCCGAGATCGTCATAGAGTCTTGTGTGATTCCCACTGTGCTTTGATTTCCATCATACTACGTCCAAGTGGGCATGCAAAAAGGTGGCTTTTGGGTACAGTCCCGAATCACATGGAGGCAATGAGCGATAGGAGGGGATTCGTCTCTCCCGGTATAGGGAGTTGATGTTGCGCTGTGTTCGATTGGCTATAACTGGAAATCCCTGGCCAGGGTTGCTGAGATTTACTGGTAAGTGTTATCAGTAGTTTCTCGAACTGTTATAGACCTCATATCGACACGACTTATCGAGCTACTGGGGTCTGACGTTTACCACCCCTAGGCGAGATATGCGACATATCAGACGACGATACCGGACTGTATGGGAGTGTTACTGATTGGATTCACAGGAGAATGTACAGGCTTGCTTGTTGATCTTCTGATCACTCAATACCTTGGTGGCTGTTACGTTTAGCTGACCGCTTGCAGCTTGTGGGTGTTTGATATGATCATCACCTACTGCCGGCGTATTGACGATTCTTTAGAGTCCTACACAGAGGTTTCTTGGCTCAGGCAAAACGGATTAAGGGCACATATGTGATATGTGCAGGATCGAGGATAATGCGATATGAGATACCATATTATATTCTCGCGATATTTGATATCATCCGGGTCATCGGATCAAGTGTTCATTCGATGAATCGGTAAATGAGATATTAGTCGGTTATATATGATATAGATGGATTGTCGGATAAAGTGTTGATTCGATAATTTAATGTATAATAATATATATGATATATCAAATTACATTAACTAATATTAGCTCACTAAAAGATTCTTTTTCTCACTCGGGTAATACATTGATAAATATGCGATATATGTTAATTGTATTATTTTATTTTGTTACAATAAATATTATATATGTGATATATAATATTGTAACAAGTTATGATAACTAATGCAACATGATTAGTGGAGATTAAATAAGGTTAGGGTTTGATTTGGGTTAGTCCACTCATGAACCTTCTAGAAGGTTTCATTTTGTTTTGTGTTAAGATATTTACAAGTGACTTATCTTTAACCTAACCCAAACCCTTCACCCTTTGTTAATTCTCTACAAAGGTTTAGCAGCCATGGTTGCATTATTGATCATTATCTTTTCCTTATTCATCACAAAAGAAATTATTCTTATTATCCATTCATCTTCTTCCTTGAGTTCTTCATGGAAAAAGCTTTCTAGCTTTTTCTAAGTGATGATTATGTGTGAGAAAAAGATTATAAATGAGAGAAAAAAATCCTATTTCATCATTCTCATCTACCCTTGCCCTTTAGATGAGAGTGTTCACTTCATTTAGTGAGTGAGAGCTTGTGTTAATGAAACTTCAAGATAGATCATCTTTGTTATTGAAGATCGGAAGCAAGTTTGCATCTTTCTCTTCGTGGAGCCTCTCGAGAGTCCGGAACACGATGATCGCAGCGAAGGAACCTCAACACGGAGCTTAAGAAGTGAAAGACCGGATCTACAAAGGTTGTAATCCCTCTCACTTAGTGTTAAAGTGTTTAACATGCTTGTTTTCGCCTAATCTCAGTGGAGACTGGGTACACTGGACGGACTCGCCGAGAACTTCCAGATGGTATTATACCTCACGTCAGATGGCAGTTCTCTGGTAACACTGGTACAGAGTAGTCTGTGGACCCGAGATCGTCATAGAGTCTTGTGTGGTTCCTACTGTGCTTTGATTTCCATCTTACCACGTCCAAGAGGGCGTGCAAAACGGTGGTTTTTGGGTACAGTCCCGAGTCACATGGAGGCAATGAGCGATAGGAGGGGATTCGTCTCTCCCGGTATAGGGGGTTGATGTTGCGCTGTGTTCGATTGGCTATAACAGGAAATCCCTGGCCAGGGTTGCTGAGATTTACTGGTAAGTATTACCAGTAGTTTCTCGAATAGTTATAGACCTCATATCGACACGACTTATTGAGCTATTGGGGTCTGACGTTTACCACCCCTAGGCGAGATATGCGACATATCAGACGATCAGACCGGACTGTACGGTAGTGTTACTGGTCGGATTCACTGGAGTGTGAGCGGGCTTGCTCTTCGATCTTCAGATCGCTCAATACCCGGATGGCCGTTACGTTTAGCAGACCGCTTGCGGCTTGTGGGTGTTTGATATGATCATCGCTTGCTGCCGGCGTATTGACGAGTCTTTAGAGTCCTACACAGAGGTTTCCTGGCTCAAGCGAAACGAAATAGGAGCGCATATGAGATATGTGCGGGACCAAGAATAATACGTGTATGTGATACCGTATTACATTCTCGCGATGAATGTATCGGAAAGGTTGTATGCGATATAACCTAGTTACCGATTCAAGCGTTGATTCGATAAGCCGATACATTGAATACTAGTCGGTTGTGTGCGACATGACCGGATCATTGAATCAAGTGTTGATTTAATAATTTAATGCATAATTATATATTTGATATATTACTTTGCACTAACTAGTATTGGTTCACTTTAAACGGATTTTCTCACTTGGATTGTGCACATTGTATATGTGATATATTTTTGTGCACTTGTATGTATCATGTTTGATGATGCATGCTAACTTGTGTTTTGTGTGAAGATTAAACCATGGTTGTGAGAGTGGTTAGGGTTTTATTTTCCATTACTTATTTATTCATTTATTTATTTGTTTATACATTTTGGAAAATAAATGGAAAAGAGAAAAGAATGGTGGCTTTATTTGTTCTTTAGTTGAAGCTTCATGAAGCTTTGATAAAGTCAACCATTCTTATCTCATCCTTAACCCTAACCATTCCCACTAACCCTAGTTTAGTCTCTACACTTGACCATGGTTAATTTTATGATAAGAATTCATTTTCTTTTCTTTTTCTATTAACTTATCATATCATTTTTTTCTTCTTCTTCTTCCTTGAACTCAAGAAGAAAAGCTTAGGTCGTCAATGGTGATTGATGATAAAGAGTGAGAAATCCAATTCTAAATTGAACCCACTTCCTATTTCTTCATCCTCTACCTCTTGCCAAGTAGTAGAGTGTGTTTTCTTCACAAGTTTCATGACTTGGTGAAGTGAGAGCTTGATCTTGCGATGCTTCGACATAGATCATCTTCGGCATGGACATCGACGACCTAGCTTGCCCATTCTCCGACGAAGCCGACGCTAGAGCCCGGATTTGATTTGGACAGCGGAAAGGACTTCGTTGCGGAGCTATGGAGGTGGAGCACTGGATCTACAAAGGTTGTATTTCCGTTAAACTTTTAGTTAAGTGTTCACTAGTTAGTTTTTCGCCTAGACATCTAGCCGACGATCCATAGTTTAGGGTTTGTAGGCACCGTAAAATTTGAAATTGGCATGATCGATGCCTTGTGAGACCTCTTGGGAGTGCCTAGGAACCCTACAGTAGTATCAGAGCCTAGCTAGAGCCTTAGGCGAAGTCCCGACGGAATTCGAAGTCCGAACGAACCCGGAACCCCAAAACAAATATGCTCTCTGTACTTTTTCCGAGAATGCGGATTTTTGTGTATTAAAAATGCCTAAAAAATTCAATAAATAATTATAAGAATTACTGTGCAAACTCAGGTGAATAATTCATCAATCAGAGCGCGGAACCGCGGCAGAAGCCCAGCTTCTGCGGCGGTTCCGCGGCTAAGTGATGACGTCATCCTCCAAGATCTGCACAGTAACTCTTATTATTTTATGTTGGATTTTCTGGGAATTTTAATACTTATTCAAGAGTTGAATTTTCTGCAGTTGTTTTGGGGATTCGGTGTTTCGATCGGGGTATCAAATTTTGTCTATTTGGCTTTCCGGATAAATTTTAGAATATGTTAAAAAGTTCGACCGGATATAAATACCCAATTTTTCCCCTGTCGGGAAATTTCCAAGTGTTGGATTTTTCCATAGTTTAACGACGTTCTAAGTAGTGCAAGTAACGCGATGGTCCCTCTAGAAGACAACAAACCTTAACTCGATTATGTGACCGTCTTGAACTGGCCTTTGAACCTTCGGGTTTGGGGCAGTACGGCGTGCCACATGTGAGGCGTTGGCTTGACCCTTCTACGGCTGGACCGTTGGTACTGAGGTACGAACTGAATGTTGTTAGACTAGTTTCATGTGTTGATCTGTATCGGGAAAACTTGGGTGTTAGAATGTTCGATCGGAAAGTTTAACATTTTCTATTTATCTGGAATGGGATACAATAATTGGAATTCACAATAGTTATGAGATAACTGAATGAATGTTATAAACATAGCAGTTTAGTCTCACTTGATCGGTTGCCACGGAATTTTGATGTGATCAAAAGTCCGTCGCAATCACGTAGCGTACGCGGATACTCGCCGGGTAAACTTAATAGACAGCTACACCCCATAGCCCCGACCAAGTGACTGTAGGAGAACCCCGTCGCCGAAAGCATCCGTTCGGGTGCTCGCGGTGGCGGTGTTCCGCCTCGGTGCACTTCGTCGACGGTATCGGGGGTGCGGCCGTCTACTGAAGTTTGCGACGAGCATTCGATCAGGATGTCGGGAATCTTGTTGAATTACCCGACTTTATATTGAAAAGTGTTTTCGATTTTGAGACTAAAATGCGGGGTTTATAATTGTTAGGCATGCAATGTCTAAGTAATTCATTTGGTCAGGCATGCGATGTCTGAGATGGTTGCGGATTCCAACTGTTGTAGTTTTACACTTTCTTTTCTGTGACCGTAAGTGTAATATATGATATCGCCGGTTTCGTTGCTATATGTCAACGACAATTGGGATGCGCATATTTACTTACGTTGATGACATCTGATGTTATGTGTTGCTGGATATGTTATATTGGATCGTCGTGTTTGAATAGCCGGGTTTTTTTTATGTGAGATGAGTGTTTTTCATTTTCGTTCATGTAAAAACTTGTATGTAATATTCTTTTATTGGGACGCTTCCAGGTTGCGGAAGATGTCACCCTTTGTATATTATTTACTTTTCCGCACTAGGATAGACCCAAGGAGGGGAGCACAAGTGACCGGGTTCTGGAGTCCAGTGGGAGACCAACTCGAGGAGTCGAGTCCGGGTCTCCTAACTCCAGAATTGGTAGGGTTGCTTGCCGCTCTCGTAGGGGTCTAGGGGTGTTGGTTTGGCTATTCATAACGACCGTGAAATCCGTGTTTTATACTGGCTCGTATTGAAAACACGGACGTCCTAGTATATCCAATATTTCATATGATTCTTCTGCTGCGATATCTGTGATGTGATCATGTGATGTTCTGTGATAGATACAGTATATAGTATATATGATATATTATATAGACGTTACTTATGTTTTACACTCGCGCTAGCCCTGCCCCGCTCTGCCGTTAGTTACCTAACCTAACGGTGCACGAGGGGACATCGAGGCGAATGCGGATGGTATAAGTGTACGTCGTATTTATCTGTGATGATTAGGTACTTATATGATGGGACTTCATTAATGTGATTAATGAAAATAAAAGAAACCTAAGATGTTGTAGAATCGAATTTCAAATTAAAACAGGTAGCTACAGTTCTTGCTTTGCACAGCGGTATATGTGATATATCCTGCACCTTATTCGATGAGGAAAGGACCGAGATCCCTTCACCGGGAGTGATTCCTTTAGCAATAACTGGCAGATGCTACACACTCGGTTTGTCTTTTGATTGCTTTTAAGTGTTTTTGCTTTGCACAGCGATATATATGATATATCCCGCACCTCATTCGACGAGGAAAGGACCGACGATCCCTTCACCGGGAGTGACTCCTTTAGCAAAACTAGAAAAGCCTCAAAAGCACTCCATTTTAAAATTCATTCGATCCTACAACGATATAAAGTTCATTACGCAAAGGGTTTTCTTAAAAACCTGACGTAGCCCTCCGTCATTTCAGATAGGTAATAGTTAGTATTCGTGCTGCGTTTGTTGACTCAGTCAAGGCGTAGTGTGCGGTAGCTGATTATTGCTTATCTGCAAAGCATATGATGCGATTGGATTAGGGTAGTCGTGCGGCCTTGTTGACTCAGTCAAGGGTCGTGCGGGTGGGTTTAATTCAATCGAGAAATGACGGGTTGAACTTTACTTGCGGTCTATGGTTTGTTGACTCAGTCAAGGTCATAGATCGCATGGGGCAAAATATTATCGGGAATTTCAAGTGTTGAAATTTGCAATGAGATTGCATACCTTCTATGAGATAGTTGGATCCCGATACCCGCTGCGAGTAAGTGTTACTCCTGGGAGAGTTTTATACATTACAATTAGCCGATCAAGTAGGTGTCTAGAAAGGTGTCAACGGGGTTACGCCTCTGGGAAAACGAGGTTTACATTAATTAGGTTCGTGCGAAAGCACGGGGGACCTCCCTCAAAGTACCGACACTGGCCTGGCTGAAAGATTGGCGAACTTGTAGTGTGTAATTAATCCCGGCTAGTCTTTCCTTTTAGGGTTTGAAGGAAGATTTGATAAAAAGCAGTGGGAGCCATCCTGATTAGATAAAATAATAACCAATCTATTCTTGACAGAGCGCACGCTGAGTGTTTTCTTCTCTCTCTCTCCAGGTAGCGACCATATCACGCCTTAATCAAGATAATAATACGGATTATTGACCGAACCCGTTTGTTATACTGAGCTGGGGAACGTTGGTCCCGCTCCAACTTATAATTGTTATAAGACAGAGCAGGAAACTGGGGAATACCAGATTTCCCGTGCCGCCCAAACGAAGAGAGTGCATGCTGATGCATCATCTTCGGGTTTGTTCATTATACAGAACTGTTTCTCAGTATCCTTTACGTCCTGGGTATGTGATACCAGATCAGGATCCCAGATATGTAATATGTTACATAGGGCTACAGAAAGGTAGAGAACTGAGAACGGGTGATAAGTTTCATGAGGCAGAAAACGGGGCAAGAGTTGCAGCCAAGTCTGTTGGTCACTGTCACCCTGTATTACAATACATTGATTCTGAACGAATGTTATTAGATACCGAACCTGATATACAAAATCATATCTATCTCTTTATTAGTAAAGAAATGATAAAATTTTGTATAGTTGGATAATGTTTTGAACATTTCCTATATCAAAAGTTGATCGGTTCAGGCACGTTATCTAAAAGCATTGACGTTCTAAATCAAACTACAGTTCTTTAGTATACAGAACACACAAAAGAGGAAGAGTTCAGAAATGAACGAATCCTTCTTGAGGCATTGTAGACTAGGTCATATCAATGCGACCCGACTAGCTGAAGTTACATGTAGATGCATATTTAAATCAGTTTGAATTTACATCTTGTGAAACTCGCCAGTCATGTCACAAAGATAAGATGACCATAGCTCCGTTTACTGGAAACAGAGAAAGAGTTAGTGAACTCTTGGGATGATACATGTTGATGTATGTAGGTCCCCTGTCTACACATGCCAAGACCGGTCCTTTGTACTTCGTTACATTCTCTGATAATCTCTCGAGATTTAGATCTATGTTCCTGTTGAAACACAAGTCTGAACCTTTTGAGATATTCACAGAATATAAGAAAGAAGTAGAGAACCAATACGGGTATAAGTATTATGTCCTATGATGAGATCAAGGAGGAGAATACTTGTGCACGGAAATCCTGGATTATATTAAAGGAGAATGAGATTCTCTCTCAGCATTACTCCTCCGTATACACCATAGCACGATGGTATATCGGGGCGGAGCGTTCACACCCTATATGATAAGGTGTGCTCTATGATGAGTACTACTGAGTTACCTATTTCCTTTTTGGGAGTTATGCACTTGAGAAGCTGCATACCTATTGAATAGGGTTCAAATCAAGTCTGTTGCCTACCGCTCCATATGAGATATGGTATGGGAAGTGCCCATGTCTTAAGCTAGTTAAGATTTGGGGTTGTCCGGCCTATGTCTAAAAGCAAAATCCGGACAAGCTCGAGGCAAGCCCTGTAATGTAGAACTGGAAAGGTTCCAGCTATACAAACTACAGCAGATGATTTGATAGAACCGAAGGATTCAATAGATTCCAACGAACCTCAGCCTCTCCGCCGATCTAGTAGGGTTCCTCACCCACCTGAGAGATACTTCGGTTTCTCTATGACAGTGGGAGCGAGGATTGCATCATGAGATGATGACCCAACTAGTTTCGAGCTGGCCATCAGGAGTGTGACTCTGTAAGAATGGCTGGATGCTTATCGATCTGAGATGGAATCCTTATACACCAACAAAGTATGGAATTTGGTTGCTATATCTGAAGGGTTAAATCCCCATCAGGAGCAAGTATATCTTGAGAAGATTACTTGGTGTAGATGGAAAAGTTGAGACTTTCAAAGCTAGAATTGTTAAAGGTTTTCGTCATCGACCAGGCATGGATAATGATGAAACCTTTTCCAGTAGCTATGCTTAAGTCCATCCAGATCCTACTTGCCACGGCTACATGCCATGACTACGATATCTGGTGGTTGGGTGTCATGACTGCTTTTCTAAATGATGTTTTAGAAGAGAGCGTCTATAAGTACACAGCCAGAGGGCTTCGTAGACAGTGGGAGCAGCGGAAACGTGTGCAAGATGCTTTATAGGATTAAAGCAGGCATCGCGGAGTTGGAACATCTGTTTTGATGGATTAGTCAAAGAGTTTGACATCATCAAAATGGTAGATGAACCTTGTATAAACAAAAAGGTAGTAGGGAGTATGGTGGTGATCCTCGTAGAGTACGTGGATGACATACTCTTGATAGGGAAGGGGTTTCCTATGCTACGCTCGATCAATCTCCGCTTATCACAATGATTCTCCACATAGGATCAAAGTGATACCTCCTAAATCCTGGGTTTTTGGATCTATGAGATAGATCTAAATGGATGTTAGGATTCTCACTAGTAGTAGTGAGACAGTATCAACCGATCCTGGGGAGAATCACTGGAAGGGTTCTAGGGTGATAAAAACGACTGAATGTCAGTCACAGGCATTGTCTTTACCCTCAGTAAAGGGACGGTATGTTGGAAGAGTTCCAAGATAGATACCGTGACATACTAGACGATAAAAGCTGGATATATCGCTACTTACGATGCTACCAAAGAGGCAGTCTGGATGTATATTTGTTCATGAGATGAACTTAGTTCCTCCTATTGTGTGACAATGGAGTTGTGGCTTATGCCAAGGAACGCAGGTCCCATCAGTGATCCAGACATATTCTAAGGCAGTATCACCTAATCATGGAGATAGTTGATCTCCAGGGAGATCGAGGTTAGGAGAAAAGACTCAGAGGACAACACAGCGGATCCACTCACAAAGGCCTATTCCCAGAGAGAGACTTTCATGGGATGGTTGAGTATGAGATACTGTAACCACTGCTACAGATGGCCCTAGTGCAAGTGGGAGATTGTTAGTTATATGTATGCCCTAGAGGCCATTACTGTACATAGGATGTATATTGTAGTGGATGCTGGGACATATATAGGGTGGACTTTCTTGCTCGACATGATAGTATGCTATCTGGTTACCCTTTACCTTAACGTGTATGCTGATTGTCTCTCTGTTACATGTTGGTAAAGCCCTTAGGATCTGTACTTGACTACCTGGACTATGATGCGGATCATACTAGTGGGGACATGGTAGTCCATAAGTACATCCTTCAAAGTCCCTAGTCGTGGGTGTATCGAGACGGGGCATCGATATACCAGAGTAGACTAGCGTATACCTTCTCGACCCATACAGATGGGCGATGGATGATCCCATATCCATTGGTGTTTGACATCAGAGATGATATGCGGGTGCTCAGTGGAGACTGGGTACACTAGACGGACTCGCCGAGAACTCCCAGATGGTATTATACCTCACGTCAGATGGCAGTTCTCTGGTGACACTGGTACAGAGTAGTCTGTGGACCCGAGATCGTCATAGAGTCTTGTGTGGTTCCCACTGTGCTTTGATTTCCATTTTACCACGTCCAAGAGGGCGTGCAAAACGGTGGTTTTTAGGTACAGTCCCGAGTCACATGGAGGCAATGAGCGATAGGAGGGGATTCGTCTCTCCCGGTATAGGGGTTGATGTTGCGCTGTGTTCGATTGGCTATAACAGGAAATCCCTGGCCAGGGTTGCTGAGATTTACTGGTAAGTGTTACCAGTAGTTTCTCGAATAGTTATAGACCTCATATCGACACGACTTATTGAGCTATTGGGGTCTGACGTTTACCACCCCTAGGCGAGATATGCGACATATCAGACGATCAGACCGGACTGTACGGTAGTGTTACTGGTCGGATTCACTGGAGTGTGAGCGGGCTTGCTCGTCGATCTTCAGATCGCTCAATACCCGGGTGGCCGTTACGTTTAGCAGACCGCTTGCGGCTTGTGGGTGTTTGATATGATCATCGCCTGCTGCCGGCGTATTGACGAGTCTTTAGAGTCCTACACAGAGGTTTCCTGGCTCAAGCGAAACGAAATAGGAGCGCATATGAGATATGTGCGGGACCGAGAATAATACGTGTATGTGATACCGTATTACATTCTCGCGATGAATGTATCGGAAAGGTTGTATGCGATATAACCTAGTTACCGATTCAAGCGTTGATTCGATAAGCCGATACATTGAATACTAGTCGGTTGTGTGCGACATGACCGGATCATTGAATCAAGTGTTGATTTAATAATTTAATGCATAATTATATATTTGATATATTACTTTGCACTAACTAGTATTTGTTCACTTTAAACGGATTTTCTCACTTGGATTGTGCACATTGTATATTTTTGTGCACTTGTATGTATCATGTTTGATGATGCATGCTAACTTGTGTTTTGTGTGAAGATTAAACCATGGTTGTGAGAGTGGTTAGGGTTTTATTTTCCATTACTTATTTATTCATTTATTTATTTGTTTATACATTTTGGAAAATAAATGGAAAAGAGAAAAGAATGGTGGCTTTATTTGTTCTTTAGTTGAAGCTTCATGAAGCTTTGATAAAGTCAACCATTCTTATCTCATCCTTAACCCTAACCATTCCCACTAACCCTAGTTTAGTCTCTACACTTGACCATGGTTAATTTTATGATAAGAATTCATTTTCTTTTCTTTTTCTATTAACTTATCATATCATTTTTTTCTTCTTCTTCTTCCTTGAACTCAAGAAGAAAAGCTTAGGTCATCAATGGTGATTGATGATAAAGAGTGAGAAATCCAATTCTAAATTGAACCCACTTCCTATTTCTTCATCCTCTACCTCTTGCCAAGTAGTAGAGTGTGTTTTCTTCACAAGTTTCATGACTTGGTGAAGTGAGAGCTTGATCTTGCGATGCTTCGACGTAGATCATCTTCGGCTTGGACATCGACGACCTAGCTTGCCCATTCTCCGACGAAGCCGACGCTAGAGCCCGGATTTGATTTGGACAGCGGAAAGGACTTCGTTGCGGAGCTATGGAGGTGGAGCACCGGATCTACAAAGGTTGTATTTCCGTTAAACTTTTAGTTAAGTGTTAACTAGTTAGTTTTTCGCCTAGACATCTAGCCGACGATCCATAGTTTAGGGTTTGTAGGCACCGTAAAATTTGAAATTGGCATGATCGATGCCTTGTGAGACCTCTTGGGAGTGCCTAGGAACCCTACAGGTAGCTCCCCTACCCCACAACGCCAGGGATCAAAGCCCTACCAAGAGGCAGCCGAGCGGCTACCCTGCTCGGCTATCCCTAGCTGGTAGCTCCCCTACCCCACAACGCCAGGGATCAAAACCCTTGTTCATATCATAATATTTCATTATTACATTCCCCATTCTTATTCATTTTATAAATAAACAGGTGCTTTTGACCCATGTCTGCTACATAGTTGCAGGTTACAGGTTCTTGGAACAAAAACAGTGAAAACAATGAAAAGACGATGCAAAAGTGAGACTTCGACCAACAAACAGAGAATTTTTATCTTGCCTACAGTTTGAAGACTAAACGAAGATCAATGGACAATTTCACAAAGCACAAAGGCAGAGCAAGGTTCAAGACTTCGACACGAAGCAAGCGGTAAAAGTCCACAACTTTATTCACTGTGGAGATCTGGAAGAGAACCAGAAGCCAATCTGAGAAAACAACTGAAGAAAAGCCAAGAAAAATGCAACAGGAATTAGCCCAAAGACAATAAGCCCACAAGGCCCATATCCGGCCGCGGAAACGCGGCCAAACGTGGGCTTTGGCCGCGGAACCGCGGCCATGAAGAGCCTGTATTGATGGAAAAATTCTGAGGCGGCTGCGAGCGTTGACTAGGTCTTTTTCTTAGGGGGTATTTTTGTAATAGCAGATGTGCGAGTCGATTGTAACCCTAGGGTTTCTATCCTCTATAAATAGGAACCCTAAATCTTGTATTAGGTCATGCCTCTTCTTGTGCCTCATTTTATATCTAAAATTCAGATCTGTAATTTTCTGCAATGAATGAAGAGAGCATCAAATTAGAGTAAGTTTTCAATTCTTGCCCTAGTTAATTTTATTTCATTGCCCTAGTATAATTTCTTATTTGCCCTAGTTAGATCTTTTATTTTCTACCCTAGATAGATAGTTTAGAAATGTTTTTCAATTCCCTAATGAGCGAGTAGTCTCCTCGTTTGTTAGGGTTAGCTTTGGGGAAGGCTTGAGAGATGATGATCTCTCACCCCTTTCTTACCCATCACACTTTTTTATAGGACTCCATGCATACATGCACACACCGCTCCCTACGGCACCCTATCCTATGAGGTAGCGGTGATACCGTAGTATAAAGGCCCGGTTGAGTGTGTTTTCCATAGAGGTTAGGGTAAGGATTAAGAAAGGATGGACAAGAACCTAGAGGAAGAAACACCGTTTCTTCCCGATGGTATTAATCCCCTTTATTAATAATTACCATAACTCCTAAAGAGATCTTAATTTGGGTATAGAAAGCAGTGAGGAAATCTTTGCATTTCCAAACTTAACCTAAACCTAACCCTAGCAAGATTTAGATCTAGATCAACTTAGTTTTAAGGAATAATCAATCCATTCACACCGTTTCGAATTAACTCGTTAGAACAATTAGGAAATTCACAAAATCCCTATGGACCGACCCGTACTCACCGGCTAGCTACCAAGCGACGTCGTTCTTGATTGCGGTTACTAATTATTCTTTGACGATCAATCAAATGGCGCCGTTGCCGGGGATGGCGTGTTATTTTCTTTTTGTAATTTCGGGTTAATATAAAATTAAAAATCATAAAAACTGAAAGGTAAAAAATATATAAAAATTTATCATCTTTTATTTTGTGAAGGGTATTTTTCGTGTGAATTTTGCAGGAACGACGAACAAGTTCGGATCTGGAAAAATCCATAAAGCAAAACAGAAAAAGGAAGATCTGAACAACAGAGGATTTCAACAACAGAACCACAGAAGAAATATGAAGAAGTGATCCGCACCTTCCACCGCGGAACCGACGCGAATTACCACTTCCGACCGCTGATCCGCCGCGCCTTGGTCGAGTCAGCACGTGAAAAATATCTCGAGTATCGAACTGAATATTTTACTGCGGAAACGCGGCAGTAACCCCTCTTTGGCGGCGGAAACGCGGTTGTGGGGACGAGTCATCACGTGGAAAAATATCTGTGAGCTTTCTCTCTCCTCCTCTGCAAATCCCCATATCTCTTCTGTAAAATCTCCTGCAGGATTCTTTGCGCTAAAAAAATCTCTCCCCCTTCCAATAATTGATCTTGTGCAGGATTCTTTGCGCCGGGCTTAAAAAAATAAAAATTTATTGCAAGTGATTGTTATTGCTTTGCATATATTTAATCGGACTTTAAGGGGCTTGAAACCAATCCAGATTGGGTGGGGATTTCATCACCTTTCCCAGGACCCCAGAAATCACATAAGGCATATGCATTGACCATCTCTTAATTAAAAAAGATTAGACTCAGCCCTAAGGACTTCGCGCTCAATAGGACAAAGGACTAGTTGTAGGTATCGACCGTTTATCCTAACCTGACTTTGTGGTGTCTAGGCAAGTGTGTCTAAGGCGAGTGGTTACTTAATTAGGGCCACTACTTGTAGTGGAGAGCCTCCCACTCACCTGCCACTTACCTGGCCACAATTGACGGTGAAGAGGCAGTTTGAGGTCCTATTTCTAGCCTTTTGGAACAGTTAGGAGCTGTCTAACTTACCTAGGTGACCCCAGATCTAGGCCTGATTGTGCATTTGTGGTTGATTGCATGTGTGTCAAAGCCTTTTATCGAAAATCTTTTTGCAAAAAGTTCCTTATAAAAAAAACACAAAAAGGAAATTTTTTTTAGAAAAACTTGCAACTTGTCGCTAAAGAAATCCATTTCACCCCACTTCTTCCCACTTCCACCCACATTCTTTTTCTCCTTTCTCACATCATGGGTACCCCACCTTCCAAAACTCTTGCCGAACTTTGGTACCATCAACCAAATATTGCTTCTTACGCGAATTGTTTCGGTCGAATTACAGACGATCCCTCCATGCCCAAAATTTCTTTGAAAGATCGAATAGAAACGTCTAGGAGAAACAGTTGGACTCCGCAATCCAGTTTGTATCAACCGTGTCAACCTTCACCACTTTCTTACATTGATACTCTTTTTTCGAGTCCTATTGTAACTCTGAAACCCATGTCTATTGCTGAGCATATTGAACAATCTCGTAGTCGATCTTTCACTCCTTTCAACACTTCCACTTCTTGGGATCAACAAGTCCATTCACCTTTTTATCCAAATGTTGATCCTACTCCTGTCCAACCATTCAATTTCTACCAGTCCTACCCGACTTTCCCACCTTCCCTAGACATTGCTTCGACACAACCATTTGGGAGTTTCACGTATCCAAACAATTTTGAATCTTTTACCGAAACCCCTTCACAACCCATGTCTAGTCTAGAACAGTCGTTGGAGGCTTATATGTTAGCGACAAACCAAATGATGAGGAATGTGGATGCGTCCATGGCCGCCCTTATGCAACCTAGTGAACCGGTAGCTAGTTTCCAACTAGCTCCAAAAATTCCAATGTATGATGAGGCGGTTGGACAGAATGAGAATTTGAGAGGAGAGAGTGAGCTGTGCACCCTTCCAAATCAAACCTATCCATAACCAATTGAATTCCACAACTCCGGTTTTCAATTAAGTGTCCCAAATGATTCACCAGTTGTAGATAAAACGTCTAATGAGTTATGCGACTTTGTAGTGTTTGATTTACCTGATTGAGAAAAGCCCCTTTCGAGTGAAACCATACCTAATCCTTTTGAACTTTACACCTCCTGTAGCGTTTTGAAAATCGTTTCGGTGAAATTTCGGAAAATCGGTAAAATAAAGGGGGTTTCTGTAAAAAGTCAAAATGCAAATATCTTATTATAAAAATTAAATATACATATTCTAGCTATGTAATTGCTAGTATTTGGTATTTTTTGACCCACCGGTGAAATTTCAAATTTTCAGAAAAAAAATTATTTTATTGTTATTTTACGCCGTCACTAATACATTTAATTAGGGAAAATTACAAATTGGAATGAGTTGAAACAAATTTTGTACATCATGACACATTAAATAAAATTTATCATGTGGTTTTTGAAATGAAATCGTTTGCCAAAACGGTTTAGAAAATATCGAAGAAAAATGGCTTAATTAGTGAAATTAGTGTTAATGGAATTGGGTATAACATTTATCATTTTTCCCTCACCCACACTCACCCACACCCTCTCACCCCTTTCCAAATCAGCAGCCCCCACTTTCACTCTTCCCCACTTAAAGATTTGAAGAGAAAAGCAAAAGAAAAGAAAGGAAAAGAAAAGAATAATGAGAGAAGAAGTTGGTGTGTTGACTTGGGGGTATTTTATCTTGACTTGGACTTTCTTTTCCACACCCCACACACTCCACACCCTCCCCCACACCTGCTGGCCGAGCCCCCCTCCTCCTTCAGCAGCAACCCCTCCCAATTCCCTTCTCATTCTCTTGGAAAAAAATTAACAAAAATTGCCTCAAAATCCATCAAATAAATCCCAAAATCCAAATCCAACTCCTACCCATTTCTCATTAGCCATTCTAGCATGGATCAAGGGATCAAAATGGCATTTTGGGAGGCTAGATCTTGAGCTTGATCTCATCATGGGAGGTATAATCTCATGCTTTCGTTAAAATTTGTTATCTAGTTGCTTTAATCTAAGTTAACTAAGTGCTTAATTAGGTTTTTGATGAGTTTAATTGCATGATTAAAAATTTCAAGTTAGGGTTTTGTTGTGGAAATGGGTTGTGATAAATTGTGCATGGTCTTGTGATATGGATTAACATCTTAAGTTTTATAGAAAGCTAATTTAGTTGTTAATTCCAAACCATTACTTATAAAATGCCCTAATTAAGTTATTTTGCTAACTAGAGTTTTGGAAAATTATTAAATGCTTTAGATTAAATTATAATTATGGTTTCATGTCATTATAGATAATATATTGAGTGGTTTAATGCCTTTAGTTCATGAAAATCCTAGCTAATTTGTTGTTTGTGTATTTTTGCTATAAATTGTTAAAAATTGGGTATTTTGTAAACTAGAATTTTGGGGTTAATGGAATTTAATGAGATTAAATTGTGGAAATTGTTTTTATGACTTATTTATAATATTTAGTGAATATTGTGGCCGCTAGATTCGTTCATACATCGAGTTTTGTACTAAAACGGTGATTCGTGCTTGCTAGATTTTCGGAAAATAGACTTTTTAAGTGAAATTGGGGTTTTTGTGAGTTTTAACCTATTTAATATTAAAATTAGTGTTCGTGAATGTGAAAATGAGTGTATTTGGGTTTTTCTCGATGGTCTGGCGTTTGTACACCGACGTCGAGAGTTTTTGGGTTGATTTGTGAAAGCAACCATAGGTTTTGACTTATGTGGGATTCGTGTGTCGTTTTGGTCATGAGTCGGATTTTAATGCGATACGATGCGTTGTGATATGTAGGTACCCCCATGTGGACTTCGAGATGACAAGCAAGCGCGTGGCGATGTCGGCACCGGCGAGCGAGGACCAGGTGAGTAGATTTATATCTACGGGGAGAAGTCGGGTGGATGGCGTATAGCACCCCCGCAGTTCGTGGTGATGTATACGAATACGTATACACACACATATGTATATTGGTTATATATTGTTTGAGTATATTGATGATAATATGGATATTTGGTGTTCTTGGATGATTTAGTGTCGCGAAACCCTAGAGTAGTGGTCGCACTACACATGCACACACCAACCCATACTTGCATACTTTCTTCTTTCATTTGTGCTTATACGGGAATATATAGTTATGTGTTCACATGGGTATGGGACTATGTGTTCACATACGGATTTGAGGATGATACTTGGGTTTGAGATGAGTCGATGAGATGGTATTGAGGTTGTGAATTCGGTGATATAGCAGGGTTCGTATTTGAGATACGACATGACGTTGTAGCGGGTCCTTGACGTAGTGTTTCACACACGTCCATGCATACTTAGGCGGTATCAGTATTGTACTTGACGTAGATCAGTACCCCGATCATGATATTTGATAAAGAGGATACCAGGTGAATAGTATGATGGATGTGATATTAACCCTTACCCAGATTTGGGGATGCCGTACGACGGATTTACGTACGAGCTATATTTTGATGATTGATCCGCACTCTTGACTTGGGATGTCTGATTATAGATATGGTATCGGATATGATATTATTGAGGCGGGATCACCGACTAATATATATACAGGTATGTATATGTATCGACTCAGATGTTAGGCGGTTTCCTTACCTGTAGTCCAGCTTGTTAGCTCAGCCATTTAGTTTAGTTTAGTTGTTAGATTAGATTCGATTCTTACCTATTTCAAAAACTAATGAATCGTGGGTATTTTAAAAGACAGCCCAAGGGATCCTACGGATATTTCAAAAGACGTATCTTTTCATAAAACACCATAGCCCCTATTTTCAAAACCCCATAATTCATGTTATTTCAAAAGGCACCATTTGTAGGACTTATATTAGATTAATACAGATTAGTTATAGTTGCGTCTAGTATTCAGCTCCCGCTCATTATTGTGGTTCGCTTCGCATCGCATGCTTATATTATATTTCATACTCTATTATTGATATCATGTTGTTAGGACACCAGCACCATTACCGATGATGCGTATGTACCACGTACACTTACTTGCCGGCTCACACACATTTTCATCGGTAATTTCCATGTCACGTACACCTTAGAAAATATTATTGCTTGACATAGCCTGTTAGCTAATAGTTTAGACATGATATTAGTGTACTTGCCTTATATGTTAGTTTAGACATTGTAGTTATTACCTGCTACTTCATGCATACTGTTATTCATTGTTATGCCGCATTCATGGATTCTCATGCATATATTCACTTTTTACGTGCTATTGAGGTTTTGGATTCGGATTTCCATGAGATTTTCTGGATTTGGGGAAAACCGCAAAACATATACAAACTTCTTCTTTCTCTTTTTAAATTAAAAGCGCGGTTTTTCCCATGATGTATGAGTCGTCCACCATGAGTTTGCTGATGGATTTCGAGACCCGATTCGAGGAGTTGGATGAACCGTTTCGGGTATATGGTGGACCCGGTAAGGTACTCCGGGGCAAGAAGCTCGTGGTGATGACGATGAGCCTGGCAGGGGGAGACTACCTATCGGTGATTTTACCCGACGCGTCGGATATCCGGAGGATACCGTCGTGGTCTTGAGATGGATGGTAGGGGCCGGTCTGGATTGACGGCGCCCTAGATATTGAGTTTGAGACATTGAGATTTCGAGATATCGAGGTACTGAGATTTGATGATACAGGCCAGTCCGGATAGCCGGAGCCTGAGGTTTTGAGACATTGAGAGTTATGTTTTGTGTCGATGCTAGACACTGTTGATGCTGATTTCATTTATGATACCTCATTTTAAAAATACAAAGGAAATCTCACTAATTTATGGAAACAGTTTCTTCATTTACATGTATTCTGTTTTCATGCATTCATACCTCATTCATATGATATATTGCTACCTGAGGCACTGACACGGGCACATGAGATCACACTCGGGTTAGATATTACCCTAGCCATTGTTATAGGCTGCATGATATTCATATATTTGAGGATATATTATGATCATTGACCTAGGTTGCGTTATTTATGCGATTTCTGTGCGTAGATGTTTTTCTATTCACGAGTTGGCAACTCACCCCCGTTGTGCCCCAGTTTCTTGCAGGTTTGCCGTACAGGTTTCATTACGGCTTGCGGGTATAGTTTCCTTCGGGTGATTTGCTAGTAGGTGGGTTTACTTGTATCGTACCCCCCATTATATAACTTGTATATTATTACTCTGTTGTATCTAGAAGTTCCATCAACCAAACATGTATTTATTTCAGAGATAGAGACCAGTGATATTATTCTTTCGACCTTAGAGTCGCACGTTTTATTTCTGTGGTTTTCTTGTGGTTTTGAGTTTTTGATCCTCGCCGTTGGCGTTGTATATTATATTGCTTGTATGGTTGTGACCGTCGATTGACGAAGAGCTAGCTCCCGCTTGGGGATGCCTTTTATTGATTTCGTATACTATTCATGTTGTATCCCGTTTGGGAGCCAGTATTTACAAAGGAGTCTCTGCCGAAATTTTCGGGAAATATTGATGTTTTTTTAAAAACCGCTTAATTCGGCTTATGCTATTAAAACTACTTGTTTAAATTGGTTTTCCTTCACTCTACTACTTTTCTTGGTTTGCATTTCTGGGTTTTCGGCTTACTTGGATTACGTACGCCTCGAGACATTTCGTAGTTTAAGTGCCGGTCATGTTCCGTACTTTCGGGACGTGACAAAGTTGGTATCAGAGCGTTAGGTTTTACCTTCGGAGCGTAGGATGACCCTTGGTTGATGGAATAGGTGACTAAAGTAGAGTGGCGTACCGTAGGTATGTTCCGCGGCATATTTACGATACGTTACTCCACTTAAGAAGCCTTAGGATGTACATTTCTTTGCTCAGTATTATATTCATTCCGATCTAGCCTCATCAGTACCAGTTATGGTTTTGCTGCCACGATTACGGGCAGCGAGCGCTACAGCTAGAGTTGTGGTCAGCACGAGCTCGTCACGAATGAGGACTGACCAGGGCGAAATTCCGGCGACACACGATTGCGGAGATGTGTCTTTTTACTGTGTTTCCACGCCACGAGCGTTTGGCGGATCGCCTTTATGAGGTTACTCGGATGTGCTGATCAGCACTAGAGGATTGAGCCAATGATAGAGGCCAGCCAGATTTTGATGACCGTTGGTGTATTGCTCACTCATGATGATTGAGGCACTGTTCAGCGTGCAGACGAGTGAGCCAGTTGTTGCTGAGAGCGATGAGATATTTCCCCAGACGCTGGAGCTAATGCAGTACGAGTTGTACTAGGAGATGATAGAAGGTCGCTAGTCACCCGAGGATGAATGACTAGGACATGTGGTTCGTTCGCCTACCCGATGAGATGTCATCAGATAGATTGATTCCAGCTAGAGACGACTTCACGCGGAGACGTTGGGAGTCGACAGAGACGATCGAATGTCAGAAACCTATTATTCTAAGTTTAAAGTATTCTGAAAGGCATGCAGGCAATTCTATGGACCCTCTAGAAGAATGAAACCCTAACTCGACTTAATGACCGTGTGAAAGCCTTTGAACCTTCGGGTTTGTGGCTGTTCCACGGTGCCATTAGTGAGGCTTGGGTTTTTCCTTCTACGGCTGGACCACCGATGCTGTGGTATGTACTCGATACTATTAAAATGTGCCCAAGATGTTGAGCCCTTGGGGGATTATGAGGTTTTGACAATCGATTGGATGGTTTGACTTAATTCGGATGCTAGGTGGTGAGATGCATTTCTTGGGAGACTCCCGATACGAGGATAGCCGTTGGAGCTCAGTCCATGCAGCCACGACGAGACGAGTCCGAAGCGGTCGACATTAGAGAAAAATGGAGTAAGAGGTTCGTACAAGATCTGGATATGATGACGTTCCCCTCCGCCGACATCAGAGATGCGATGCGCATGCCGAGGCAGAGTATTGGATTTACCTTCCAGAAGGAGTTGCGATGAGTATGCAGTCGTTCCAGAGCAAGATGCAGATATAGGAAGGGATGATGACTTCCGGACAGTTGGCAGAGACGAGACATGGAAGAGACCGTGAGCAGGATCCCTTTCAGGACACTGCTGCAATGATACTTGCACCCAGGATTAGATGTGTCACGTACATTCAGAGAGCCAGAGGCCGATACCAGTGATATGCTGTCTTACGAGTGGTCGCGATGATTGACCGGAAGATGACAAGGAACGTGCCAGAACGGGATCATTCCCGTTAGCACACCTGACAGGGCCGATGAGCCGATGGACCGAGAGATTGGTAATCCACAGTGAAGACCTTGACCCAGGAGTGGTCATTGTTATGCACACCAGCAGGCCAGAGTTCATGATCATCGACGAGACGTCCCACTAGTGACCGTGACAGTTGGCCCGAGATTCTTAGAGGATGCGCTTGAGCGGTACTATTCCGCCATTATTGATTTCGATGTTTTGGGTGATTTATTCGCATGATTTGATTTTGATGATTGAGGATTTACGATCTTTGCACAGTGTTGCACTTGATATCGTTTTCGTGCTTTGGTTTCACATGTTTGTGATTTTACGGTTTTAGACATTTGAATTGATTTTGTGCGTATGCACGCACACGATTTGGTTCCTGCACTCTGTATAGTTTATATATGCTAGCAGTGCAGTGATACGCCTTTTGTGCACTTAGATGCACTGGATTTTGATTTCGATTGTGATACTCGATATTTATTTTGTGCACCTGATTTGATTTTGCGCATGTTCGGCGCTTGATATTGGATTTCATGACTTCGTGCATGATGGATGCCCCTGGTTTTGGGTTTTCGCGCATGTTGAGCGCATGTCTTGAGATGCGATTTTGGTGCACACCAGATGCATTAAATCGAGATTTTTTTCGTGCATATCAGATGCACCTGATTTTGCTGTCAGGCACACATGTTGCGTACGACAGATGTTTCGTGCACACCCGATGCATTTAGATGTTGTTTCTGTGCATATGTATATCACATATTTGGATTTTGATTTCCGTGTGCACCAGACGCACGTAGTATTCATACGCGTATTATGGGATTGATTTTTCTTATAGAGCAGTACGTTTTTATGATATTGCTATGTGTTTTCGTACTGAGAAGGACTAGTCAGAGGGCAGTACCTGAATATATTTTGCATGCATTGATAGTTATTGAAGGGATTTCCAAAAAGCGAGCTATAGTCTCAGTATTTACCTACGTGTCTGATATGACGCGAAACGTTTAAAACAAGGAAAAGCCTTCTAAATTGTTCCCAAAACGGCGGAACGTACATTTCAAACAAAGGTATATATGTATATAGTTATTTTCTTATGATAGACGTCCGCCACTGTGCAGTGTTATGTGCATTGCACAGCAACTTAAAGGATTTGGCATGCATTTCCTCCTGATATTTACATGTATAGTTCCGATTTACAGCATATCGGTCTTGCTTGAGATTTGGCATTCGTGTCTTCACCTTGACTCCGATGATTGCGGGATGCTTGACGGAGTTTTGATTTCGAGTTATCTACTCATTACTCATGTGCATGCATTGCGCTATGATGCGTTTATGTATTTATGATTTCGGAGCCCCGGCGATTTGAAGGTTTTGGCTGAAATATTTTAGTATTTGGGGGGAGTTTTAATTTAAATTCGGGGACCAAATTTCTTTAAGGGGGGAAGATTGTAGCGTTTTGAAAATCGTTTCGGTGAAATTTCGGAAAATCGGTAAAATAAGGGGGGTTTCTGTAAAAAGTCAAAATGCAAATATCTTATTATAAAAATTAAATATATATATTCTAGCTATGTAATTGCTAGTATTTGGTGTTTATTGAGCCACTGGTGAAATTTCAAATTTTCAGAAAAAAAATTATTTTATTATTATTTTACGTCGTCACAAATACATTTAATTAGGGAAAATTACAAATTGGAATGAGTTGAAACAAATTTTGTACATCATGACACATTAAATAAAATTTTATCATGTGGTTTTTGAAATGAAATCGTTTGCCAAAACGGTTTAGAAAATATCGAAGAAAAAGGGCTTAATTAGTGAAATTAGTGTTAATGGAATTGGGTATAACATTTATCATTTTTCCCTCACCCACACTCACCCACACCCTCTCACCCCTTTCCAAATCAGCAGCCCCCACTTCCACTCTTCCCCACTTAAAGATTTGAAGAGAAAAGCAAAAGAAAAGAAAGGAAAAGAAAAGAATAATGAGAGAAGAAGTTGGTGTGTTGACTTGGGGGTATTTTATCTTGACTTGGACTTTCTTTTCCACACCCCACACACTCCACACCCTCCCCCACACCTGCTGGCCGAGCCCCCCTCCTCCTTCAGCAGCAACCCCTCCCAATTCCCTTCTCATTCTCTTGGAAAAAAATTAACAAAAATTGCCTCAAAATCCATCAAATAAATCCCAAAATCCAAATCCAACTCCTACCCATTTCTCATTAGCCATTCTAGCTTGGATCTAGGGATCAAAATGGCATTTTGGGAGGCTAGATCTTGAGCTTGATCTCATCATGGGAGGTATAATCTCATGCTTTCGTTAAAATTTGTTATCTAGTTGCTTTAATCTAAGTTAACTAAGTGCTTAATTAGGTTTTTGATGAGTTTAATTGCATGATTAAAGATTTCAAGTTAGGGTTTTGTTGTGGAAATGGGTTGTGATAAATTGTGCATGGTCTTGTGATGTGGATTAACATCTTAAGTTTTATAGAAAGCTAATTTAGTTGTTAATTCCAAACCATTACTTATAAAATGCCCTAATTAAGTTATTTTGCTAATTAGAGTTTTGGAAAATTATTAAATGCTTTAGATTAAATTATAATTATGGTTTCATGTCATTATAGATAATATATTGAGTGGTTTAATGCCTTTAGTTCATGAAAATCCTAGCTAAATTGTTGTTTGTGCATTTTTGCTATAAATTGTTAAAAATTGGGTATTTTGTAAACTAGAATTTTGGGGTTAATGGAATTTAATGAGATTAAATTGTGGAAATTGTTTTTATGACTTATTTAAGATATTTAGTGAATATTGTGGCCGCTAGATTCGTTCATACATCGAGTTTTGTACTAAAACGGTGATTCGTGCTTGCTAGATTTTCGGAAAATTGACTTTTTAAGTGAAATTGGGGTTTTTGTGAGTTTTAACCTATTTAATATTAAAATTAGTGTTCGTGAATGTGAAAATGAGTGTATTTGGGTTTTTCTCGATGGTCTGGCATTTGTACACCGACGTCGAGAGTTTTTGGGTTGATTTGTGAAAGCAACCATAGGTTTTGACTTATGTGGGATTCGTGTGTCGTTTTGGTCATGAGTCGGATTTTAATGCGATACGATGCATTGTGATATGTAGGTACCCCCATGTGGACTTCGAGACGAAAAGCAAGCGCGTGGCGATGTCGGCACCGGCGAGCGAGGACCAGGTGAGTAGATTTATATCTACGGGGAGAAGTCGGGTGGATGGCGTATAGCACCCCCGCAGTTCGTGGTGATGTATACGAATACGTATACACACACATATGTATATTGGTTATATATTGTTTGAGTATATTGATGATAATATGGATATTTGGTGTTCTTGGATGATTTAGTGTCGCGAAACCCTAGAGTAGTGGTCGCACTACACATGCACACACCAACCCATACTTGCATACTTTCTTCTTTCATTTGTGCTTATACGGGAATATATAGTTATGTGTTCACATGGGTATGGGACTATGTGTTCACATACGGATTTGAGGATGATACTTGGGTTTGAGATGAGTCGATGAGATGGTATTGAGGTTGTGAATTCGGTGATATAGCAGGGTTCGTATTTGAGATACGACATGACGTTGTAGCGGGTCCTTGACGTAGTGTTTCACACACGTCCATGCATACTTAGGCGGTATCAGTATTGTACTTGACGTAGATCAGTACCCCGATCATGATATTTGATAAAGAGGATACCAGGTGAATAGTATGATGGATGTGATATTAACCCTTACCCAGATTTGGGGATGCCGTACGACGGATTTACGTACGAGCTATATTTTGATGATTGATCCGCACTCTTGACTTGGGATGTCTGATTATAGATATGGTATCAGATATGATATTATTGAGGCGGGATCACCGACTAATATATATACAGGTATGTATATGTATCGACTCAGATGTTAGGCGGTTTCCTTACCTGTAGTCCAGCTTGTTAGCTCAGCCCTTTAGTTTAGTTTAGTTATTAGATTAGATTCGATTCTTACCTATTTCAAAAACTAACGAATCGTGGGTATTTTAAAAGACAGCCCAAGGGATCCTACGGATATTTCAAAAGACGTATCTTTTCATAAAACACCGTAGCCCCTATTTTCAAAACCCCATGATTCGTGTTATTTCAAAAGGCACCATTTGTAGGACTTATATTAGATTAATGCAGATTAGTTATAGTTGCGTCTAGTATTCAGCTCCCGCTCATTATTGTGGTTCGCTTCGCATCGCATGCTTATATTATATTTCATACTCCATTATTGATATCATGTTGTTAGGACACCAGCACCATTACCGATGATGCGTATGTACCACGTACACTTACTTGCCGGCTCACACACATTTTCATCGGTAATTGCCATGTCACGTACACCTTAGAAAATATTATTGCTTGACATAGCCTGTTAGCTAATAGTTTAGACATGATATTAGTGTACTTGCCTTATATGTTAGTTTAGACATTGTAGTTATTACCTGCTACTTCATGCATACTGTTATTCATTGTTATGCCGCATTCATGGATTCTCATGCATATATTCACTTTTTACGTGCTATTGAGGTTTTGGATTCGGATTTCCATGAGATTTTCTGGATTTGGGGAAAACCGCAAAACATATACAAACTTCTTCTTTCTCTTTTTAAATTAAAAGCGCGGTTTTTCCCATGATGTATGAGTCGTCCACCATGAGTTTGCTGATGGATTTCGAGACCCGATTCGAGGAGTTGGATGAACCGTTTCGGGTACATGGTGGACCCGGTAAGGTACCCCGGGGCAAGAAGCTCGTGGTGATGACGATGAGCCTGGCAGGGGGAGACTACCTATCGGTGATTTTACCCGACGCGTCGGATATCCGGAGGATACCGTCGTGGTCTTGAGATGGATGGTAGGGGCCGGTCTGGACTGACGGCGCCCTAGATATTGAGTTTGAGACATTGAGATTTCGAGATATCGAGGTACTGAGATTTGATGATACAGGCCAGTCTGGATAGCCGAAGCCTGAGGTTTTGAGACATTGAGAGTTATGTTTTATGTCGATGCTAGACACTGTTGATGCTGATTTCATTTATGATACCTCATTTTAAAAATACAAAGGAAATCTCACTAATTTATGGAAACAGTTTCTTCATTTACATGTATTCTGTTTTCATGCATTCATACCTCATTCATATGATATATTGCTACCTGAGGCACTGACACGGGCACATGAGATCACACTCGGGTTAGATATTACCCTAGCCATTGTTATAGGCTGCATGATATTCATATATTTGAGGATATATTATGATCATTGATCTAGATTGCGTTATTTATGCGATTTCTGTGCGTAGATGTTTTTCTATTCACGAGTTGGCAACTCACCCCCGTTATGCCCCAGTTTCTTGCAGGTTTGCCGTATAGGTTTCATTACGGCTTGCGGGTATAGTTTCCTTCGGGTGATTTGCTAGTAGGTGGGTTTACTTGTATCGTACCCCCCATTATATAACTTGTATATTATTACTCTGTTGTATCTAGAAGTTCCATCAACCAAACATGTATTTATTTCAGAGATAGAGACCAGTGATATTATTCTTTCGACCTTAGAGTCGCGCGTTTTATTTCTGTGGTTTTCTTGTGGTTTTGAGTTTTTGATCCTCGCCGTTGGCGTTGTATATTATATTGCTTGTGTGGTTGTGACCGTCGATTGACGAAGAGCTAGCTCCCGCTTGGGGATGCCTTTTATTGATTTCGTATACTATTCATGTTGTATCCCGTTTGGGAGCCAGTATTTACAAAGGAGACTCTGCCGAAATTTTCGGGAAATATTGATGTTTTTTTTAAAAACCGCTTAATTCGGCTTATGCTATTAAAACTACTTGTTTAAATTGGTTTTCCTTCACTCTACTACTTTTCTTGGTTTGCATTTCTGGGTTTTCGGCTTACTTGGATTACGTACGCCTCGAGACGTTTCGTAGTTTAAGTGCCGGTCATGTTCCGTACTTTCGGGACGTGACACCTCCACTCTAGAGCTTAAATTAATTGATATCCATGCTTTTGATGAGGTGTCTAAAAAAATTGATTTTCACTTGATTGAGGATATTGACGCCGGGAAAATTTTGGATGATGAACCCGTAAATTTGACTGAAATTTTATCTCCAATTCATCATCCCGAGTCATTAAATGTTTCTCCCGAACTTCATATGCGTCTTGATTTTGATGATAATTGCATGGATGAGATAAATTTTGAGGAGAATTATGATGATAGTATTGAGGAGAGTATTGAGGATAGTATTGAGGATGAACCATTTTTGTTTGATGTATCGGATTTTCCAATTCATCCACCCTTCCGAACCATTTTTTTTGATGAACCTTTAACTGTTATACTTCCTAAATCACCCTCCCGAACCTTTGACTGTTATACTTCCTAAATCACCCTCCCTTCTTTCCATCGTTCCAACCACGCAAAAGATCACGCAGGAGGACTGTGAGCTTGAAAGATTTCTCTTCGATCATAGCAGTTTGGACGCCACTAGTGCGTACCTCTTTGAACCTGACACAGTTCTCACAGCCGATAAAGATTATGAGTGCTTCACTTTTTCGGACGATTTTGAAGACTCACCGCCCGAGTTTGAGTCCTTTGAATTTTCAGATGAGTTAGTTGAACCATCAGACTCGGTTGCTTTTAGTCATTTCGAACCATTGATGGAATCTTTCAAGTTCGAGACAGATTACTTAGGTGAGAATAAGACTATCCCTAAATCACTCCCTTTCGTCCTTCCTATCGTTTCGACCACGCAAGACTCCGTCGCGTTTCCATTTTCAATGGAGGGTTTACCAAGTTCGACGTACCCATGCTTTCTTGCGAATCTTGAGGGATTTGACCCCATTTCTCGACGGGTTGATAGATTAGCACAATCGCTTTTAACACATCGGTCATCACAAATTGCGCTAATTTATTCACTCGAATTACACCCTCAAGATCGTACTACACTTCTTTCTCTTTTCCGCCATTCTCCTCCTCCACCGAGACCGTATACCGTTTCTATCTCCACACGGTCTCGTGTGCTTCTCATTTCTTTTCTCTACATTCCATTCTTTCACCAACCCTACCATTATCATGATAGAATTTTTGAATGGTTGGTGTTAACCTTTGGTCTGTGTAAGGCCTTGTTTAGTTTGAGGAGGACCTTGTTGTATATATGTATATATATTTTTGTTTTTCTTTTAACAATAAAAAAAATTGTAAATAAATAAACAGGGGAGTGCCGACATTTTGACCCTCTTGGTGTAGCATGACAGTGAGGACACTGTCAAGTTTAAGTTTGGGGGTATGCTCGGTAAGCCTTCTTCCTTCGCATTCATATGTATATTCTTGCATTTGCATACTTATTTTAAAACCCATAAAAATTGAAAAATTATAAAAATTATAAAAATTGAAAAGTTCAATTTTGGCTATATTTGACTTAAGTTTGACATGACGGTTAACTAGCTAGGAATAACTAGATCCTAGACTTAGTAAATTAAAAACCCTAAAAATAATCTTTCTTAAAATTTAACGGTAGAAAATATATGTATTTGTAGTTTATTTAGAAATAGGCAAATTTCGAGTTGAATTCTTGGGCTAAGTTAAAACAAAGGAAAAGTATTGATATTTTTATTAAAGTATAAGTTTGAAAAATAATTCCTAAGCTTAAGTCTAAATTCTGAAAATATATACCCTACAAAATTGCACAAACACGAACCTTGAAACTTGGACTAGTAGGAGAGACCTTAAAATGCTCTTGTTTCAAGTCCTTAGCACGAAGAAAAATACAAGTGTGAATAAAGAAAAAATGAACACTGGTTTTTGTAATTACTTAAGGCTGCAAAAATAGAAAAATATTTAGCGAGGGTGCTTCATCACCTAGTGCCTTAGACCAACTGGTTTGGGAGTCACTGCTAAAGCCTTAGGTGTTACAAGACTAGAAATTACGCTTTAATGTGCAAACACATCTTGTAATCGGTTGTTGGTACCTCAAGAAGTATTAACGGTCGCATGAAGGATGTGTGAGCAAAATTCATCTAAAAAATGCACCTATTAAGAAGTGCTTTGGTCAACGGACAAGAGTATGATTGCTTGATTTGAATTTCCAAGTGTAGGGGTGATATACACACACACATAGGGGTATGTGATTGGAGTTTAGATAAGAGATAGGAATGAAGAATAGGACTTATATCTTTAATAGAGATGATAAAAATTCCTAAGTTGAGATAGAACCCTAGAAGGAAAACTTAAAAGATGCCGAAAGCTAAGTAGGTCTGCAGAACATATATAATCTTAAGTTAAATAATAAAGAAGCGTGAAGAATACGGGTGGATGATTTATGAGTCGAAGATAATAGAGTTCTTGTTAGAAAACCTAATTGGAGAATAAAAGTTAATAGGCCAAATTGATAGGATTTTGTGGGTAGTATCCGCTGAAAACCCTCAGGAGACAACACTCCTCCTACTAGGGACACCTAGTGGTTTAACGGCTTGTTGCACGAGCTCAGTGCAATCGCGTTTCCCTGCGAAAGTGAGGTTAGGATTTTGTTGAGAATAAAACTAGGTTTGCTCGAGGACGAGCAAAAGATAAGTTTGGGGGTATTTGTTCATATCATAATATTGCATTATTACATTCCCCATTCTTATTCATTTTACAAATAAACAGGTGTTTTTGACCCATTTCTGCTACATAGTTGCAGGTTACAGGTTCTTAGAACAAAAACAGTGAAAACAATGAAAAGACGATGCAAAAGTGAGACTTCGACCAACAAACAGAGAATCTTTATCTTGCCTACAGGTTGAAGAATAAACGAAGATCAATGGACAATTTCACAAAGCACAAAGGCAGACCAAGGTTCAAGACTTCGACACGAAGCAAGCGGTAAAAGTCCACAACTTTATTCACTGTGGAGATTTGGAAGAGAACCAGAAGCCAATCTGAGAAAACAACTGAAGAAAAACCAAGAAAAATGCAACAGGAATCAGCCCAAAGAAAATAAGCCCACAAGGCCCATATACGGCCGCGGAACCACGGCCAAACGTGGGCTTTGACCGGGGAACCGCGGCCATGAAGAGCCCGTATTGATGGAAAAATTCCGAGACGGCTGCGAGCGTTGACTAGGTCTTTTTCTTAGGGGGTATTTTTGTAATAGCAGATGTGCGAGTCGATTGTAACCCTAGGGTTTCTATCCTCTATAAATAGGAACCCTAAATCTTGTATTAGGTCATGCCTCTTCTTGTGCCTCATTTTATATCTAAAATTTAGATCTGTAATTTTCTGCAATGAATGAAGAGAGCATCAAATTAGAGTAAGTTTTCAATTCTTGCCCTAGTTAATTTTATTTCATTGCCCTAGTATAATTTCTTATCTGCCCTAGTTAGATCTTTAATTTTCTGCCCTAGATAGATAGTTTAGAAATGTTTCTCAATTCCCTAATGAGCGAGTAGTCTCCTCGCTTGTTAGGGTTAGCTTTGGGGAAGGCTTGAGAGATGATGATCTCTCACCCCTTTCTTACCCATCACACTTTTTTATAGGACTCCATGTATACATGCGCACACCGCTCCGTATCCTACAAGATAGCGGTGATACCGTAGTATAAAGGCCCGGTTGAGCGTGTTTTCCATGGAGGTTAGGGTAAGGATTAAGAAGGAAGGACAAGAACCTAGAGGAAGAAACACCGTTTCTTCCCGATGGTACTAATCCCCTTTATTAATAATTACCATAACTCCTAAAGAGATCTTAACTTGGGTATAGAAAGCAGTGAGGAAATCTTTGCATTTCCAAACTTAACCTAAACCTAACCCTAGCAAGATTTAGATCTAGATCAACTTAGTTTTTAGGAATAATCAATCCATTCACACCGTTTGGAATTAACTCGTTAGAACAATTAGGAAATTCACAAAATCCCTGTGGAACAACCCGTACTCACCGGCTAGCTACCAAGCGACGCCGTTCTTGATTGCGGTTACTAATTATTCTTTGACGATCAATCAACCCTCGCCAAGAGGCAACTGAGCAGCTTCACTGCTCGGCAATCCTTAGCAGGCCTCCCATGGCCCTTCCAACGGTAAGGATCTAAGCCCTCACCAAGAGGCGGACGAGCAGCTTCCCTGCTCAGCAATTCCTGGATGGTAGCTCCCCTACCCCACAACGCCAGAGATCAAAGCCCTCACCAAGAGGCAGCCGAGCGGCTACCCTGCTCGGCTATCCCTGGCTGGTATCTTCCCCACCCCACAACGCCAGGGATCAAAACCCTCACCAAAAGGCAGCCGAGGGGCTACCCTGATCGGCTATCCCTGGCTGGTAGCTCCTCTACCCTATAATGCCAGGGATCAAAGCCCTCGCCAAGAGGCACCAGGCAGCAACCGTGCTCGGCCATCCTTAAAGATCAAAGCCCTCACCAAGAGGCACCGGGAAGCAACCCTGCTCGGCCATCCTTTGTAGGCCTCTTATGGCCCTTCCCGCGCTAAGGATAAAAAGCCATCGAAAGAAGCAACCGGGCCCGCCCTTGCTTGGTTATCTATGGCTGGTAGCTCCCTTCCCCAACACGCCAGAGATCAAAGCCCTCACCAAGAGGCAGCCGAGCGGCTACCCTGCTCTGCTATCCCTGGCTGGTAGCTACCCAACCACACAACGCCAGGGATCAAAGCTCTCACCAAGAGGCAGCCGAGCGGCTATCCTGCTCGGCTATCCCTGGCTGGTAGCTCCTCTACCCCACAACGCTAGGGATCAAAGCTCTCACCAAGAGGCAGCCGAGTGGCTACCCTGCTCGGCTATCCCTGGCTGGTAGCTCCCTTACCCCACAACGCCAGGGATCAAAGTCTTCACCAAGAGGCACCGGGCAGCAACCCAGCTCGGCCATCCTTAAAGATCAAAAGCCCTCACCAAGAAGAACCGGGCAGCATCCCTGCTCGGCCATCCTTAGTAGGCCTCTTACGGCCCCTCCCGCGCTAAGGATAAAAAGCCCTCGAAAAAGGCAACTGGGCCCGCCCTTGCTCGGTTATCCCTGGCTGGTATCACCCTACCCCAACACACCAGGGATCAAAACCCTCGCTAAGAGGCACCGGGCAGCAACCCTGCTCGGCCATCTTTAAGGATCAAAACCCTCACCAAGAGGCACCGGGCAGCAACCCTGCTCGGCCATCCTTAGCAGGCCTCTTACGGCCCCTCCCGCGCTAAGGATAAAAAGCCCTCACCAAGAGGCACCGGGAAGCAACCCTGCTCGGCCATCCTTAGTAGGTCTCTTACGGCCCCTCCTGCGCTAAGGATAAAAAGTCCTCGAAAGAGGCAACCGGGCCCGCCCTTGCTCGGTTATCCTTGGCTGGTAGCTCCCCTACCCCATAATGCCGGGGATCAATGCCCTCACCAAGAGGCTGCCGAGAGGCTACCCTGCTCGGCTATCCTTGGCTGGTAGCTCCCCTACCCCACAACGCCAGGGATCAAAGCCCTCTCCAAGAGGCAGCCGAGCGGCTACCCTGCTCGGCTATCCCTGGCTGGTAGCTCCCCTACCCCACAATACCGGGGATCAAAGCCCTTGCCAAGAGGCACCGGGCAGCAACCCTGCTCGGTCATCCTTAAGAATCAAAAGCCCTTACCAAGAGGCACCGGACAGCAACCCTGCTCGGCCATCCTTAGTAGGCCTCTTACGGCCCCTCCCGTGCTAAGGATAAAAAGCCCTCGAAAGAGGCAACCGGGCCCGCCCTTGCTCGGTTATCCCTGGCTGGTAGCTCCCTACCCCAACACACCAGGGATCAAAGCCCTCGCCAAGAGGCATCGGGCAGCAACCCTGCTCGGCCATCCTTAAGGATCAAAGCCCTCACCAAGAGGCACCGGTCAGCAACCCTGCTCGGCCATCCTTAGTAGGCCTCTTACGGCCCCTCCCGCGCTAAGGATAAAAAGCCCTCGAAAGAGGCAACCTGGCCCGCCCTTGCTCGGTTATCCCTGGCTGGTAGCTCCCTACCCCAACACACCAGGGATCAAAGACCTCGCCAAGAGGCACCGGGCAGTAACCCTTACCGGCCCATCCTCAAGGATCAAAAGCCCTCGAAAGAGACAACCGGGCCTGCCCTTGCTCGGTTATCCCTGGCCAGTAGCTCCCTACCCCAACACACCATGGATCAAATCTCTCGCCCAGAGGCAACCGAGCAGCTTCACTGCTCGGTCCATCATTAGCAGGCCTTGTACGGCCCCTCCCGCACTAAATATCATGACCTCACCAAGAAGGATATAAGAGTCTACCCTGCTCGGTTATCCGCGGCTGTCAATTCACTACCTTACAACTCCAGGGATTGAAGCCCTCCCCTAGAAGCACCGAGCAGCTACCCTGCTCGGTCTATCATAAACATACCTCTCCGAGCCTTCCACGCTAAGGAACATGACCTCACCAAGAGGTATCCGGTTCTATGTCTAAGCGATCTCCACCTCGGCTTTGGGGCCATGGAGATACCGTCTTCCCGTCGGTCTTCGCAGACTTGGCAAATGATCAAATTCAATTCGACGCATAATCGCTAGACGAAGAACCGACACAACATGAAGGCAGAACTGTGCAAATATAAGTGTTTATCGACAAAAGAAAATACGAGCACAAATACTGCTGCAAAAACAAAAATCTTTATTTACAAAGTCAAAGCTTTTACAAGGATATTGTGGGCTCCCCAGCCTTACAAAATTCCCAGAGGCCTACAGAATACCCGATGCAACAAAAAGAAGTAAAAACAAGAAGACAAGGGGTTTCAGGCCTCAGGGCCGGGCGCAACCCCGGGAAACTCAGCGCCTACCATAGGAGCCTCGGCGTCACCCACGCCGGGTATCTCTTCCCCGACCTCGTCCTTGGGGCCGTCCCCTTGCTCGTCATCCCTGTGAGGATATTCGGCTCGGAGCTCTTTGTCATCGAACTCCGGCATCCGAGCCTTGATGGCGTCGAGGGCCTCGTGCCAGAAGGCGGTGGTGGCTGAGGCTAGGATGGTGTAGAACTGTTCCGACTTCTGGAAGTTCTCCACCGCCTTCACCGCTCTGAGGTCGGCTCGCTTCGACTCCTTTACCGCAGCCTCTAACTCCTTCCGGAAGGTGCTCGCTGACTTCCTCATGGTGCCGACGAGCACCTTGGAGTCCTGAAGCTTGGCCTTGGCGGCCTGGGCGGCCTCGCGGAACCTGTCAACCTCCTGCTTCGAGGCCGCCACCTCCTTCTTTACGGCCGTCGCCTCCTGATTCGCGGCCGCCGCCTCCTGCTTCCCGGTCGCCACCTCGCCCTCAAGGGCAACGACCCTCACCATCGCCGCCTCCAGCTCCCACTTCGAGCTTTCCTCCAGCGAGGAGAGCGCGTCCGCGGCTCGCATCGCCGGTGCTATTTCCTCCTCCTCCATCCAGACGACGAGAGCGACGTGCTGGAGGACCTGAAGAAATCAGAGGGGGTTTAGAAAGAAGAAGGAGCACCAAATCTCGCGAATGATGAGATGCTGAGTGAAAAATCAAGTGAGGTACGAGCACTAACCTGCACGACGTCTTGGGCGATGGACGCCATTTGCGCCTTCAGAGTCCCCCCAGGGAACTTGCTCCCTGACCTCTCCATGTCGGACAGCAAGTTGTCAGCGACGGAGAGTCCCGAGGGCACCTCAAAGTGGAGCTCCCCCTCATCCACCAAGATTGGGAAGGCCGGGGTCCGCGAAACTGTTTGGGGGAACCGCTTAAGAGGCGACGGCGGAGAGCCGCCCTCCATCTCCGAAGCCTGGGCCCCCTGCCCCCGAACTCGCTTCCGGCTCGGAGCTTTGCTGGGCTCCGGGGCACGATCCGCGCTCGAGCGCTGGGATGCGACGGCTGCCGGGTGACCCGGGACCGACGTCGGACGGGATGAGCTGGCCCCTCCAGCCTTCGACCCCTTCTTCGGCTTGCGCATGGCCGCTCGAAGGTGGCTCAAGTCCATAGGTTCTGCACAAGATAAGATACAATGGAGTTAGCAACACAAACAAAAATGAAAATAAATGCAAGCCTAGCAAAACTTCTACAAACTCCTAACTTACTGACGAACTGGATGGGGCTGAGCCCAGCCTAACTTAGGGCCCGCTCAGAAAGCAGCATGTCAGCTCGGGGAATGGGCTCCCACTCCTCCACTCTCACCACGTCGGGATCGTTGGTCGGGCTCCCCCGACAACACCTATCCCTAGACCACTGAGTGGGCAGGGGCCAGTCCTCACCCTCTGGTGGCCCAACAAAGAAAAACTTCTTCTTCCAATCGTGGAAAGAAGAAGGCAGGAAGACGACTCCCGACCCGGGTGCACTCCCCCGTCGTTTTCTAAAGGAAAGGTAAACCCACCTCGGGTTGCCCGCGCAAGTGCCAGGGTGGCCTTTGTAAGTAAGAGAGGAGGCAAGGATGGACAGACCGAAAGGGATCATCTGCAACTTCAAACGGACCAGGAACCCAAGGAGAATCCTCCATGAGTTTGGCACTAGCTGGCCCGGGGCTAACCCAAAGTAATTTAGTGCGCTAACAACCTCCGGAGAGAAGGGCAGGTGCATTTCGGCCCAAAAAGATTCCAGGTACAAGGCTATCTCTTTACCCCGTACCTGATCTACCCTCTCTCCTTCCTCGGCCAAACGAAGAGTGTAGCCATACGGGATATGGAAACGAGCCCAAGCGATAGCAAGCTCGTTCTCATATCTCACCATGGATGGCACTCCAGGGGCGTCTGCCGCCTCCGCTCTGGGATCCGCCCCTGACGCGCGACCCAGGGAAGAGGATCTAACCCTAACTCTCCGAGAAGACTCCGACTCAGTGGAAGAACCCCTAGAATCTACCCCGACGACACCTACATACTCCTCAAAAGAAGACATCTAACCTGATGGAGAAGTCCTCGGGAACGCAGAGATCCGACCTGAAAAGGAGAGTGCCGAGCTAATAAGATCAAGAACGAGGAAAATATGAAGGGAGATGGGCCCTGAAGCGGACCCCACCTCTATTTATAGCCACCGGCGTCCTCATCCAACGGCGACGGTCGACTCCCGCTAAAAACAACTCTTCGCATTCGACGACTATGATCGCTCCACCTGTTGCATGCACGATGGCCGGATCCCATCAGACGCCAGTGGTCTGTGGCCCATCGCGTCAGCCAACCAGCGCCCGACACGTGGTCTGTCGCTTCAGCAAAAGTACGCACTATCCGGCGCACCCTCTTTATTGCAAAGATCTCGCCCTGACTCGCTGGCATCATCCAGAAAATACAACAGAGTACTCGGGGACACACCTGACGATACCTTCGAAAAGGAGTTCACCTCGGGTGACCCGGCAGACCACTCTCGACCTGACCCATCAGATGGTCGGCACGAGAGTAAGGGGCTAATGATGATGCTCGGTATCGGTGATCTCCCAGACCATGACACGTGGAAGATGACGTGTCTCAAAGCTCACGAGAAAGGACCTACAGTGGCCGACCAGGACACTCCTGTGCCCATCCCACAATAAAACACTGGCTCGCCACCGATCCCCCTACACAATTGGCCTCCTCGGCCTCACAGCTTGTCTCCGGGCTACCAAAGAACCAAGATACCTCGGCTCTCCCGCTCATCCGCTAGTTCTCCCGCCGAGGTCATCTTCCTCGGTCTCATCGACCGACCAATGGCACCACTCAGAGGCGCAACCGCTATCCCGCGAATCTCGCCATGCGCGAGATTTCAGCCGGCCACATCCCACGTTCCACGCCATCACGATCCCCCATTAACGAGCCTATCTCGCCATTAATGGGAGATCCCGCTCATCACGCGGGCGTGACGTCGGGAGCGTAACGACCGGCGTGATTCTTGCGCCTGCCCTGCCTGCTGCCACCATTATATAAACCCCACGGTTCAAGTAAGCCATTTTTACTCCACTAAGCCGCTACTCTACTCGGATTTCCTCTCTAACTTGACCGTCGGAGGGTCCTTGGTGGTACAATCACCCTGGGACTTTCTTGCAGGTAGCTCGGCAACCACAACCTCAAACCCATTGAGATCCACACGCTTCAGGAGCCTGCCTCCAGATCCGATATCATCCATCCATCGCCACCATCAGCAGATCAACGGAAGGTAACATCTTGATGCGCGGATCCGCCCCGCGTCAAATAAGAACATCTACTAGCATGTGTTTTCTCACAGAGCAATGTACATCTTTCTTGAGATCTTTTGTTTATATAATAAAGGGACCAATAAAGCATTGCAGAAAAGAAAAAGAATCTTATTCATTCAAAAGGTGCTATAGGCTCCTCAGCCGTACAAAAAAATTATTACAACAGCGGGGGTATGGGGTGCAGAGAGCACTGCTCGTGGTTCTCTGAGGATATTTCCGCCAGCCGAGCCCTCGCGGCGTCTAACCTCTCCCTTCGATGCCCCCCCTCTAGCGTTGGCATCGAGCCTCAATTGGTTGCACTTGTTTCCCCCAATCAGAGCAAAGCTCTGTTCAAATTCCAAGGCGGGAAATAAAGCAACGCTTCTGTTTCCCCCAATCAGAGTAAGGCACTGTTTTAAAAATTCAAATGATAAAAGAAGCAACGCTTCAGATAACTTGCGCTTTGCGCTGCGCGACACGTGTCAGCGCACCTCGCGCAGGTGCGCTAGCGCAGGTGCGCTGCGCTCTGCGCCGCGCGACACGTGTTAGCGCAGGTGCGCTTGCGCCAACTGTGTCAGCACTAAATCAGAATTAAAATTCTAGAAAGATCTTTCTAATCTTGTTAAAACAAGAAGATTATCTTCTGTAAAACAGAGGCCTTAGGATCAAAGATCCAACGGTGGGAAAATATCCCCAGATCAATCAGAGAAAGATCTTTGCAACCAACCTAACAAACTAATTGGCCCTATATAAAGGCCCCTAGACTCCAAGTCTAAATCATACAGAACTCCTCTAAAACTTTGAGAAAAACTCAAAGAGAAGAAAAAGGTAAACCTTTGAAAAGAGAAGAATTTCTTCTAAAAGATCAAAAATCTAAGAACAAGATCAAGGTCTTCAATAAAAGAGATCAAAAAAGATCCAATCACAAGAAATTAAAAGAAGTAATTTACTTCATCCTTAGATCTTTTGATCTATATAAAGGCACGGTTTATAATTGAAAAGAGTTTTCGATTTTGAGACTAAAATGCGGGGTTTATAATTGTTAGGCATGTGATGTCTAAGTAATTCATTTGGTCAGGCATGCGATGTCTGAGGTGGTTGCGGATTCCAACTGTTGTAGTTTTACACTTTCTTTTCTGTGACCGTAAGTGTAATATGTGATATCGCCGGTTTCGTTGCTATATGTCAACGACAATTGGGATGCGCATGTTTACTTACGTTGATGACATGTGATGTTATGTGTTGCTGGATATGTTATATTGGATCGTCGTGTTTGAATAGCCGGGGGTTTTTATGTGAGATGAGTGTTTTTCATTTTCATTCATGTAAAAACTTGTATGTAATATTCTTTTATTGGGGCGCTTCCAGGTTGCGGAAGTTGTCACCTTTTGTATATTATTTACTTTTCCGCACTAGGATAGACCCAAGGAGGGAAGCACAAGTAACCGGGTTCTGGAGTCCAGTGGGAGACCAACTCGAGGAGTCGAGTCCGGGTCTCCTAACTCCAGAATTTGTAGGGTTGCTTGCCGCTCTCGTAGGGGTCTAGGGGTGTGGGTTTGGCTATTCATCGCGACCGTGGAATTCGTGTTTTATACTGGCTCGTATTGAAAACACAGACGTCCTAGTATATCCAATATTTCATATGATTCTTCTGCTGCGATATCTGTGATGTGATCATGTGATGTTCTATGATAGATACTGTATATATAGTATATATGATATATTATATAGACGTTACTTATGTTTTACACCCGCGCTAGCCCTGCCCTGCTCTGCCGTTAGTTACCTAACCTAACGGTGCACGAGGGGACATCGAGGCGAATGCGGATGGCATAAGTGTACGTCGTATTTATCTGTGATGTTTAGGTATTTACATGATGGGACTTCATTAATGTGATTAATGAAATAAAGAAACCTAAGATGTTGTAGAATCGAATTTCAAAATAAAACTGGTAGCAACAGTTCTTGCTTTGCACAGCGGTATATACGATATATCCTGCACCTTATTTGATGAGGAAAGGACCGAGATCCCTTCACCGGGAGTGACTCCTTTAGCAATAACTGGCAGATGCTACACACTCGGTTTGTCTTTTGATTGCTTTTAAGTGTTTTTGCTTTGCACAGTGATATATATGATATATCCCGCACCTCATTCGACGAGGAAAGGACCGACGATCCCTTCACCGGGAGTGACTCCTTTAGCAAAACTAGAAAAGCCTCAAAAACACTCCATTTCAAAATTCATTTGATTCTACAACGATATAAAGTTCATTACGCAAAGGGTTTCCTTAAAAACCTGACGTAGCCCTCCATCATTTCAGGTAAGTAATAGTTAGTATTCGTGCTGCGTTTTTTGACTCAGTCAAGGCGTAGTGTGCGGTAGCTGATTACTATTTATCTGTTTATGCATATGATGCAGATTGGATTAGGGTAGTCGTGCGGCCTTGTTGACTCAGTCAAGGGTCGTGCGGGTGGGTTTAATTCAATCAGGAAATGACGGGTTGAACTTTACTTGCGGTCTATGGTTTGTTGACTCAGTCAAGGTCATAGATCGCTTGGGGCAAAATATTATCGGGAATTTCAAGTGTTGAAATTTGCAATGAGATTGCATACCTTCTATGAGATAGTTGGATCCCGATACCCGCTGCGAGTAAGAGTTACTCCTGGGAGAGTTTTATACATTACAATTAGCCGATCAAGTAGGTGTCTAGAAAGGTGTTAACGAGGTTACGCCTCTTGGAAAACGAGGTTTACATTAATTAGGTTCGTGCGAAAGCACGGGGGACCTCCCTCAAAGTACCGACACTGGCCTGGCTGAAAGATTGGCGAACTTGTAGTGTGTAATTAATCCCGGCTAGTCTTTCCTTTTAGGGTTTGAAGGAAGATTTGATAAAAAGCAGTGGGAGCCATCCTGATTAGATAAAATAATAACCAATCTATTCTTGAAAGAGCGCACGCTGAGTGTTTTCTTCTCTCTCTCTCCAGGTAGCGACCATATCACGCCTTAATCAAGATAATAATACGGAATATTGACCGAACCCGCTTGTTATACTGAGCTGGGGAACGTTGGTCCCGCTCCAACTTATAATTGTTATAAGACAGAGCAGGAAATTGGGGATTACCAGAATTCCCGTGCAGCCCAAACGAAGAGAGTGCATACTGATGCATCATCTTCGGGTGTGTTCATTACAGAGAACTGTTTCTCAGTATCCTCTACGTCCTGGGTATGTGATACCAGATCATGATCCCAGATATGTAATTTGTTACATAGGGCTACAGAAAGGTAGAGAACTGAGAACGGGTGATAAGTTTCATGAGGCAGAAAATGGGGCAAGAGTTGCAGCCAAGTCTGTTGGTCACTGTCACCCTGTATTACCAATACATTGATTCTGAACGAATGTTGTTAGATACCGAACCTGATATACAAAATCATATCTATCTCTTTATTAGTAAAGAAATGATAAAATTTTGTATTGTTGGATAATTTTTTGAACATTTCCTATATCAAAAGTTGATCGGTTCAGGCACGTTATCTAAAAGCATTGCTGTTCTAAATCAAACTACAGTTCTTAGTATACGGAACACACAAAAGAGGAAGAGTTCAGAAATGAACGAATCCTTCTTGAGGTATTGTAGATTAGGTCAGATCAATGCGACCCGACTGGCTAGAGTTACATATAGATGTATATTTAAATTAGTTTGAATTTACATCTTGTGAAACTCGCCAGTCATGTCACAAAGATAAGATGACCATAGCCCTGTTTACTGGAAATAGAGAAAGAGTTGATGAACTCTTGGGATGATACATGTTGATGTATGTAAGGTCCCCTATCTACACATGCCAGGACTGGTTCTTTGTACTTCATTACATTCTCTGATAATCTCTCAAGATTCAGACATATGTTCCTGTTGAAACATGAGTCCGAGCCTTTTGAGATATTCACAGAATATAAGCGAGAAGTAGAGAACCAAAATACGGGTAAAAGTATTATGTCCTTTGATGCGATCAAGGAGGAGAATACTTGTGCACGGAATTCCTGGACTGTTCTAAAGGAGAATGAGATTCTCTCTCAGCATTACTCCTCTGAATACACCATAGAACGATGGTATATCGGGGCGGAGCAATAACACCCTATATGATAAGGTATGCTCTATGATGAGTACTACTGAGTTACCCATTTCCTTTTGGGTGTTATGCGCTTGAGAAGCTGCATACATATTGAATAGGGTTCAAATCAAATCTGTTGCCTACCACTTCATATGTGATATGGAAAAGGACGAGCCCATTTCTTAAGTTAGTTAAGATTTCGGGTTGTCCGGCCTATGTCTGAAAAGCAAAATCCGGACAAGCTCGAGGCAAGGTCAGTCATGTAGAACTGGAAATGTTCCTGCTATACAAAACTGCAGCTGAAGATTTGACAGAACCAAAGGATTCAATAATTACCAATGAACCTCAGCCTCTCCGCCGATCTAGTAGGGTTCCTCACCCACCTGAGAGATACTTCGGTTTCTCTATGACAGTGGGAGCGAGGATTGCATCATGAGATGATGACCCAACTAGTTTCGAGCTGGCCATCGAGAGTAAGACTCTGTAAGAATGGCTGGATGCTTAGTGATCTGAGATGGAATCCATATACACCAACAAAGTATGGACTTTGGATGTTATATCTGAAGGGTTAAATCCCCATCAGGAGCAAGTATATCTTGAGAAGATTACTAGGTGTAGATGGAAAAGTTCAGACTTTCAAAGCTAGACTTGCTAAAGGTTTGCATCATTGACCAGGTGTGGATCATGAGGAAACCTTTTTCTAAGGAGCTATGCTTAAGTCCATCCAGATCCTACTTGCCACGGCTACATACCATGACTACGATATCTGGTGGTTGGGTGTCATGACTGCTTTTCTAAATGATATTTTAGAAGAGCGCGTCTATAAGTACACAGCCAGAGGGCTTCGTAGACAGTGGGAGCAGCGGAAACGTGTGCAAGATGCTTTATAGGATTAAAGCAGGCATCGCGGAGTTGGAACATCTGTTTTGATGGATTAGTCAAAGAAGTTGACATCATCAAAATGGTAGATGAACCTTGTATAAACAAGAAGGTAGTAGGGAGTATGGTGACGATCCTCGTAGAGTACGTGGATGACATACTCTTGATAGGGAAGGGGTTTCCTATGCTACGCTCAATCAATCTCCTCTTATCACTATGATTCTCCATATAGGATCAAAATGATACCTCCTAAATCCTGAGTTTTGGATCTATGAGATAGATTTAATTGGATGTTAGGATTCTCACTAGTTGTAGTGAGATGGTATCAATCGATCCTGGGGAGAATCACTGGAAGGGTTCCAGAGTAATAAAGACGACTGAATGTCAGTCACAGGCATTGTCTTTACCCTCAGTGGAGGGACGGTATGTTGGAAAAATTCCAAGCTAGATACTGTGGCATACTAGACGATAAAGGCTGGATACATCGCTACTTAAGATGTTACCAAAGAGACAGTCTGGGTGTATATTAGTTCATGAGATGAACTTAGTTCCTCCCATTGTGTGACAATGGAGTTGTGGCTTATGCCAAGGAACGCCGGTCCCATCAGTGATCCAGATATATTCTAAGGCAGTATCACCTGATCAAGGAGATGGTTAATCTCCAGGGGATCGAGGTTAGGAGAGTAAACTCAGAGGACAACACAGCGGATCCACTCACAAAGGCCTGTTCCCAGAGAGAGACTTTTATGGGATGGTTGAGTATGAGATACTGCAACCACTGCTACAGATGGCCCTAGTGCAAGTGGGAGATTGTTAGTTATATGTATGCCCTAGAGGCCATTACTGTACATAGGATATATATTGTAGTGGATGCTGGGACATATATAGGGAAGACTTTCTTGCTCGACATGATAGTATGCTATCTAGTTACCCTTTACCTTAACGTGTATGCTGATTGTCTCTCTGTTACATGTTGGTAAAGCCCTTAGGATCTGTACTTGACTACCTGGACTATGATGCGGATCATACTAGTGGGGACATGGTAGTCCATAAGTACATCCTTCACAGTCCCTAGTCGTGGGTATATCGAGACGGGGCATCGATATACCAGAGTAGACTAGCGTATACCTTCTCGACCCATACAGATGGGCGATGGATGATCCCATATCCATTGGTGTTTGACATCAGAGATGATATACGGGTGCTCAGTAGAGACTGGGTACACTGGACGGACTCGCCGAGAACTCCCAGATGGTATTATACCTCACGTCAGATGGCAGTTCTCTGGTGACACTGGTACAGAGTAGTCTGTTGACCCGAGATCGTCATAGAGTCTTGTGTGGTTCCCACTGTGCTTTGATTTCCATCTTACCACGTCTAAGAGGGCGTGCAAAACGGTGGTTTTTGGGTACAGTCCCGAGTCACATGGAGGCAATGAGCGATAGGAGGGGATTCGTCTCTCCCGGTATAGGGAGTTGATGTTGCGCTGTGTTTGATTGGCTATAACAGGAAATCCCTGGCCAGGGTTGCTGAGATTTACTGGTAAGTGTTACCAGTAGTTTCTCGAATTGTTATAGACCTCATATCGACACGACTTATCGAGCTATTGGGGTCTGACGTTTACCACCCCTAGACGAGATATGCGACATATCAGACGATCAGACCGGACTGTACGGTAGTGTTACTGGTTGGATTCACTGGAGTGTGAGCGGGCTTGCTCGTCGATCTTCAGATCGCTCAATACCCGGGTGGCCGTTACGTTTAGCAGACCGCTTGCGGCTTGTGGGTGTTTGATATGATCATCACCTGCTGCCGGCGTATTGACGAGTCTTTAGAGTCCTACACAGAGATTTCCTGGCTCAAGCGAAACGAAATAAGAGCGCATATGAGATATGCGCGGGACCGAGAATAATGCGTGTATGTGATACCGTATTTCATTCTCGCGATCAATGCGTCGAATGGTTGTATGCGATATAACCTAGTTATCGATTCAAGCGTTGATTCGATAAGCCGATACATTGGATACTAGTCGGTTATATGCGATATGACCGGATCGTTAAATCAAGTGTTGATTTAATGATTTAATGCATAATAATATATTTGATATATTACTTAGCATTAACTAGTATCGGTTCACTTTAAATGGATTTTCTCGCTCAGATGTGCGCATTGCATATGCGATATGATTTGTGCACTTGCTTGTATCATATTTGATGGTGCATGCAAAAATGGTTAAGTATAAAGAATTAAACCATGGTTAAAGGAATGGTTAGGGTTTATTATTTATTATTCATTTATCTTATTTAATTATCTATTTATTTTTGATAAATGAATAAATGAAAAGATAATGAGGAAAATGGTTGCTTTCTTTTGATCATTCATGAATCTTCATGAAGACTTTGACCATTTTGTCTCATGCTTAACCCTAACCACTTCTATTAACTCAAGTTAATTCTCTACACCTAACCATGGTGAGAATTATGATAAGAATGGATTTTTCCTTTTATTTTAAATCTTATCATAATATTTATCTTCTTCTTGCTCTTCTTCTTCTTCATGAAGAAGCTTGTCTTCATCAATGGCATATTGAGCATATGAGTGAGAAATCCAATTCTAAAGTCTACCCACTTCCTATTTCTTCATTCTCTACCTCTTGCCAAGTAGTAGAGTGTGTTTCCTTCACAAGTGAGCATGGCTTGGTGAAGGTGGAGCTTGATCTAGTGATGCTTCGACGTAGATCATCTTCGGCATGGACATCGACGACCTAGCTCGCTTTTTCTCCGACGAAGCCGACTCTAGAGCCCGGATTCCTTTTGGACAGCGGAGACGACTTCGCTGCGGAGCTATGGAGGTGGAGCACCGGATCTACAAAGGTTGTATTTCCGATATCCCATTAGTTAAGTTGTTAACTAGTTAGCTTTTTCGCCTAGTTTTCTAGCAAACGATCCGTAGTCGGGTCTCTCGGCACCTAGAATTTTTGAAAATGGCATGTTCGATGCCTTGTGAGACCTCATTAGTGTGCCTAGGAACCCTACAGTGGTATCAGAGCCTAGCTAGAGCCTTAGGCGAAGTCTAGACGGAATTTGATGCCCGAACGAACCCGAAACCAACCCGGCAAATTGCTCTCTGGACGATTTATGAAATCTGGTCTTTTTCAAAATTAAAAATATGTAGAAATATCAGCAGGAATTTCTATGGGTTACTGTAAAATTTTTACGCCTAATTCCATCATTGCGCCGCGGATCCGCGGCACGAGCATGGCTCGTGCGGCGGTTCCGCGGCAGTATTGTCTTATGTGGCGTAGAATTTTCCATAGTAATTCATTGTTTCAGGTGCTGAGTTATCTGGGTATTTTGAAAATTTATTCCAGAGTTTTATTTTCTGGGTTGATTTGGGGATTCGGTGTTTCGATCGGGGTATCAAATTTTGTCTATGTGGCATTCTGGATAAATTTTAGAATATGTTAAAAAGTTCGACCGGATATAAATACCCAATTTTTCCCCTGTCGGGAAATTTCCAAGTGTTGGATTTTTCCGTAGTTTAACGACGTTCTAAGTAGTGCAAGTAACGCGATGGTCCCTCTAGAAGACAACAAACCTTAACTCGATTATGTGACCGTCTTGAACTGCCCTTTGAACCTTCGGGTTTGGGGCAGTACGGCGTGCCACATGTGAGGCGTTGGCATGACCCTTCTACGGCTGGACCGTCAGTACTGAGGCACGAACTGAATGTTGTTAGACTTATTTCATGTGTTGATCTGTATCGGGAAAACTTGGGTGTTCGATTGTTCGATCGGAAAGTTTGACATTTTCTATTTATCCGGAATGGGATACAATAATTGGAATTCACAAATAGTTATGAGATAACTGAATGAATGTTATAAACATAGAACTTTAGTATCACTTGATCGGTTGCCACGGAATTTTGATGTGATCAAAAGTCCGTCGCAATCACGTAGCGTACGCAGATACTCGCCGGGTAAACTTAATAGACAGCCTCACCCCATAGCCCCGACCAAGTGACTGTAGGAGAACCCCGTCGCCGAAAGCATCCGTTCGGGTGCTCGCGGCAGTGGTGTTCCGCCTTGGTGCACTTCGTCGACGGTATCGGGGGTGCGGCCGCCTACTGAAGTTTGCGACGAATATTCGATCAGGATGTCGGGAATCTTGTTGAATTGCCCGACTTGATATTGAAAAGAGTTTTCGATTTTGAGACTAAAATGCGGGGTTTATAATTGTTAGGCATGTGATGTCTAAGTAATTCATTTGGTCAGGCATGCGATGTCTGAGGTGGTTGCGGATTCCAACTGTTGTAGTTTTACACTTTCTTTTCTGTGACCGTAAGTGTAATATGTGATATCGCCGGTTTCGTTGCTATATGTCAACGACAATTGGGATGCGCATGTTTACTTACGTTGATGACATGTGATGTTATGTGTTGCTGGATATGTTATATTGGATCGTCGTGTTTGAATAGCCGGGGGTTTTTATGTGAGATGAGTGTTTTTCATTTTCATTCATGTAAAAACTTGTATGTAATATTCTTTTATTGGGGCGCTTCCAGGTTGCGGAAGTTGTCACCTTTTGTATATTATTTACTTTTCCGCACTAGGATAGACCCAAGGAGGGGAGCACAAGTAACCGGGTTCTGGAGTCCAGTGGGAGACCAACTCGAGGAGTCGAGTCCGGGTCTCCTAACTCCAGAATTTGTAGGGTTGCTTGCCGCTCTCGTAGGGGTCTAGGGGTGTGGGTTTGGGTATTCATCGCGACCGTGGAATCCGTGTTTTATACTGGCTCGTATTGAAAACACGGACGTCCTAGTATATCCAATATTTCATATGATTCTTCTGCTGCGATATCTGTGATGTGATCATGTGATGTTCTATGATAGATACTGTATATATAGTATATATGATATATTATATAGACGTTACTTATGTTTTACACCCGCGCTAGCCCTGCCCTGCTCTGCCGTTAGTTACCTAACCTAACGGTGCACGAGGGGACATCGAGGCGAATGCGGATGGCATAAGTGTACGTCGTATTTATCTGTGATGTTTAGGTATTTACATGATGGGACTTCATTAATGTGATTAATGAAATAAAGAAACCTAAGATGTTGTAGAATCGAATTTCAAAATAAAACTGGTAGCAACAGTTCTTGCTTTGCACAGCGGTATATACGATATATCCTGCACCTTATTCGATGAGGAAAGGACCGAGATCCCTTCACCGGGAGTGACTCCTTTAGCAATAACTGGCAGATGCTACACACTCGGTTTGTCTTTTGATTGCTTTTAAGTGTTTTTGCTTTGCACAGTGATATATATGATATATCCCGCACCTCATTCGACGAGGAAAGGACCGACGATCCCTTCACCGGGAGTGACTCCTTTAGCAAAACTAGAAAAGCCTCAAAAACACTCCATTTCAAAATTCATTTGATTCTACAACGATATAAAGTTCATTACGCAAAGGGTTTCCTTAAAAACCTGACGTAGCCCTCTATCATTTCAGGTAAGTAATAGTTAGTATTCGTGCTGCGTTTTTTGACTCAGTCAAGGCGTAGTGTGCGGTAGATGATTACTATTTATCTGTTTATGCATATGATGCAGATTGGATTAGGGTAGTCGTGCGGCCTTGTTGACTCAGTCAAGGGTCGTGCGGGTGGGTTTAATTCAATCAGGAAATGACGGGTTGAACTTTACTTGCGGTCTATGGTTTGTTGACTCAGTCAAGGTCATAGATCGCTTGGGGCAAAATATTATCGGGAATTTCAAGTGTTGAAATTTGCAATGAGATTGCATACCTTCTATGAGATAGTTGGATCCTGATACCCGCTGCGAGTAAGAGTTACTCCTGGGAGAGTTTTATACATTACAATTAGCCGATCAAGTAGGTGTCTAGAAAGGTGTTAACGAGGTTACGCCTCTGGGAAAACGAGGTTTACATTAATTAGGTTCGTGCGAAAGCACGGGGGACCTCCCTCAAAGTACCGACACTGGCCTGGCTGAAAGATTGGCGAACTTGTAGTATGTAATTAATCCCGGCTAGTCTTTCCTTTTAGGGTTTGAAGGAAGATTTGATAAAAAGCAGTGGGAGCCATCCTGATTAGATAAAATAATAACCAATCTATTCTTGAAAGAGCGCACGCTGAGTGTTTTCTTCTCTCTCTCCAGGTAGCGACCATATCACGCCTTAATCAAGATAATAATACGGAATATTGACCGAACCCGCTTGTTATACTGAGCTGGGGAACGTTGGTCCCGCTCCAACTTATAATTGTTATAAGACAGAGCAGGAAATTGGGGATTACCAGAATTCCCGTGCAGCCCAAACGAAGAGAGTGCATACTGATGCATCATCTTCGGGTGTGTTCATTACAGAGAACTGTTTCTCAGTATCCTCTACGTCCTGGGTATGTGATACCAGATCATGATCCCAGATATGTAATTTGTTACATAGGGCTACAGAAAGGTAGAGAACTGAGAACGGGTGATAAGTTTCATGAGGCAGAAAACGGGGCAAGAGTTGCAGCCAAGTCTGTTGGTCACTGTCACCCTGTATTACCAATACATTGATTCTGAACGAATGTTGTTAGATACTGAACCTGATATACAAAATCATATCTATCTCTTTATTAGTAAAGAAATGATAAAATTTTGTATTGTTGGATAATGTTTTGAACATTTCCTATATCAAAAGTTGATCGGTTCAGGCACGTTATCTAAAAGCATTGCTGTTCTAAATCAAACTACAGTTCTTAGTATACGGAACACACACAAGAGGAAGAGTTCAGAAATGAACGAATCCTTCTTGAGGTATTGTAGATTAGGTCAGATCAATGCGACCCGACTGGCTAGAGTTACATATAGATGTATATTTAAATTAGTTTGAATTTACATCTTGTAAAACTCGCCAGTCATGTCACAAAGATAAGATGACCATAGCCCTGTTTACTGGAAATAGAGAAAGAGTAGATGAACTCTTGGGAAGATACATGTTGATGTATGTAAGGTCCCCTATCTACACATGCCAGGACTGGTTCTTTGTACTTCATTACATTCTCTGATAATCTCTCAAGATTCAGACATATGTTCCTGTTGAAACATGAGTCCGAGCCTTTTGAGATATTCACAGAATATAAGCGAGAAGTAGAGAACCAAAATACGGGTAAAAGTATTATGTCCTTTGATGCGATCAAGGAGGAGAATACTTGTGCACGGAATTCCTGGACTGTTCTAAAGGAGAATGAGATTCTCTCTCAGCATTACTCCTCTGAATACACCATAGAACGATGGTATATCGGGGCGGAGCAATAACACCCTATATGATAAGGTATGCTCTATGATGAGTACTACTGAGTTACCCATTTCCTTTTGGGTGTTATGCGCTTGAGAAGCTGCATACATATTGAATAGGGTTCAAATCAAATCTGTTGCCTACCACTTCATATGTGATATGGAAAAGGACGAGCCCATTTCTTAAGTTAGTTAAGATTTCGGGTTGTCCGGCCTATGTCTGAAAAGCAAAATCCGGACAAGCTCGAGGCAAGGTCAGTCATGTAGAACTGGAAATGTTCCTGCTATACAAAACTGCAGCTGAAGATTTGACAGAACCAAAGGATTCAATAATTACCAATGAACCTCAGCCTCTCCGCCGATCTAGTAGGGTTCCTCACCCACCTGAGAGATACTTCGGTTTCTCTATGACAGTGGGAGCGAGGATTGCATCATGAGATGATGACCCAACTAGTTTCGAGCTGGTCATCGAGAGTAAGACTCTGTAAGAATGGCTGGATGCTTAGTGATCTGAGATGGAATCCATATACACCAACAAAGTATGGACTTTGGATGTTATATCTGAAGGGTTAAATCCCCATCAGGAGCAAGTATATCTTGAGAAGATTACTAGGTGTAGATGGAAAAGTTCAGACTTTCAAAGCTAGACTTGCTAAAGGTTTGCATCATTGACCAGGTGTGGATCATGAGGAAACCTTTTTCTAAGGAGCTATGCTTAAGTCCATCCAGATCCTACTTGCCACGGCTACATACCATGACTACGATATCTGGTGGTTGGGTGTCATGACTGCTTTTCTAAATGATGTTTTAGAAGAGTGCGTCTATAAGTACACAGCCAGAGGGCTTCGTAGACAGTGGGAGCAGCGGAAACGTGTGCAAGATGCTTTATAGGATTAAAGCAGGCATCGCGGAGTTGGAACATCTGTTTTGATGGATTAGTCAAAGAAGTTGACATCATCAAAATGGTAGATGAACCTTGTATAAACAAGAAGGTAGTAGGGAGTATGGTGACGATCCTCGTAGAGTACGTGGATGACATACTCTTGATAGGGAAGGGGTTTCCTATGCTACGCTCAATCAATCTCCGCTTATCACTATGATTCTCCATATAGGATCAAAATGATACCTCCTAAATCCTGAGTTTTGGATCTATGAGATAGATTTAATTGGATGTTAGGATTCTCACTAGTTGTAGTGAGATGGTATCAATCGATCCTGGGGAGAATCACTGGAAGGGTTCCAGAGTAATAAAGACGACTGAATGTCAGTCACAGGCATTGTCTTTACCCTCAGTGGAGGGACGGTATGTTGGAAAAATTCCAAGCTAGATACTGTGGCATACTAGACGATAAAGGCTGGATACATCGCTACTTAAGATGTTACCAAAGAGACAGTCTGGGTGTATATTAGTTCATGAGATGAACTTAGTTCCTCCCATTGTGTGACAATGGAGTTGTGGCTTATGCCAAGGAACGCCGGTCCCATCAGTGATCCAGATATATTCTAAGGCAGTATCACCTGATCAAGGAGATGGTTAATCTCCAGGGGATCGAGGTTAGGAGAGTAGACTCAGAGGACAACACAGCGGATCCACTCACAAAGGCCTGTTCCCAGAGAGAGACTTTTATGGGATGGTTGAGTATGAGATACTGCAACCACTGCTACAGATGGCCCTAGTGCAAGTGGGAGATTGTTAGTTATATGTATGCCCTAGAGGCCATTACTGTACATAGGATATATATTGTAGTGGATGCTGGGACATATATAGGGAGGACTTTCTTGCTCGACATGATAGTATGCTATCAAGTTACCCTTTACCTTAACGTGTATGCTGATTGTCTCTCTGTTACATGTTGGTAAAGCCCTTAGGATCTGTACTTGACTACCTGGACTATGATGCGGATCATACTAGTGGGGACATGGTAGTCCATAAGTACATCCTTCACAGTCCCTAGTCGTGGGTATATCGAGACGGGGCATCGATATACCAGAGTAGACTAGCGTATACCTTCTCGACCCATACAGATGGGCGATGGATGATCCCATATCCATTGGTGTTTGACATCAGAGATGATATACGGGTGCTCAGTAGAGACTGGGTACACTGGACGGACTCACCGAGAACTCCCAGATGGTATTATACCTCACGTCAGATGGCAGTTCTCTGGTGACACTGGTACAGAGTAGTCTGTTGACCCGAGATCGTCATAGAGTCTTGTGTTGTTCCCACTGTGCTTTGATTTCCATCTTACCACGTCCAAGAGGGCGTGCAAAACGGTGGTTTTTGGGTACAGTCCCGAGTCACATGGAGGCAATGAGCGATAGGAGGGGATTCGTCTCTCCCGGTATAGGGAGTTGATGTTGCGCTGTGTTCGATTGGCTATAACAGGAAATCCCTGGCCAGGGATGCTGAGATTTACTGGTAAGTGTTACCAGTAGTTTCTCGAATTGTTATAGACCTCATATCGACACGACTTATCGAGCTATTGGGGTCTGACGTTTACCACCCCTAGACGAGATATGCGACATATCAGACGATCAGACCGGACTGTACGGTAGTGTTACTGGTTGGATTCACTGGAGTGTGAGAGGGCTTGCTCGTCGATCTTCAGATCGCTCAATACCCGGGTGGCCGTTACGTTTAGCAGACCGCTTGCGGCTTGTGGGTGTTTGATATGATCATCACCCGCTGCCGGCGTATTGACGAGTCTTTAGAGTCCTACACAGAGATTTCCTGGCTCAAGCGAAACGAAATAAGAGCGCATATGAGATATGCGCGGGACCGAGAATAATGCGTGTATGTGATACCGTATTTCATTCTCGCGATCAATGCGTCGAATGGTTGTATGCGATATAACCTAGTTATCGATTCAAGCGTTGATTCGATAAGCCGATACATTGGATACTAGTCGGTTATATGCGATATGACCGGATCGTTAAATCAAGTGTTGATTTAATGATTTAATGCATAATAATATATTTGATATATTACTTAGCATTAACTAGTATCGGTTCACTTTAAATGGATTTTCTCGCTCAGATGTGCGCATTGCATATGCGATATGATTTGTGCACTTGCTTGTATCATATTTGATGGTGCATGCAAAAATGGTTAAGTATAAAGAATTAAACCTTGGTTAAAGGAATGGTTAGGGTTTATTATTTATTATTCATTTATCTTATTTAATTATCTATTTATTTTTGATAAATGAATAAATGAAAAGATAATGAGGAAAATTGTTGCTTTCTTTTGATCATTCATGAATCTTCATGAAGACTTTGACCATTTTGTCTCATGCTTAACCCTAACCACTTCTATTAACTCAAGTTAATTCTCTACACCTAACCATGGTGAGAATTATGATAAGAATGGATTTTTCCTTTTATTTTAAATCTTATCATAATATTTATCTTCTTCTTGCTCTTCTTCTTCTTCATGAAGAAGCTTGTCTTCATCAATGGCATATTGAGCATATGAGTGAGAAATCCAATTCTAAAGTCTACCCACTTCCTATTTCTTCATTCTCTACCTCTTGCCAAGTAGTAGAGTGTGTTTCCTTCACAAGTGAGCATGGCTTGGTGAAGGTGGAGCTTGATCTAGTGATGCTTCGACGTAGATCATCTTCGGCATGGACATCGACGACCTAGCTCGCTTTTTCTCCGACGAAGCCGACTCTAGAGCCCGGATTCCTTTTGGACAGCGGAGACGACTTCGCTGCGGAGCTATGGAGGTGGAGCACCGGATCTACAAAGGTTGTATTTCCGATATCCCATTAGTTAAGTTGTTAACTAGTTAGCTTTTTCGCCTAGTTTTCTAGCAAACGATCTGTAGTCGGGTCTCTCGGCACCTAGAATTTTTGAAAATGGCATGTTTGATGCCTTGTGAGACCTCATTAGTGTGCCTAGGAACCCTACAGTGGTATCAGAGCCTAGCTAGAGCCTTAGGCGAAGTCTAGACGGAATTTGATGCCCGAACGAACCCGAAACCAACCCGGCAAATTGCTCTCTGGACGATTTATGAAATCTGGTCTTTTTCAAAATTAAAAATATGTAGAAATATCAGCAGGAATTTCTATGGGTTGCTGTAAAAATTTTACGCCTAATTCCATCATTGCGCCGCGGATCCGCGGCACGAGCATGGCTCGTGCGGCGGTTCCGCGGCAGTATTGTCTTATGTGGCGTAGAATTTTCCACAGTAATTCATTGTTTCAGGTGCTGAGTTATCTGGGTATTTTGAAAATTTATTCCAGAGTTTTATTTTCTGGGTTGATTTGGGGATTCGGTGTTTCGATCGGGGTATCAAATTTTGTCTATGTGGCATTCTGGATAAATTTTAGAATATGTTAAAAAGTTCGACCGGATATAAATACCCAATTTTTCCCCTATCGGGAAATTTCCAAGTGTTGGATTTTTCCGTAGTTTAACGACGTTCTAAGCAGTGCAAGTAACGCGATGGTCCCTCTAGAAGACAACAAACCTTAACTCGATTATGTGACCGTCTTGAACTGCCCTTTGAACCTTCGGGTTTGGGGCAGTACGGCGTGCCACATGTGAGGCGTTGGCATGACCCTTCTACGGCTGGACCGTCAGTACTGAGGCACGAACTGAATGTTGTTAGACTTATTTCATGTGTTGATCTGTATCGGGAAAACTTGGGTGTTCGATTGTTCGATCGGAAAGTTTGACATTTTCTATTTATCCTGAATGGGATACAATAATTGGAATTCACAAATAGTTATGAGATAACTGAATGAATGTTATAAACATAGCACTTTAGTCTCACTTGATCGGTTGCCACGGAATTTTGATGTGATCAAAAGTCCGTCGCAATCACGTAGCGTACGCGGATACTCGCCGGGTAAACTTAATAGACAGCCTCATCCCATAGCCCCGACCAAGTGACTGTAGGAGAACCCCGTCGCCGAAAGCATCCGTTCGGGTGCTCGCGGCAGTGGTGTTCCGCCTTGGTGCACTTCGTCGACGGTATCGGGGGTGCGGCCGCCTACTGAAGTTTGCGACGAGTATTCGATCAGGATGTCGGGAATCTTGTTGAATTGCCCGACTTGATATTGAAAAGAGTTTTCGATTTTGATACTAAAATGCGGGGTTTATAATTGTTAGGCATGTGATGTCTAAGTAATTCATTTGGTCAGGCATGCGATGTCTGAGGTGGTTGCGGATTCCAACTGTTGTAGTTTTACATTTTCTTTTCTGTGACCGTAAGTGTAATATGTGATATCGCCGGTTTCGTTGCTATATGTCAACGACAATTGGGATGCGCATGTTTACTTACGTTGATGACATGTGATGTTATGTGTTGCTGGATATGTTATATTGGATCGTCGTGTTTGAATAGCCGGGTTTTTTTATGTGAGATGAGTGTTTTTCATTTTCATTCATGTAAAAACTTGTATGTAATATTCTTTTATTGGGGCGCTTCCAGGTTGCGGAAGTTGTCACCTTTTGTATATTATTTACTTTTCCGCACTAGGATAGACCCAAGGAGGGGAGCACAAGTAACCGGGTTCTGGAGTCCAGTGGGAGACCAACTCGAGGAGTCGAGTCCGGGTCTCCTAACTCCAGAATTGGTAGGGTTGCTTGCCGCTCTCGTAGGGGTCTAGGGGTGTGGGTTTGGCTATTCATCGCGACCGTGGAATCCGTGTTTTATACTGGCTCGTATTGAAAACACGGACGTCCTAGTATATCCAATATTTCATATGATTCTTCTGCTGCGATATCTGTGATGTGATCATGTGATGTTCTATGATAGATACTGTATATATAGTATATATGATATATTATATAGACGTTACTTATGTTTTACACCCGCGCTAGCCCTGCCCTGCTCTGCCGTTAGTTACCTAACCTAACGGTGCACGAGGGGACATCGAGGCGAATGCGGATGGCATAAGTGTACGTCGTATTTATCTGTGATGTTTAGGTATTTACATGATGGGACTTCATTAATGTGATTAATGAAATAAAGAAACCTAAGATGTTGTAGAATCGAATTTCAAAATAAAACTGGTAGCAACAGTTCTTGCTTTGCACAGCGGTATATACGATATATCCTGCACCTTATTCGATGAGGAAAGGACCGAGATCCCTTCACCGGGAGTGACTCCTTTAGCAATAACTGGCAGATGCTACACACTCGGTTTGTCTTTTGATTGCTTTTAAGTGTTTTTGCTTTGCACAGTGATATATATGATATATCCCGCACCTCATTCGACGAGGAAAGGACCGACGATCCCTTCACCGGGAGTGACTCCTTTAGCAAAACTAGAAAAGCCTCAAAAACACTCCATTTCAAAATTCATTTGATTCTACAACGATATAAAGTTCATTACGCAAAGGGTTTCCTTAAAAACCTGACGTAGCCCTCTATCATTTCAGGTAAGTAATAGTTAGTATTCGTGCTGCGTTTTTTGACTCAGTCAAGGCGTAGTGTGCGGTCGATGATTACTATTTATCTGTTTATGCATATGATGCAGATTGGATTAGGGTAGTCGTGCGGCCTTGTTGACTCAGTCAAGGGTCGTGCGGGTGGGTTTAATTCAATCAGGAAATGACGGGTTGAACTTTACTTGCGGTCTATGGTTTGTTGACTCAGTCAAGGTCATAGATCGCTTGGGGCAAAATATTATCGGGAATTTCAAGTGTTGAAATTTGCAATGAGATTGCATACCTTCTATGAGATAGTTGGATCCCGATACCCGCTGCGAGTAAGAGTTACTCCTGGGAGAGTTTTATACATTACAATTAGCCGATCAAGTAGGTGTCTAGAAAGGTGTTAACGAGGTTACGCCTCTGGGAAAACGAGGTTTACATTAATTAGGTTCGTGCGAAAGCACGGGGGACCTCCCTCAAAGTACCGACACTGGCCTGGCTGAAAGATTGGCGAACTTGTAGTGTGTAATTAATCCCGGCTAGTCTTTCCTTTTAGGGTTTGAAGGAAGATTTGATAAAAAGCAGTGGGAGCCATCCTGATTAGATAAAATAATAACCAATCTATTCTTGAAAGAGCGCACGCTGAGTGTTTTCTTCTCTCTCTCTCCAGGTAGCGACCATATCACGCCTTAATCAAGATAATAATACGGAATATTGACCGAACCCGCTTGTTATACTGAGCTGGGGAACGTTGGTCCCGCTCCAACTTATAATTGTTATAAGACAGAGCAGGAAATTGGGGATTACCAGAATTCCCGTGCAGCCCAAACGAAGAGAGTGCATACTGATGCATCATCTTCGGGTGTGTTCATTACAGAGAACTGTTTCTCAGTATCCTCTACGTCCTGGGTATGTGATACCAGATCATGATCCCAGATATGTAATTTGTTACATAGGGCTACAGAAAGGTAGAGAACTGAGAACGGGTGATAAGTTTCATGAGGCAGAAAACGGGGCAAGAGTTGCAGCCAAGTCTGTTGGTCACTGTCACCCTGTATTACCAATACATTGATTCTGAACGAATGTTGTTAGATACCGAACCTGATATACAAAATCATATCTATCTCTTTATTAGTAAAGAAATGATAAAATTTTGTATTGTTGGATAATGTTTTGAATATTTCCTATATCAAAAGTTGATCGGTTCAGGCACGTTATCTAAAAGCATTGCTGTTCTAAATCAAACTACAGTTCTTAGTATACGGAACACACACAAGAGGAAGAGTTCAGAAATGAACGAATCCTTCTTGAGGTATTGTAGATTAGGTCAGATCAATGCGACCCGACTGGCTAGAGTTACATATAGATGTATATTTAAATTAGTTTGAATTTACATCTTGTAAAACTCGCCAGTCATGTCACAAAGATAAGATGACCATAGCCCTGTTTACTGGAAACAGAGAAAGAGTTGATGAACTCTTGGGATGATACATGTTGATGTATGTAAGGTCCCCTATCTACACATGCCAGGACTGGTTCTTTGTACTTCATTACATTCTCTGATAATCTCTCAAGATTCAGACATATGTTCCTGTTGAAACATGAGTCCGAGCCTTTTGAGATATTCACAGAATATAAGCGAGAAGTAGAGAACCAAAATACGGGTAAAAGTATTATGTCCTTTGATGCGATCAAGGAGGAGAATACTTGTGCACGGAATTCCTGGGCTGTTCTAAAGGAGAATGAGATTCTCTCTCAGCATTACTCCTCTGAATACACCATAGAACGATGGTATATCGGGGCGGAGCAATAACACCCTATATGATAAGGTATGCTCTATGATGAGTACTACTGAGTTACCCATTTCCTTTTGGGTATTATGCGCTTGAGAAGCTGCATACATATTGAATAGGGTTCAAATCAAATCTGTTGCCTACCACTTCATATGTGATATGGAAAAGGACGAGCCCATTTCTTAAGTTAGTTAAGATTTCGGGTTGTCCGGCCTATGTCTGAAAAGCAAAATCCGGACAAGCTCGAGGCAAGGTCAGTCATGTAGAACTGGAAATGTTCCAGCTATACAAAACTGCAGCTGAAGATTTGACAGAACCAAAGGATTCAATAATTACCAATGAACCTCAGCCTCTCCGCCGATCTAGTAGGGTTCCTCACCCACCTGAGAGATACTTCGGTTTCTCTATGACAGTGGGAGCGAGGATTGCATCATGAGATGATGACCCAACTAGTTTCGAGTTGGCCATCGAGAGTAAGACTCTGTAAGAATGGCTGGATGCTTAGTGATCTGAGATGGAATCCATATACACCAACAAAGTATGGACTTTGGATGCTATATCTGAAGGGTTAAATCCCCATCAGGAGCAAGTATATCTTGAGAAGATTACTAGGTGTAGATGGAAAAGTTCAGACTTTCAAAGCTAGACTTGCTAAAGGTTTGCATCATTGACCAGGTGTGGATCATGAGGAAACCTTTTTCTAAGGAGCTATGCTTAAGTCCATCCAGATTCTACTTGCCACGGCTACATACCATGACTACGATATCTGGTGGTTGGGTGTCATGACTGCTTTTCTAAATGATGTTTTAGAAGAGTGCGTCTATAAGTACACAGCCAGAGGGCTTCGTAGACAGTGGGAGCAGCGGAAACGTGTGCAAGATGCTTTATAGGATTAAAGCAGGAATCGCGGAGTTGGAACATCTGTTTTGATGGATTAGTCTAAGAAGTTGACATCATCAAAATGGTAGATGAACCTTGTATAAACAAGAAGGTAGTAGGGAGTATGGTGACGATCCTCGTAGAGTACGTGGATGACATACTCTTGATAGGGAAGGAGTTTCCTATGCTACGCTCGATCAATCTCCGCTTATCACTATGATTCTCCATATAGGATCAAAATGATACCTCCTAAATCCTGAGTTTTGGATCTATGAGATAGATTTAATTGGATGTTAGGATTCTCACTAGTTGTAGTGAGATGGTATCAATCGATCCTGGGGAGAATCACTGGAAGGGTTCCAGAGTAATAATGACGACTGAATGTCAGTCACATGCATTGTCTTTACCCTCAGTGGAGGGACGGTATGTTGGAAAAATTCCAAGCTAGATACTGTGGCATACTAGACGATAAAGGCTGGATACATCGCTACTTAAGATGCTACCAAAGAGACAGTCTGGGTGTATATTAGTTCATGAGATGAACTTAGTTCCTCCCATTGTGTGACAATGCAGTTGTGGCTTATGCCAAGGAACGCCGGTCCCATCAGTGATCCAGATATATTCTAAGGCAGTATCACCTGATCATGGATATGGTTAATCTCCAGGGGATCGAGGTTAAGAGAGTAGACTCAGAGGACAACACAGCGGATCCACTCATAAAGGCCTGTTCCCAGAGAGAGACTTTTATGGGATGGTTGAGTATGAGATACTGCAACCACTGCTACAGATGGCCCTAGTGCAAGTGGGAGATTGTTAGTTATATGTATGCCCTAGAGGCCATTACTGTACATAGGATATATATTGTAGTGGATGCTGGGACATATATAGGGAGGACTTTCTTGCTCGACATGATAGTATGCTATCTAGTTACCCTTTACCTTAACGTGTATGCTGATTGTCTCTCTGTTACATGTTGGTAAAGCCCTTAGGATCTGTACTTGACTACCTGGACTATGATGCGGATCATACTAGTGGGGACATGGTAGTCCATAAGTACATCCTTCACAGTCCCTAGTCGTGGGTATATCGAGACGGGGCATCGATATACCAGAGTAGACTAGCGTATACCTTCTCGACCCATACAGATGGGCGATGGATGATCCCATATCCATTGGTGTTTGACATCAGAGATGATATACGGGTGCTCAGTAGAGACTGGGTACACTGGACGGACTCGCCGAGAACTCCCAGATGGTATTATACCTCACGTCAGATGGCAGTTCTCTGGTGATACTGGTACAGAGTAGTCTGTTGACCCGAGATCGTCATAGAGTCTTGTGTGGTTCCCAGTGTGCTTTGATTTCCATCTTACCACGTCCAAGAGGGCGTGCAAAACGGTGGTTTTTGGGTACAGTCCCGAGTCACATGGAGGCAATGAGCGATAGGAGGGGATTCGTCTCTCCCGGTATAGGGAGTTGATGTTGCGCTGTGTTCGATTGGCTATAACAGGAAATCCCTGGCCAGGGTTGCTGAGATTTACTGGTAAGTGTTACCAGTAGTTTCTCGAATTGTTATAGACCTCATATCGACACGACTTATCGAGCTATTGGGGTCTGACGTTTACCACCCCTAGGCGAGATATGCGACATATCAGACGATCAGACCGGACTGTACGGTAGTGTTACTGGTTGGATTCACTGGAGTGTGAGCGGGCTTGCTCGTCGATCTTCAGATCGCTCAATACCCGGGTGGCCGTTACGTTTAGCAGACCGCTTGCGGCTTGTGGGTGTTTGATATGATCATCACCCGCTGCCGGCGTATTGACGAGTCTTTAGAGTCCTACACAGAGGTTTCCTGGCTCAAGCGAAACGAAATAAGAGCGCATATGAGATATGCGCGGGACCGAGAATAATGCGTGTATGTGATACCGTATTTCATTCTCGCGATCAATGCGTCGAATGGTTGTATGCGATATAACCTAGTTATCGATTCAAGCGTTGATTCGATAAGCCGATACATTGGATACTAGTCGGTTATATGCGATATGACCGGATCGTTAAATCAAGTGTTGATTTAATGATTTAATGCATAATAATATATTTGATATATTACTTTGCATTAACTAGTATCGGTTCACTTTCAATGGATTTTCTCGCTCAGATGTGCGCATTGCATATGCGATATGATTTGTGCACTTGCTTGTATCATATTTGATGGTGCATGCAAAAATGGTTAAGTATAAAGAATTAAACCTTGGTTAAAGGAATGGTTAGGGTTTATTATTTATTATTCATTTATCTTATTTAATTATCTATTTATTTTTGATAAATGAATAAATGAAAAGATAATGAGGAAAATGGTTGCTTTCTTTTGATCATTCATGAATCTTCATGAAGACTTTGACCATTTTGTCTCATGCTTAACCCTAACCACTTCTATTAACTCAAGTTAATTCTCTACACCTAACCATGGTGAGAATTATGATAAGAATGGATTTTTCCTTTTATTTTAAATCTTATCATAATATTTATCTTCTTCTTGCTCTTCTTCTTCTTCATGAAGAAGCTTGTCTTCATCAATGGCATATTGAGCATATGAGTGAGAAATCCAATTCTAAAGTCTACCCACTTCCTATTTCTTCATCCTCTACCTCTTGCCAAGTAGTAGAGTGTGTTTCCTTCACAAGTGAGCATGGCTTGGTGAAGGTGGAGCTTGATCTAGTGATGCTTCGACGTAGATCATCTTCGGCATGGACATCGACGACCTAGCTCGTTTTTTCTCCGACGAAGCCGACTCTAGAGCCCGGATTCCTTTTGGACAGCGGAGACGACGTCGTTGCGGAGCTATGGAGGTGGAGCACTGGATCTACAAAGGTTGTATTTCCGATATCCCATTAGTTAAGTTGTTAACTAGTTAGCCTTTTCGCCTAGTTTTCTAGCAAACGATCCGTAGTCGGGTCTCTCGGCACCTAGAATTTTTGAAAATGGCATGTTCGATGCCTTGTGAGACCTCATTAGGGTGCCTAGGAACCCTACACTCACTAGAGCGTGACATGTGTCATCCCCACATGCGCTAGCGCCTTGCGCTCTTTAATTGGCGCAGAGCGCCTGACAGGCCACGTGGCGCACTGTCAGAAGGATAAATGCAACGCATTATTTAAAAAAGGGCAGAGCCCAATTAAAAAGGCCTAACAGGCCAAATTTAAATGATGTGCATTATTATAAAAGGGCAGAGCATAAATAAAAACTCAACAGCTAGAACAATAAAATGTTCAACCGAGCCCATATGCTCACAAGCCTTCAAACAGAGTTTAGTCCCAAATTGGACTATAGATCTCCCAACAAACATTGGTTCAAGGGTACATCTCTGAACTCCTCTGATATTTGTCATTGCAATCCTTCAACGTCGTCAGAGATGTGATGGGTCCCGACAACCATATATTGCTACGGACTGTGGGGTCCTTAAACTCATGGACTATGATGTCCTTAAACCAATATTCGTCCCCAAAATGGGAATGTTGGACCACCATGTCCCTAAACTGGCAATAGACCACTATGTCCCTAAACTAGAACAGTAGAGCCCAAATGCTCTTTTGTCGGATCTAAACGATCCTGTTAAGCTGATCTTAGTCTCAAATTAGACTAACGTATCCTTAACAAACGTTTAAGTTGATCTTAGCCTCAAATATGGCTAACGTATCCTTAAACCAAAACCCCAAATCCAAATCTAAGAAAATACGGATTTGGACTAATCCACGTCCTACGGGCGCCAACATAAATTAGTCTCCGTATATAATTCACGGGCAACCATAAACAAAACAAACACCCACGACATGAAGTGACCAGCTGGAGAAGGAGAAAGTTGTTACCGCGATGCGGTAGCGTAATTAACTGCAGGGGCTTGCGTCTGCAGGGAAGAGCGTCCCCACAATCAAAAAACCCTTGAACGAGGGGGAATCTGATGAAGTCTGCTATATCGGCCGCATCCATTTAAACCTTCGATATACGGTGCCATAAATCAACTTGGCATCTTCAGAAAGGTGGACGGATAAAACCAAATAGCATCTGCCCCGAATCTCAGGCAAGACGTCCATGTCGCGCTGTCCTTCGGAGGGGAACAGATTCTGGCACGCCCGGTGGGACCTCTTCCTCTTTCCACTCCACACTTCATGTGTCGTGTTCGCGAACATATCGTGGTTTGCTGTGGTTGCCTGTGGATTCGAGGGACTTAGATTTGGTCTCTTGCTTGGTGCAGAAAGCAAACAGCAATGGCGTTCAACTGCTCGAACTGCTCCAACTGCAACCGACGCTCCGCCTCACCTGAAGGTGTAGCCTATGGACCTCAGACGGCATCACTGTTCACGATGCCGGTGGAACAAATCACCCAGGCTACTACTGGACTATTTTTCGGGACCATGCTCCCGCCAATGAGCTTCACTGCCCCTGTACCCATATCGGAAGCTTCAAAGAAGTCGGTCTTCGATCGACTTGCTACCACCACGGCCCCTCTCAACGAGTCGTACAATTCCAACTCCTCGGTCTTCACCAGGCTGAACTCGAGCTCTAAAGGGCCTACCAAGAAGCCCTTAATACCTGAAGTGGCCATCCCAAAGAAGATAGCCATCCCTGCTTCTGAAGTCGTCAAGGCAGCTTCTCCTCCCAGAGGGTCGGTCTTTGCGAAACTGACTGCTCCCATTCCCGCTCCTGCTCAGAAATCTGTTTTTGACCGGTTGGACACGGCTTCTCAACGGACGTCAGTCTTCAAGAGGCTGACACCTGCGACAGCCCCCCACCTGAACGAGGGGCAAGACGAAGCCGTCGCTGAACCAATCCCAATAACTCGTCATGCCCGACGTCGCCACTGGCGCCGGATAAGGAAGGCTGGGGGCAACTCCCCCTCTGGGCTAACTCCACCAGCTCCAATGGTGGAAATTAATGCTGCTGTTCCAACCGGGAACAGCTTTGAGCTGCTGAACAGGGTACGCAGGAATTCGCCAACTGCTGTGCTCAAAAGGTCTCCTCTACCGGTAGAGACCGTCGTAGAAACAAAGCCGGAGCAGTCTCCTCAACGGCTGTCTTCCAAAGCCTACAAGACTTGGCGACGAGTCCGAGAATCGGTGATTGATCTGAATTTCTCCCATCAGCATAAGAAGTCGAAAGTCCGACAGGAAGAAAACCGCCCTGTTAAGCAACGGAAGACGACAGCCACCTGGGTACCCATAGCAACGGCCCCCTCAACTTCGATGGCTCATAAGAGAAGAAGGCCGGAGAAAATCCCTACGCCTGCGACAAATGTCAAAAGCAGTAGGCCTAAACGCCCCAAGTCCGGGGGCATTGTGGTACATACCGTCTACATGGCGTCCGGGAAAGAGGATAGCCGTATATCCACAGGTTATAGACCGCTCATGCGATCGGTGACTAAAGCTCAAGAGCAGCAGCAGAAGCTCCAAGAAATGATGACTGTGATGGCCGCACTCACCGGGCCAAAAGAAAGCCCAGAAGCATCCTCGAATCAACGCCAAGAGCAAGAAACCGATGCCGAATTCCTTCGGAGAATACTAGAAAAGAAGGACAAAGAGGCTGTGGAACAAGCAGCCAATATAAAACGAATGGCCCTTCTGTTCCAGGACATGGAAGGGATGATGTTACAGCCAGACCCTCCAGCTGAAGACCCTCCGATCATTATTGAAGGCGATAAAGAGGAGACATCTAATCCTCCTCCGGCTCATTCAGCAGCCAAGGAGGAAACTATCTCCAAGGCCGCCCTAGATGATTATATTGCTCAGCAGATACGAGTTCATCAGGCGAATGAAGCGGCTGGGCAAATTGTTAAAACTGGACGACCCTATCCGAGCTGGTATGACCAAATCAGTTACCCACCGGGATATACAATCCCTAAGTTTCATGTATATAAAGGGACAGGAAATCCACATCAGCATGTCGCTCAATTTAGAGCCTTATGTGGAAACACTGGAGGCGATAATAAATTGTTGCTTCGCCAATTCATCGGCAGCTTAGCGGAAACGGCCTTCGAATGGTATTTGGAGCTACCTAACGACTCTGTCAAAACATTTGCAGAGATGGAGTTGCTGTTTACACAAAGATTTGCAAGCGCCAGCGAGCGCACCCTAATTACCACATTGATCAATACCAGGGTAAGGCCAGGCGAAACGTGGGTTCAATACGTAATCCGATGGCGGAACTTGTGGTCGAAGTGCGAACAACGCATCGAAGAAGCGCCAGCGGTGGGCATGTTCATGGGCACCCTAGACCCTCATGCAACTATTTCACAGTTCATGATGTTCTTTAAACCGACCACGTTCCAGGCTTTAATTGACAAGTTGGCCCAAATGGACCAAATGGGTCACAGACCGTCTCCTCCGAAGCCGAAACCCCGAAACAACAAGAGTAAAGGGAAGGCGACCTTCGTTGCGAACACCCGACAGCAACCCAGTGCCCCAAAGCTAGCGGATCAACTGGAAGAGAGACGGCGGTATTATAATGAGAAAATGAAGCGCCCTTACTCATTCCCATGGGATAAAACGAAGAGGCTGTTCGAGCTGGCGATGCGCAATAAGCTTATCCATCTCCCGAATCAAAGGAGACCACCGCAACCCAGCGAGGTGAATAATCCCAATTATTGCCCTTACCACCAAACGGTAAGTCACCCGATCGAGGATTGTTTCGTCTTTAAGGGATGGATTGAGGATCAGTACCTACAAGGCAAGTTTGCGCTGTCTGAAAAGTGGAAAGTAAACCCACCACAGCCGCACACTCCAAAGAAGACGGACATGCCGGGGGCAACTTGTTCTTTTGTTGAAGAAGCTCCATGGGAGGTCGTGCTTTCTGCCAAAACCAAAAAGATACTGAATGATCTCCAGACATGCCCGGTGATCAGATGGAAGAACCCGTTGGAACCTGAGATCATCAAGGGGATGCTGAAGCCGCGCCCAACTCCAAAGATTGGTGATAGCCAAAATGCTCACACTCAGCCGTCAAAATCTTCAAAAAAGAAGAAGAAGTCCAAAAAGGCCGTGAAGCCTGGTGACAAGCACACGAGCCTGCAAAAACAGATCGACGCGCTGGAGGAATATAATCAAAAGGCGCGGACTCCCATCATGCTCCAAGAGTTCCTCAGCCACGCCTTTCAGGAGGAAGATGATGGAGAAAGCTCGTCGGATGAATCTGAGGTTTTACGTAGCAAGTTGTCATGTGATCTCTCACTCGTTTACAGACGATGAAAAGGCTTCTTGCACAGAGAAACTAGGGGCAAATCCTGAGCCAGAACTTTTAGGACCATCAGACGAAATGATTGATGCATTCCTAAACGAGGCCCGTCAGAAAAGCAAAGCCAATCGAGAGCGCGAACTGGCTATATTCGAAAAAGCCAAACGCCGACGACTGGAGAAAAAGGTCGAGACACCCCAACTGGAGCAAAGCATCCCTATCGCCGGTAAAAGCAAGCCTAAAGTAAGGAAACGATTCGCTAGGGCCCTGGCAATAGGAATGAAGTTGCCCCCTTTCAAAGGAAATTCTCTTGGAGGTATACATCTTGATGAAGCGGATATACATCCTAACTTCTGTTTATACCATCAGAGAATTGCACACCCTACCGAGGAATGCATAGACTTTAAAAACTGGTGGCAGGGATATGTTGCCCATCGACAACACGTTCAACGAGTGAAGCGCAAGGCTCGTCGGGAACAGAAAAGCACGATAGATGAGCACGAAAGAGCTGCTGGCAACTGTCACATAGCCGACACCAAGGGATCGCAAGTTATCACCTTTGGAAGCGACTCTGACGAAGAAGTCGCCCTCAACCCTCTCTTCAAGGAATCCACTGCCGGCACAGAACATGTGAAGATTGGCGGCAAAATCTAGCTGCGTAATCGTGCGTTGACTTATGACCGAAACGTCGTTAAACTACTACCAACCCGCGGCATCCCCAGGCTGACGTGGTAAAAAAATCGGTATGTCCATAAGCAAAATGGGCATGGATGAAAACCCGAAAGGGCTCCGTGAGTAAAAACAGCAGGGCTACCGGCAAGTCTTGTGAAAACCCGAAAGGGCGCAAGCTCGTTAGAATTAAAAAAAGAGAAAAAAGAAAGCAAAAAGGGCACGGATGAAAACCCGAGAGGGCTCCATGAGTAAAAACAGCAGGGCTACCGGCGTGTTTTGTGAAAACCCGAAAGGGCGCAACCTCGTTAAAAGACACTTACAAGGTCCTCTCGACCTTGTAAGGAGAAACCACCCGCGTGAGATCCTTACGACTCATAAGGGAGAAACACACTTAGGGATCCTCACGATTCCTAAGGAGAAATTACACTTGCGAGATCCTCACGACTCGTAAGGAGAACTCTCTTATGGGACCCTCACCGGTCATAAGATTTGAAAGTCTTAAGTTACAGAGACCCGAACCTGTTCTTAAGCAACCCCCACAACCTTCGATATTGCCCTACAAGTGGCTCAATACTGACCCTTGTATACAATCCACGGGCGTGAATAAACATTTCCCTAACCAAGTCCCATCCGTGACTAGGGATATGTTCGCACGGTGAACAACCCTTGTAAGTCCTCTCGACTTATAAGGAGAAAGCACTCTTGTAGGATCCTTACGACTTATAAGAGAGCATGCACTTAGGAATCCTCACGATTCCTAAGGAGAAAACACACCTACGAGATCCTCACTACGTGCAGGGAGAAATACCTTTGTGAGACCCTTACGGCTCATGAAGTCAAAAGCCTTAGTCGACAGAATCCTAACCCTGTTTACTAAGCCACCTTTGTTCGACATCGACAAAGGCAAATGATGATTCGCTCTTGGCAATATCCTAGTTGTAGCGATGCTGATGCCTAAATCGGTATCAAATTCCAAGTCCTTTCATGGCAAATGATGATTCGCTCCTGGCAATATTCCAGTCGTAGCGATGCTGATGCTAATATTGGAATCAGATTCCAAGTTCCACACTCGCGATAAGAAAAATCAGCGAGCCAAAAATGCATTTGAAATAGCCGAAATGATGGGGCAACTTGCAACGAAATCAGCAAGTAAAAATATATGCATACAAAAATAGCCGAAATGATTGGGCAACTCGCAATAAAAAGCAGCGAGTAAAAAGAAAAACAGCCGAAATGATTGGGCAACTCGCAATAAAAAGCAGCGAGTAAAAAGAAAAATAGCCGAAATGATTGGGCACCGCGAAAAATAGCCGAAATGATTGGGCAATCGTGACCTTCGTGATATAAAAGCTGAAATGATAGAGTATCGCGGAAATAAAATGATAATATAAAAAAATGAATGAAACTTTTGCCCTACAGGTGAGATCACATCGATCCCTGTATACAATCCAGGGGCACAAACAAAGAGGGAACCATACCTTCCCAACTGGCTCCACCAGAAAGTGAAGCCAAATCTCGACGGTTCATAGATAACCTAGAGACAACCTCGACATTTGTCGCAATATTGCAGACACAATGTCAACAAACGAAACAAAAGAAGATCCCTAGCTTCAGGGTCTCGACGTCGATATCGACAACTTAGAGATCACCAACGACGTTTTTCCTCACTCCAACCAGATGCATACATGACGTCAACAACCGACCTCAGAGTCGCAACGAAACGGAGCCCCGGCATAGTCCCTGGTTCCAAATCTTAACGGCAATATCTACAGCCTAAGAATCAGCAACGGCGTTCCTTCGCAGTCCAGCAGCATGCACATGCAACGTCAACAAAAGACCCCATGGTCGAAACAATGCGGAGTGACGGTAAAATCCTAGCTCCGCCTCAGCATTCGTCTCGTTACAACAGACGCAATGTCAACAACGGCGTTCCTTCGCAGTCCAGCAGGATGCAGATACAACGTCAACGAAACACCTCTTGGTCGAAACAAAGCGAAGCGACGGCAAAATCCCAGCTTCACCTCAGCATTCGTCTCGATACAGCAGACGCAATGTCAACAACGGCGTTCCTTCGCAGTCTAGTAGGATGCAGATGCAACGTCAACAAAAGACCTCAAGGTCAAAACAAAGCGGAGTGACGGCAAAATTCCAGCTTCACCTCAGCATTCGTCTCGATACATTAGACGCAATATCAACAACGGCATTCCTCCGAAATCCGGCAGGATGCAGATACAACATCAACAACCCAAGGTTAAAACAACGGAGCCGTGGCAAAGTCCTTAGTTCCAGGTCCTAACGGTTCACAGGCAACTTAGGAACCACCTCGACGTTCGTCTCGATACAACAGACGAGATGTCGCCCCAGCGTTCTTCCCCCAGCAGCATTCGGACGTGACAAAGCAAATGAAGCGAAGGACAAATTCCTAGCTTCAGGGACTTGACGGCAACTCATATAAAACTTGAAAGACAATCGGAGATCATCCCGCACCAGCGCGGAGTGGTCACCACCTCGATGTTCGTCTCAATACAGCAGACGAAATATCACCCCAGTGTTCTTCCTCTAGCAAGATTCAGACGTGACAATCAAACAACGGAGCCTCGGCAAAATCCCTAGTTCCAAACCTCGACGGTTCACCAGCAACCTAGAGACAACCGTGACATTCGTCTCAATACAGCAGATGCAATGCCAGCAAACGAAGCGAAGGCCAAATTCCTAGCTTCAGTGTCTTAACGGCAAGTCATATAAAGCCTGAAAGACAATCGGAGATCATCTCCCACCAATGCGGAGTGGTCACCACCTCGACGTTTGTCTCGACACAGCAGATGCAATGCCAGCAAACGAAGCGAAGGCCAAATTCCTAGCTTCATTGTCTTAACGGCAAGTCATATAAAGCCTGAAAGACAATCGGAGATCATCTTGCACCAGTGCGGAGTGGTCACCACCTCGACGTTCGTCTTGACACAGCAAACGCAATGCCAGCAAACGAAGCGAAGGCCAAATTCCTAGCTTCAGGGTCTTAACGGCAGGTCATATAAAGCCTGAAAGACAATCGGAGATCATCTCGCAGCAGTGCGGAGTGGTCACCACCTTGACGTTCGTCTCGATACAGCAGACGCCAGCAAACGAAGCAAAGGCCAAATTCCTAGCTTCAGGGTCTTAACGGCAAGTCATATAAAGCCTGAAAGACTATCGGAGATCATCCCACACCAGCGCGGAGTGGTTATGACTCATCGGGGCTCTCCAAAATGAGTCTAACCTTAAGTAAAAAGCAGCATGGCAAAATTCCTAATGCTTGCTCTTCCGACAGTCAAACTGCCTAGGAGGATTGCTTGAAGACGTCTTGTCCAGCCCCCGGAGGGATCAGAGACACGACAGTCGCAAGGCTACTCGAACAGCAAGATTGCCTATCGAGGAATACATCAGCCAACGCGACGGTACGACGGGCAAAACCCTAATTACCACAGACCCTAACGGACCTCTGTCGTAAAGAGCAGAGGTTAACTGTGACGTTAGGATATTCTTGCGAGAACTGCTCGATTCGTCTCGACTCGTGAGGAAATTAGTGTCTTTGCGAGAACTTCTCGATTCGTCTCGACTTGTGAGATAAAACCTTAGGCAGCGGGGATTAAAAAAAAACCTGTTTCCTAAGCACTGGGACCCTGCGAGTCGATCCAAAATGGACTCTTGCATACTATTCACGGGTCACACTCTCTAAAGTCGAATCTCGACAAGGAGGGAAACAACCGCTTACGGGTCCTCTCGACCCGTAAGAAGGAAAATTCTCTTATAAGATCCTTACGACTTATAAAAGAAAACACACTTAGGAATCCTCACGATTCCTAAGGAGAAAATACACCTACGAGATCCTCTCGATCTGTAAGGAGAAAAGTCTTTGTGAGACCCTCATGGCTCATAAAGTTGAAAAGTCTTAGGTAGCAGATCTGAACCTGCTTCCTAAGCCATCACTATTCCCCAAAGTATTCAAAACGGAATGTTCTATATCACCTACAGGCTATGCTTACTTAAGGATATGCCAATAACAAAGCAGAAAATGAAAGGAAGGAGGCAAAACATTTGTCATTCATACTTGGAAAATTCTTACATCAATAAAGACAATAAACAAAAACAGCATTGTTGAAATACTATTACAATGGCAAAACCTCAAATCCAGGACATGGATTGAGGAACTTGAAAGTGACCTTGTCCAGGACTTTCCAAGCCTGGCGAACCATCCTAGTGTGCTTTCTTTCGCAAGCACTAGCGTCGGGATCCCCACTGATGTCCTCCACCCTCCGATAAGCAGCAAGTATGGCGGACTGTTGAAAGGCCTGGTGCAGGAGATCGACAAGATTGTCTCGCCGTCTCTTCAAGATTAGGTTCATCAGGTACACCGAATGCACCTTATCCTCGGCGGCATCTAACGCCCTGAGCGGCACGCCTGTAAAGAATAGGGGAAGCGCTTCCCAAATTGCTCCCACAATAAGCTTCAGAAGAGGGGAGCGTCGAGGAAGCAGTTGACCGTTATAGGCGTCGAAGCGACTCATAATTTCGGCAGACTCGGCATTTGTGAGTTCTCGGTTCTGAGAACGGCTGAGTCGGCGAATGTCTCCATAAGAGATGATCTCATCAAGGTCATACATGTGGGCGTCCATTACTCCTGTAAAAGAAAATCAACAAAATCAGCAGACAGACTGATTAAGCAATTTTTGATTCAAAACAGGCGCGGGAAATTAAACTCTCCGAGAGCAATGCTCTACAGACAAGAGTGACACCGTCAATATCAGTTATGAAAGGAGTTTAAAGAAATCCCCCGAGAACATTGAGAGCTTTGCTCTGAAAAGATGATATAATTCATCCCGTTTTTAATCTTCAAAGAGCCATGAAAAATTCTTAAGAGTTCTGCTATATGATTTAAAAGGAGGAAAGCTCCATTAATGAATCAAGAAATTATAAATAAAATCCTTTTAGAGAGTAAAGGCTCTATTATTGGAACCCTAAAATGGTTCTCTTTAGATCAAAGATCTATAAAGAGCAAAGCTCTGTTAATGGGTAAAACCCTGGTTTCTTAAAAGTTTTAAACTATACCTAAGTTTTAACAGAGTCTTACTCTTGAAAAGTTCTTAAAGCCTAAGAACAATGCTCTGAATAAGAGATAATTCTCAAGGAGGTGATGAAAATCATCTAAAGGACCAAAGTTCCTATTTATAGGCATTGAGAGCCATTTCAACTTCCAAAAGATGGCGCAATGGTTGGAATTCTGCCACCGCTGCGCTCATGTCTGGGGCCACGTAAGCGCAACGGTGGGGGGGCATTTGTTTCCCCCAATCAGATCAAAACTCTGTTCAAATTCCAAGGCGGGAAATGAAGCAACGCTTCTGTTTCCCCCAATTAGAGCAAGGCTCTGTTTTAAAAATTCAAATGATAAAAGAAGCAACGCTTCAGATAACTTGCATCACCGCCGCGCGACACTTGTCAGCGCAGGTGCGCTAGCGCAGTTGCGCTGCGCTCTGCACCGCGCGGCACGTGTTAGCGCAGTTGCACTGCGCTCTGCGCCGCGCGACACGTGTCAAGCGCAGGTGCGCTTGCGCCAACTGTGCCAGCACTAAATCAGAATTAAAATTCTAGAAAGATCTTTCTAATCTTGTTAAAACAAGAAGATTATCTTCTGTAAAATAGAGGCCTTAGGATCAAAGATCCAACGGTGGGGAAATATCCCCAGATCAATTAGAGAAAGATCTTTGTAACCAACCTAACAAACTAATTGGCCCTATATAAAGGCCCCTAGACTCCAAGTCTAAATCATACAGAACACCTCTAAAACTTTGAGAAAAACTCAAAGAGAAGAAAAAGGTAAACCTTTGAAAAGAGAAGAATTTCTTCTAAAAGATCAAAAATCTAAGAACAAGATCAAGGTCTTCAATAAAAGAGATCAAAAAAGATCCAATCACTAGAAATTAAAAGAAGTAATTTACTTCATCCTTAGATCTTTTGATCTATATAAAGGCACGGCCTTTTGATGAACCATTGGTTCTTGAAAACTTGAGGTAGAACCTCTTTAGAACTAAAAAGGTTCTTTTCTTTGATCTAAATTTGATCAAGATACGCTCTGCGCTATTGAACAGTGCCCTGCACTCTTAATTTGCGCTGTTGCGTTCATTGGACTGGCGCAAGTCACCAGAGAGCGCCACGTGTCAATCTACGCCTTGCGCTCCTAAAAACATAGCGCTGCGCTCTTGGATTGGCGCACCTCACCAGAGCGCGCCACATGTCAGCAGCGCACTAGCGCAGCGTACTGGCACAGCGCACTGCGCTAACAGACTTGCGCTCACTAGAGCGTGACATGTGTCATCCCCACATGCGCTAGTGCCTTGCGCTCTTTAATTGGCGCAGAGAGCCTGACAGGCCACGTGGCGCACTGTCAGAAGGATAAATGCTGTGCATTATTTAAAAAAGGGCAGAGCCCAATTAAAAAGACCTAACAGGCCAAATTTAAATGCTGTGCATTATTATAAAAGGGCAGAGCCCAAATAAAAACTCAACAGCTAGAACAATAAAATGTTCAACCGAGCCTATATGCTCACAAACCTTCAAAGAGACTTTAGTTCCAAATTGGACTATAGATCTCCCAACCAACATTGGTTCAAGGGTACATCTCTGAACTCCTCTGATATTTGTCGTTGTAATCCTTCAACGTCGTCAGAGATGTGACGGGTCCCGACAACCATATATTGCTACAGACTGTGGGGTCCTTAAACTCATGGACTATGATGTCCTTAAACCAATATTCGTCCCCAAAATGGGAATGTTGGACCACCATGTCCCTAAACTGGCAATGGACCACTATGTCCCTAAACTCGAACAGTAGAGCCCAAATGCTCTTTTTTCGGATCTAAACGATCCTGTTAAGCTGATCTTAGTCTCAAATTAGATTAACGTATCCTTAACAAACGTTTAAGTTGATCTTAGCCTCAAATATGGCTAACGTATCCTTAAACCAAAACCCCAAACCCAAATCTAAGAAAATACAGATTTGGACTAATCCACGTCCTACGGGCGACAACATAAATTAGTCTCCGTATACAATTCACGGGCAACCGCAAACAAAACAAACACCCACGACACGAAATGACCAGCTGGAGAAGGAGAAAGTTGTTACCGCGATGCGGTAGCGTAATTAACTGCAGGGGCTTACGCTTGCAGGGAAGAGCATCCCCATAATCAAAAACCCCTCAAACGAGGGGGAATCTGACGAAGTCTGCTACATCGGCCGCATCCGTTTAAACCTTCGATATATGGTACCATAAATCAACTTGGTATCTTTGGAGAGGTGGACGGATAAAACCAAATAGCATCTGCCCCAAATCTCAGGCAAGACGTCCATGTCGCACCATCCTTCGGAGGGGAGCAGCACTCAAGGACGAGCGCCTCCGAGCGGTTTAGCCGGCTCGCAGAGATCAGGCCGAAATGCCTCAGAGACCTTAGCTTGCTGTTCAGTCGAAAATATTGCATTCTGTAACATAACAATTTCCTCACTATTCTAATCATTTAAGGGTGTTTGTTATAAATATGACACATATTACAGAATCATTTGGAAAATACCAATTACCATGTGTTGTACATTATAACTGGCATTATGAAGAAAATTGTGTGTAAATATTTTACGCATGATATTGTATATCTCAACACTTTTTATCAAGATGTTGTGCAGAAAATTATTCAGGTCAAAGAACCGGAATCACAAATTTGCCGACAAAATGCAGCAAGTCAAAGAATTCAAATCTGGCAGAGATTCAGAAGAAATAAAAAGATTCCAGATATCAGAAAATGACAAAAATGCCAACATCAGAACAACCCTAAAATATCATGCAGAGATTTCATTACTGGGCCGCGGAACCACGGCCGAGTTGGCCGATTTGCCGCGGATCCACGATCGAGTCAGGGGCTTGGCGGGTCGGGAAATCTCCAGAAGCTTCATTCTAACAACCTTGCTTACTTGAGACGCTCCATTGTAACAAACTTCTTCTGAAAGCTTCTCTACAACAACCTTATTCTAGAAGGCTCTTTGTAACAACCTTATTCTAAAAGGCTCCTTATAACAATCTAGCTTATGAGGGAAGCTTGATTTGAGATCTATAAAAGGGGATCTAGGGCTAAGGTAAAGGGTTGTTGATTGGGGGTTGAAGAGGTTAGCCAATTAGTTACATAATTACAATTCAATTCAAATTGAGTGACACAACTTGAGATCCAATCCAAATTCAATCAAATCAAGATCCATTGAGAGCAAAACCAAGCGACAATCGAAGATTCTTTATCGCAACGCCGATCATCATCAAGAGCAAGAGATCCGCATCCGATTCACGACTCACGAAGATCGAGCCGAGCAAAGATCGACGACAAATTCCCTTTTAAAGGAGCGATCGAGAGCTGGTCTTATAAACTCAAATTGAGAGGTATAATTCGAAGGAGATTCAATAAAGGTGATAATTGTAATTCTTGTTTCCTTTACATTCTTGCATTATGAAATTTCTTGTTCTTGATTCTTAAATTTTCATGATGCGTGAGTGAAATCTCCGCTTATAAAGGAATCGAGAGAATCGGTAGATCTAATGATGATAAAATCCTAATACTAATCATAAGTCTTATGAGGATTGTGAACTTTAGGAAAAAGAATCATCGATGACCTAATTTGGATCGAGATCATGTTCTTGCTAATTTCGTTGCAAATTAGGAATTAAAAAATTGATGATTTTCTTTGCTAAAGGCTAGATCCATATGATGATCAATGAAAACACAAGGGATAGTGAAGGAGAAACTCTAGTTTTTTCAATAGATCCCTAATCTTCATTCATCACCATCGTCCTAGCTACAATTCATCAATATATAAGATTCGTAATTTTTAGTATTCATCATTGCTACTAATTCAATCGATTCCTACAAGCTATTCTTCATATTCTTGATAATTCAAATTGATATTGGACACTTTCTTGATTTCTAAATCTTGAATGTATTCTTGATTTTCTTGAAATGACAACTCAATTAAATCTCGAATTACTTTCTTGAATTTTCTTTTATATTTTCATTTCGACTCATCTAAAGTAAGATCGAATAAGTACACGCATTTCAGTGGACGATCTACATCGACACCTTTAATTGATTGCGGTTATAAATTCTTTGGTTGTGATTATATTTCAAAACACGATCCGAAATTTTAGGTCAATCAAATGGCGCCGTTGCCGGGGATTGCGTGCTAATTTGTTCGTTATTGCTATTTGAGTTGAAATATTATTATTCCATCAGAATTTTAAATCAAAATCGCATCGTGTGCTTAACGATTAGTTGTGAATTTTGCAAGGAAAACTGGAATCTCTGCAGTAAGGGGAAAAATATTCAGATCATTTCAGAGAGGACAGAGGGCAACAGGAGCAGCTGTACCAAAATTCGTGCAAAGAACTCTTCATTGGACTGTGGAACCACGGAGGATATCACGTTTTGGCGGCAGATCCGCGGCCTGTTGGTCGATTCAGAGCTCCAGTTCTCTGTGGTATATTCTATACATTCTTATCTTTTCTCTGATCTGTCCAATAACAACTTTTCTGGAGGATTATTTGCAAAAATTTTCGCTCAAAAATAAAATTTGTTGCGTGTTTTGATATTGGTTGTTTTGCATATTTTAATACGGAAATTAAGGGGTAAATACCAAATTCAGATTAGGTAGGGATTTTATTACCCTTCCTAAACTCCGCAAATCACAAAACTAGCATCCGCATCACCTTTCATTAACTAAAAAAAATATCTAGCCAAGACTCTAAGGACCGTCGCGCTCAATTAGGACAGAAGAAGGTCATGGGTAATCTATTGCTTATCTGCATTTCTTTTGTGGTGTCTAAGGCAAGTATGTTTAAGGCAAGTGGTTACTTAATTAGGCTCACTTCTTACGTAGTGGAGAACCTCTCACCTACCTGGCCACAGAAGGGATAAAGAGGCAGTAGAGGATTTATCCTGCAATTTGTCTTCTGGAAGTCTAGGAGCGGTCTAGTGACTTGACCTAGGTGACCATTAGATCTAGAGTTGCTTGTGCATTGTTGTGTGATTTTTCAAAATCCGTCTTTTTCAAAACAACCAAACACCAAATCCATTTTTCTCTAATTATCACAACGCTGCCACTTGTGCTAAACCATGTAGTGCATGCTCGGCTGGACATGGGATTCTAGTGCCCGTTTTGTCCGCGTTCTTTCTATCGACTCCGAAGTCGGTAATTCTACATTTTCATTTTCTTCACCCACTACCACATCCACTTCGATGGACGGATCTCCATCGAATTTCTTTAACACCACTCTGTCACCGCCCGCAGGTGCACAGAATCCACCCCGCATCTCTCTCAAAGAGAGATGCTACCCTATTCGAGGTCCTCTTTCTACCTGTCCTTCCATTCCACCAGCCAATGGGGACAATTTCGAAAGCAAACGTATGTGCTATGATGCGTATTTCACAGCTTTCTGTGGATGCTATGCGTCTATGTCTTCTCCCGTTCACGTTGTGCTATTTAGCTGAGAAGTGGCTTTATAACATAGCTGCACATTCTATTTCAAACTGGGATGAATTCGTCATAGCTTTCCTTAAGAAATTCTACCCCAATCATAAGACTGCCCGAGTCCGTAGCGAAATAAATCAATTTACACAGCTTCCCAATGAACAATTTTCGAAGTATTTTGAACGCTTCAAGGATCTGTTAGTTCAATGTCCTCATCACTGAATCCATCGATGAGATCTGTGCAGAATCATATATAAGGGCATTAATCCTACAACAAAACAGGTGCTTGAATCAATGTGTCAAGACAACTTCATGTCTAAAGACGATAGTGAAGCTCGGAAATTTTTAGAAGATTTCGCTGAAAAAACTTTGCAATGGGAGAGTGTAAGTCAATCATCGTCTAAGGGTGGTATCCATCAACTGGATGTTTTCATAGGAGTCAAAGCTGAAATGACAGTAATGCAAAAGAAGTTTGAAGCTATGGAACACAAATTTTTATTAGCCTCCCTAAATCAGATGACACTCCCCAAAACTGTCTGTGGATGCTGTTCTGATCCATCACATCTGACGGAAGAACGTCCTTTGAATTCTCCATTTCAAGATCAAGAGCACACAAGTGCTGCTTTTCAGCAAAGACTTAGAAACGTTCCGTATTCTTCCACTTATAATCAGAGTTGGAGGAATCACCCTAATTTTTCTTGGAACCAACACCAAACTCAAAACACGGTTCCAAACCAAAACAACTTTCAAAGGGTCCCTCCACAACAACAACAACCACTACAACTGACTCAGCACCCCTATCAATCACAAAACTTTCAAAATCCGGTCAACACTTCTGCACCGTATAATTCTTTGCAATTGACCAGAACTGATAATTCCTCTTCGCTCGAACAAACCATGAATTTGATTCTGAAAAATTTCATGCAAGTTTCGGCTGAGATAAAGTCTTTTGTCGATAATATTAAGAAAGATACCGCCTCCCAAGGTAAGAGTATTAAATCAATGGAAGCACAAATTGCACGATTGAATGCCGAAATGAGTGCTAGAGAGAAAGGGAAACTTCCGTCTCAACCCCTACCGAATCCTGGGCATTCACAACACTACAATGTGAATGCCATTACAACGTTGAGATCCGGAAGAGTGCTGAATAATCAAGTCGGTGAAGAGATTGATAATCATGATGAATCTATCAATAACACCTTGGCTTTTCCTTCCACTTCTACTTCTACTTCTGATCCTAGTTCGTCTACCCCACCACCTTCTTGCGAGCATATTCTTCATTTTTCCCAAGGCTCGAACCCTCAGCACACTTCTTCTAGTCCACCAAATACGATCCCCACTCCTATTCTGGGATCTGTTCCACACACACCACCTTCTCTGATGTTGGACCCAGCTATTATTGCTAAAGCTTCTTATCTGAATCGGTTAAGGGGAAACAAAACAAGTCCACATATGGAGAAGATTATGGAAATGTTTAAACAGGTTAACATCAACATCTCTCTCCTAGATGCTATACAACAAGTCCCGACTTATGCGAAAATTCTTAAGGACTTGTGCACTAGGAAGAGGAAGACTCAAGTGCCCAAAAAGGTATTCATGACAAATAATGTTAGCACTGCTTTCACCCCACAATTACCAAAGAAACGTAAGGACCCTGGATGTCCTACAATCTCGATTTCTATTGGGGGTAAAAACATTAGCCGTGCTTTACTTGACCTTGGCGCAAGTGTTAACCTGCTTCCATATTCTGTTTACGAGCAGTTAGGGATTGGAGAGTTGAAACTAGCTCATTGCACTCTCCAAATGGCAGACCGATCAATCACCAAACCTAGGGGGTGAGCTTGAGGATGTGTTGATTAAAGTCGGGGAATTTATATTCCCTGTGGACTTTATTGTTTTGGATACACAGCCTGTAGCGAACCCACGGAACCAAATTCTGGTGATTCTTGGTCGACCCTTCCTAGCCTCTTCCAATACTGTCATAAATTATCGAAACGGCTCTATGACCCTATCCTTCGGGAAGATGTCAATTGAGCTGAACATTTACAAAATTGGAAGTCAGCCGTCTGAACCCTCTGCTTATATTCTTGATGTCTGTTCTGTCCACAAGATAGCTTCTAAAAGCTGCAAGGTTGATGAACTTTGCTTTGATAATCTCGACGACATTAGCATATCTATGTTTGATCTTGCACATCTTAGTGATGAGTCCACTCCTGAGTCTAAAACTTTTGACTCATCACTTTCCGAGTCTAATCCTTTACATGCTACGAGTTTCTTCGTGAATCTGAATGTCATTATCTTACCCCACCTTCTATTGTTTCTCCAGCGACATTAGATCTCAAACTCCTACCTTCTCATCTTAAATATGCATATTTAGGTGAGAATGGGTCTTTACCTGTGATCATATTCGCTTCTCAAGCCTTAGAGCAAGAGAAAGCTCTTTTGATGGTCTTGAGATCTAATAGGCAAGCTTTTGGTTGGACAATGGCTGACATCAAAGGGATTAGTCCCTTAATTGTTGAACATCATATACATTTGATGGATGAAACCAAGCCAACCCGAGAACCATAGAGATGGCTGAATCCCATAATGAAGGAGGCGGTAAAGAAATAAATCGTCAAATGCCTTGACAGTGGTATCATTTACCCAATCTCTGATAGCCAATGGGTAAGTCCAATTCATGTAGTCCCTAAGAAATCTGACGTCACGGTCATAACAAATGAGGCTAATGAGTTAATCCAGACACGCGCTCAAACTGGATGGCGTGTATGTATTGATTATAGAAAACTCAATACCACAACGAGGAAAGACAACTTTCCTCTACCTTTCATTGACCAGATGTTAAAATGCTTACCTGGACGTGAATATTATTGTTTCATGGACGGATACTCTAGCTATAACCAGGTCCCTATTGCTGAAAAGGATCAAGATAAAACCATGTTTACTTGTCCTTTTGGTACTTTTGCTTATAGACGCATGCCCTTTGGGTTACGCAATGCTCCCGCTACATTTCAGTGGTGTATGATGGGGATATTCTCGGACATGGTCGAGAATTTTCTGGAGATTTTCATGGACGATTTCTCGATATTCGGAGATTCTTTTGATGGACGCCTATCACATCTGGATGCAATTCTTACTCGTTGTAAAGATAAGAACTTAACCTTGAATTAGGAAAAATGCCATTTCATGGTCCAAGAGAGAATTGTGCTTGGACATGTCATTTCACGGAAAGGCATTGAGGTCGACAGAGCTCAAATAAATGTCATTCATAACCTTTCTCATCCCAAATATACGATCTTTTCTTGGCCATGTAAGCTTTTACAGGAGATTCATTAAGGATTTCAGCAAAATTGCTAGACCCTTAACACTTCTCTTGGCCAAGAACACAACCTTTCACTTTGATTCGGATTGTGAGGCTGCATTTGACTCACTTAAGAATTCCCTCAATACAGCCCCCGTTCTGTCATCTCCTGATTGGAACCATCCGTTTGAGCTAATGTGTGATGCATCCAATTTTGCTGTTGGTGCAGTCTTAGGACAGCACATTGATAAGATGCCACATGTGATTTATTATGCAGGTAAGACCCTGAATGATGCTCAAATTAATTATACGACCACCGAAAAAGAACTTTTGGCAGTTGTATTTGCATTAGAAAAATTCAGGCCTTACTTGATTGGCTCACCAATTGTTGTGTACACTGACTACTCCGCCTTAAAACATCTTTTAGCGAAGAAAGATGCTAAAGGTAGGTTAATACGTTGGATCCTTCTATTACAAGAATTTGATCTCGTCATTCGAGATAAGAAAGGATATGAAAACGTAGTAGCTGACCATCTTTCACGCATCTCTTCTTCACCTGTGACCTTACCAATTAATGACTCTTTTCCGGACCAACAACTCTTGAATGTATCCACTGAACTTTGGTTCGGAGATATTGTGAATTATCTTGCAATAGGACTTATTCCCTGGGAATGGTCGAAACAGGATAAACATCGATTTCTATACCAAGTAAAACACTTTTACTGGGATGAACCCTATTTATTTAAGTATTGTCCTGACCAGATCATTCGCAGATGTGTCCCCAATGATAAATTCAAAAGCGTTCTATCTTTCTGTCATGATCAGGCATGTGGAGGTCACTTTGGTCCTCGAAAGACGGCGGAGAAGGTTTTGCAATGCGGTTTTTACCGGCCGGCTTTATTCAAAGATGCATTTGATCATTGCAAAATCTGTTCACAGTATCAACACATGGGTAGGATTTCTTGGAGAAATGAGATGCCACTTCAACCGATCTTGTGGTTGAAATTTTCGACGTTTGGGGTATGGATTTTATGGGTCCTTTTCCCAACTCTTTTGGGAATTTGTACATATTGCTTACGTTTGATTATGTCTCGAAATGGGTGGAAGCTATTCCTTGTCGCACTAATGACAATAAAGTTGTCATTAAGTTCCTTAAAGAAAATATCTTTTCGCGACTTGGACACCCTCGCGCTATCAATAGCGATAACGGGACGCATTTCTGTAATCGGTCTTTCGATACTTTAATGCGGAAATATGCAATTAACCACAAACATTCGACACCCTACCATCCCCAAACGAGCGGGCAAGCTAAGATTTCCAATAAGCAAATCAAACAAATTTTAGAGAAAACAGTTTCTAAAAACCAAAACGATTGGTCAACCAAATTGATGGATGCTCTTTAGGCATTTCGTACTGCATATAAAAACTGATCTAGGTATATCTTCTTATCGTCTAGTGTTTGGTAAGACTTTCCACCTTCCGGTCGAGATTGAACACAAAGCAATATGGGCCATTAAAGAACCAAACTTTGACTTAAATCAAGTCTGCAACTTTCGGAAGCTGCAATTAAACGAGCTAAGCGAACTCCGCGATGAAGCTTATGTTAATTCTGTAATTGTAAAGAATCGGACTAAGGTATTTCACGATAAAAATATTTTGAGAAAAACTTTTACCCCAGGGCAACAAGTATTTCTTTACGATTCACGTCTTCATCTTCATGCGGGTAAGCTACGAACACGGTGGAAAGGACCTTTTGTTGTGCGGTATGTATACCCGCACGGGGCAGTTGAGGTTGAAAATGTTAAAAACGGTTCAATTTTCAAAGTATATGGGCATAGATTAAAACCGTATTTTTCCACTATCCCCTCGGAGGAGCTCCTGTTTTTACAGGAGCCGCTTTATAATGACCGATTTTCCTCCACCTCACCTCCATGTCTTGGTAATATTGTCTCATCTTTTAGAATGGAGGTGAGTCAACTTGTACATACATATAAAAAAAATAATAAAAATAATAAAATAAAAAATAAAAAAAATTGTACATAAATAAAGAATAAGTTTGGGGGAGATTTTCACGTTCACTTATTCTTGTACCCCGTTAATAAATTTTCCTCCCAAGCCTACATGTTTTTGAGATTTAACAGATGGCAACAGTGAGGACACTGTTCTAAACAAGTTTGGGGGAGGTTTGTGCTTATTTATGCATCACTTTGCATCATACTTTGCATAAGCACAAAACATATAATAAAAAAAATGTGTACATAAATAAGATAATAAAAGATTAGAAAGTGAAAATTACATCTAAAAAATTGGAAAAATTTAAGAAAACTAAGAAAATTAGAAGATTTCTTAAACGAAACTAGTAATAAGTAGTTATGAGCCGTTGTCCCAAGTGTTAGTAAGATGAAAGAAGTCACTAATCTGAGGATAAAAATAAATCTGAAAAATAGTTCATATTCTGGAAGCCAAACATTTGAATGTTGATACCCTACTATACGCACTTACACACGTCTTGAAACTCGGGATAGTAGAGGATACCTTGAAATGCTCTTGTCTAAAAGCCAAAAGTACGAAAGTTATAAATGAAGCATAAAAGATAAAATGGTGAAGAAAAATGAACACTGGTTTTGTAATCACCAAGGCAGCATAAAAAAAATATAGCGAGGGTGTTTCATCACCTAGTGCCTTAGACCAACTGGTTTGGGAGTCACTGCTAAGCCTTAGGTATTGCAAGACGAGGAAATTGCTAATTACGCTTAACGTGCGAGCACATTTAGTAATCGGTCGGTTAGTACCTCAAGAAGTATTAACGGTCGCATGAAGAATGTGTGAGCAATTCCATCCAAAATATTCACCGACTAAAAAGTACCGAGGTAGATGGACAAGAGTATGATAGCTTGAATTGAATTCTCCGAGTGTAGGGATGTCTTTTACATACACGTAGGGGTATATAATCGGTGTTTGGAAGAAAGGTAGGGATGAAGAATAAAGGCGACGTTTTATTGAGGGATGATGTAATTTCTAATATCATTTCACGACTGTTAAGATAGGGCTCATGACAACCGAAAAGCTAGTGTAGTTGGAAACTTTGATTTTCAAAGTCTTTCTTTTATAATTCCTATCTTTATATGTAACTTTCACAGTCTTCCTTTTATTATGGGATTTTGTGGGTGCAATCCGCTGAAAACTCTCAGGAGACAACACTCCTCCTACTAGGGACACCTAGAGGTTTAAAGGCTTGTTGTATATGCTCAGTGCAATCGTGTTTGCCTACGAAAGTGTGCTACTTAGTTTTTCTTAATAAAATTTTCTCCTTCTCTTGAATAAAAGATATTTGCTTGAGACGATCAAAATTAAGTTTGGGGGAATTTGTTCAGTCGAAAATATTGCATTCTGTAATATAACAATTTCCTCACTATTCTAATCATTTAAGGATGTTTGTTATAAATATGACACATATTACATAATCATTTGGAAAATACCAATTACCATCTGTTGTATATTATAACTGGCATTATGAAGGAAATTGTGTGTAAATATTTCACGCATGATATTGTATATCTCAACACTTTTTATCAAGATGTTGTGCAGAAAATTATTCAGGTCAAAGAACCGGAATCACAAATTTGCCGACAAAATGCAGCAAGTCAAAGAATTCAAATCTGGCAGAGATTTAGAAGAAATAAAAAGATTCCAGATATCAGAAAAGGACAAAAATGCCAACATCAGAACAACCCTAAAATATCATGCAGAGATTTCACTACTTGGCCGCGGAACCGCGGCCAAGTTGGCCGATTTGCCGCGGATCCACGGCCGAGTCAGGGGCTTGGCGGGTCGGGAAATCTCCAGAAGTTTCATTCAAACAACCTTGCTTACTTGAGACGCTCCATTGTAACAGACTTCTTCTGGAAACTTCTCTAGAACAATCTTATTCTAGAAGGCTCCTTATAACAACCTTATTCTAGAAGGCTCCTTATAACAACCTAGCTTATGAGGGAAGCTTGATTTGAGATCTATAAAAGGGGATCTAGGGCTAAGGTAAAGAGTTGTTGATTGGGGGTTGAAGAGGTTAGCCAATTAGTTACACAATTACAATTCAATTCAAGTTGAGTGACACAACTTGAGATCCAATCCAAATTCAATCAACTAAAGATCTATTGAGAGCAAAATCAAGCGACAATCGAAGATCCTATATCGCAACGCCGATCATCAAGAGCAAGAGATCCGCATCCGATCCACGACTCACGAAGATCAAGCCGAGCAAAGATCAACGACAAATTCCCTTTCAAAGGAGCGATCGAGAGCTAGTCTTGTAAACTCAAATTGAGAGGTGTAATTTTAAAGAGATTTAATAAAGGTGATAATCGTAATTCTCGTTTTCTTTACATTCTTGCATTAAGAAATTTCTTATTCTTGATTCTTAAATTTTCATGATGCATGAGTGAAATCTCCACTTGTAAAGGAATCGAGAGAATCGGTAGATCTAATGATGATGAAATCCTAATACTAATCTTATGTCTTATGAGGATTATGAACTTTAGGAAAAAGAATCATCAATGACCTAATTTGGATCGAGATCATGTTCTTGCTAATTTCATTGCAAATTAGGAATTAAACAATTGATGATTTTTTTTGCTAAAAGCTAGATCCGTATGATGATCTATGAAAAGACAAGGGATAGTGTAGGAGAAACCCTAGTTTCTTCAATAGATCTCTAATCTTCATTCATCACCATCGTTCTAACTACAATTCATCAATAGATAAGATTCGTAATTTTTAGTATTCATCATTGCTACTAATTTAATTGATTCCTACAAGCTATTCTTCATATTCTTGATAATTCAAATTGATATTGGACACTTTCTTGATTTCTAATTCTTGAATATATTCTTGATTTTCTTGAAATGACAACTCAATTAAATCTCGAATTACTTTCTTGAATTTTCTTTTATATTTTCATTTCGACTCATCTAAAGAAAGATCGAATAAGTACGCGCATCTCAGTAGACGATTCGTATTCATTAACGAGCTCCATCGACACCGTTAATTGATTGCGGTTATAAATTCTTTGGTTGTGATTACAATTGAAAACACGATCCGAAATTTTAAATCAATCACTTGCTAACGGCCTCATCTTTTAGCTGCTTAGATAAGGGGTTGTAAAGCCCCGGCAACGCCCTCCAGATGGAGTACATCAGCAACTAAAGTAGGGTGAGCGTCGGGAGAGCAATCGGCCGAAATGATCCTCGATCCGGCCTATCACCAACTACACTGTGTCATCAGTATAGTACAGATCATAGAGGTACATATCCTCGAAGTTTATGATATCGGGGAGGGTGAAAGGGAAGTCCTCCATTCTTGCGTTTTGGGTGTGAGGAAAGGAGTCGTCAACAGTCTCTCTATTTTATAGCCCACAACGCCCCCGGAGTTCAACGGTCGCCCATTTCACCCTCAAATGTGCCGCCATGCGGCGAACATCGCGCCGCCCGATGCGAAATTGAAACGACGAGGCTCTGGCGCTTCGCCTCCTCCGCACGTTCGTGGCACGTGGCACTCGCGACTGTCCATCTTCCCGAAGCCCTCGCCAAGAGGCAACTGAGCAGCTTCACTGCTCGGTCAATCCTTAGCAGGCCTCCCATGGCCCCTCCAATGCTAAGGATCTAAGCCCTCACCAAGAGGTGGACGAGCAGCTTCCCTGCTCGTCTATCCCTGACCGGTAGCTCCCCTACCCCACAACGCTAGGGATCAAAGCCCTCGCCAAGAGGCAACTGAGCAGCTTCACTGCTCGGCAATCCTTAGCAGGCCTCCCACGGCCCCTCCAGCGCTAAGGATCAAAGCCCTTGATAAGAGGAAACTGAGCAGCTTCACTGCTCGGTCAATCCTTAGCAAGCCTCCCATGGCCCCTCCAGTGCAAAGGATCTAAGCCCTCACCAAGAGGCAGCCGAGCGGCAACCCTGCTCGGCTATCCCTCGCTGGTAGCTCCGCTACCCCCACAACGCCTGGGATCAAAGCCCTCACCAAGAGGCAGCCGAGCGGCTAACCTGCTTGGCTATCCTTTGCCGGTAGCTCCCCTACCCCACAACGCCAGGGATCGAAGACCTCACCAAGAAGTAGCCGAGCGGCTACCCTGCTCGGATATCCCTGGCCGGTAGCTCCCCTACCCCATAACGCCAGGGATCAAAGCCCTCGCCAAGAGGCAACTGAATTACTTCACTGCTCGGTAATCCTTAGCAGGCCTCCCATGGCCCCTCCAATGCTAAGGATCTAATCCTCACCAAGAGACGGCCGAGCAGCTTCCCTGCTTGGCTATCCCTGGCTGGTAGCTCCCCTACCCCACAACGCCAGGGATCAAAGCCCTCACAAAGAGGCAGCCAAGCGGCTACCCTGCTCGGCTATCCCTGGCTGGTAGCTCCCCTATCCCACAACGCCAGGGATCAAATCCCTCGCCAAAAGGCACCGGACAGCAACCCTTCTCGGCCATCCTTAAGGATCAAAGCCCTCACCAAGAAGCACCGGGCAGCAACCCTGCTCGGCCATCCTTAATAAGCCTCTTACAGCCTCTCCCGCGCTAAAGATAAAAAGACCTCGAAAGAGGCGACCGGGCCCTACCTTGCTCGGTTATCCCTGGCTGGTAGCTCCCTACCCCAACACACCAGGGATCAAAGCCCTCGCCAAGAGGCACCGGGAAGCAACCCTGCTCGGCCATCCTTAAGGATCAAACCCCTCACCAAGAGGCACCGGGCAGCAACCCTGCTTGGCCATCCTTAGTAGGCCTCTTACGGCCCCTCCCGCACTAAGGATAAAAAGCCCTCGAAAGAGGCAACCGGGCCCGCCCTTGCTCGGTTATCCCTGGCTGGTAGCTCCCTATCCCAATACGCCAGGGATCAAAGCCCTCACCAAGAGGCAGCCGAGCGGCTACCCTACTCGGCTATCCCTGGATGGTAGCTCCCCTACCCCACAACGCCAGGGATCAAAGGGCTCACCAAGAGGCAACCGGGCGGCTACCCTACTCGGCTATCCCTGGCTGGTAGCTCCCCTACCCCACAACGCCAGGGATTAAAGCCTTCACCAAGAGGTAGCCGAGCGGCTACCCTGCTCGGCTATCCCTGGCTGGTAGCTCCCCTACCCCCATAACTCCAGGGATCAAAGTCCTCACCAAGAGGCAGCCGAGCGGCTACCCTGCTCGGCTATCCCTGGCTGGTAGCTCCCTTGCCCCACAACTCCAGGGATCAAAGCCCTCGCCAAGAGGCACCGGACAGCAACCCTGCTCGGCCATCCTTAAGGATCAAAAGCCCTCACCAAGAGGCACCGGGCAGTAACCCTGCTCGACCATCCTTAGTAGGCCTCTTATGGCCCCTCCCGCGCTAAGGATAAAAAGCCATCGAAAGAGGCAACCGGGTCAGCCCTTGCTCGGTTATCCCTGACTGGTAGCTCCCTACCCCAACACACCAGGGATCAAAGCCCTCGCCAAGAGGCAACTGAGCAGCTTCATTGCTCGGTTAGTACAAGGCCTGCTAATGATGGACCGAGCAGTAAAGCTGTTCGGTTGCCTCTGGGCGAGGTCTTTGATCCCTGGTGTGTTAAGGTAGGAAGCTACCAGCCAGGGATAAACGAGCAAGGGGTGCCACGGTTACCTCTTTCGAGAGCTTTTGATCCTTGAGGATGGGCCGGGATGGGTCACTGCCCGGTGCCTCTTGGCGAGGGCTTTGATCCTTGGTGTGTTAGGGTAGGGAGCTACCAGCCAGGGATAACCGAGCAAGGGTGGGCCAGGTTGCCTCTTTCGAGGGCTTTTTCTCCTTAGCGCAGGAGGGGCCATTTGAGGCCCACTAAGGATGGCCGGGCAGGGTTGCTGCTCGGTGCCTCTTGGTGAGGGCTTTGATCCGTGAGGATGGCCTAGCAGAGTTGCTGCCCGGTGCCTCTTGGCGAGGGCTTTGATCCCTGGTGTGTTGGGGTAGGGAGCTACCAACCAGGGATAACCGAGAAAGGGCAGGCCCGGTTGCCTCTTTCGAGGGATTTTTATCCTTAGCGCGGGAGGGGCCGTAAGAGGCCTACTAAGGATGGCCGAGCAGGTTGCTGCCCGGTGCCTCTTGGTGAGGGCTTTTTATCCTTAAGGATAGCCAAGCAGGGTTGCTTCCTGGTGCCTCTTGGCGAGGGCTTTGATCCCTAGCATTGTGGGGTAGGGGAGCTACCAGCCAGGGATAGCCGAGCAGGGTAGCCGCTCGGCTGCCTCTTGGTGAGGGCCTTTATCCCTGGCGTTGTGGGGTAGGGGAGCTACCAGCCAGGGATAGCCGAGCAGGGTAGCCGCTCGGCTGCCTCTTGGTGAGGGCTTTGATCCCTGGCGTGTTGGGCTAGTGAGCTACCAGCCAGGGATAACCGAGCAAGGGCTAGCCCGGTTGCCTCTTTCGAGGGCTTTTTATCTTTAGCACGAGAGGGGCCTAAGAGGCCTACTAAGGATGGTCGAGCAGGGTTGCTGTTCGGTGCCACTTGGTGAGGGTTTTGATTCTTAAGGATGGCCGAGCAGGGTTGCTGCCCGGTGCCTCTTGGCCTGGGATTTGATCCCTGGTGTGTCGGGGTAGGGAGCTACCAGCCAGGGATAACAGAGCAAGGGCGGGCCTGGTTGCCTCTTTTGAGGGCTTTTTATCCTTAGCGTGGGAGGGGCCGTAAGAGGCCTACTAAGGATGGCCGAGCAGGGTTGCTGCCTGGTGCCTCTTGGCGAGGACTTTGATCCTTAGCGTTGTAGTGTAGGGGAGCTACCAGCCAGGAATAGCCGAGCTGGGTAGCCTCTCGGCTGTTTCTTGGTAAGGGCTTTGATCCGTGGCATTGTAGGGTAGGGGAGCTACCAGCTAGGGATAGCCGAGCAGGGTAGCCGCTCGGCTGCCTCTTGGTGAGGGCTTTGATTCCTGGCGTTGTAGGGTAGGGGAGCTACCAGCCAGGGACAGCCGAGCAGGGTAGTCGCTCGGCTGCCTCCTGGTGAGAGCTTAGATCCTTAGAGCTGGAGGGGCCATGGGAGGCCTGCTAAGGATTGACCGAGAAGTGAAGCTGCTTAGTTGCCTCTTGGCGAGGGCTTAGATCCTTAGCACTGGAGGGGCCGTGGGAGGCCTGCCAAGGATTGACCGAGCAGTGAAGCTGCTCAGTTGCCTCTTGGCGAGGGCTTCAGGAAGATGGACAGTCGCGAGTGACATGTGCCATGAACGTGCGGAGGAGGCGAAGCGCCAGAACCGCGTCGTTTCAATTTCGCATCGAGCGGCACGATGTTCGCCATATGGTGGCACAGTTGCGGGTGAAACGGGCGACCGTTGAACTCCGGGGGCGTTGTGGGCTATAAAATGGAGAGACTGTTGATGACTCCTTTCCTCACACCCAAAACGCAAGAATGGAGGACTTCCCTTTCACCATCTCCGATATCACAAACTTCGAGAACGTGTACCTCTATGATCAGTACTGTACTGATGACACGGTGCAGTTGGTGATAGGCCAGATCGTGGATCATTTCAGCCGATTGCTCCCCCGGCGCTCCCCTACTTCAGTTATTGATGTACTCCATCTGGACGGCATCGCCGGGGCTTTACAACCCTTTATCTGAGCAGCTGAAAGACGAGGCCGTTGGAAAGCTAAGGTCTCTGAGGCGTTTCGGCCTGATCTCTGCGAGCCGGCTAAACCGCTCGGAGGCGCTCGTCCTTGAGTGCTGCCAATTGAAGCTCGATAACGACGCTAACGGGGGGCATCGAAGAGAGAGGTTAGATGCCGTGAGGGCTCGGCTGGCAGAAATATCCTCAGAGTACCACGAGCAGTGCTCTCTGCACCCCATCGCCCCGCTGTTGTAATAATTTTTTTATACGGATGAGGAGCCTATAGCACCTTTTGAATGAATAAGATTCTTTTTCTTTTCTGCAATGCTTTATTGGTCTCTTTATTATATAAACAAAAGATCTCAAGAAAGATGTACATTGCTCTGTGAGAAAATACATGCTAGTAGATGTTCTTATTCGTGCAGCTTGAGGCCCCCGGATGTCTGTTGGCATCTATACCCAACATAGGGTACCAAGCTTCATGGGCACCAGACATATCCTCCGCTGACACTACCATGATCTAGCCGATGGTCAGCTCGGCGGGAGGGGGACGCTGCTCCTGCTCGCGGTCAACTTGCCACTTGTCCCTCAGGTACGCTGTAAGGTGCCCCGAACAGATGAGCTCCTCGATGTAGTCTCGGAGCTGCTTATAGCTCTCTGTGGAGTGGCCCAGCGACCTGTGGAACCCGCAGTAAGGGCCCCGAGTTCGCTTTGAGGCCATTCGCGAGATCGGGGGGAGCTTGAAGAGCCCCTCGCCCTTAGCCTCTTCTAGTAGCACTGTCTGGGAGAAGTTGAATCGTGTGTACTCCTGGAACTTTGGGAGATAGGGCTTTTTCCGCTCAGGTCCCCTTCTCTCTTCTCTCGCCCTCTTCTTTTGGTCGGTTTGCTCTACCCGGGGGAGATTTGCGTTCACCTCGGACTCGACCTGGACCTCGCGCTCGGTCCAGGCCTTTACTTCGGCCATGGTCTTAGGTTGCGCTAATGCAAAGGAGCGTAACCACTCTTTATGCCTAAGAACAAACCTCAGTGCCATGATGACCGTCTCGTCCCGGTGCTCTGGGACGTCGAGAAGGGAATTGTAGAAGCGGGTGACGTATTCTTTGAACGTCTCTTTGTCTCCGCTCTTGATCGTGAAGAGGTGGTCAACTGTGCGTTTTTGCCGCCTGTTCCCGATGAAGTGGCCGAGGAATTGGGTGGCCAGCTCGTCAAAAGTTGAGATCGAGCGCGGCTCGAGTCCTCGGAACCAGTCTCGTCCGGAGCGGATGAGAGTGGCAGGGAAAGCTCGGCATTGGGCGACGTCGGTGTTGTCTTGGAATCTCATCCCCACGGCGAACACATCCAAATGGTCCTTCGGGTCAGATTTGCCGTCGAAGAGGGAGACCTTTGGTGGCTTGTTGCGAGAGAAGACGTGCAGCTCCTAAGTGAACGGTTAGTGAGCGAGTCGGCGGCGTACTTAGCCCCGTCGCTCGGACGGTGACCTTCCCGATGCAAACCCTCGATCTTCTTCTCGAGGGGGTCGAGTCGGCCGCGGTACCTCGATGACTCGACACATTCTGATCGCAGGCCTCTGCTGTTGGAGGCTTGCGTCTGGCCTCGGCCCCGATTCCTCTCAATGAGGTTCCTTAGATCCCTCGGCGAGGTGGTCTTCGAGCCGCCATGGTGAGTCTCGTCCGCGCGACCCCGTCGAGGGAGGGGGTGTCGGTCATGCCTGGTAACAGGCAAGCTGACAGACATCTCCTTGGGAGGGACAGGTGAGCGACGAATCTCGGGGCGAGGCGCTCTGGCGACGGACCTCGGCGTTGAACTGTAAGGCGCCCAGCGGGTCTCAGAACGTATTAGCCCGGGAGATCTACGGCCGTGGGAGGTAGCGGGGCGGTGGTCGGCAGCGCCGACGCAGACGGAGTCTTCTCTCCCCCTGTAGGGGTCCCGATCCCGGGGCAGGGGAGCGGCAACTTGGGGATCTTGCCCTGCCATTTGGACACGGATGAGCGCCTCCACGAAGGACGCGAGCCGGTCTATTCGGCCGGCAAGGGTGCTAATGGCATTGGGCGGGGGAGGTTCGTCCGCGCCTCCATTGAGGGGGAGACGACGGCTAGTGCTTGGATCTTCATGATGATCGCTTGCCATTGGATTGAGATCGGAAAGTGAACTTTTTTTTGTGGAATCAAGGATTTCCCACAGACGGCGCCAGCTGACGCGGGGCGGATCCGCGCGTCAGGATGTTACCTTCCGTTGATCTGCTGATGGCGGCGATGAATGGCTGATATTGGATCTGGAGGTGGGCTCCTGAAGCGTGTGGATCTCAATAAGTTTGAGGTTGTGGTTGCCGAGCTACCAACCAGGAAGTCCCGGGGTGGTTGTACCACCGAGGACCCTCCGACGATCAAGTTAGAGAGGAAATCCGAGCAGAGTAGCGGCTTAGTAGAGTAAAAATGGCTTACTTGAACCGTGGGGTTTATATAGTGGTGGCAGCAGGCAGGGCAGGCGCGAGAATCACGCCGGTCGTTACGCTCCCGACGTCATGCCCGCGTGATGAGCGGGATCTCCCATTAATGGCGAGACAGGCTCGTTAATGGGGGATCGTGATGGCGTGGAACGTGAGATGTGGCCGGCGGAAATCTCGCACATGGCGAGATTCGCGGGATTGCGGTTGCGCCTGTGAGCGGTGCCGTTGGTCGGTCGATGAGACCGAGGAAGATGACCTCGGCGGGAGAGCTAGCGGATGAGCGGGAGAACCGAGGTATCTTGGTTCTGTGGTAGCCCGGAGACGAGCTGTGAGGCCGAGGAGGCCAATTGTGCAGGGGGCTCGGTGGCGAGCCAGTGTTTGTTTGTGGGATGGGCACAGGAGTGTCCTGGTCGGCCACTGTAGGCCCTTTCTCGTGAGCTTTGGGATACGTCATCTGCCACGTGTCATGGCCTGGGAGATCATCGATACCGAGCATCATCAGTCTTGTTTTTTTTTTTAAGAGAGACATGGATAGAATCGGAATGACTATAACCAGCTAGAACATTTCATATTTTCATTTAAAATGAATAGGTAAAATTTGCTGTGCAGAAGAATATACAGTAACCAACAAGCAACACAAAAATTCTCTTTCCTTCAAAGAAAGAATTCAGAGGATAATTAAATAAGAGTTAACAGCAGGCATAACAACACTCAAGGTCCCCTTCAAATACCTTGACACAACCAAATCTTGACCTGCCTTGTAATAACGGACTTGAACAATCAGCACGCTCTGCTACAAGTGCATAGCTGCATATTAGTACTCATGCCTCTCCAACTTCATCTTCATGCATCCCCACCTGCATTGGAGTAATAAGCCATGCAAAAGCCCATAATTTCAAAGGCCAACAGAAGAGGCCTGCTTCTCCTAGTTCTTATAAATCATTGCTACACACAGCTCTCTCCTCAACTCACAAGTCACAACATCATAACCTTGGGATCATACCCAAAAAAAAAAAACCTCCACTGTTGTTGCGCCACATCCTTAAATCATACCCAGTTCAACCAACCAAACTCTCTTAGCATGGTGCATTGAATAAACCCTCCACAATCTTATTCTTTGTTTGTCTTCTCCTATTCTTTCAAACTTTTCCTTCTTGTGCATGAATTCTCTTTCATTTATCACCAAATAGCTATATTATATGAGTGCAACATAAAATGTGTTCATAGGAGGGAGAAGGTCATAGAGCTGCTAGAATCAGGGATGTAGCCAAACTAATATAGGCCGAGGAAGCAAAATTGGGCATAGTTCTTGGCTTCTTGCTGATTCAACATCAGAGATATGTTTCATTTACGCGAGGCTAAAGATTTTGGGTAAAGGCTTTATTGTTGTTGGTTGTAATAATAAGTACATAATCAAGTCCAAGAATTATTTGTCTCCAAACTAGTTTCATGCTTTAGTGTAATGTTAGATTAATTTACTCTTGCCTAACATGAGTAATATTTAGCATTTTTTGCATCTGACACCAACGCCTTTTAAATTATGTAAGCTGATGCTCGGTATCGGTGATCTCCCAGACCATGACACATGGTAGATGACGTGTCCCAAAGCTCACGAGAAAGGATCTACTATGGCCAACCAGTGTCCGACCAGGACCCTCCTGTGCCCATCCAAAAAACAAACACTGCCTCGCCACCGAGACCCCTGCACAATTGGCCTCCTCGGCCCCACAGCTTGTCTCCGGGCTACCACAGAACCAAGATACCTCGGCTCTCCCGCTCATTTGCTAGCTCTCCCGCCGAGGTCATCTTCCTCGGTCTCATCGACCGACCGACGGCACCGCTCACAGGAGCAACCGCCATCCCGCGAATCTCGACATGCGCGAGATTTCTGCCGGCCACATCCTACGTTCCACGCCATCACGTTCCCCCATTAACGAGCCTGTCTCGCCATTAATGGGAGATCCCGCTCATCACGTGGGCGTGATGTCGGGAGCGTAACGACCAACATGATTCTCGCGCCTTCCCTGCCTGCTGCCACCACTATATAAACCCCATAGTTCAAGTAAGTCATTTTTACTCCACTAAACCGCTACTCTGCTCGGATTTCCTCTCTAACTTGACCGTCGGAGGGTCCTCGGCGGTACAACCATCCCGGAACTTCCTTGCAGGTAGCTCGACAACCACAACCTCAAACCCATTGAGATCCACACGCTTCAGGGGTCTGCCTCCAGATCCAATATCAGCCATCTATCGCCGCCATCAGCAGATCAACGGAAGGTAACATCTTGACACACGGATCCGTCCCGCGTCAGCTGGCGCCGTCTGTGGGAAATCCTTGATTCCACAAAAAACAAAAGTTCACTTTCCGATCTCCCATTAATAGCGAGTGATCATCATGAAGATCCAAGCACTAGCCGCCGCCTCCCTCTCAACGGAGGCGCGGACGAACCTCCTCCGCCTAATGCCATTAGCGTCCTTGCCGGCCGAATAGACCGGCATGCGTCCTTTGTGGAGGCGCTCATTCGCGTCCAAACGGCAGGGCAAGATCCCCAGGTCGCCGCTCCCCCGTCTCGGGACCGGGACCCCTACCGAGGAAGAGAAGGCTCTGCTCGTGCAGGCATGGCCTACCACCTCACCATTTCCAACGGCCGCAGGTCCCCCGGGCCGACATGTTCAATAACCTGCTGGGCACCGCTTCGTTTTGCCTCGAGGTCTTAAGCTAGAGAGTTTCGCCCCAAGTCTCGTCGCACCCCTATCCCTTCCGAGGCGATGGCAGTCAGCTTGCCTGTTCGCAGGCATGACCTGCACCCCCTCCCTCGACAGGGTCATGCACGCGAGACTCTCCTCGGCAGCTCAAAAACAACCTGACCGGGGGCGTGAGGGACTTCACTGAAAAGAACCGAGGCTCGTCAAAAATCATGGTCATGGCAGCGGGGGTTACGTCAAGTACCTACGAGACCCAGCACCCCACGCCATCCCCGGAGGCCGACTGTAACAACTCCATTTTTAGTATACATAAAATTGATTTAAATTTGAAGTATATTTAGGGTATTTAATATTGCTATTACCACTTTAAGTATTTATTTCACACAATAATTACAAGAAGGAGCTTGTAGCTCATTGGTAATACCTTGCACTGCTGAACCAAGCCACCAGAGTTCAAATCCCCTGCCCCACATTATTTTTAATATTATTATGTTTTAAATCCTTTGGAAGCCCGACAGTCCATACACCATAACTCCCAAAAGTTTAACTAAACCTGAAAATCTAAAAAAAACCAGGAGCCACACTAGACGACCCCCACCCCCTGGAACCCCGACTCGGCCGGATGGCTGAGTCTCCAACAAGGGTTTTGTGCCTCTTCGCCTTCTGAAACCCGCTGCATACTCTAATTTATTGGATCGGTTCCAGAATACCCATTAACACCTAATTACTCCAATTTTTAATGAATTTTCTATATTTTTTACAATTTTTTTATTAAAAACTCTTCATCTACTCTAACCCTAGCCTAACCTATAAATGCACCCCCTACCTTCTATCCTCTCACCCCAAAATCCTGAGCCCACTCTCTTAAAAAATTTCCAAGAGTCGTGTACTTTGAAAACAAACTCGAGGCGAAGTTCCGACGAATTCCCGACGGGACTTCCGGTGATCGTTTTAGGAACTACCGGCGACGACGCAATATATCGGTGATCTCTCTAGTTCCCTCTCACTCTATCGTGTAATCTAAAACTCGTAAGTCCATCTTCTTTCCCACTTTTCTAATCAAAAAAATACGAAATTACAAAACTCGACAGAATCGGAACAAATCCGATTTCCGATTCGGTTTTCTATAAAATTTCAGTTCTCACTAATACAATCATACCTAAACTTCCTAATGTTGACTATTAAACACTAATCAAACAATTTGATCAAGTTTCGTCACATGAAATGATAGCTATTTCAATTTATCGTATTTTTCGCTTAAATACCACATTGTTTCAATCCTTCATTTAACCCCATCAAACTTGTTATACAATTAAAGTAGATCACGAGGTAACGACCTACCTCTACATACACTCATATGCAACACCCCCGAGAATCTAGAATACGAGAAAACAAACATTTTCATTTAAATACCATATACTTAATAAAACCATATATAAAAGATTTAGTGTTGATTAACTTTTAGATAAATACCTTTTATTATGAAAATACGATAAGTTGTGGATATCGGTCGTTTATCTAAACCTGACTTTGTGGTGTCTAGGCAAGGCAAGTGAGAAAGGTAACTTTAAAAGGCCCGTCTCACGGTGATTCGTGAGCAGATCCCTCCTTTCCTCACTTGTACTTACCTGGCCACAATGGACAATAAAGAGGTGATTTGAGGCATCTCACAACTTGTCGTTTAGACCATTTAGAAATAATCTAGTTAACTTAGGAGACCTTAGAATATAGAATATGGAAAATTGACATTTTAAAAAATAAATACCATTTACTTTATAAAACAGTTTTCTGAAGGATTTAGTATTTTACAATCTTTGGAAAGCGCCACTACAACCCATTTTGGGGAACCCGTTCAGGATGGTGCGGTTTATCACACATCCTCGGGCTTAGTAGTGCGAGATTCAGACCTCCGCAAGGAGCATTCGGTCTCGAAAGATTTAAAATACGACATCTTAAGAAAATGAGATTTTTTAGAATATAAAATATTTATTAAAATTATTTTTGTATAAATATATGTATATTTATCATTAAAATATTTATTTTGTTATGATATAAATAATCCACCTTTTTCTAAAAATCACAAGAATCAATTTTATACTAAAATACCATGAATTCCAAATAAATCAATTTTACAAATAAATATCTTTGTTTCTGAAACTAGGATATTTTCACTAGAAATATCACAATACAAAAATCCACCTTCATTACAACTCTAAAAACGAATAACGAATACTTGAGGTGTATTTTGAAAAGTATATAAAAATATTTTTACATAAAACCCCCTCAAGTTTTATAAATTACCCTAAAGACCCTAGCAATTATAGGTTTATGAAATAATCAAGACTTCGACTTACATTTCTAATTGTCTGACACGGATTTGAGTCTGATTAATCTGACTTGAATATGATTCAAGTTAATCTACAATCTACAATCTTCAACATGAATCCAATTATCAATCTATACAACTTGACTGAACCGAACCATGGATATATATTCCATTTACATGGTTCTCCAGTTATTCCATTTATATGATTCTGCGGTTACATCCGTTTACTGATATCATGGTTTCGGTCAGTCTTTCAATTATACACTCAATACAGTACAAAACAATATAAATAAAACACTACGGGGTTTAAGGGGTAGATTGGTACGGAAGGTGTTAAAAGTGGCACGAGGCGGTAAGATTAAGACACATAACCTATATTCCGTTCCTGTTGTACCGTGGCTTAACGGTTCCTTGTACATTCCGTTTGCCCTGGTCTCTAGCATATAGAGATCTCTCTCGTATACACTGGCATCCTTCTATACCAAGCTACAAACAACAGCGGTAACACAACATTACAATAAGATAATACAACTTTAGAAGATACCTTCTTATTCTGTCTATTATACTTTCCTCTTATCTTTGGGACTTACCGAGCGACATGTTCGCTGACGACATTCTATTTCTTTCTTCTTTGAATGTCGTCCAGTGGTTTGGACCCGACAGAGATCGAGCCATCTGCAGAAGACTTGGAGCAGTTTGCTGAAGAACCAGAGCTCTAGTTTCATTGTACATTTTCCATTCAGTACTTTTCATTTCCTGTTATGCCATTGTTTAGGCATCATTTTATTTCAGTTGTATTTCCTTTTCATGTATTGTACAAAAGAATGTTAATAAATAAAAGTTGCTGTTTTTATTATATTTTGCCTCTTGTGTATTTACTTTTATATTGCTTAGATACGCTTAGCGTATGTACTTCTGAGTATATACGTAGCGGACCAGTCCCGTCCCCTTCGCCGTATACTGGGAAGCGGGGCGTGACAGGTTTTGTTGGTGGCCCATGCAGGTCAGAGCTGTATGAAATCCTATCATGCAGTTCTGTTCTGCGTGAACAACTTAAGCAATATAACACAAGAACCAGCAACTAAAATATTATTTACTATTCATGTTCCTTGAATCTTACATATTCCTTGAATCTTATCATTTCATATACTTGAATCTGTCCTAACCCAAATTTTTTTTCAAGGTTATGGATTTCTCGAACAACACCAGCACCAATGTCAACAACACACCTCCATCCACTACCAATCGTTCCTGTTGTTCCTGCGCCACCCACCGAGCAAACAGTGCTACTTGAGGCGATCTGCAGCCTTCTTGAGGCACAGCAACAACTCCTGAACCGTTCCGAGACTGATGCACGCACCTGGAGTAAAGCAATTCAGGGCTTTACATCCCAAGCAGTTCTCTGGAAAGGGAAGCCCACTTGAAGCTGAGGAATGGGCACAAAGTATAGAGGATGATCTAGCGGCAGCACAAGTGCCAGACATAGCTTGGGTCCATGTGGCGAAACTGCAGCTCACAGACAATGCTCGCAACTGGTGGAAGACGGAAGAAAGCCGTCTGGTACAGCCTATTGAATGGAAAACTTTTCGCGAGAAGTTCAACGTGAAGTACTTCCCTGTGACCGCCAGGTTTTCCATGGAGCAGCAGTTCATTCATCTACAATAAGGTTCGATGTGGGACAAGTCAGTAGATGAGTACGACGCTGAATTCACCATGTTAAGCCGGTAAGATATGTCATAATAGTTCAATTTTTAAATATCACATACTACACAGCTAACACAATCCTTAAACAGATTCGCGGCACACTTGATACCGACGGACGAGATCAGAGCCCGTCGCTTTCAACAAGGTTTGGACACGGAAATTCAGGCTGCACTAGCCACAGGGAAATTTCCAACTCATGAGGAAGCTCTTGAAGCTGCTCGCAGTTATGAGGCAGTGATAAAAGCAAGGGGCAGACCTCAGTCTGCCGGAGTTAAGCTCCCTGCTAACCAGATGGCAGGAGGAGCCTCGTCCAGGCCACCTTTCGTGCCAAGGCGACCCGGAGTACCGAACCATCGTCCCAGCCCAGCCTTTTGTACCTACTGCAAGAGAGCCGGACATATGATGAAAGACTGCCGGTGAGCCAACCGTCTTTTCTTAGTCTGCGGCTCAGCTACTCATGATATTGGGTCTTGTCCCCAAAGGCAAAACCCAGTTGCTGCACCTAGGCCAGCAAACAATTACCCACAACGCCCATCCATCCAAGCACCTGCTCCAAGACCTACACTACCTGCACCACCCAGAGGACCACAAGCTGTACCACCTCCTCGTCAGTTCCATCAAGCTCAAAGGAATATTCCGAGGAATGCTCCTCAGGCCAGAAGGAATGTACCAAGGCGCCAGGCTTTCACGATGTTCGTGGAAGAAGCTGAGGCCACTGGCCAAGTCATCACTGGTAAACTTTCCTTCTCAAACTTTTCTTTTAGTCTTGGTTATCTGCACACTTTCCCTATACCTAAAACATATCCCACATACCTTAGGTGCAATTTTAGTACCCTCACTACCTGCACTAGCACTGTTTGATACTAGAGCATCCTACTGCTTTATGTCGCAACGGTTCGTCGGAACCCATGTGATTCCAGTCTCACCGCTTGTATCCAGCTGGAATGTCAGTTCAGGAAATGGCGTTCTAAAGGCAACCATGGGATACAGCTTGTGTCGAGTCGTCATCTGCAGCAGAGAGTTTTATGCTGACTTCAAAGTACTGGATATACCGAACTTCGATGTGGTTCTAGGAATGGATTGGCTTGGAACTTTTTATGCTACCATTGACTATCGTCAAAGGAGGGTAGTATTCGAGATTCCAGACCATCCGGTCTTCTATTTCAAAAGCGGAGACCGTACCCTGGAGCCAAGTAACTATAAAGCGAAGCCAAGGGAAGCAGTAGTTGCAGTAGCTCAAGCGGAAGAAGAATCAAGACCAGATGTAGTTCGAGAATTCGATGATGTATTTCCTGACGATATATCAGCTTTGTCTCCCGATCGAGCTCTTGAATTCAGTATTGATTTAGTACCAGGAGCACAACCGGTGATCAAAGCACCTTATAGATTAAATCCGGAAGGTTTGAAGGAAGTCCGAACCCAGTTGGACGAATTATTGGCGAAATGATGGATTCGTCCCAGCACTTCAAGTTGGGGAGCACCTGTACTACCTGTGAAGAAGAAGGAAGGTTCATACAGAATGTGCATCGATTATAGAGCCTTGAACGAAGTCACTATAAATTGTATCCACTCCCGCGCATCGATGATTTATTCGATCAGATAAGTGGATCTTGTGTTTTCTCTAAATTGGATCTTCGTTCAGGTTATCATCAGGTGAAGGTCAAGGAAGCTGATATTCACAAAACAGCTTTCAGAACTCGCTATGGACATTACGAATTTCTAGTGATGCCATTTGGAGTGACCAATGCACCGGCAATATTCATGAACCTAATGAATCAAGTTTTCCGGGAGTACTTAGACAGGTTTGTTGTCATCTTCATCGACGACATCCTGGTGTATTCTAAGAGTCGGAAAGAGCATGCAGAGCACCTACGAATTGTCCTGGAAACTCTTCGACAACATAAGCTCTATGCCAAGTACAGCAAGTGCGAGTTTTGGCTAAAACAAGTTGGTTTTCTTGGACATATCGTATCAGGAGAAGGAATTTCTGTGGATCTAGCAAAAGTTTCAGCAGTTAGCGAATGGCCTACACCAAAGTCAGTGAAGGACATTCGAAGTTTCTTGGGTTTAGCTGGATATTACAGAAGGTTCATTAAAGGCTTTTCAAAGATAGCAACACCCCCGACCAAGCTCACACGTAAAGATGAGGAATTTGTGTGGTCATAAGCATGCGAACAAGCTTTCGTAGAACTCAAGTCAAGGTTGACATCAGCACCTATTCTCGTAATACCGGATCAATCTGGAGGATTCGAAATGCATTGTGATGCATCCGGTAAGGGATTAGGATGTGTTCTACATTAGCACGGTATGGTTGTGGCTGATGCTTCAAGACAACTGAAGACTCATGAGCGCAATTATCCGACGCATGATCTGGAGTTAGCAGCCGCCATCTTTGCTCTCAAGATTTGGCGCCATTATCTACTCGGTGAACGAGTGAACATCTACACAGATCATAAAAGTCTGAAGTGCGTGTTTACTCAGAAGGAGTTGAATATGCGGCAGAGAAGATGGTTAGAACTCATGGCGGACTTTGACATCAACTTGCAGTATCACCCAGGGAAGGTGAACGTAGTACCTGATGCTCTTAGTCGCCAACCATTAGCAATGAATCTCACCGCTCAGTGGAAGCTTCAACAAGACTTGAATCAGATGGAGATTGAAGTAGTCATGCCAGGTAACACTTCAAGTTTGATCAATTTACAAGTTCAATCAACCATTGTCAATCAGATCAAAGCAGCTCAAGCAAGTGATGCTAAGTTGCAAAAGATCAGAGAACAAGTGGAGAATGGACTCAGAACAGACTTCATCATCCACGAAGACGGATCTTTGAGATACGGCAGCAGATTGTGTGTAACAAAAGGTCCTGTTCGGGAAGAGTTAATGAAAGAAGCTCACAGCTCTCCCTACTCAGTACACCCTGGAGGCACCAAAATGTACAAAGATCTACGTCAGAATTATTGGTGGTATAGAATGAAGCGTGAAGTATCCAGAAGTGTCGCAAAATGCTTGGTATGTCAGCAAGTAAAGGCTGAACATCACAGGACAGCGGGACTACTTCAACCATTACCAATCCCAAAGTGGAAGTAGCAACACATCACGATGGATTTTGTGACTGCTCTTCCTCGCAGCACAAAGGGTAACGATGCTATATGGGTCATTGTGGATCGACTCACAAAGTCGGCTCACTTCATCCCATTTCGGGTTGGCCAATCAACTGAGACATTAGCAAAGAAGTACATGGAGGTAATAGTCTATTTAAGATTTAAACTCTTCATAATGTACTATCTCTGATACCCATGAACTCATACAGGAAATTGTGAGACTTCATGGAGTATCGGTCTGCATTGTCTTCGATCGTGACACCAGGTTCCGATCGCAATTTTGGCAGAGTCTGCAAGCAAGCTTGGGAACAAGTCTGAACTTCAGCACGGCTTATCATCCACAAACAGATAGTCAGTCGGAACGAACTATTCAGATCTTGGAGGATATGCTCAGAGCGTGTATGCTAGACTTCAAAGGATCATGGGAAGATCACCTGCATCTTGTGGAGTTCGCGTACAATAACAGCTACCAAGCAAGCATAGGAATGGCACCTTTTGCAGCATTGTATGGAAGGAAGTGTCGATCGCCAATAAGTTGGGACAACATCGGAGATAGGGAACTTCTTGGACCAGAGATGATAGTAGCGACTGTTGATGTGGTTCGTACTATCTGGGAAAGGATGCGCATAGCCCAAGATCGACAGAAACACTGGGCTGATGCGAAAAGACGACACTTGGAGTTCCAGCCAGAAGATCACGTATTCTTGAAGATATCTCCGAACCGCGGAGTGATCCGATTTGGAAGACGGGGTAAATTGAGTCCGAGATATATTGGACCGTTCGACATACTCGAACGAGTCGGTGAAGTGGCATACCGCTTACCGCTTCCACCCTCATTGGAAGGAGTGCATAATGTGTTCCACATATCCCAACTCAGAAGGTATGTGAGTGACTCCAGCCATGTTCTTGATCATTCCGAGCTCACTATACAGCTCGACTTGTCTTGTGAGCAACAGCCTGTGGAGATTCTGGACAGAAAAGTGAAGACACTTTGGAACAAAGAAGTTAACTTGGTCCGAGTAATGTGGAGGAAAGACACTCCAGGAGAATCCACTTGGGAAAGGGAAGATAAAATGCGTGCAAGATATCCTTACCTCTTTGTAATCTAGTACTTCAATAAAAGCTGTAAATTTTGAGGACATAATTTTTGTAAGGAGGGTAGACTGTAACAACTCCATTTTTAGTATACATAAAATTGATTTAAATTTGAAGTATACTTGGGGTATTTAATGTTGCTGTTACCACTTTAAATATTTATTTCACACAATAATTACAAGAAGGAGCTTGTAGCTCATTAGTAATACCTTGTACTGCTGAACCAAGCCATCAGAGTTCAAATCCCCTGCCCCACATTATTTTTAATATTATTTTGTTTTAAATCCTTTGGAAGCCCAACAGTCCATACACCATAACACCCAAAAGTTGAACTAAACCTGAAAATCTAAAAAATACCCGGAGCCACACTTGACGACCCCCCACCCCCTGGAACCCCGACTCGGCCGAGTCGGCCGGTCCGCCGGCCGACTCGGGCCGGCGCCGCCGGTCGGATTCGGCCGGATGGCCGAGTCTCCAACTAGGGTTTTATGCCACTTCGCCTTCTGAAACCCACTGCATACTATAATTTATTGGATCGGTTCCAGAATGCCAATTAACACCTAATTACTCCAATTTTTAATGATTTTTCTATATTTTTTACAATTTTTTTTATTAAAACCTCTTCATCTACCCTAACCCTAGCTTACCCTATAGATACACCCCCTACCCTCTACCCTTTCACCCCAAAATCCTGAGCCCATTCTCTCAAAAAATTTCCAAGAGTCGTGTACTTTGAAAAAAAGCTCGAGGCGAAATTTCGACGAATTCCCAGCGGAACTTCCGGCGACCGTTTTAGGAACTACCGGCGACGACGCAATACATCGGCGATCCCTCTAGTTCCCTCTCACTCTATCGTGTAATCTAAAACTCGTAAGTCCCTCTTCTTTCACTCTTTTCTATTCAAAAAAATACGAAATTACAAAACCCGACGGAATCGGAACAAATCTGATTCCCGATTCGGTTTTCTATAAAATTTCACTTCTCACTAATACAATCATACTTAAACTTCCTAATGTTGACTATTAAACACTAATCAAAAAATTTGATCAAGTTTCGTCACATGAAATGATAGCTATTTCAATTTATTGTATTTTTCGCTTAAATACCACAATATTTCAATCCTTCATTTAACCCCATCAAACTTGCTATATATTTAAAGTAGATCACGAGGCAACGACCTACCTCCTCACACACTCATATGCAACACCCTCGAGAACCTAGAATACGAGAAAACAAACATTTTCATTTAAATACCATATACTTAATAAAACCATTTATAAAAGATTTAGTGTTGATACACTTTTAGATAAATACCTCTTATTATGAAAATACGATAAGTTGTGGATATCGGTCGTTTATCTAAACTTGATTTTGTGGTGTCTAGACTAAGCAAGTAAGAAAGGTAACTTTAAAAGGCCCGTCTCACGGTGATTCGTGAGCGGATCTCTCCTATCCTCACTTGTACTTACCTGGCCACAATTGGCGGTGAAGAGGCGATTTGAGGAATCTCACAACTTATCGTTTAGACCATTCAGAAATATTCTAGTTGACTTAGGAGACCCTAGAACATAGAATACGGAAAATTGACATTTTTACAAATAAATACCATTTACTTTATAAAACCGTTTTCTAAAAGATTTAGTATTTTACAATCTTTGCAAAGCGCCGCTACAACCCATTTTGGGGAACCCGTTCGGGATGGTGCGGTTTATCGCACATTCTCGGGCTTAGTAGTGCGAGATTCAGACCCCCGCAAGGAGTATTCGGTCTCGAAAGATTTAAAATACGACATCTTAAGAAAATGAGATTTTCTAGAATATAAAATATTTATTAAAATTATTTTTTTATAAATATATGTATATTTATCATTAAAATATCTATTTTGTTATGATATAAATATTCCACTTTTTTCTAAAAATCACAAGAATCAATTTTATACTAAAATACCATGAAGTCCAAATAAATCAATTTTACAAATAAATATCTTTGTTTCTGAAACTAGGATATTTTCACTAGAAATATCACAATACAAAAATCCACCTTCATTACAACTCTAAAGACGAATAACGAATACTTGAGGTGTATTTTGAAAAGTATATAAAAGTATTTTTACATAAACCCCCTCAAGTTTTATAAATTACCCTATGGACCCTAGCAATTATAGGTTTATGAAATAATCAAGACTTCGACTTACATTTCTAATTGTCTGACTCGGGTTTGAGTCTGATTAATCTGACTTGAATATGATTCAAGTTAATCTACAATCTACAATCTTCAACATGAATCCAATTATCAATCTATACAACTTGACTGAACCGAACCATGGATATATATTCTATTTACATGGTTCTCCAGTTATTCCATTTACATGATTCTGCGGTTACATCCGTTTACTGATATCATGGTTTCGGTCAGTCTTTCAATTATACACTCAATACAGTACAAAACAATACAAATAAAACACTACGGGGTTTAAGGGGTAGATTGGTACGGAAGGTGTTAAAAGTGGCACGAGGCGGTAAGATTAAGACACCTAACCTATATTCCGTTGCTGTTGTACCGTGGCTTAACGGTTCCTTATACATTCCGTTTGCCCTGGTCTCTAGCATATAGAGACCCCTCTCGTATACACTGGCATCCTTCTGTACCAAACTACAAACAACAGCGGTAACACAACATTATAACAAGATAATACAACTTTAAAAGATACATTCTTATTCTGTGTACTATACTTTCCTCTTATCTTTGGGACTTACCGAGCGACCTGTTCGCTGACGACATTCTATTTCTTTCTTCTTTGAATGTGGTCAGGTGGTTTGGACCCGGCAGAGATCGAGCCATCTGCAGAAGACTTGGAGCAGTTTGCTGAAGAACCAGAGCTCTAGTTTCATTGTACATTTTCCATTCAGTACTTTTCATTTCCTGTTATGCCATTGTTTAGGCATCGTTTTATTTCAGTTGTATTTCCTTTTCATATATTGTACAAAAGAATGTTAATAAATAAAAGTTGCTGTTTTTATTATATCTTGCCTCTTGTGTATTTACTTTTATATTGCTTAGATACGCTTAGCGTATGTACTTCTGAGTATATACGTAGCGGACCAGTCCCGTCCCCTTCGCCGTATATCGAGAAGCGGGGCGTGACACCGACGGCCGTCCGAAGAAGAAGGCCAGGAAGACCGAGTCGAACACATTTGACGACGGTGACTTTCACGGCATATCCCTGTCCCCCAATGACCCCCTGGTGATTACGACCCTGGTCCATCGATACGAGGTTCACAGGATCCTGGTTGACTCTGGAAGCTCGGCAGACATTCCCTTCCATGACTGCTTCCTGGGCATGAGGCTCACCGCGGCGGACCTGAGACCGACTTCACACGTCCTTTCAGGATTCACTAACCACTCTATCTCGACGGAAGGGGTAATCACTCTACAGTTCAACGTCAGGGAGGCCAGTCGTATGCGGGCATTGCCGGTGGAGTTCATCGTAGAGAGAATTCCATCGGCCTACAACATCCTCCTCGGCCGCCCCACGCTGAACTCCCTCTGGGCCCAGATATCAACCTACCTCCCGGCGATGAAGTTCCCTCTCGAACAGGGAGGAATAGGTCGGGTCTATTGAGACCAGCGAATTGCAAGGGTTTGCTTCACCGCAACATCTTCATCGGAGTGGACGGCCGATGATGTCGAAGGCGAGGGTGACATCAGGGCTTCTCTAGACATTCGAGATGAGCAAAAAGAGGTCCAAGGAACCCCGGTGGAGCCTCTCAAAGAGGTTCCCCTCGTAGAAGAGGACGACGAAAAACTCGTTCAGATCGGGTCGCTTCTGACAGGCACTCAGCGAGATGACCTGGTTCATTTCCTTAGGAACAACTCCAACGTGTTTGACTGGGAGCCTGCTGACATGCCTGGGATCGACCCCAAAGTCATATCTCATAAGCTCGGGGTAGATCCTATGGCCCGACCCGTCAGACAGAAAAAGCGAAGGTTCGCGCCGGTCAAACAGAAGGCTATCGAGGACGAGGTGGATCGGCTCCTCGCCGCAAACTTCATTCGGAATGTGCCATATTCGGAGTGGCTAGCGAATGTGGTCATGGTCAAGAAGTCGAGCGGGAAGTGGCGCATATGCGTCGACTTCACCGACCTCAACAAGGCCTGCCCCAAAGACAACTATCCCCTTCCTCGGATAGATCAGCTCGTTGACAGCTCGGCAGGCCATGAGCTATTGAGCTTCATGGACGCCTTCTCCGGCTACAATCAGATCCGTATGAATCCGGCAGACGAAGATCTCACCGCATTCACAACGGACCGGGGGGTATACTGCTACAGGGTGACGCCATTTGGCCTCAAGAACGCCGGGGCTACGTACTAACGGTTGGTCAACCGCATGTTCAAACCACAGATCGACATGAATATAGAAGTTTACGTCGACGACATGCTCGTCAAATCAGTCTCGTCGACCGACTATGTCAAGGACCTGGGCAGGCCTTCGAGGTACTCCGCAAGTTCAAGATGAAGCTGAACCCCGCCAAGTGCGCATTCGGAGTCACCGGGGGAAAGTTCCTCGGTTTCATGGTCACCCACCATTAGATCGAGGCTAACCCAGAAAAAATCGACGCTATCCTCAACATGACCGCGCCCAAGACCGACGTCGAGATCATGCGACTGACAGGGCGGGTAGCCGCTTTATAACGCTTCATGTCGATGTCTGGGGAAAAGTGTCTCCCATTCTTCAAAGCTCTCAGGAAAATTCTGAGGTTCGAGTGGTCAGAAGAGTGCCAGACCGCTTTTGACCAGTTAAAAAGGCACCTTGCGATGCCACCGCTGCTCACCCGACCAGTTGAAGGGGATGAGCTATCGCTATATCTGGCGGTATCCGACCGAGCATCAGGCTCAGCGCTCGTACGAGAGGTCGACGGAGTGCAGAAGCCGGTATACTACATGAGACACGTCTTCAAAGACGCAGAAACGAGGTACCCATCCATAGAGAAGATCGTTTTAGCACTCATTATGGCCTCAAGGAAGCTACGGCACTACTTCCTGGCGCACACTATCCTCGTTCTCACCGAGCGCCCACTGGAGGCTATCCTGGCCTCACCCGAATCCTCGGGCCGCTTAGAGAAGTGGAGGTGGGAGCTGTCCCAGTTTGACATAAAATACCGCCCGAGGCAGGCCATCAAAGCACAAGCCCTGGTCGATTTCATCGTCGAATGCTCCATCCCCAGCAAGGAACCGGAGTCCACGTCGACCCTCGCGGCTTAGCACCCGATCGAAAGGAAACCTGACTCGGTGCCTGAGTGGGTCATTTACGTCGACGGGTCTTCAACCGAGGAAGACTGTGGCACCGGCCTCATCACCCGGGGACCGAACGAGGCAGAAATGGAGTACTCCCTAAAGCTTGGATTCAAGGCCTCAAATAACTCGGCGGAGTATGAAACCCTGCTGGCTGGACTGCGCATGGCCTCCGGGCTGGGGCTGAAGACAATTCGAATCCGCAGTGACTCAGCCCTAGTCGTTGGCCAGGTGACCGGCCACTTCGAAGCTCGGGAACCTCTAATGGTGAAGTATCTGGACTAAGTATGAAAACTTCGGAAGAACTTCGACGAAGTCTAGGTAGAGCAAATACCCAGGAAGCTCAATGCCCAGGCCGATGCCCTGAGCAAGTTGGCTTCATCCTACTCGGCCAACAATAAACGGTCTATCCTCTTCGAGACCTTGCCATGGCGTGGAAGAAGGGGCAACATACTTCATGTATATATGGCGCAAGAGGATGATCAAGACTGGAGGAAGCCCCTCGTGGAATTCTTAAGGAATGGTACGCTCCCAGAAGATCGGGGAGCAGCCTGCCATCTCCGGGCCAAAGCCCATCACTTCGTCTGGAGTAATAAGAACCTTTACAAGAAATCCTTCACTCAGCCCCTGATCCTGTGCGTCGACCCCCACGAAGCCGACTACGTCCTCCGTGAAATCCATGAAGGGGTCGGCGGCGCATATCAAGGGGCCCGAACCTTAATCCAGAAGGCATTGCTTCAGGGGTACTACTGGCCAACTATTTACGAAGATGCCCAGAAGCTCGTCAGGAGATGAAAAAGTTGCCAGCTCCACAGAAGCATACCTCGCCTCCCTGCTACCGAGCTGATCGCGTTAACCTCTTCGTGCCCGTTTGCCTAGTGGGGATTGGACATGATAGGCCAGTTCCCCACCGGTGCAGGCAGGCACAAATATGTCCTCATTGCAGTAGATTACTTCACGAAATGGATCGAGGCCATCCCCATCAGGAAATCGGATGCCGCCACGACCATCAAGTTCCTGCAGAACAACCTGATACTCCGGTTCGGCATCCCAAGGTGTATCATCACCGACCATCGGACGAACTTCGTAAACGAGAAAGTGAAGGAGTTCTACAACGAGTACCATATCCTCATGAAGTTTGCCGCGGTCGCACATCCCCAATGCAACGGGCAGGCTGAAGTCGCCAACCGGGACGTCCTCCGAGGCCTCCGAACCTGCGTAGAAGGACGCCAGGAAGTTGGGTCGAGGAATTGCCCCGGGTCCTATGTGCCCTGTGCACGTCGAAGAAGAACCCCAGCGGGGAAACCCCTTTCAGCCTCTACTACGGGACCGAGGCAATGGTCCCAGCGGAGATCGGGCTACCCAGTCATCAGGTCGAACACTTCGACGATGAAGCAAACACCGCGGCACTACGGACCAACCTGGACATCTTGTTGTAGAAACAAGACCGGGCTCAGATCAGGGCTGCCGCCTATCAGCAGCAAACTGCCTGATACTACAACGCGCGGGTCAAGCATCGCTCCTTCAGGACTGAAGATCTAGTCCTACGGTGAAATGAGTTCGTCGATCAAGGAAGGCTGCACAAATTTTCCCCAAGATGGGACGGTCCTATCCTCATCTCCGAGGTACTTCTCGGCGGAGCCTACCGCTTACAAGACGCGGACGGGCACAAGTTTCCGCGGCCTTACAATGCTGAAAAGCTCAAGCTGTACCAGTGAAATCAATACCTACGAGTGTACATCTCTCTTTTCACAAAGACAATGTAAATTTTTCTAAAAAGTCCTTTCCATTCAAATAACAAGAAGGGAACGTTAGAACATTGCGAAAAGAGGAGTTCTGTCTTTATGATCAAAGCCCCCGCCAAAAGGCAACTGAGCAACTTCACTGCTCGGTCAATCCTTAGCAGGCCTCCCATAGCCCCTCCAATGCTAAGGATCTAAGCCCTCACCAAGAGATGGTTGAGCAGCTTCCCTGCTCGGCTATACCTGGCTGGTAGCTCCCCTACCCCACAACGTCAGGGATCAAAGCCCTCACCAAGAAAGCCGAGCGGCTACCCTGCTCGGCTATCCCTGGCTGGTAGCTCCCCTACCCTACAACACCAGGGATCAAAGCCCTCGAAAGAGGCAACTGAGCAGCTTCACTGCTCGGTCAATCCTTAGCAGGCCTCCCATGGCCCCTCCAATGCTAAGGATCTAAGCCCTCACCAAGAAGCGGCCGAGCAGCTTCCCTGCTCGGCTATCCCTGGCTGGTAGCTCCTCTACCCCACATCGCCAGGGATCAAAGCCCTCACCAAGAGGCAGTCGAGCGGCTACCCTGCTCGGCTATCCCTGGCTGGTAGCTCCCCTACCCCACAATGCCAGAGATCAAAGCTCTCGCCAAGAGGCACTGGGCAGCAACCCTGCTCAGCCATCCTTAAGGATCAAAGCCCTCACTAAGAGGCACCGGGCAGCAACCTTGCTCGGCCATCCTTAGTAGGCCTCTTACGGCCCCTCCCGCGCTAAGGAAAAAAGCCCTCGAAAGAGGCAACCGGGCTCACCCTTGCTCGGTTATCCCTGGCTGGTGGCTCCCTACCTCAACACACCAGGGATCAAAGTCTTCACCAAGAAGCACCGGGCAGCAATCCTGCTTGGCCATCCTTAAGGATCAAAGCCTTCACAAAGAGGCACCGGGCAGCAACCTTGCTCGGCCATCCTTAGTAGGCCTCTTACGACCCCTCCCGCGCTAAGAATAAAAAACCCTCGAAAGAGGCAACCGGGCCTGCCCTTGCTCGGTTATCCGTGGCTGGTAGCTCCCTACCCCAATACGCCAGGGATCAAAGTCCTCACCAAGAGGCAGCCGAGCGGCTACCCTGCTCGGCTATCCCTGGCTGGTAGCTCTTCTACCCTATAATGCCAGGGATCAAAGCCTTCACCAAGAGGCAGCCGAGCGGCTACCCTGCTCGGCTATCCCTGGCTGGTAGCTCCCCTACCCCACAACGCCAGGGATCAAAGCCCTCACCAAGAGGCAGCTGAGCGGCTACCCTGCTCGGCTATCCCTGGCTGGTAGCTCCCCTACCTCACAACGCCAGGGATCAAAGCCCTCACCAAGAGGCACAGGGCAGCAACCATGCTCGGCCATCCTTAAGGATCAAAGCCCTCACCAAGAGGCACCAGGAAGCAACCTCGCTCGGCTATCCTTAGTAAGCCTCTTACGGCCCCTCCCACGCTAAGGAAAAAAAACCCTCGAAAGAGGCAACCTGGCCCGCCCTTGCTCGGTTATCCTTAGCTGGTAGCTCCCTACCCCAACACACCAGGGATCAAAGTCCTCGCCAAGAGGCAACTGAGCAGCTTCACTGCTCAGTCAATCCTTAGCAGACCTCCCATGGCCCCTCCAACGCTAAGGATCTAAGCCCTCACGAAGCGGCAGCCGAGCGGCTCCCCTGCTCGGCTATCCCTGGCTGGTAGCTCCCTACCCCATAACGCCAGGGATCTAAGCCCTCACCAAGAGGCAACCGAGCAGCTTCACTGCTCGGTCAATCCTTAGTATGCCCCTAATGGCCCCTCCTGCGCTAAGGATAAAAAGCCCTCGAAAGAGGCAACCGGGTCCGCCTTTGCTTGGTTATCTCTGGCTGGTAGCTCCCTACCACAGCACACCAGGGATCGAAGCCCTCGCCTAGAGGCACCGGGCAGCTGCCCTGCTAGGTCTATCATCAACATACCTCTTAAAGCCTTCCACGCTAAGGAACATGACCTCATCAAGAGGCATCCGGTTCTACGTCTAAGCGATCTTCACCACGGCTTCGGGGCCATAGAGATACCGTCTTCCCGCCGGTCTTCGCACACTTGGCAAATGATCAGATTCAATCCGACGCATAATTGCTAGACGAAGAACCGACACAACATGAAGGCAGAACTGTGCAAATACAAGTGTTTACCGACAAAAGAAAATACGAGCACAAACACTGCTGCAAAAACAAAAATCTTTATTCACAAAGTCAAAGTCTTTACAAAGGTATTGTGGGCTCCCCAGCCTTATCAAATCACCCGAAGTCTTACAAAAGTGAAAGAAGGAAAAGACAAAAAGTTCGGGCCATAAGCCTAGCCTAGACCTCGCCTCCCTCATCACCATCGGCCGGAGGCATGACCATTGAAAGTAGGACCCGAGCACGAAGCTCACCGTCGAAAAACCCAGGAAACTGCTCCTTGACGGCATCAAGAGCTTTATTCCATGAAATGGCGGAGGCCTCGCCGAGGTCGACGTAAAACTGGTCCAACCCCTTGTAATCAGCCACCACCTTTCTAGCTCGGATCTCGGCAACCTCCGTCGCCTGAAGCGCCGCCTCGGCATCCCGCCTGCTGGCATCCCTCACCTTCTTCATGGCTGCAAAGCGATCGGACAGTTCCACCAACTTCGCCTCGATGAATTGGTGGGACTCACTCAGGCAGTGATAGGACTCCCGACACTTTGAAACGGCGAGCTCCGTGGCTGCCGACCGGGCTTCAAGGACGGCCATCCTCTCCCTCTCCAGACGCAGCTCAAGTCGTAGATCCTCGGCCTCCAAAGAAGACTCTTCTGCTAACCTTGCAGCATGAATAACCCCCTCGGCTTCCATACGAGTAACAAGGGTACAGTGCTGAAGGACCTGGCGGAAAATGGCAGAGAGACTTAGAGACACTTGAACTAAGGAGAGGGTGCTCGAAACAACACATGAGGGAGTATATACCTGAACCGCCTCCATGCGATAGCCGCCATTTGGGCCCTCAGGGTCCCCCGTGTCATCTGGCCCTCGGCCGATTCCTCTATACCAGCAAGAAGGCTGGCAGCAACGGAAAGCCCTGACGGGAACACGAAATGGGCGTTCCCTTCCTGCACGGGAATTCCCTCCGGAATCTCCGTCGGCAGCGCGCGAGAGACCGTCCTCTTCCTCTTAAGAGGAACCCCGTCTTCGTCCTCTCCTGCATCCCTCATCTGGGGTTCGGGAACCCGTGAACGCCTTTGGCCACCGCCAGAACGATCGTCGGGAGCTCGTGACGGGGAAGATGGCCCCGCCATCGGAAGTGCATCTGGAGCGGGGCTCGGGTCAACCGGAGGCACGGCCGCACCGTCGGCCTCCCTCCGAGACCGAGCGCCGAAGGCACCAAGAGCCTGGATCGATCCATCTATCCTGCCAAAGGGAGAAGAGGCTCGACTCAGAAAGATAAGAAGCGGAAGAAAGAAGAAGAAGACATCGGGAACGCAAAGATCCGACTTGAAGAGGAGAGTGCCGAGCTAACAAGATCAAGAACGAGGAAAATATGAAAGGAGATGGGCCCTGAAGCGGACCCACCTTTATTTATAGCCACCGGCGTCCTCATCCAACGGCGACGGTCGACTCCCGCCAAAAACAACTCTTCGCATTCGACGACCACAATCGCTCCGCCTAACACACGCACGATGGCCGGATCCCATCAGACGCCAGAGGTCTGCGGTTTGTCGCGTCAGCCAACCAGCGCTCGACACGTGGTCTGTCGCTTCAGCAAAAGTACGCTTGATCCGGCACACCCTCTTTATTGCAATGATCTCGCCCTGATTTGCTGGCATCATCCAGAAAATACAACAGATTACTCAGGGACACGCCTGACGATACCTTCAAAAAGGAGTTCATCTCGGGTGACCCGGCAGACCACTCTCGACCCGACCCGTCAAATGGTCGGGATGAAAGTAGGGGACTAATGATGATGCTCGGTATCAGTGATCTCCCAGACCATGACACGTGGCAGATGACGTGTCCCAAAGCTCACGAGAAAGGACCTACAGTGGTCGACCAGTAGCCGACCAGGACACTCCTGTGCCATCTCACAAACAAACACTGGCTCGCCACCGAGCCCCCTGCACAATTGGCCTCCTCGGCCTTACAGCTCGTCTCTGGGCTACCACAAAACCAAGATACCTCGGCTCTCTTGCTCATCCGCTAGCTCTCCCACCGAGGTCATCTTCCTCGGTCTCATCGACCGACCAATGGCACCGCTCACAGGCGCAATCGCCATCCCGCGAATCTCGCCATGCGCGAGATTTCCGCCGGCCACATCCCACGTTCCATGCCATCATGATCCCCCATTAACGAGCCTATCTCTCCATTAATGGGAGATCCCGCTCATCACGCGGGCATGACGTCAGGAGTGTAACGACCGGCGTGATTCTCGCGCCTGCTCTGCCTGCTGCCACCACTATATAAACCCCTCTTCCAGACGGTTCAAGTAAGCCATTTTTACTCCACTAAGCCGCTACTTTGCTCGGATTTCCTCTCTAACTTGACCGTCGGAGGGTCCTCATGAATACGCCGTAGGTGCACACGCTGCAGGTGCAAGTCTTAGCCTTAAACATGCCCCTACAGTGAAATATTTGCCCCTACGGTTTAATGCGTAGGTCTACTTGTCCCTATGCATTTCACCATAGGGACAACATATTTATTTAATTTATCGGTTTATAAAATAAAATAGTTGCCCCTCCGGAGAAATCCTTAGGGACAAAAATATGCCCCTACGGCTTAAGGCGTAAGTACAGATGTGTAGGGGAAAAATATCAGGTATCCTGATATTTTGTCCCTACGGGTAAATTTGTAGGGATAAAGCTATACCCGTACGGATTACTCCGTAGGGACAAGCCTAACCCTTTTTACTAAGTCTATAGGGTCAAAATATCAGGTATCCTGATATATTATCCCTACGGATAAATATGTAGGGGCAAAGTTGGACCCTACGGATTAAACGATAGGTGCAATATTTGTACCTACGGATTAATCCGTAGGGACATATTATCAGTTTTTTTTAAAAAAAGGGCTGCCTGTTTTTTCCTCGCCTTGTACACAATAATATATAAATCATATATGAAAGTAATCAACAAGAAAAATATATACAACAATATTCATAATCAACATCTTACGCATAATATATAAAAGAAATCAACAAGCAGAATACGATATCAATCTAAATCAATATGAACACCACCAATATCGTCCAAAATATATACAATATGTATCATATAAGTAAATACATGTTTAAAATATAAAAATCAAAAAGCTACCCTAGCTCGGTCCAGCTCCACCTCTGATAATCGCTGTAATCTGGCACATCTGCTCCTCGGATAAACCCTGAGTCAACAACTCGAGCAATGCGGGCGGTGCGGGAGTCTGAGCAGGCTGTGGAGCTATGGAGCTGGTCTGCGCAACTGCAGCCGAGGTAGTGGCTTGCGGAGCCGTAGCTGCGGGAGTCTGAGCGGGTTGTGGAGCTGTAGGAGCCGAAGGAGATGCATGTGGAGCCTCAGCCGAAGTACCCTGTAGCGTCTGTTCTGTTTTGCATGTAATAAACGAGTAAGTGTATTAGTCGAATTCGTATCATTATCAGGTTACTGCGAAACCCCAAACTATGAATATCTAGTTTTGAAAACCGTAGTTTATTTTAATTACACGGTTCTATGTATGTATGATTAATCAATGCTAAGTCTACAACAAAATAAGCTCAGGCTACGTACTAATATTGGATATGTTGCTATCTATAATATGACATAATATTTTACTATTAAGTAGTATACATACCATCATCTTCTTCAACTCCTGGACGGTGGCCTTCAAGGTGTCAAGTTCTTGCTCTAGACGTCGCTTACGGGAGGTAGAGGAAGTAACCGCCGGAGTGGAGTCCAACCTCATATGGGCTCTGCTAGGACCCAGTCCCCGTCCACTCTCCCAACCTCCGTGGTGCCCTCCGTGTGCGGTGTCTAGGACTGGGGTCAGCAGCATCGGATCGTTCTGTCCAGTAAAATCGATCCCCGATGCTTCGGCCTGCTCAACCACCTGCTCCTACACCCACATTAACCAGTAAAATATAGGTATATCATTTAAATTTGAACTTTTCAAAACAAAAATTTCAAATAGGGGTTGAATAAATATTAACACTTACGCAATACTCCTGGATAGCGGTGTCGGTGTAACGAAGCTCGCCCATGGCAGGATCTGTTGAGGTACCGTGGACGGCAAGATACGCGGACAGCACGCTCGGTGTACCACCCTGCGTCAGGGTCTGAGCTCTCTGCAATTTGCCAAAAATTTATATTTATTATAAAATAACTCTTAAGTTCACATTATATTAAAATAGATCTATTGTAATTTACTGATGCCTCCATGACACGAGTAATATTCTTCGAGCCACCTGTATAAGTGGGGCGACCCCTCTTCACCGACTTCCTATTCTCTTTATTTTGATCCGCCTGTTTCTGCACAACACATTCAGATTTAGTTTTCTAATTAAGCAACACAAAAAAATAAATTATATACTAAACAATGAATTACATTTAAAATATATACCTGTTTGCGCTGAGAGTCGAAATATTGGCACAATAGAGGCCATGTATCTACGTCGACTCTCGCAAAGGCCGGAGTATGTAGGAGGGCCGCTCTCTCTGCCTCGGGGGTCGCCATCCACAGGGAATAGCAGTCGATCTTCAGCTCGTTCCTATTGTATCGGACCTTCGATTGCATGTTCTTCATCAGGCCATGGTACAGAGCATGAAGATCGAGCACCCTCCTAGGATGATCAGGGTCGGGTATAAGCTGAAAATCGTAATCCAACTGCAAATACAAAAAAAAACAAACAATGTTACTAAATTGCAAGTGTTAATAATAAATATATTGGATAAATCAAATGAAAATATATATTAATACCCGAGCCTAATCCCAGAAGAAGGCGAATGAGCACCGGTGCTGGTCGCCCCACTCAACGTGAAGTGGATACTTCTTTACGAGGCGGCTCTCATCCCCTATATACCGGCCGAACCTCTCGGCATAATCGCCGGTATAGCGATAATCAGGGGTAAAGAAGAGGGGGAATGCTGCCTCCCCCTGGCTCTGTCGGGCCTCAGCCTGTGAGACTGATTCAGGCCTCGAGTCCCCCTCTTGGGATGGGGATGCCCTGCGTATACAAGATATATCAAGACAATCAATATTAAGACAAAGTGGTATTAAGAAATCAAGGTTTAATGAAAATTGAAGTGTGATATATACCTCCGGCGACAGAAGCATGAGCCTGAGCCCGGGCAGCAGCACGAGCGGGACGATAGTTCCTCAGGTGAAGAACAGCCGGTGACCCGGACATGGACGCATCCCTTTCAACTAGAAAATAAACATCGATAAAATTACATGAATATTTAAAGGGTATGTAAAATGAATAAATATTTTATATTTATTCATACAAACCTGCAGACTGAGCGGAGGGTATGGAAAGGATGGGAGTGGCCCCTGCACCTGATGTAAACATACCCACAGGTGCGGTGGTGGGCTCTGCCCCTGATGTAAGTACGTAAGAGCAAAAATAATGTATGTATATTTATAATATGGCATTCTAAATCAATATACATGCACTATATGATATATAAACATACCTGGAGGTGCGGGAGTGGCCTCTGTCCCTGATGTGGACGCACCAACAGCTAGACAATCAAATACTATGTAAGTAATTTTGACATGATTATGCATGTATATCTATAATATTACATTCAAAATAAATAGGGTGTAACATATCTGGAGGTGCGGGAGTGGCCTCTGTCCCTGATGTGGACGCACCACCAAAAACTAGACAATCAAACATTGACTATGTAAGTAATTTTGACATGAATATGCATGTATATCTATAATAGATATTACATTCAAAATGAATATGCATGCAATATACCTGGAGGTATGGCAAAGTCCACACAGAAGGAGGCATCCGAATGGGTCTCCGATCGGAATGCAAGACCGGCCCTCTGAAGCTCCCTACGCAGCTTTCCGGGCGACAGAACCGCTCTGCCTCTGCCGGTGCCGCGACTGGAGCTCCTGCCGCCCCTCGCTGCTCCCGTCGTCGTCATCAAATCTAAATAAAATGGTTCGTGTACGCATTAGACAATCATTACATATGCATGCTATATATGTATAGATCGTAAAATGTGAAGTAATAATATAACATTACAGATAACCTTTTTCGTTTCGTGGACGCATTAGACATATCTACTTGGATTTCATCATCGATATCATTTCTAACCCACGTAACTTCATGATCAGCCGAAGACAACCAGTCTTTCGAAATAGACGGTCGGAGCACTCTAAGTCTTCTCTCTTCTTCATCCTCATCGCTGTCCTCGAATTCTGGGATTTCGTAAACATCCCTGGGTTTCCAACGGCATACGATGCTCTATCCCGGATGCTTCAAACACTGTGAGTAGTATACTTGGAATGCTTGGTTCGGAAAGATAAATGGATCTTCCTAACCGTAAAATCGAAGTGTGTTCACACTGGTCAATCCAGATTCATCTTTCCAAGTCCCAAGATTGCTTCTCCACTTATCCGTATCGGTTCGTGTATCGTACCAAGTACACTGAAATATATAAAAGGGTTCTGATCGTCCGGGATATTGGATGCCGAATATACAATTTAAGTATCCACAATAAATCACACCATCCGATCCTACCATCGCAATCCCACTATTCTGAGTGGTTCTAGATGTTTCTATGTTCTTAACTTCGAATTTGTATTCAAGGACACCGAATCTTTTATAATATGCAACCTCCATACTAGGAAACTGAGCTAAACATCTTGAGTCACTCTCTAATGATGCAGACAAGTTCAGATCGTGGATCTAACAAAACAAATTTTACGACAAATACATAACGATATAAGTTTAGATTAAAATTGATAGCAATAACATGTTATTCGAATAACTTACATGATCTGCAACTCAATCGCAAAAATTATTCTGATGATATTTTTCCAATCGTTCATCATTCCAATTAGGATGCCCTTCACGTACCTCGTTAAAATGAATTCTGTTCTCGATAATAAATTATGACATTAATATTATATCATTTCATACACACAAAAACAAATATAACAATTAATACAAAAAAATATACTCTCTAATTTTTTCAAGACATGCGCTATTGAGGAGGATAAACCGGTATATCTTGTTGATAAACATAGTGTCTACCCTCTTATAATCGGCTTTACCATATGGCCCGTCCTGAATTCTTCGAGGCCGGTTAAGTCTTGTTTCAATGTTCTCGTCCAGATAGCGGGAACAAAATATGGTTGCTTAATCTAGAAGATAACCTTACATGATAGAACCCTCTGGTGGATTTCTATTGCGTATATACTTTTTAAGAGTGTAGAGGTACATAAAGAAAAATATGTTAAATAAATAAATACGGGCATACAGGACAACAATAATTTTACTAATTGCGCGAAACGAAAAATTCCACGTACCTCTCGACAGGATACATCCATCGATATTGTACCGGTCCGGCTAACTTAGCTTCAGATGCAAGATGAACCGTCAGGTGTATTCTGGTATCGAAGAATTACGGTGGAAAAATACGCTCAAACTTGCAAAGTATCAACGCAATAGAATTTTCTAGTTTCTCCAGCGTCACAACATCCAGTGTTTTAGCGCATAATTCTCTGAAAAAACAACATAGGTCATTGATTACTAAACCAACCGATTCGGGGAGGGAAGTTCTGAGGGCTAATGGGAGAAGGTGCTCCATAATAATATGGTGATCATGACTTTCAGCCCATCAATCTTGCCTTTCACAATTTATATCTTCTTGCTGAATGATCCTGAGAAATCTGTGGGAACTTTCAAATCATGCAACACCTAAGATTGGTACGAAAAAGTGTGTTTGTAGTTAACCGCAATCAGAACGGTGTCGCGTATAGCTAGACCGAGATGAGTACGGGTCGTCCTCTGGGAAACGTGGAACCTGTTACTTTTACTTTAGATGTGTTGAGAAAGAGAGGAGGGATAAAGAATTTTATAGAATGGTTTCTAGATCTACGTTAAACAAGAATGTAAAATATAGATCTAGATTATTTTAAAGATTTAGTTAATATAATAAGGGGGCTTGTAGGGTTCGTTAGGATTTAGTAGTTATGGACGATTAATTAAAAGTTACCATTTTTATCCTTTAATAGATTTAAAACTAGAACGACGGTGATGCATGTAGATTAGGGTTTCTGGAGGGAAAATGAATCCCACTCTTAACCCTTATCTCGACACGGAACTCCGTTCATATCTAGCCTTTACCAAAACAATCATTAATCTAATCTCTAATCGCGGTCGGAACTAGCAAAGAATTGCTAGCGCGCCCGATTAGGATGTTAATGATTCTTTTGATAAAGTTCCTAAACTTTATAGGACTTCAAAAGAGTTTAGTTATTTTCATCATCCATTAGCCTACCCTAATCCTACGAACCCTAACAAGCGGAGAATTACTCGCGCATGTTGGGAGAAGAAGATGAAAAGGCAGAGAGGAAAAACATAATGTAAAATGCAAAAGAATTAAATAAAATAACTACCTTTATTAATCACTTGAACAATCTACACTTTATTCCGTAGAAAATGATTACAAACTAGTTGCTTCTCGATCTTTCCTAAGGAGGTAGTCGAACAGTTGATGATCAGTCTGGATGCGTGAGCCGTCTGGGATTTCGTGATCGCGTCGACTTGATAAATTTTCCAAGAGGCTCTCGGTGCCTTTTTATAGTGCAAAGCCAGAATCATTTGCTTTCATATTAGGTAAAATGTAGAAAAGATTTATCCCACAAAATTTCAGAACGCAATCTTGTAATATTGCCGCGGATCCGCGGCCTAAGGGGGGTATGGCCAAGGATCCGCGGCCATTCAATCATATCCCTTCATCATTTTTCAGGGGCTGTGTTCTTGTAACATGTGGGCTCCTCTGGAATCTTCAGAATTTGGAAATCTTCTCGTAGTTGCTGCCAGACTTGGTCCCCAAGTTTTGATTCTTAATTAGGCAAGTCTTCTTTAACAACTTGATTTGCTTGATTCTAGTCTTTGAAAAATTCTGCACACTTGGAAAAAATCTGCATAACAACTCAAATAATATTTAGTAGACTTTGTTCTACTAGGATTTGGTCACGAATTTATTTGCATACATTTTCCTACCAAATGCTAATTAAAATATATTAACACATGGAAAATGGTGTTTTTACACATCAACCCCCATATGTATGATATATTATAATAAAGTCCTTTTTTAATATGAAAATGGTAGGAAAAATGTAATACAAATGTGCAGTTTTATCAACTGAACAAATACCCCCAAACATATCTTTGATCGTCCCGAGCAAACTGGTTTATTCAAGAGGAGAAAAAGAAAGGAGAAAACTAAACACACTTTCGTAGGCAAGCACGATTGTACTGAGCACGTGCAACAAACCGTTAAACCTCTAGGTGTCCCTAGTAGGAGGAGTGTTGTCTCCTGAGGGTTTTCAGCGGATTACACCCACAAAATCCTATAACAAAAAAGAGATGGTGAAATTTACATATAAAGATAAGAACCATAAAAGAAAGGCTTCGAAAATAAGAGTTTCCAACTACACTAGATTTTCAGTTGTTATGAGCCCTATCTTAATAGTCATGAAAAAATGTTAGAAATCACATCATCCCTCAATAAAACATCGTCTTTATTCTTCATTCCTACCTTTCATCCAAACATTGATCATATAACCCCACGTGTGTGTAAAGAACATCCCTACACTCGGAGAATTCAATTCAAGCTATCATACTCTTGTCCATCTACCTTAGTACTTTTTAATTTGATGAATATTAAGATTTGCTCACACATTTTCATGGACCGTTAATACTTCTTGAGATACTAACCGACCGATTACTCATGTGCTTGCTGATTCGGTGATAATATTTTCCTCATCTTGCACCACCTAAGGCTTAACAGTGACTCTCAGACCAGTTGGCCTTAGGGCACTAGGTGAAGAGACACCCTCGCTATATTTTTTTTATTGCTGCCTTGGTGATAACAAAACCAGTGTTCATTTTTCTTTTTCACCATTTTTATATTTTTTTTTCATTTCCTTCAAACTTTGGCTTTTAGACAAGAGCATTTCAAGTTATCCTCTACTATCCCAAGTTTCAAGACGTGTGTAAGTGCATATAGTAGGGTATCAACATTCAAATGTTTGGCTTCCAGAATAAAAACTATTTTTCAGACTTATTTTATCCTCAGATTAGTGACTTCCTTCACTTTACTAACTCTTGGGACAACAGCTCATAACTACTTATTACTAGTTCGTTTAAGAAAACTTCTAATTTTCTTGGTTTTCTTAAACTATTCCTATCTTTTGGGTGTAATTTTTCACTTTCTACTCTTTTGTTATAAAAAAAAATTTTGTGCTTTAATATAGTATAATGCAAAGTATAAGCACAAACCTCCCCCAAACCTGTTTACAGCAGTGTCCTCACTGATGTCATCCGTTAAGCTCAAAAACCTGTAGACTTGGGAGGAAATTATTAATGGGGGCAAGAATATATGAAAGTGAAAATCCTCCCCCAAACTTATTTTAGGCTCACAAATTTATAAAAATTCTTTTTCTTTCAAGAGCCAAAATATACCCCCCCAAACTCGAGTTAAACAATATTAATCTTTTAAAATCACACGAGGGGGGTAAGGTTATTGGTCAATGCCAAGCTTTGCAAAGACCGAAGGTCAACACCAACCATTCAAAAATTTTATCGATGAAGCACCAAGGTTGGTGGAAGAACATGTCACCTTTCGACGTGAAGAATTGTGGAGGTGATAAGAGGTGTAATGAAAAAGGATTGCGTCTCAATTTGGAGAGATGGCACAGTGATAGTAATGATGGATTACTCGCATTATCATGATTGTCCAAAAGAAGGGGTGGAGGTCCAATTTCTTCATCTTGGAGTTGATTCATCTCAACACCCGTGTCTTGTAAAAATGCGAGTTCATCAGCGAAAATTTCCTCAAAGCTTTCATCGATACCCCGAAAAATAATGTCATCAGAAAAAATGGGGTGATCGTCAGACTCTATAAAAAGTTCCTTATCAGCGTTAGATGTTGACCCGGATAACTCAGTGGAAGAGTCCGTGTCAAGCAACAACATATGAAAAGAGTCAGAATTATGAGGTTGATCATATTCGCTGTTGTCGACATCCATTAATTCGACAGAACACACATGAGCATAGGGTTCGGAGGGTTCACTTCCCAACTTGTAAATGTTAAGCTCAATTGACTTCTTTCCAAAGGATAGGGTCATAGAGCCGTTTCTACAATTGATTACTGTGTTGGAAATGGCCAAAAAGGGCCGACCGAGTATCACCGGGATTTGATTGCGTTGGTTCGCCATAGGTTGTGTATCTATAACGATAAAGTCCACAGGGAATATGAATTCCCCGACTTTGATTAACACATCCTCTAGCTCACCCCTACGTTGGGTGATATATCGATCGACCATCTGAAGAGTGCAATTCATAGGTTTTAACTCTCCGATCCCTAATTGCTCATAAACAGAATACGGAAGCAAGTTAATACTAGCACCAAGATCGAGTAGAGCACGATTGATATTTGTACCCCCAATAGAAATAGAAATTGTAGGACTTCCGGGGTCCTTTCGTTTCTTGGGTAGTTGTTGCATAAAAGCAGTGCTCACATTACTCGCAAGGAAAAAAATTTTAGGTACTTGAACTTTTCTCTTCCTAGTGCACAAGTCCTTTAGGATTTTCGCATATGACGGAACTTGTTGAATAGCATCTAGGATAGGAATGTTTATGTTAACTTGCTTAAAAATTTCCACAATCTTCTCCATTTGTGGACTTGGTCCGTTGCCTCTTAACCTGTTTGGATAAGGTGCTTTATCAATAAGGGTTTGGTCCAACATTGAAGAGGATTGTGGGGACGGATTCGATCCCAAAACTGGAGTGGGAATCGACTTAGATAGATTTGGCGAAATGGGCGAAGGGTTCGAGCCTTGGGGAAAACGGAGAATAGGCTCGGGTGAAGGTGGGAAACTAGACGAATTAGGGGAAGAAGAAGAAGCTGGGGTATCATTGGTGTCACTATCATCACATTGCTCACCCACTCGGTTATTCGGAATTTTTCCTGATCTCAACGTAGTAACAGCACTCACATTATAACTTTGTGGATGGCCAGGATTCGGTAGGGGTTGAGATGGGAGTTTCCCTTTCTCTCTCGCATTCATTGCGGCGTTTAACTGTGCGATTTGGTTTTCTAATGATTTAATACTCTCACCATGGGAGGCGGAGTTTTTCGCTATGGTATCAATAGAAGACCTCATCTCAGCTGAAAATTGCATGGATTGTTTCATGAACATATCCAAAGTTTGTGCAAGTGAGTTGTCAGTACCGGCCACTTGTGGTGTAGAAATGTTGGCCGGATTTTGGAAATTCTGTGACTGAAAGGGGAGCTGATTCTGTGGTTGTGGTTGCTGTGGAGGAGATCTTTGATAATTGCTTTGTTGGTTTTGATTCCAAGCAAAGTTAGGATGATTCCTCCATCCTTGATTATATGTGGAAGAATAAGGGTCGTTTCTAGGTCGCTGCTAAAAAGCAGCATTAGCTTGAAACGATGCATTCATAGGACATTCTTCCGTTAAGTGTGAAGGATCCGAACAGCAACCACAGACGGTCTTAGGAAGCGTGACCTGATTTAGGGAGAATGATGAGAACTTGTTTTCAATAGCGTCGAGTTTCTTTTGTGTCGCTGCCATTTCGGCTTTTACTGCGATAGAAATATCGAGCTGGTGAATACCTCCCTTAGTTGAAGGTGGTTTTACGCTTTCCCACTGCAACGTGTGTTCAGCACGGTCTTCCAGATATTTCCACGCTTCACCGTCATCTTTAGACATGAAATTGCATTGACACATTGTTTCAAGCATCTGCTTTGTCGCTGGATTAATGCCCTCATATATAATCCGACATAAATCCCATCTTTGTATTCCGTGATGGGGGTATTGGACAAGCAGATCTTTGAAACGTTCAAAACACTTCCAAAATGGTTCATTGGGAAGCTGGGTGAACTGGTTGATCTCACTCCTAATATGGGCAGTCTTATGGTTTGGGTAAAACTTTTTAAGAAATGCTATGACAAATATATCCCAATTAGTGATAGAGTGTGCGGCAGTATTATAAAGCCATTTTTCTGCCAAGTCGCACAGTGTGAATGGGAGAAGACGTAAGCGCATAGCATCTAAAATCAATTGTGAAGTACCCATCATTGCGCATACGTTTTCGAATTCGGTGATGAAAACGTACGCGTCTTCCGACTCAAGCCCGTGAAATTTAGGCAGCAGATTGATGTAGTGGGGTTTAATTTCGAAATTATCCCCGTTAGGTGGTGGAAGAGATAGACAAGTGGGAAGAGGACCACGGATAGGATAACATCTCTCTTGGAGAGAGATGCGAGGTGGATTCTGCACACCTGCGGGCGGTGGCACCGTGATGTTATAATCTGATGGAGTGCCGTCCATCTCGGTCGTGGTGTGTAGTGGGGGAAAAGAAAATGAAGAAGTACCGACTTCGGCGTCGATAGCAGGAACGCGGACAAGACGGGCACTAGGATCCCGTGTCTAGCCGAGCATGCACTAAGCGGGTTTAGTGCAAGTGGCAGCGTGTGTGTGATTTAAAATTGGTCTGTTTTGAAAAAGTGGGACTCAAGACAAATCACTTTAAAATGCATAAGCAACCCTAGAACTAAGGTCACCTAGGTCCAGTCTCTACACCGCTCCTAGACTTCCAAAGGACAAGTCGTAGGATCAATCCTCTACCGCCTCCGTACTACCCTTGTAGCCAGGTAACTGCCAGGTAAGTGGGAAGGAACCACGGTAGTGGGCTTAATTAAAAACCACAAGCCTTTGTCACACTTGCCTAGGCACTACAAAAGTAATGCGGATAAACGATAGATTACCCACGACCTTCCTCTGTCCTTAATGAGCGCGACAGTCCTTAGAGTCTGGTCTAGATATTTTTTAAATTAATGAAGGGTAGATCTAGATGCTCGGTTTGTGATTTATGGGGCTTAGGAAGGGTGATGAAATCCCCACCTAATCTTGATTTGGTCTTTGCCCCTTAAAGTCCGTATTAAATATGCAAAACAAAACCAATCACAAAACTTTTGCAAAAAGATTTTTTGAGCGGCGCAATTTTGCAAAGAATCCTGCAGAAAATAGATTTTATTGGACTTGAGAGGAGAGAGAAGGAGTTGAGAAAGATATCAGAAAAGACTGAAACCCTAACTCCCCTGTTGTGCCGCGTTTCCGCCACCACAAGGGTGTTTTTGCCGCGTTTCCGCCGCGTGGCAGAAGGATCACTTGATGAAATTTTTTGTATAGCCTTCTGTGCTCCTCTGGATCTCTAAAAATGTCTCTGTTTCCTGTTTTCCTAGATTCTGTGACTCCAGATCTCCTTGCAAAAAAAACGCACAAATCGTTAAATATGCAATTTGCAGTTTTGTTTTAATAATGATATGAATCGTCTAAGAATTCAACACAAATAATAAGAATAAAAAATTACGCACGTATCCCCGGCAACGGCGCCATTTGATTGGTACGAAAAAGTGTGTTTGTAGTTAAACGCAATCAGAACGGTGTCGCGTATAGCTAGACCGAGATGAGTACGGGTCGTCCTCTGGGAAACGTGGAACCTTTTAGTTTTACTTTAGATGTGTTGAGAAAGAGAGGAGGGATAAAGAATTTTATAGAATGGTTTCTAGATCTACGTTAAACAAGAATGTAACATATAGATCTAGATTATTTTAAAGCTGTAGTTAATATAATAAGGGGGCTTGTAGGGTTTGTTAGGATTTAGTAGTTATGGACGATTAATTAAAAGTTACCATTTTTATCCTTTAATAGATTTAAAACTAGAACGACGGTGATGCGTGTAGATTAGGGTTTCTGGAGGGAAAAGGAATCCCACTCTTAACCCTTATCTCGACACGGAACTCCGTTCATATCTAGCCTTTACCAAAACAATCATTAATCTAATCTCTAATCGCGGTCGGAACTAGCAAAGAATTGCTAGCGCGCCCGATTAGGATGTTAATGATTCTTTTGATAAAGTTCGGGTTTAGTTATTTTCATCATCCATTAGCCTACCCTAATCCTACGAACCCTAACAAGCGGAGAATTACTCGCGCATGTTGGGAGAAGAAGATGAAAAGACAGAGAGGGAAAACATAATGTAAAATGCAAAAGAATTAAATAAAATAACTACCTTTATTAATCACTTGAACAATCTACACTTTATTCCGTAGAAAATGATTATAAACTAGTTGCTTCTCGATCTTTCCTAAGGAGGTAGTTGAACAGTTGATGATCAGTCTGGATGCGTGAGCCGTTTGGGACTTCGTGATCACGTCGACTTGATAAATTTTCCAAGAGGCTCTCGGTGCCTTTTTATAGTGCAAAGCCAGAATCATTTGCTTTCATATTAGGTAAAATGTAGAAAAGATTTATCCCACAAAATTTCAGAACGCAATCTTGTAATATTGTCGCGGATCTGCGGCCTAAGGGGGAGTATGGCCGAGGATCCGCGGCCATTCAATCATATCCCTTCATCATTTTTCAGGGGCTGTGTTCTTGTAACATGTGGGCTCCTCTGGAATCTTCAGAATTTGGAAATCTTCTCGTAGTTGCTGCCAGACTTGGTCCCCAAGTTTTGATTCTTAATTAGGCAAGTCTTCTTCAACAACTTGATTTGCTTGATTCTAGTCTTTGAAAAATTCTGCACACTTGGAAAAAATCTGCATAACAACTCAAATAATATTTAGTAGACTTTGTTCTATTAGGATTTGGTCACGAATTTATTTGCATACATTTTCCTACTAAATGCTAATTAAAATATATTAACACATGGAAAATGGTGTTTTTACACATAAACCCCCATATGTATGATATATTATAATAAAGTCCTTTTTTAATATGAAAATGGTAGGAAAAATGTAATACAAATGTGCAGTTTTATCAACTGAACAACCTGCAGGAATCTTTTCTTCTCCGGTTGTGACATATGATAAGCGGCATTGGGAAGTACAAACTTGTCTGGTTTACCCGCTACCGGTTTAGGATGCAATTCACTCCTAATTCCCCAGTCCTGTATATCCATCCAAGCATTAAGGTTGTCTTTCGATTTCCCGTCTTTACAAAGAAGCAAGTTGAGTACGTGCTCGGATACTCCCTTCTCTATGTGCATGACGTCCAGACAATAACACACTAAATTAGTTGACCAGTACGGAAGCTCAAAGAAAATGCTTAACTTATTCCAGAATGGTGGTTTGACCTGTTTTGTCGGATCCATCCCGAAGGTCACATTATTGTAACCATCCCACTGAGCAGTCACTGTTAGTTATATGTATGCTTTAGAGGCCATTACTATACATGAGATGTATAATGTAGTGGATGCTTGGACATATATAGGGACTACTTTCTTGCTCGACATGATAGTATGCTATCTGGTTACTCTTTATCTTAACATGTACACTGATTGTCTTTCTGTTACATGTTGGTAAAACCCTTAGGACGTGTACTTGACTACCTAGATTATGATGCAGATAATACTAGTGGGACAAAGGTAGTCCGTGAGTATATCCTTTAATGTCCCTAGTCATGGGTGTATCAAGACGGGGCATCGATATACCAGAGTAGACTAGCGTATACCTTCTCGACCCATGTAGATGGGCGATGGATGATCCCATATCCATTGGTGTTTGACATCAGAGATGATATACGGGTGCTCAGAGAAGACTGGGTACACTGGACAGACTCGCCGAGAACTCCTAGATGGTATTATACCTCACGTCAGATAGCAGTTCTCTGATGACACCGGTACAGGTTAGTCTATAGACCCGAGATCATCATAGAGTCTTGTATGATTCCCACTATGCTTTGATTTCCACCTTACCACGTTCAAGAGGACATGAAAAACGGTGGTTTTTGGGTACAGTCCCGAGTCACATGGAGGCAATGAGCGATAGAAGGGATTTTGTCTCTCCCGGTATTGGGGGTTGATGTTGCGCTGTGCTCGATTGGACATAACAGGGAAGTCCCTGGCCAGGGCTGATTTAAAGATTTACTGGTAAGTGTTATCTGTAGTTTCTCGACCCGTTATGAGCCTCGTATCTGCATGACGGTTATTGGGTTCTGACGTTTACCAACCCTAAACTGGATATGCGACATATCAGACGAGGAGACCGGACTGTACGGTAGTGTTACTGACAGGCTTTACAGAAGCTAGAGCAGGCTTGCTTGTTGATCTTCTGATCGCTCAATACCCGGATAGCCGTTACGTCTAGCTAATACCGCTGACAGCTTGTGGGTGCTTGATGTGATCACCACCTACTGCCAGCATATTGATGAGTATTTAGAGTCTACATAGAGGTTGTACTGGCTCAGGAAAAACGAAGTAGGAGCACATATGTGATATGTGCGGGACCGAGAATAATGCGAGTATGTGATACCGTATTCTATTCTCGCGATATTTTTGTATCGGACGGTTATATGTGATATAGCTGGGTTATCGAATCATGTGTTGATTCGATAAGTTGATACATTTAATATTAGTCGGTTATATGTGATATAGCCGGATTATTAAATCAAGTGTTGATTTGATAATTTAGTGTATAATTGTATATTTGATATACTAATTTATATTAACCAATATTAGCTCACTTAAGCATTTATTATTCTCACATGTGCACACTTAATATATATGTGATATATATTAATTGTGTTTTATTTTGTATCATGGTTGTTGATACACACTACATTGGTGTATAAGACTTACACCATACTAATTATAATGTTGGGTTTTATTATTTAAAGTAATTCCAAATTAGTGGATAATAGCTCACATGCATGAAGCTTTATGAAGCTTGTGGATGCATTGGCTTAGTCCACTAATTTTGTTTTACTAAAGATATTTATTAACCTAACCATTATAATTTAACCATGGTTATATCTCTACATGAGTTAGTATATGATATAAACTCACACATGGTTCATTCTCTCACCTCATTAGTTCTTTCTCATCTCTTGATCATCTTCTTCATCCTTGAAAGAAAAGCTTGCTAGCTTTTGAAAAAGAGAGAAAATATTATGAGAAAAATAAAACTAAAGTGAGCCCACTTCACACTTCATCATTCTCTACTAGATTAGTACTTTAGTATAGGGTGTTTACTTCACTAATCTCACATTAGTGAAGTAGTAGCTTGAGTTAGTATCTCCTCGACGTAGATCATCTTCGGCCTCGAAGACTTCAAGCAAGAACGTTCCTTTCACCTTGAGAAGCTATACAAGAGTCCGGGAGTTCCATGATCACAGCGAAAGGACCACTACAAGGAGCTAATGAAGTGAAGGACTGATCTACAAAGGTTGCATTCCGTTATCACTTAGATGTAAAGTAGTTTACATGTTGTTCCGTATGATTCTCTAGTTATCGATTCTAGTTTAGGGTTCTTTAAAACAGCAAAATTTTGAAAATGGCATGGACGATACCTCCCGAAACCTTGCTGTCATTCATACGAACTCTACAGTGGTATTAGAGCCTAGCTAGAGAATTAGACGGATTGTGTTAGATTACGAAACCGAAACTACTCCGAAACTTAAAACATTAAAACCTGTATTCTGTCGATTTTTAAATGAGCTCTAAAATTTTTTCAAACAGCTGCAAAATGTTGTATGGGACATTAGATGAACACAGAACAAATTTGAACCCATTTGGCCGGAATTTGGCCGAGCACAATAGCTCTAAATCCGAGCAGGCCGGCCGTACTACATGTTCTGGGCTTCAATTTTTTTTTGTGTTCTGTTCTCTGGGTTTTGGTGTTTCAGGTGTTGTTTGTTTTTTCTAAATTTGCATAAGATGTTAATTTACTATAAAGGCAACTCAGAGTGTTTCGAAGTCGTAATTCTAACTATTTTCGGGTTACTTTAGACGGTGTTAAAAAGTTCGATCGGATATCAAATACCCATTTTTACCCTCATCGGAAAATTTTCCAAGAGTTATAATTTTTTCGAGTTAAAGAACATTCAAACATCATGCAAGTAATGCGATGGACCCTCTAGAAGAACAAAACCTTAACTCGATTATATGGCCGTCAGAACTGCCACTGAACCCTAGGTTTGTGGTAGTTCAGCGGTGCCACATGTGAGGTATTGGTTGACCCTTCTACGGCTGGTCCATTGGTATTGTGGCATGTGCTGAATCCTTTTAAACTCCGCTTAAGTGTTTAGCTTTTTGGGTAATTTTGGGTGTTTGTTGATTCGATCGGAATGTTTAACATCGTCTAGCTTTTTCTGCGAACGTAAGTGTAATATGTTGTGTATCACCGGTTTCGTTGCTATATGTCAATAACAATTGGGATGTGCATATTTACTTACGTTGATGACATGTGATGTTATGTTTTGCTGTGATATGTTATATTGGATCATCGCGTTTTGAATAGCCGGAGGTTTTATGTGAGATGAATATTTTCATTCATATAAAATTCAATGTATGTAACATTCTTTTATTGGGGCACTTCCAGGTTGAGGATGATATCACCATTGTTGTATATTATTTACTTTTCCGCATTAGGATAGACCCAAGGAGGGGAGCACAAGTAACCGGGTTCTAGAGTTCAGTAAGAGACCAACTCGAGGAGTCGAGTCCGGGACTCCTAATTCTAGAATTGGTAGGGTTGCTTGCCGCTCTCGTAGGGGTCTAGGGATGTTGGTTTGGCTATTCATCACGACCGTGGATCCGTGTTTTATATAGGCTCAAAATAAAACATGGACCTCCTAATATATCCAATATTTCATATGTTTCTTCTGTTGCTCTGTGATGTGATCACTGTGGATTCTGGGACGAATGGATATACATTATATATGAGATATATAGTAGATGTTACTTATGTTTTGCACCAGCGCTAGTCCCGTCCCGGTATGTCGTTAGTTAAGTAACCTAACGGTGCATAACAGGACACTGTGGAGAATGCGGATGACATAAGCGTACGTTGTATTTTCGTTTCATTTTCTGTGATGCTTAGGAAGCTTAAATGATGGGACTTCAATAATATGATTAATGAAAGAAAAAGAAACCTAAAACATGTTGTAGAATCAAATTTTCAAAAAGGGTAGCTACAGTTATTGATTTGCATAGTGATATATTTGATATATCCCGCACCTTAAGGAAAGAGCCGAGATCCCTTCACCGGAAGTGACTTCTTTAGCAATAACTGGTACATGCTACAACACTCGGTTTGTCTTTTGATTGCTTTTAGAGTTTCTTCTTTGCATAGTGATATATGCGATATATCCCGCACCTTATTCGATAAGGAAAGAGCCGAGATCCCTTCACCGGAAATGACCTCTTTAGTAAAACTAGTAAAAGCCTCAAAAACACTCCTTTTCAAAATTCACTCGTTTCTACAACGATATCAAGTTCATTACGCAAAAGGTTTTCTGAAAAATCTATCGTAGCCCTCCGTCATTTCAGATAAGTCCTACTTAGTATTCGTGCTACGTTTGTTGGCATGTGTCAAGACGTAGTGTGCTGTAGCTAACTAGTACTTATCTGCAACATAAGATGCGATTCGATTAGGGTAGTCGTGCGACTTTGTTGGCCTGCATCAAGAGTCATGCGGGTGGGTTTAATTCAATCAAGAAATGACGGGTTGAACTTGACTAGCGGACTATGGTTTGTTGGCCTGCGTCAAGGTCATAGGACGCTGGGGGCCAAATATTATCGGGAATTTCAAGTGTTGAAATTTGCAATGAGATTGCATACCTTCTATGAGATAGTTGGATCCCGATACCCACTGCGAGTAAGAGTTACTCCTGGGAGAGTTTTACATAGGACAATTAGCCGATCAAGTAGGTGTCTAGAAATGTGTCAATGGGGTTATGCCTCTAGGAAAACAAGATTTATTTTAATTAGGTCCGTGCGAAAGCACGGGAAAGCTCCCTCAAAGTACCGGCACTGGACTGGCTGAAAGATTGGAGAAATTGTAGAGTGTAATTAATCCCGGCTAGTCTTTCCTTTTAGGGTTTGAAGGAAGATTTGATAAAAACAGTGGGAGCCATCCTGATTAGATAAAATAATAACCAATCTAATCTTGCAAGAGCGCACACAGAGTGTTTTCTTCTCTCTCTCTCCAGGTAGCGACCATGTCACGCCTTAATCAAGATAATAATATGGATTTATTGACCGAACCCGCTTATTTTACTGCGCTGGAGAACGTTTTTCCCACTCCAACTTATAATTGTTATAAGACCGAGCAGGAAATAGGGGATTACCAAGATTCCCGTGCCGCCCAAACGAAGAAAGTGCATGTTGATGCATCTTCTTCGGATGTGTTCATTACCGAGAACCGTTTCTCAGTATACTTTACGTCCTGGGTATACCGCATCAGGATCCTATATATGTACTCTGTTACATAGGCTACAGATAGGTAGAGAACTGAGAACGGGTGATAAAATTTCAAGAGTTGGAAATGGTGCAATTGTTGCAGCCAAGGTGTTGGCGGTTATCATCCTGTATTACCAAATACATTGATTCTGAACGAATATTATTAGATACGAACCTGATATATAACATCATATCAGTTTCTTTATTAAGTAAAGAAGGATATAATTTTGTATAGTTGGATAATGTTTTGAACATTTCCTTCAAGAGTTGAGCGGATCATGCACGTTATCTAAAGCATATACGTTCTAAATCAAACCACAGTTCTTAACGTACAGAACACATACAAGAGGAAGAATTCAGAAATGAATGAATCCTTCTTGAGGCATTATAGACTAGGTCATATCAATGCGACCCGACTAGCGAAGTTACATTAAGATGCATGTTTAAATCAGTTTGAATTTATATCTTATGAAACTTGCTAGCCATGTCACAAAGATACTATGACCATTGCTCCATTTACTTGAAATGGAGAAAAAGTTAGTGAACTCTTGGGATTGATACATAATGATGTATGTAAGTCCCCTGTCTATATATACCAGGATTGGTACTTTGTACTTCATTACATTCACTGATGATCTCTCAAGATTCAGACATATGTTCCTATTGAAACACAAGTCTGAAGCTTTTGAGAAATTCAATGAATATAAGTCAGAAGTAGAGAACCAAACGGATATAAGTATTATGTCCTTTGATGTGATCAGGGAGGAGAATACTTGAGCACGGAGTTCCTAGACTATTCTAAAGGAGAATGATATTCTCTCTCAGCATTACTCCTCCGAATACACCACGGCACAATGGTGTATCAGGGCGGAGCAATTGCACCCTATTAGATATGGTGTGCTCTATGATGAGCACTACTGAGTTGCCTATTTCCTTTTGGGGTTATGCGCTTGATGAAGCAGTATACCTATTGAATTGGGTTCCAACCAATTCGGGTGCCTACCACTTCATATACGATATGGTATAGGAAGAGCCCATCTCTTGAGTAAGTTAAGATTTAGGGTTGTCCGGCCTATGTCAAAAGCAAAATCTGGATAAGCTCGAGGCAAGGTCAGTTCTGTGGAAGTTTGTTAGATATCTCAAGCATTCGTAAGGAAATATCTTCTACCACACCGAGGAACAAAAGGTGATTTATTTCTCGGCATGCCCCCTTTTTAGAAAAGGAATTTATTTTGGAAAAAAATTTGTGGCCATGAGGTAGAACTGGAAGGAGTTCCAGCTATACAAACGACAGCTGATGATTTGGTAGAACCGGAGGATTCAATAGTTCCCAACGAACCTCAACCTCTCCGCCGATCTAGTAGGGTTCCTCATCCACTTGAGAGATACTTCGGTTTTCTCTATGACAGTGGGAACGAGGATAACATCATAAGATGATGACCCAACTAGTTTCAAGCAGGCCATCAAGAGTGGGGACTCTGTAAGAATGGCTGGATGCTAAGCGATCTGAGATGGAATCTATATACACCAACAAAGTATGGACTTTGGTTGCTTTATCTGAAGGGTTAACTCCCCATCAGGAGCAAGTATATCTTGAGAAGACTACTCGGTGTACATGGAAAAGTTAAGACTTTCAAAGCTAGACTTGTTGCAAAAAAGTTTTCGTCATCGACCAGGTGTGGATTCCGGATCCTACTTACCATTACTACATACCATGACTACGATATCTGGCGGTTGGGTGTCATGACTGCTTTTCTAAATAGTGATTTAGAAGAGAGCGTCTATAAGTACACAGCTAGCGGGCTTCGTAGACAGTGGGAGCAGCGGAACGTGTGCAAGTTGCTTTATGAGTTAAAGCAGGCATCGCGGAGTTGGAACATCTGTTTTGATATGGTGGTCAAAGCGTTTGACTTCATCAAAATTGTAGATGAACCTTGCATATACAAAAAGGTAGTAGAGAGTAAAGTGGTCTTCCTCGTATTGTACGTGGATGACATACTCTTGATAGGAAAGGAGTTTCCTATGCTACGCTCTGTCAATCTCCTCTTATCACAAGGATTCTCCATATAGGATCAAGGTGATACCTCCTAAGTCCTGGGTTTTGGATCTATGAGATAGATCTAAATGAATGTTAAGATTCTCACTAGGTGTAGTGAGATGGTATTAATAGATCATGGGGAGAATCACTGGATAGCTTCCAGGATGGTAAGGTCGACTGAATGTCAGTCACAGGCATTGTCTTCACCCTCAATGGAGGGACGGTATGTTGGAAAAGTTCCAAGCTAGATACCGTGGAAAACTAGACGATAAAAGCTGGATACATCGCTACCAAAGATACTACCAAAGAGGAAGTTTGGGTGTATATTAGTTCATGAGATGAACTTCCTTCCTACCATTGTGTGACAATGGAGTTGTGGCTTATGCCTGGGAACCCCCGTCCCATCAGTCATTCAGACATATTCTAAGGCAGTATCAGCTGATTATGGAGATGGTTGATCTCCAGGGAGATCGAGATTAGGAGAATAGACTCAGCGGACAACACGGCGGATCCACTCACAAAGGCTTTTTCCCAGAGAGAGACTTTTATGGGATGGTTCAGTATGAGATAGTACAACCACTGCTATATGATGGCCCTAGTGCAAGTGAGAGATTGTTAGTTATATGTATACCCTAGAGGCCATTACTATACATGAGATGTATATTGTAGTGGATGCTTGGACATATATAGGGAGGACTTTCTTTCTCGACATGATAGTATGCTATCTGGTTACTCTTTATCTTAACATGTACACTGATTGTCTCTCTGTTACATGTTGGTAAAGCTCTTAGGATGTGTACTTGACTATCTAGATTATGATGTGGATCATACTAGCGGGACAAAGGTAGTCCATGAGTACATCCTTTAATGTCCCTAGTCATGGGTGTATCGAGATGGGGCATCGATATACCTGAGTAGACTAGCGTATACCTTCTTGACCCATGTAGATGGGCGATGGATGATCCCATATCCATTGGTGTTTGACATCAGAGATGATATACGGGTGCCCAGTGGAGACTGGGTACACTGGACGGACTCGCCGAGAACTCCTAGATGGTATTATACCTCACGTTAGATAGCAGTTCTCTGGTGACACTGGTACAGGCTAGTCTGTAGACCCGAGACCGTCATAGAATCTTATGTGATTCCCACTGTGCTTTGATTTCCACCTTACCATGTTCAAGAGGACGTGCGAAACGGTGGTTTTTGGGTACAGTCCCAAGTCATCTGGAGGCAATGAGCGATAGGAGGGGTTTCGTCTCTCCCGGTATTGGGGGTTGATGTTGCGCTGTGCTCGATTAGCCATAACAGGGAAGTCCCTGGCCAGGGATGATTTAGAGATTTACCGGTAAGTGTTATCGGTAGTTTCTCGAGCCGTTATGAGCCTCGTATCGCATGACTTATCGGTTATTGGGGTCTGACGTTTAGCATGCCTAGACTGGATATGCGACATATTAGACGAGGAGACCGGACTGTACGGTAGTGTTACTGACAGGCTTTACAGGAGCTAGAGCGGGCTTGCTTGTTGATCTTCCGATCGCTCAATACCCCGGTAGCCGTTACGTCCAGCTAGTACCGCTGACGGCTTGTGGGTGCTTGATGTGATCATCACCTACTGCCGGCGTATTGACGAGTCTTTAGAGTCCTACATAAAGGTTTTACTGGCTCAGGCAAAACGAAGTAGGAGCAAATACGTGATATGTGCGGGACAGAGAATAATGCGAGTATGTGTTACCGTATACTATTCTCGCGATATTTTTGTATCGGACGGTTATATGTGATATAGCTGGGTTATCGACTCAAGTGTTGATTCGATAAGTTAGTACATTTAATATTAGTCAGTTATATGTGATGTTCTCCGCCGAAAGACACGACCGGGACATTAGGACGTCAGGCTTAAATTTCGAGGGCAGATGCTATTTGGTGCTATCCGTCCAACTCTCCGAAAATGCCAAATTGATTTATGACACCATTTATCGAAGGTTTAGATGGATGCGGCCGACGTAGCAGACTTCATCAGATTCCCTCTCGTTGAGGGGTTTTTTATTGTGGGGACGCTCTTCCCTGCAGACGCAAGCCCCTGCAGTGAATTACGCTACTGCATCACGGTAACCACTTTCTCTTTCTCCAGATGGTCACTTCGTGTCTTATGCTTTTGTTTTGTTTTTGGTTGCCCGTGGATTGTATACGGAGACTAATTTATGTTGTCACCCGTAGAGCGTGGATTAGTCCAAATCCGTATCTTCTTAGATTTAGGTTTGGGTTGGGTTTAAGTATACGTTAGTCTTATTTGAGACTAAGATCAACTTAAACGTTTGTCAAGGATACGTTAGTCTAATTTTAGACTAAGATCAATTTAACGGGATAATTTAGATCCAATAAAAGAGCCTTTGGACTCTATTGTTTAGTTTAGGGACATTGCGGTCCATTAGTTTAAGGACATTACGGTCCAAGGTTAAGGACATCATAGTCCATGGGCTTAAGGACCCCACAGTCCGAGGTTAAGGACATCATAGTCCATGGGTTTAAGGAGCCCACAGTCCGAGGTTAAGGACATCATAGTCCATAGGTTTAAGGACCCCACAGTCCGAGATTAAGGACATCATAGTCCATGAGTTTAAAGACCCCATAGTCCATGGAATGTCTGGTTGTCGGGACCCGTCACCTCTCTGAAGATGCTGAAGGATTACAACGACAAATATCAGAGGAGTGAAGAGCTGTACTCTCGAACCAATTTTGGTTGGGAGATCTGTAGTCCAATTGGGACTAAGATCTGAGATTTATGAGTATATGGGCTCAATTAATCTGAATGAGAGGTTTATGGCCAACTTGGGCTCAGCCCACTCAGTTAAAATGTTAAACATTTGACAATGTTGAGCATTGATTTGGGTTCTGACAGCCTTTCTGTCTTTTATTGAATATTGAGCATTCATCATAGCTCTAAGGCTTTATTTAAAGAACAGTTTATGTTCTATCAGTGCATACGTGAGGAACACCTGGCGCGCTTGGCACTAGCGCCGGTTAATGAGCGCAGTGCGCTATTTTGGAACGCTAAGGCGCTGCAGCGCTGTGCGCTCTATTTGGAGCGCTGAGGTGTTTCTGTTAAGTAGCACACACGTGAGGAGCACTTGGCGTGCTTGGCGCTCTGCGCCAGTCTTGAGCGCAGAGCGCTTCTGTAAATTTGGAGTGCTAAGGCTTTTTTAGATTAGGAGCACTAAGGCTCTTTTAAATTAGGAGCGCTAAGGCTCTTCTTTTATGCAATTTTGATCAGTTCCGCGCTCTGAGAATTAAATTCTCTCTTATAAGAGATTTTGTCCCAAGGTTCTAAGAACAAAGTTCTTATTTTATAGGAAATATTTCAATCTCTTATTTTGGTGAAAGGCTTCGCCTTTATGGATCTGTGATCCTAAGAGAACTGAATTATTCTCCCCCTTTTTATAATGAGATGTTCATGATCTCTTTTATAAAAAGACCTTAGTCTTATAGATCTATGATCTGTGAGAAAAATTATGTACTTCTTCTTATTCTTTGTGATGAGATACTTTGATCTCTTTTTGTGAAAGACCTTGGTCTTATAGATCTATGATCTTAGAAAAGAAGTAAATTCTTCTTTTAATATGAGATGATTTCATCTCTCTGTTTATTTACCTTGAGGAAATTCTTCTTCTTTCGAGAGCTTGCTCTTTGTCTTTGAATTTTTTTTCAAAGCTTATTGGGGGGGTTCCTCAATATGAGACCTGAAGTCTTGGGGCTTTTATATAGAGCAAACTAATTTATTCAATCAGTTAAGGAGATCTGTTCTCCAATTGATTTGGGGATTTCCTTATCATTGGATCTTTGATCCAAGGGCTTCTGATTTACAAAGGACAATCTTCTTGTTTTTAATAAGATTGGGAAATCTTTCCCCACATGGAATTTATTCTGTATTTTAGTGATTTTTAATCACCACTGGATCATTGATCCGACGGTGCTCTGATTTACAGAGCACAATTTTTTTGTTTGGAAAGATTTTGAGGTATCTCTCTTTAACAGAATTTTATTCTGGTTAATTGATGATTTTTAATCATGTTCGTTGGATCTTTGATCCAACGGTGGAGAACATTTAGTTCTAGCGCTAGCACACTCGTGCTTTGCACGTGGTGCGTTGCTTAGGGTGCAGCGCACTTAGCGCTAGCGCACACGTGCTTTGCACGTGGTGTGCTGCTTAGAGTGCAGCGCTCTTAGAGCTAGCGTACACATGCTTTGCACGTGGTGCGCTACTTGGGGCGCAGCGCACTTGGCGCTGCTATGAAGCGTTGCTTCATTTCAAAATTTGAAATTTAAACAAAGCTTTGCTCTGATAGGGGAAACAAATGCCCCCCACCGTTGCGCTCACATGGCCCACATGTGAGTGCAGCGGTGGCAGCATCTGCGCTCTTGGATCAACTCAGAAGTTGAAACGGCATATCAGTGCCTATAAATAGGACCCTTGGCCCTTAAGATGATTTCTGTTTATCTTCTTCCTTGTTTTTTCCTGAGAATTAATTCTGTTTTAGAGCATAGCTCTTTGTCTTAAGAACTTCCTTAAGGACAGAACTCTGTCAAAATTTAGGTAAAAATTAAATCTTTTAAAGGATTATTTAATAATTTAGGGTTTCACCTATTAACAGAGCTTTGCCCTTCATAGATCTTTGATCTAAAGAAAACCTTTTTTTAGGGTTTTACTAACAGAGCCTTGCTCTCTTGAAATCATAGATCTAAAGAGATCTTTCTTGGGGTTTCTCAACCCATTAACAGAGCTTTGCTCTTTTCAAATCATGTAGATTTATTAATTTTTCATAAAGAACTCTTAAGAGTTTGTTCATAGATCTTGAAGATCTCAGAATTTTAATTCATTAAAAACTTTACTTCAATTTTTCTGATAGGTTATTCCATTATTTTTACAGAGCAAGGCTCTTGAGGAATTTTCTTTGGGGAATTTTTTTTTATTCCTTCATCATTAGAATCCGACAGATGTCATTCTATCACAGAGCACTGCTCTCAAGGGGAGATTTACTTCTTGGCCCGTGAAGTTCTCATTAAATGAGAATGTCACGACCCGAAAGTACGGAACGTGATCGGCACTTAGATTACGAAGCGTCTAGAGGCGCAACGTAACCTAAGTAAGCCGAAACCCAGAAATCTAAACCATAAAAGAAGAAGAAGAAGTAAAAGAACATGAAGAAAAACAAGTTTAAAAATATCAGCAATTTTTCCCAAAAATTTCGGCAGAGTCTCCTCTGTAAAAACTGGCCCCCACACGGGTACAACAAGTATAATATAAATAAACAATAAAAAGCATCCCCAAACGGGTGCTAGCATCAACGCCAACAGGCGGAAACAACCACAACAAGCACAATAATATACAACGCCAAAGGGCGAGGCTCAAAACTCAAAAGAAAACAAAACCACCAGATCAGAATAATACATGCGCGACTCTAAGGTCGAAATAAAAGGCTGGTCCAATAAACTTATCAAATAATACAAGTATGGTTGATGGAGCTTACTAGATACAAATGAAAGAATAAAAAATACAATGGTGGTTCAGATACAAGTGAACCAACCTACCGTGCAAATCACCCTGAAGAAAAGATGTGCCAGCAAGCTGCCAGGGAAACCTGTACATCGAACCTGTAATAAAATTTGGCACAACGGGGGTGAGTTGCCAACTCGTGAGTAGAAGACATCTACGAAAAGAAATCGAATGCACGACGCTATCCTAGGTCATAATATTACACTATTAAATCCCAATCATCTAGTAATAGCAGGGTAAAACTACGTGTAAATGCAGATACTCCGTGCTCGTGTCAGTGCCTCATATAATACTATGTCATATGAATGGATATGCATGCATCATGAATATAAAATAACCAATCCTGAAATCCAGAAATATCTGTATATGAAATCTTTAGCTGTTATCATAGCAAAATGTGTATAAGAATCTGAAATCTCAACAATGAAATCCATGGAAATCCGTGTCAAGTATCGATACAACACATGTAATCTCAAGTCTCAATATCTCGGGCTCCGTCAGTCCGGATTGGCCCATATCATCAAATCTCACGACAACGGTCGGTATCCTCCGGATATCCGCCGCGCCAGACATCACTGGTAGGTAGCCTTCCCCTGCCAGGCTCATCGTCTACATCTTGCCCCGGGGTACCATACCGGGCCCACCATGTATCCGAGACGGTTCATCCACTCCTCGAATCGGGTCTCGAAATCCATCAGAAAACATGAAATCTCATGGTGGACGACACATACATCACAAGAAAACCGCATCTTATTTTAAAAAAAAGAGAAGAGGAGAGAGAGAGAAGTTTGTTTATATATTCTTGCGGTTTTCCCCAAAATCCAGAAATCTCATAGAAATCCAAATCTTAAAATCATAAGTAACTATATCATAAGTGTCGGCATATGCCCATAATACTGCATGATAACATGAAAATATGAATGCATGAATGTCTAAGTAATAAATATCATGTCTATACTAACATCAGAGAATAATCACAATATTATATCGGTCTAGTTGTTAACTGATTCTATCCATAAAAGACAATATGATCTAAAGTGTACGTGACATAGCAATTACCGATGATGATGTGTGTGAGCCGGCAAATAAGTGTGCGTGGAATATGCGCATCATCGGTAATGGTGCTGGTGTCCTAACAGGTAAAGTTTATACTGATTATAGCAACATATGAAAGAACATGCACCATGATGATTACAGTATGAATGTAAAGACAGATGTGCATTATCCACTCATTTGATATACAATTATCACTACCACTATATGAATCGAACCTAAACTAGTGTCCATCTAACCTCCTAAAGAACTTAACCTAAGAAACTAGTCAATAAGAAACAAGAGTCTACCTAAGGTCTGAATCAACATCTCGAATAGTCGGCGATCCGGCCTCAATAGCGTCACGTACGTAGTACGGCTTTCTCAAATCAAGAGTGCGGATCAATCATCATATTTATGCCTCGTACGGTAAAATCCATCGTACGGCATCCCAATATCGGGGTACGGGTCAAGTATCTTCTAGGTGTCTCATTATTCGTATAATGTCATCACCAACACATCTCATGATCAAGGTGCTAAACTGTAATCGCCTACATCAATCATATATCATTGCCATCATAATAAGCATCATTAGTTTATCCTCAGAAATATCATGTCATATGTATCATATTGTGATTAAGTCATACTGATATCATATCGTCCTCAAGTTACACCTCTATGATATCGACATCAGGTCACACCTATATGATGTCGTAATCATGTCATACATATCCCATATCGTGATCAATCACAGGTTACAGTCCGGGTACTATTTTAGAGTCCTGTGTACCTCAATATCATCACTACCCCTTATAATTTAAGTATACATGTTCATTATCTCATTCTCTAATGATCCGCTAACACTTAATACGACTGTATAGCCAAGAATCACGGCATCAAGCCCAGTTACACTGTTTCATCATATCTCGGATATCATATCACATCAATGTATCCCATATACGTGTTGTATATATATGTATATACCTATACCTAGTTCTATATATATACACACATATACGTATACCCCATGTCGAGTTTCAGTGTGTGCGTGTGTATGTTTCTATCTGAAACCTACGAACATCTTCCAAGGTACTCATCCTCAGATATGGTTTTCCTAAATCAGTCTAGTCCAGCCTAGGGTCATTACTAGGGTCCTACTCATTAAGAATCTAGGGTCACATCTGGTTTCCTAATGTCAATAAGTACTATTCCTATTCTACGTTGCGGGGGTGCTAAACGCCATCCACCTGACTTCCCCCCGTAGATATACATCTACTCACCTGGTCCATGTCTGCCGAAGACAGTGTCGCCATACTCCTCTTCATCGCCCGCAGTCCACGTGAGGGGTATCTAAACGCAAACATATAAATAGTATCGTAAACTGAATCACATACGAAAGTCAAACGATACAAAGAACAAGCATAGGTTAAAACCTATGTCCCGTCCACGCAAAAGAACCAAATATCGCTCGATATCGGCGTACAAACTCCGATGGATCGAAATAAACATCAACAAATAACTCGTAGTTTTAAAACACCTTACTTATATTATAAAACATTATTAAATCCATCGAAACCCTAAAATCTATCAAACCGTCCAATTTCGTAAAACCCGAAAATACCAATTTACCGTTTTTCATCAAAACTTGACATTTAAATGAAACAAATGGTTATAAAACTCATTAAATAGCATAACTAGACTATACAAACCATTACTATATTTTTATTACACAAATTTGTATAAATTTGAAATTTCTAGTTTGCAAGCTTTAACAATTTTCAACATTTTTCAAGCAAAATACCACAATTCCACAACAAAACTTGATTTTACATGGATTAATGTTTTAAACTACAATTCATGATGATAATGATATAATGAAACCATAAATTATATTTTTAATCTCATTTATTTAGGAATTTCCAAAATCTAGTTTACAAAAATAGCATTTTATTAGTATTTTTCCAATCATCAAAAGAAACTAGTGATCAAACTAAGTTTTTCTTTCCATTAACATGCTAATATTCTCACTAAAACTACAATCTAATGATAGCAACCTTAATTAGAATTTTATATTACCCACAAACACATTTTATAAAAACCTAGTCAGCTAAATAGCTTAATTAAATCAATTTTGGATAAACAAATTATTATACAACAACCATGCAAGATTTTTCCACTCTAAAAATGTTAAACTAGCTATTATAACCTTATTTAATTAATAAAAATCACACTTGATTTTTCAAACCCTAACTTGAATTTTAAAAGTAGCAAATAGAATTAATATATTAAATCTAATTATGCTTAAATGAATATCTAATAACAATAAATCAAAAGAAGGAAATTTATACCTCCAAAATATGAAACCCAAACATGAAATAAGCCTCCAAAATGCATGCTTTCCATCTCCAAAATCCATGCTAAATAGCTCAAAGGAAAATGGTAGAAGTTGAATGTTGATTTTTGAGATTTATTTTTTGAAATTTTTGATGAATTTTGATGATTTTTAATGCAAAAATGATGGGGGAAAAATTTTGGGGCTACCCATAGAGGGGAGGCCGGCCATGGAGAGGGAGGAGGGTGGAGAGAGAGAAAAAAATGTGTGGTATTGTGTAGAAAGTACATAAATAATGCATTTTTTCACTTAAACCCTTTATTATCTAACTTTTTCAATTTAACCCTTTTCCTAGAAATTTCTAGAACCATGGTGAGATTTTGGAAAAGATTTTGCATATTACACACTTGATTCTAATATACCATGGCTCATTTTTACAAATTAAAACCATTCAAATTTGTAATTTACACTAATTTAGTGTAAAAAATAAAGCTTATGTTAATATTTAAAATATTTAATTTAGGAAAAATATTTAATTAAAATAAAAATTTATAAGTGGCTAAATAAACACCATTTACTAGTAATTACATAATTAAAATATGTATTTTTGAAATTATAATGAAAAACAATCACGGTTTAATTTTACGAAAAATACATTTTACTTTACCGAAATTCATAAAATTCACTTAAACAATTTTATTCATTTAATTATTTATTTAATTATTTTTAAAACGTTACAATCTTCCCCCCTTTAAGAAATTCGGTCTCCGAATTTAAATTAAAACTCCCCCTCCAAATACTAAAACATTTAGCAAAACACTCAAATCGTCGGGGCTCCGAAATCATCAATACATAACAAAAATCAACTCCGTCAAGCATAACGCAATTATCGGAGTTATGGCGAGAATAAAATATCAAAACCCAATATGAAAACCAACATAATATACATCAAAACTATAACTTAAATATAGTGCGCATCATAGTAAAATCGTCCAAATATCTGGATAAGGAAATATGCAACACCCCTTTTTGAAAATCGCCGTGCAATGCACGTGTCACGGCATAAGTAGCGGACGTTTATTTTAAAAAAAAATAACTATATATATATATATATCTTTTATTTAACATACACGTCCCTCCTGGTTACTAAATCAAATAATAATGACTATGAAACATACTGCTCAAACTGAAATCAATCCCAATCACATCAATAAAATATCATGTGCGTTCGGTGCGCACTGAAATTGAAACCAAATACAGATACCATGAATACACACAAAAACAAAATAAGTGCAACAGGTGTGCACCAAAACATCTGTCAAGTGCAACGGGCGTGCACGACTCACTATCAGGTGCATCTAATCTGCACAAAACCCCGATTTAGTGCATCTGGTGTGCACAAAATCGCATCAAGTGCGCCAAGTATGCGCAAGAATTCTAATCAGGTGCACATGGTGCACGAAAACATACATCGAATATCAGAATCGAAATCATAATACAAAAATGGATAAAAACTAGGTCGAAGCATATATCAAAATCATGTGTAACCCATATGCACGAAATCAAATAAAAAAATCTCAAAATATATAAAACCAAATCAAGTGTACTGGGTGTATACCAAGCAACATCAATACAGCTGATATGTGAAACACGGATAGAATGCAATGAAGGTACACATAAGAAATACCAATCGTAGAACAAAATCCTCAAAATACCAAAATCCAATAACAGAAATATGAAATTCAAATCACCAAGTCACATCGTAAACACTATCGTCAATGTGCGCCTCTTTCCTCTGATGTCGATTGCTTCGAACTTGTCTCTTCGTAGCTGTGCTGACTGCGCTACCAACGGCAATACTCATATCTAGAGTCTCCCACGTAGTCGATCCCTTCACTTGATATCCGGACTATATTAAATCTTTCGATCGATCCATCAAAATCCCATAATTCCCCGAGAGCTCAACATTCAAGTACAGTTTAAAATATCCGGTACATACCCCAGCATCGATGATCCAGCCGTAGAAGGGCAAACCCAAGCCTCACTAATGGCACCGCGGAACTGCCGTAAACCCTAAGGTTCAAGGGCGTTCTCGTGGTCATTATGTCGAGTTAGGGTTTCATTCTTCTAGAGGGTCCATCGAAATACCTGCATGTTCTTCCGAATACTTTAAACTTGGGAAAATGGTTTTCTGATAATCGTTCGAACCCTTTAACTTCATCCGGACGGCATGTGAATACCCTTTATCCGCACGCTACGCAATGCTTCAATCCTCAAGAATAACCAATACTCTAATGGTTATCGCATTCGAGCCGCAGCTCCTTCTGCCAGTGTGCCCGTGGTAACAGAAACCACTCTCCGACATCGACGAAGATAGATCAAAGGAACGAATGAAATACGGTGCAAACAAATATACATCCTAAGGTTCCTTAAGCAGAGTAGCGTATCGTAAGTATGCCGCGGATCATACCAACGGTACGTCACTCTACCTAAGTCACCTACTCTATCAACCAAGGGTCACCTAGACTTATACAAGGTTAAACCTAGCACTCTGATACCAACTTTGTCACGACCCGAAAGTACGGAACGTGATCGGCACTTAGATTACGAAGCGTCTAGAAGCGCAACGTAACCTAAGTAAGCCGAAGCCCAGAAATATAAACCATAAAAGAAGAAGAAGAAGTAAAAGAACATGAAGAAAAACAAGTTTAAAAATATCAGCAATTTTTCCCAAAAATTTCGGCAGAGTCTCCTCTGTAAAAACTGGCCCCTAGACGGGTACAACAAGTATAATATAAATAAACAATAAAAAGCATCCCCAAACGGGTGCTAGCATCAACGCCAACAGGCGGAATAATATACAACGCCAAAGGGCGAGGCTCAAAACTCAAAAGAAAACAAAACCACCAGATCAGAATAATACATGCGCGACTCTAAGGTCGAAATAAAAGACTGGTCCAATAAACTTATCAAGTAATACAAGTATGGTTGATGGAGCTTACTAGATACAAATGAAAGAATAAAAAATACAATGGTGGTTCAGATACAAGTGAACCAACCTACCGTGCAAATCACCCTGAAGAAAAGATATGCCAGCAAGCTGCCAAGGAAACCTGTACATCGAACCTGTAATAAAATTTGGCACAACGGGGGTGAATTGCCAACTCGTGAGTAGAAGACATCTACGAAAAGAAATCGAATGCACGACGCTATCCTAGGTCATAATATTACACTATTAAATCCCAATCATCTAGTAATAGCAGGGTAAAACTACGTGTAAATGCAGATACTCCGTGCTCGTGTCAGTGCCTCATATAATACTATGTCATATGAATGGATATGCATGCATCATGAATATAAAATAACCAATCCTGAAATCCAGAAATATCTGTATAAGAAATCTTTAGCTGTTATCATAGTAAAATGTGTATAAGAATCTGAAATCTCAACAATGAAATCCATGGAAATCCGTGTCAAGTATCGACACAACACATGTAATCTCAAGTCTCAATATCTCGGGCTCCGTCAGTCCGGATCAGCCCATATCATCAAATCTCACGACAACGGTCGGTATCCTCCGGATATCCGCCGCGCCAGACATCACCGGTAGGTAGCCTTCCCCTGCCAGGCTCATCGTCTACAACTCGATCTTCTTGCCCCGGGGTACCATACCGGGCCCACCATGTACCCGAGACGGTTCATCCACTCCTCGAATCGGGTCTCGAAATCCATCAGAAAACATGAAATCTCATGGTGGACGACACATACATCACGAGAAAACAACATCTTATTTTAAAAAAAAGAGAAGAGGAGAGAGAGAGAAGTTTGTTTATATATTCTTGCGGTTTTCCCCAAAATCCAGAAATCTCATAGAAATCCAAATCTTAAAATCATAAGTAACTATATCATAAGTGTCGGCATATGCCCATAATACTGCATGATAACATGAAAATATGAATGCATGAATGTCTAAGTAATAAATATCATGTCTATACTAACATCAGAGAATAATCACAATATTATATCGGTCTAGTTGTTAACTGATTCTATCCATAAAAGACAATATGATCTAAAGTGTACGTGACATAGCAATTACCGATGATGATGTGTGTGAGCCGGCAAATAAGTGTGCGTGGAATATGCGCATCATCGGTAATGGTGCTGGTGTCCTAACAGGTAAAGTTTATACTGATTATAGCAACATATGAAAGAACATGCACCATGATGATTACAGTATGAATGCAAAGACAGATGTGCATTATCCACTCATTTGATATACAATTATCACTACCACTATATGAATCGAACCTAAACTAGTGTCCATCTAACCTCCTAAAGAACTTAACCTAAGAAACTAGTCAATAAGAAACAAGAGTCTACCTAAGGTCTGAATCAACATCTCGAATAGTCGGCGATCCGGCCTCAATAGCGTCACGTACGTAGTACGGCTTTCTCAAATCAAGAGTGCGGATCAATCATCATATTTATGCCTCGTACGGTAAAATCCATCGTACGGCATCCCAATATCGGGGTACGGGTCAAGTATCTCCTAGGTGTCTCATTATTCGTATAATGTCATCAACAACACATCTCATGATCAAGGTGCTAAACTGTAATCGCCTACATCAATCATATATTATTGCCATCATAATAAGCATCATTAGTTTATCCTCAGAAATATCATGTCATATGTATCATATTGTGATTAAGTCATACTGATATCATATCGTCCTCAAGTCACACCTCTATGATATCGACATCAGGTCACACCTATATGATGTCGTAATCATGTCATACATATCCCATATCGTGATCAATCACAGGTTACAGTCCGGGTACTATTTTAGAGTCCTATGTACCTCAATATCATCACTACCCCTTATAATTTAAGTATACATGTTCATTATCTCATTCTCTAATGATCCGCTAACACTTAATACGACTGTATAGCCAAGAATCACGGCATCAAGCCCAGTTACACTGTTTCATCATATCTCGGATATCATATCACATCAATGTATCCCATATACGTGTTGTATATATATGTATATACCTATACCTAGTTCTATATATATACACACATACACGTATACCCCATGTCGAGTTTCAGTGTGTGCGTGTGTATGTTTCTATCTGAAACCTACGAACCTCTTCCAAGGTACTCATCCTCAGATATGGTTTTCCTAAATCAGTCTAGTCCAGCCTAGGGTCATTACTAGGGTCCTACTCATTAAGAATCTAGGGTCACATCTGATTTCCTAATGTCAATAAGTACTATTCCTATTCTACGTTGCGGGGGTGCTAAACGCCATCCACCCGACTTCCCCCCGTAGATATACATCTACTCACCTGGTCCATATCTGCCGAAGACAGTGTCGCCATCCTCCTCTTCATCGCCCGCAGTCCACGTGAGGGGTACCTAAACGCAAACATATAAATAGTATCGTAAACTGAATCACATACGAAAGTCAAACGATACAAAGAACAAGCATAGGTTAAAACCTATGTCCCGTCCACGCAAAAGAACCAAATATCGCTCGATATCGGCGTACAAACTCCGATGGATCGAAATAAACATCAACAAATAACTCGTAGTTTTAAAACACCTTACTTATATTATAAAACATGATTAAATCCATCGAAACCCTAAAATCCATCAAACCGTCCAATTTCGTAAAACCCGAAAATACCAATTTACCGTTTTTCATCAAAACTTGACATTTAAATGAAACAAATGGTCATAAAACTCATTAAATAGCATAACTAGACTATACAAACCATTACCATATTTTTATTACACAAATTTGTATAAATTTGAAATTTCTAGTTTGCAAGCTTTAACAATTTTCAACATTTTTCAAGCACAATACCACAATTCCACAACAAAACTTGATTTTACATGGATTAATGTTTTAAACTACAATTCATGATGATAATGATATAATGAAACCATAAATTATATTTTTAATCTCATTTATTTAGGAATTTCCAAAATCTAGTTTACAAAAATAGTATTTTATTAGTATTTTTCTAATCATCAAAAGAAACTTGTGATCAAACTAAGTTTTTCTTTCCATTAACATGCTAATATTCTCACTAAAACTACAATATAATGATAGCAACCTTAATTAGAATTTTATATTACCCACAAACACATTTTATAAAAACCTAGTTAGCTAAATTGCTTAATTAAATCAATTTTGGATAAACAAATTATTATACAACAACCATGCAAGATTTTTCCACTCTAAAAATGTTAAACTAGCTATTATAACCTTATTTAATTAATAAAAATCACAACTTGATTTTTCAAACCCTAACTTGAATTTTAAAAGTAGCAAATAGAATTAATATATTAAATCTAATTATGCTTAAATGAACATCTAATAACAATAAATCAAAAGAAGGAAATTTATACCTCCAAAATATGAAACCCAAACATGAAATAAGCCTCCAAAATGCATGCTTTCCATCTCCAAAATCCATGCTAAATAGGTCAAAGGAAAATGGTAGAGGTTGAATGTTGATTTTTGAGATTTATTTTTTGAAAATTTTGATGATTTTTAATGCAAAAATGATGGGGGGAAAATTTTGGGGCTACCCATGGAGGGGAGGCCGGCCATGGAGAGGGAGGAGGGTGGAGAGAGAGAAAAAATGTGTGGTATTGTGTTGAAAGTTCATAAATAATGCATTTTTTTCACTTAAACCCTTTATTATCTAACTTTTTCAATTTAACCCTTTTCCTAGAAATTTCTAGAACCATGGAGAGATTTTGGAAAAGATTTTGCATATTACACACTTGATTCTAATATACCATGGCTCATTTTTACAAATTAAAACCATTCAAATTTGTAATTTACACTAATTTAGTGTAAAAAATAAAGCTTATGTTAATATTTAAAATATTTAATTTAGGAAAAATATTTAATTAAAATAAAAATTTATAAGTGGCTAAATAAACACCATTTACTAGTAATTACATAATTAAAATATGTATTTTTGAAATTATAATGAAAAACAATCACGGTTTAATTTTACGAAAAATACATTTTACTTTACCGAAATTCATAAAATTCACTTAAACAATTTTATTCATTTAATTATTTATTTAATTATTTTTAAAACGTTACAGAGAATCTTTTGAGGAATTCCTCGTGTAATGACAGTCTCATCAAATGATGAGACTGTTTTTTTATTAATGATGAACTGTCATCTAGATTATGTGGGTCCCCTTTGGTCCCTTTTCATTGCATTGCAGTGCAGTACGGATTTAAAATACCTGGTGATGGAATTTAATCTGTAGCATTGGAGGCTAAAAATTTATTCTTTTATGCACAGGTACTATGTCTTTCGACACTTCCTTCCCATTTGTCCGTTCAGAAGGCGGATTCCCCGCAGCACCAGTAGACCGAGAAGTTTTTGCACTGATTAAAGACCATGATCCGGAGCACAAGAATCTTCATCTATGGGGAACTTGGTATAACCAAATCATAAAGGGTTGGCGGAGCTTTTCTTGCGCGGTACCCTCGGAGCCCATTTTGGCGATCTCTTACGCAGACCCACCCCCGGTGAACTATGCCGTGGAGGAGGTTAATTAGACTTCAGATGGTCTCCTTCAGCCTTCTATGGCTGCGATACCTGTACAGCCTCCAATGGCATTGGATATCCTAGGGCGGCGTATATGCCAGGGTGAGTCGCGCCCTTGGGGACAGCCATACAACATAGGCTTGACTCCCCGCAACCCAGCCGGATATTTGCAGTGGGCCCGGTACATTCTGTCCGCCAAGAGGTTGCAGTTGCTGAGGCTCGGGTTGTATCCCGCAATTTACGTTTCTCTCTTTCAGTACTCCACGCCTCCTACATGGTGGGTAAAAGACTTTTTGGAACAATGGAACGTTCCAACTCACACCTTCTTTTTGTTGGATCGGGAAGTCTCCATCTCTTTAGAGGAGTTCGCGGAGATTTCTGGCTTGCCTGTTAGAGGGGAGCATTATGAGGAACTAGCTCATGATGAGTACGTCTTTGCCGCTAAGTTGGTGATGATGGGCCTTACCCCGGACAATTCCATTCAACACCAATCACCAAGTTTGATTATGGTGTTGAATATCTACGAGAGCCTATTTCTCGAGTCTGGGAGCTGTGGGATTAGTTTTACGGATTTTATCACTCGTTTTCTCCTCCCGGAAGTACTGTCGAAGGAAGCTGAAAAGTTCGCCAAACTTATCGATCCTTTTGGCTTAGATTTGGGCAACCTGCCGATGGCAGAGGCGGATCAAAAAAGTTTCTTTCTTCCCGACACCCCGTTCATCCCTTTTGCAGAGCTTGCAGCTCCTGAGATCGACGAAGAGACATTCTTCTTGGGGTTTCTCGGGTTATGGCTGAGCTGGTTTGCGCTTTCGATGCACCCTCGCCGTATGAGGCCGTCCATCTCTTACGTAGCGCATCGAATGGTCATTGGGGTGAAAGTCGCCGTCGGGGTCGCTGGGTTAGCCCATTTGTATCACGACCTTAGCCTAGCAGCAGATACTACTCAACCAGGGGTGCAGCCCGTAAACTTCTCAATGCATTACTTCACCTCGTGGCTCGAGTTGCATGTGCTTGGCGCCTTTGAAATTCACAAAGGCCCTTTTTTATGAAAGATATAACTTTCCTCGACTGCTGTGGCTAGTTGACGCTTCTATTTTGGAACAAACTCCACGAGAGGCTCGGGGCTTGCTCCTTCGCCCGCGTACCATCGGGCATGGCATGACCTTTGTTGACAAGGTTTTAAGTATCGGCAAAGAATCCATGAAGGCGGTGCAACCGCTGCGGGACACCTTTAAAGATGGCGCCTCTACTTTGAAAGCTCGGGAGATTCTCCACCTATATTCGATCAGGCTAGGCTTTCTGGTGTTTAGGCAAAATGATGCAGCGTTGTTTATGAGATACAACATGCATCGTTTTGCCCAACAATCTAGCTACAATCAGGGTATTCCGCTTGAATCCTTTCTAGCTGAGTCGCCCGCCACAGAAGAAGGCATCCGCAGCGTGCTACACCATTTCATAAGGCTCAACACCGGTTCTAACTTTTTTATCAGTGAGCCAAGCTGTGTCCCAAAGGTGTTGAACGTGTACGTGGCATGGTACCAGCATGCGATGGGTGCTGTCATCAGGGAGGAAAACAAGTTGTTGCTTAATCATAAGGGTGCAGCTCCTGCTGGTAATCCAGCCATTCCTTTGAAGCAACGGACCGTCGTTCGTTCTCTTTTGAGAGAGGTTGCTACGATTGTGGTACCGTGTGACATGCCTGAGCTGCCGCTACCCCGAGCTCCCGTTGAAGTGGCAGCTGTGGCGTCTCCTGAGTCCGGCTTGGGTGCGGAGATTGGGACTCGCCGCCCGAAGTTGCCCGCTAAGCGCAAGCTCGTGTTACCGGCAACCAGTACTCGCTCGCAGAAGAAGAAAAAGTCGATTCTTTCTGTAGACGTTATACTCGTCCAGGGCCTCATGCTCCTTATAGCGGGGGCGTAGGTGAATATAGGACCAACGAAGGCTTATTCATAGCGCCGGATGATATCGACCTCGAGGCTGCTATTGCAGCTTCCGAGCGATTAGCTAGCCACCAAGCAGGATTGGTCATCCTTGCTCAGTCTGGTAGACTTTAGTCGTTTCTTTTCGCTGTTATGTTTTTTTTATTATCATGTTTTGACTGACACTTCTTCTTCCACAGTCATCTCTACTGAAGTGGCTCTATCGGCTTCCCTCAAGACTTTTGAGGAGGAAGAGAGGCTTCGCGCTTCGTTGGACGTTGGTATATTTCGGCTCATTATGCCCTTATTCCCTTTTCCTTCATGGATAGTCTGACCCATTTTTCATCTTATCGCATGGACTACTTCGACCCAAGTTATCTCGAGTGCCATGCCGATTTCGCAGGGTGGTCCGGAGATGCTTCTAAGGCCGGCTACCGAAGTGCCAGCTTCCCCAGTGTTGCCAAAAGAGGCTTCGCTTAAGCAACCGATGACGAACGCCATAAGCTCTAGAGGTAGCTCCTGGCGCGGACGATGACGTCTCCTTGACGAAGGTCCTGAGAAGATCAGCTCTCATGGCCCAGGCAGAATGGAAGCGCATGAGGCATGCAGAAAAAGAACGTAATGCTGTCTTGGCTGTAGGTGGAGCCTCGAGCGCTGCTTCCCCTGTCCTTGCTTCTTTAGAGTATACTCCGGCCGTCCTGTCTACCGCTCATAGACAGGAGGTACGCGCGGCTCGGGAAGCAATTGAAAAGCCATCCCAAGGTAACGTAACACTGGGTCCTTTTGTCAGAATTTGATCTTCAGATTCTCATATGTCTTACCCTGCAGGGCCAAGTCCTGGTGAGGAGGCGGCGGGTGAGATGACGGAAACCACTGAGCCCGAAGCAGCTACTCTTTCTCAAGAGTTCGGGACTGCTCCAATTGCTGCTCCTTCCACCTGTAGTTCCCTGCCATCGCCTGGCATTGCGAGTGTCATGACAGCCCTTGTGGAATCAGGGGATGAAGCTATGGGCGGTGAAACCATCCCTCCGAATGAGATCGAAGAAGTCGTGATGCTTGGCGATACTTCCGTCACCGTTTTGGCTGATGACCTATCTGGTAGGTCTTGGGTCGCTGCATTATTTTCGTTTTGCAATCCCTTCTGATGACATTTTGTTCCTTTCGAATGTAGGTGTGGTGGGCGCTGAGGTTGCAACACCTGAAGAAGCACCACCAGCTGCTGTTTTCACGGTCGCCGCCCCTTCGTCTCCTCTTATATCTTCTCGAATGTTGGAAGGTATAGGTTTGTGATTAATTTAAATTAGGAACAACATCTTCCATGTACTGACCATGTATCATTGTGATCTTGCAGGAGTTCTCTTTGTATCAGTGCTGAACCCGCACTTCTCCTTCCAGTCGGAGATTAGTCTGCCCGCTGATGCCGGTGAGTATCTTTTCTAGCCGACGTCCTTCCTTTTCTTTAACGGGCAGCCATGTCATTGCTAATTCTTCTTTGCATTACTTGTGTTGGAGATAGTGCCCTCAGAGTCAATTATTGGATCACAGGCACGTGATTGCAATGATTGAGAGAGGACCTATACATTTAGAACAGTCTTACTCAAGATGATAGTATGCTATCTGGTTTATCTTTATCATCGTGTACTGTTTTAGGTGACCTTACAGGTCACTATTGCGCGTTGATAGAGCCCTTAGGATTCTTGCTTGACGGCCAGCAGTATGATGGCGATCATATACGTGGGAGCTGGGGTCTACAAGCGCATCCTTAAAAGGTCCCTATTCGTGGGAGTTTTCGAGATAGGGCATCGATACTCCAGAGTAGACTAGTGTATACAGTCGAGACCCCGACGAGGGGCGGTGGCCGTTCTCACAAGTCACTGGTGTCAATTGGTTCACCTAAGATATATACAGGTGCTCATTGGGTTATAAGTACACCGGACAGGACTCGCCGGTAACATGCTAGTTGGTCTTATACCTGACGTCAGATAGCAGTTCCCTGGTGACATGTGTACAGGTTAGTTCATCGACCTGGGATCGTCATTTGTCTTGTGTGAGTTCCTACTGTACTTTGATTACTACCCTACCACGGCTCAAAGGAGTCGTGCAAACAGGTTTTAGTTGGGTACAATCCCGAGCCACATGGAGGCAGTGAGCGGATCTGTAGGGGTTCGTCTTTCCCGGTATTGGGGGTGAGTTCACGCTGTGTCTAGGAGAGCCATTACACAAAGCTCTCGGCCGAGGCAGGAGATTTATTGGTAGGTATTCCAGTAGTATCTCAGGGTGTTCTGGGCTACACTCCGACACGACTTGTACCGCTTTTGGGGGTCTGACTTTTACCAACCCCCTAGGCCTGCAATGCGATACTCATAGACGAACGGACCGGACTGTACGGATATTGTCACTGACAGGCTCAGTAGGGTGTCAGGATGAGTTCGCTCATCAACATCCCTTTTGGTCAATACCTGGTAGCCCGTTGCGTATGGCTAATACCTCTGACGTGCTAGTGGTTAAATCCACAACCAAAGTATTGACGAGTCTTTAGAGTCCCCCCACAGACCGTTTTCTCAAGTTTCGGGCGAAACGCTGTAGAAGCCGTATGGAGATATGGCAGGGTTCGATCATATACGTGCGGTATTGCACGGACCATGATCGGACGGATAATACTAGCGGGCTTTGGATTAAGCCGGATCCTAGTATTGTACAGTGTAGATTTTGTCTCATTGCATTTGTATTCGGTCGGAATACAAATGCGGGTATGTATATACAGTCGCGGGATTTTCCTGTAATTTATTACGGGATCAGTTTTCTGAAGTTGCCAAATTGTATTCCGTTCCGGCCAGTTTTCCTTTATTCCTTCACGGCCGGATTTTTGTGATGGGAGGGGCTAATTTGCAAATGTGCAAATTAGCATTGTGGAGGGGTTTTTTTGTAAATGAGGGATTATGATAGAAATAACATCTTTGCTTTTTTCTTCATAATGGCTTGCATTAAATGTGATGGTTTTTGAAAGGATTTTGATTTAGAAATTGATGTGACTATATTTCCTTGGTATCACCCATTTCTTTATGCTTACCTCCATTCTCCCCTTGTGCTCACCCCCCTTTGGATATTCTCCTTGATTATCATGGCCGGCCACATTCTTGTGGGGAAAAAAAAGATTTCATTTTTTGTGTGGGGAATTCTTGTTCTCATTTTTGCTTACACAAAAATCCTTAGCTCATTTCCATTGTTCATTTTCCTCCATCACCATGGCAACTTCATACCCGCTTGAGACAATCCATTCTACACTAGCCTACAGTATTCTTGGACACGTCGACTCGCCAACTTCATGCCCGAATTGCCTCGGTCAAGAGGTGGGAGCCCGTAAAAGAATCCGGCGATGTGGTGCCCGTTTCGACGAGGAGATGAAGACCGGAAATTCCGCGAGGAGATCGGGACGGAGGACGAAGACCGAAGGACACGGATCGCTCGGTATAGCTTTCTTCCCATTCTCTAGTTTGCTAGCGTTAGGTTAATGGCCCGATCCGGGTTTATAGTGCGCGGTAGTGCCGGTTTAAAAGTTTAAAGAAAAGTTTCGTTTCCGCATTCCGGCATCGGATTGACAGCCGGGGCACTGCCGTGCACTTACACTGGTATCAGAGCCATGCCATTAACCTAGTCTAGCTTGCTCTAACATGTTTACAAGTTCGATCGATCAGATTTTTCAAAAACCGTATTTTCTAGCATCAGTTTCTGTCGAATTTTTGCAGTGGTCAAAAAATTATTTGGTACATTGTAAAAATACGTGTAGGGTTTTTTATGCATTCTGTAAAAATTTGGTCGCTTGATATTACTGTTCAGCCGTGGAACCGCGGCCAAACCCATGCTTTGGCCGCGGTTTCGCCGCCACTTTGACTCCTTACTGTACCAAATTTTTACAGTGGGCTTCTGACATGGAAATAGGGTTTTTGGTATGTTCTATTTGGGCCCAGAATTTCTTTGAGTGCTATAGTTGTGCTTGGGGCCCACTTCGGTAAATTTAGTCGATCGAAAATTTTAAACATGTTAGTTCACTGTATTTACATTATATCTGCGACCGTGAATGTCATTTGATTGGTAAATCCTGTCTAACTGCTATAGCCCTTTTAGACGGATTTGCGAACGTGACATTCACGTTGATGTTCTGTGTTGTGCTGTGATGTTGCGGATTGTCGTGGTGGATAGCCTGGATGCAATGGTAGTACAGTTTTGGTATTATTATGTACATTTGATATTGCGGGGCGAGCGTCCGACATGTGGACTGCCGTCACTGCCTGTTTGTTTATTATTCTTTTGGGGCACGACCGGGCTGAGGTCGATGTACCCGTTGTATATTTTACTTTCTATACTAGGATTACCTCAAGGAGGGGTGCACGGATAGCCGGGTTCTAGAGGGCAACAGGCCCGCATCTCATGGCGTTGAGATGGAGGGGGCTTTACTCTAGAATTGGCGGGCTATTCGCCGCACTCGTAGGGGGTATAGGTTGACCCAGGAGGGGTGCCCAAGTTACCGGATTCCGTGAAGTGCTGGGTGGTCCATTTACGTTGCTGAAGGGGGCTGCCTCGCTTCAGGTTTTGGAGGGTAACTTGCCGCGCCCGTAGGGGTCTAGGATTTCATTGCACAGGCTATCCACACGACCAGGGGAACGTCGGGTTTCAGTAGCGGCTCTGTGAAACCCGGGGATCCCAGATATCTGTATTGTTCTGTGATGCTTATTATATTTCTATGATGTTGCATTTTATCACGCCTTGAGCGAATATTATATATTGATATATATACTAGTAGATGATGTTTATGTTTTGCATCCACGCTAGTCCAGTCACCGCTCTGTCGTTAGTTAAGTAACCTAACGGGTGATGACGGGACCCAGTGGCGAATGCGGATGACATATACGTACATCATTATTTTCGTTCTTTTGTGGTGTGATCAATTGATGGGACAGCATTGGTTTGGATCAATGCAAGCTAAACAAACCTATTCTGATGTTGTTGGAACATTTTTCAAAAAGCTGTTATTGCAAGGACGTTCTCTTTTGTTTTGCACAGTGGTATTCGGTTATGAATATCCAGCACCTCAGTCGACGAGGCAAGGGCCGAGATCCCTTCACCGGGAGTGATCCCTTGGACAGAAGTTTGCGTCAGGGCAATAACTTCACTATAGTCGTTTACTTTTGCTTTGCATCGTGGTATTTAGTTGGAATATCCTGCACCTTATTCTACGGGGAAAGAGCCGAGATCCCTTCACCGGGAATGATCTCTTTAGCAAAGGTTTTCGTTACTATATTTTTATAAAAAGCTATCCGGTTCCTTCAACGATATCAAGTTCATTACGTTAAAGGTTGTTCGCCAGAAACCATTCGTAGCCCTCCGTCATTTCAGTTAAATGTTCGGTAGTATTCAAGCTATGTATTTTGACCTACACCAAGGCATAGTGATTGGTAGCTGCCGTATGTTTATCTGTTGCATAGATAGATGTGTTAGTTTGGGACAGTCGTACTACTATTTTGGCCTACGTCAAGGGTATGTACGGGTGGGTTCAAATTAACCTGGACAATGACGGGTAGGACTTGACATGTGACTTATGATATTTTGGCCTACGTCAAGGTCATAAGATCATGGGGCAAAAATCACATCGGGAGTTTCTAAAGAAACTGAAACTTGCCAGATATGCGCCTACCTTCTGGAGTGTGATAACGTGAGCGGATTCCGTCACGTTATCATGTGATGATAGTTGGATCCCGATTCCCACTGATGAGTTGGTTTACTCCTCGGGTGATCCCGACTAATTCTTCTTTCAGGTTTGGGGAAGAATTTGACGTTACAGTGGGAGGTTTCCTGATTAGATAAAGCGATAACCATTCTGATCTAGGTTAGAGTGCACGCTGGGTGTTTCTTTTCTCTCTCTCTTTGGCAGAGACCATGGCCCGACCCTTGACTATGACTCAGTGACCAAGTTGACCGAACCTTCTTAAACACTGGCTTTTGGATTGTCAGAGTTGCATACCTCATTGCCACTCCTACTTTTACCCTTTTCTCTAGAACACCCCGTATTACTACGAACGTCCACTTCCATTGGATAAAACCATCGTATGGTTATTTACGAACTCGAAGGAATTTATTCGAGGATGGTTTCTAGTTCTGAAGAAAACGAATAGGACTATTCGGTTGTCTTTTCCTTTTACCTTCTCTCAGGTTGCGAGTGCTCCTTGGATTAGGGGATAGTACACCTGTTACGCTTATTGGATAGTCTTCTTCCAAACCATAGGCAGGTGCCGATCGGTAGGGAATGAAGAAAACCAATTAGCCTAACGATGGTGTGCAGAAGGTATTAAGTAAAGACAAATAAAGGGATTGGTATGAGGGCAAAGTAGACTGCGACTGCTATTCACGACCAAACCAAGTATTTCTTCGCCAATCCTGCGTTACCTTTGTATTTCTCCAGAACACTCCGTATCACTACGAAGATCCACAATTATTTGGATACTCGTTCGTATGGTTATATACGAACTCGAAAGGAACTTGTTCCAGTTCGGGGATGGATTCTGGTTCAGGAGAAATAGGAATAAGTTTTATTCAGTTGTCTTTTATCTTTACCTTCTCTCGGATTGCGAGTGCTCCTAGGATTGGGACAGTACACCCATTATGCTTATTGGATAGTCTTCTTCCAAACCATAGGCTGGTGCCGAACGGTAGGGAAGGAAGAAAACCTTTTAGCCTAAGAGGGTGTACAGAAGGTAATGACTAAAGACATATAAAGGGATTTGGAGAGGTGGCAAAGAAATATACGGTTACAGTTGTGAATAGGGATAATGGAAGAGGCATTACTAGGAATACCCGTATACCCCATCGAAACATTTCAATGTTTCAGTTTCACTGTGTACTGTTAAAAGAAAACTGATTTCCCAATTAGCCCTTGCTCCAGGGTATGTATTTACCAGGTATGATTCTCACATCTGTATGGTTTTACAGACGATGAGTGGGAGTAAGTTATTGGGAATTAGGTGATCTTCCTCATTATATCGGAACTCGTTTTAAATGGTGATATTTGAGGAAATCGCCAGGGTTGTTTGCCGGACGACAAATATTTGGTTTTGAATATCCGTCGTTGTGCACCAATTTCAAATTGATATATCTGTACGTCTATTTTTATAGAGTGAGATATACCTTTTTGAAATTATGTCTATGACATTTACCTATATCAGTGGATAGTTAGGTAAGGAGCATTAAACAGCGGTGTAATTCTTCTTAACCATAAGTACAGTTTTCAACCTACGACACACAGGGAATGAGTTATTAGACTCAAGAGACTTATACAGAGTATTGTATGTTGTCCAGTGTCCATTAGGACAGAGGGGTTGGTCCTCGTACTATATTCGGTTTACTTGTGACTTCTCTAGTTCTTAGACATCTGTTTCGTACAAATGCAAGGTCCAAGTTTTGAGAAGTTATAGGTATATGAATAAAGTAGAGAACCAGGTGTTGCAAGTATCGGGATTTTTCAAGGTGATCGAAGATGTAGATACTTGTGTATGATATTCAGTTGATAGTAATGATTAAGAGAACATGCTTCTCTTTCAGGTTACTCATAATTGGATGTAATCCTAAGTTGAGTAATGCTAATCGGCCTCTCTCCATTTAGTTGACATGCACTGGAGACAGCTGCATGATTTGAATCTGGTTCAATTAAATCAGTGCCTCTGTTTCTATATTAGATATAGAACAGTTCGTATCTTGACGATGTTAAGGTACGGGGAGTTGTCCAGCTTATGCTTAAAACCAAACTCTGGATAACTCAAGGCACGTTTCTGTAATGGCTGTTTGTGGGTTGACCCGGGCTATGACGAGGGTTGACTTTCTACCATCTGGAGGATCAATAGTGATATTGTTCTTGACTCGCCACAGTTTTAATAAAAATAGATTTTTCAGAAAACAGTAGTGGGAGTATGGTAGAACTGGAAGTGATTCCAGAACCGCAAACGATTACTGAAAATTTGATAAGAACCTAAAGATTCAATCTGGTTTGACATTCCGTTAGCCACTCCGCAGATATGGTGGGTAACCTCGGGCACCCGAGAGGTACTCCGGTAGCCTTAAGGACGGTGACAGGGAGGTTCTTGTTTATCCAGACTTGCCATTGCTGTTGTTCCAGACTGTGAGACCCGGCAGGAGGATGAATATAGCGTCATTCTTGACTAGCTTTAGAAGTGTACGTGTATATGACTCTGCCAGAGGGTTGTCGTAGTCAGTGGGAGCAGCGGAAGCATAGTGGACAAGTGGCTTATGTCTATTTATAGACTAAAGCAGATATAGCAGAGATAGATCATCTATTTCTGATGTCACAGTCATAGGTTTGACTTCATCAGAATAGGGGATGGATCTGTTAAGAAGGTAGTAGGGTGTGATGTCCTGGTATTGGGATGAAATACATAGAGTAGGAAGTGAAATTCCTATACTACGGTCGGTTATACTTTGGTTGTCACACAGTGGTTTCTCCACATAGGATATAGATGTTGTTTTTGCACTAGATGCAATAAGGTGATATTGATCCAATCGTGGAGAAACGTTCGGAAGCAGTTTTAGAACATAAGTGGATGTTCTAGGGATATGATAACGACAGCCTCATTCGGGTGACAGTTATCATTCCAAGCTTCCAAGGTGACCTGGATGACAGAGTGGCTGTCAGAGTTATAGTTTTCTCTCTGACGAGGGGCAGTATTTTGGACAAGTGGTCTAAGCGGATACTGAGGGAGGCATGGTGCAGGATACTGATTAAGTTCAGTTAACGATACAGTCTGAGAAGTTTGGATTTGGAGTTCATTTTTGAACTAGGTCCCATCAGATATCCAGACATATTCTAAGACAGGTATTACTCATTTCGGGAGATGGCTTTCTCCGCGAACTTGAGAAAAAGAGAGACATAGAAAGAAACATTAGAGCGGATCCACTCACTGAGGCTATTCCTCGTACGCATTAGTTTCGCAAGCGGGTTTTGTGAGACTGATTAGTAGAGGAGTTGGGTGTTCGGTATCACACGGGCTGTGAGTATGCGACATCGCAATAATTAGCCTTGAGTGCAAGTGGGAGATTGTTGGAGATAGTGCCCTCGGAGTCAATTATTGGATCACAGGCACGTGATTGCAATGATTGAGAGATGACCTATACCGTTAGAACAGTCTTACTCAAGATGATAGTATGCTATCTGGTTTATCTTTATCATCGTGTACTGTTTTAGATGACCTTACAGGTCACTATTGCGCGTTGATAGAGCCCTTAGGATTCTTGCTTGACGGCCAGCAGTATGATGGCAATCATATACGTGGGAGCTGGGGTCTATAAGCACATCCTTAAAAGGTTCCTAGTCGTGGGAGTTTTCGAGATAGGGCATCGATACTCCAGAGTAGACTAGTGTATACAGTCGAGACCCCGAAGAGGGGCGGTGGCCGGTCTCACAAGCCACTGGTGTTAGTTGGTTCACCTAAGATGTATATAGGTGCACATTGGGTTATGAGTACACCGGACAGGACTCGCCGGGAACATGCTAGTTGGTCTTATACCTGACGTCAGATAGCAGTTCCCTGGTAACATGTGTACAGGTTAGTTCATCGACCTGGGATCGTCATTTGTCTCGTGTGAGTTCCCACTGTACTTTGATTACTACCCTACCACGGCTCAAAGGAGTCGTGCAAACAGGTTTTAGTTGGGTACAGTCCCGAGCCACATGGAGGCAGTAAGCGGATCTGCAGGGGTTCGTCTCTCCTGGTATTGGGGATGAGTTTGCGCTGTGTCTAGGAGAGCCATTACACAAAGCCCCCGGCCGAGGCAGGAGATTTACTGGTAGGTATTCCAGTAGTATCTCAGGGTGTTCTGGGCTACACTCCGACACGACTTGTACCGCTTTTGGGGGTCTGACTTTTACCAACCCTCTAAGCCCGCTATGCGATACTCATAGACGAACGGACCGGACTGTACGGATATTATCACTGACAGGCTCAGTAGGGTGTCAGGATGAGTTCGCTCATCGACGTCTCTTTTGGTCAATACCTGGTAGCCCGTTACGTATGGCTAATACCTCTGACGTGCTAGTGGTTAAATCCACAACCAAAGTATTGACGAGTCTTTAGAGTCCCCCACAGACCGTTTTCTCAAGTTTCGGGCGAAACGCTGTAGAAGCCGTATGGAGATATGGCAGGGTTCGATCATATACGTACGGTATTGCACGGATCATGATCGGACGGATAATACTAGCGGGCTTTGGATTAAGCCGGATCCTTGTATTGTACAGTGTAGATTTTGTCTCATTGCATTTGTATTCGGTCGGAATACAAATGCGGGTATGTATATACAGTCGCGGGATTTTCCTGTAATTTATTACGGGATCAGTTTTCTGAAGTTGCCAGTTTGTATTCCGTTCCGGCCAGTTTTCCTTTGTTCCTTCACGGCCGGATTTTTGTGATGGGAGGGGCTAATTTGCAAATGTGCAAATTAGCATTGTGGAGGGTTTTTTTTGTAAATGAGGGATTATGATAGAAATAGCATCTTTGCTTTTTTCTTTATAATGGCTTGCATTAAATGTGATGGTTTATGAAAGGATTTTGATTTAGAAATTGATGTGACTATATTTCCATGGTATCACCCATTTCTTTATGGTTACCTCCATTCTCCCCTTGTGCTCACCCCCCTTTGGATATTCTCCTTGATTATCATGGCCGGCCACATTCTTGTGGGGAAAAAAAAGATTTCATTTTTTGTGTGGGGAATTCTTATTCTCATTTTTGCTTACACAAAAATCCTAAGCTCATTTCCATTGTTCATTTTCCTCCATCAACATGGCAACTTCATACCCGCTTGAGACAATCCATTCTACACTAGCCTACAGCATTCTTGGACACGTCGACTCACCAACTTCGTGCCCGAGTTGCCTCGGTTAAGAGGTGGGAGCCTGTAAAAGAATCCGGCGATGTGATGCCCGTTTCGACGAGGAGATGAAGACCGGAGATTCCGCGAGGAGATCGGGACGGAGGCCGAAGACCGAAGGACACGGATCGCTCGGTATAGCTTTCTTCCCATTCTCTAGCTTGCTAGCGTTAGGTTAATGGCCTGATCCGGATTTATAGTGCGCGGTAGTGCCGGTTTAAAAGTTTAAAGAAAAGTTTTGTTTCCGCATTCCGGCGTCGGATTGACGGCCGGGGCGTTGCCATGCACTTACAACTTGTAGCCTTACAAATTGAAGGAGGGGACGAGAGTATCGTCGCGCCACCGGTACTCCCAGCTCTGCCCCCTGTTGCAGCCGGTATAGTAGACTCTATTGTTCGTGTATTTTTCTTTATTTCTTGAGCCGACATCTGATTATGATTTGTTTTGCAGTGGTGACACCAACTCCAGCTCCGTTCGAGTCTCGCATCATAATGCCGGCAGGGCCCTTTTCTAGACGTCCATCTTCAAAAGACGCCGTGACCAGTCTACATATGTTGAGCGAATACATTGAGAAGCTTGACGCGGAAGCCCTTACATTCGCTGCAGATTTTGCTGCCGAGGTTAATCCAATGTTGGCGATGCTTGTGAACTTCCATAACGAAGGCGTCTTTGAGTCTTGGGTTAACCACTGCAGAAAGATTGAGGCCTGCCTGCATGAGCTTGAGTTTAGGCGTCCTGTTCCTGAGATTCTGGCTTTGAACTCCCAACAGGCTGCGTGGGTCGAGCAGTGTGTGTTCTTCCTCCGCCATTTTGAACAAGAAGCGAGCTTGAGGCGGAAGGAACGCGAGGAGGCTTCAGGTGAATCTACTCGGCTGCACGCCCAAGTTGAAGCGAATGCCGCGCAACTGAGAGCCATCTTTGATAATTTGCAGCGATGTATTTCGGATGGGCTGGCAATGAAGCAGAAGCTCGGCTCCATTGAGTGGGTTAGCAGAGTTGCGAAGCTGCCCAGCGGGAAATCGATGAGAAGGTTTCATCATGCTTGCAGCAAAAGGCTTGAGTCGAAGCGGAGCTGGCCGCAGCGGCTGACTATGAAAAGGAATTGAAAGAAGTGCGTGAGCAACTTGCTGACTTATTGAAAACGCTTCCTTCTCAGTAGCTGTTTTGCATAGATTGAACGCTTGTAATCTTTGAATAACATGTATCCATTTTTTTATTCTTTCATATGATTCAACTTGTACTCCATTGAATTCATGAATAAAAGATATACATTTTTTTGTTCTACCGTTGCTTTCTTCTCTTTGCCGTGTCGTTGCCATGTGATTTTAGCAAGTGTGGCCTATAGATAGTAAGTGACGGTCCATCTTGGACTCTTTGCACGGTAACGATGGCTTAGGAAACAGGTTCAGGTCTGCTGCCTAAGACTTTTTAATTTTATGAGCCGTGAGGGTCTCATAAATACTTTTCTCCCTACGAGTCGAGAGGATCTCGCAAGTGTATTTTCTCCTTAGGAATCGTAAGGATTCCTAAGTGCGTTTTCTCTTGAGAGTCTTAAGGATCTCACAAGAGAATTTTCTTCCTTACAAGTGGAGAGGACTTGTATGTGGTTGATGAGTTGACCTGCTCCCGAGTCAAAGCATTACTTTGACGGGGAGTTCGAGAGTCTACTTTGGTTGTTTCCCACGAAGTCAGGATTGACTTTGGCTGTGTTCTACGGGGCCAGGAGGGGTTGACTTTATCCGCTTTTCACGGTGTCCAGGGTTGACTTTATCCGCATTTCACGGTGTCAGGGGTTGACTTTATCCGCATTTCACGGTTTCACGGTGTCAGGGGTTGACTTTATCCGTATTTCACGGTGTCAGGGGTTGACTTTATCCGCATTTCACGGTGTCAGGGGTTGCTCTGGCCGTTTCCAACGGGGTCATGATTGATTTTAACCGTGTTCTACGAGACCAGGAGGTGCTCTGGCTGTTTCCCACGGGGTCAAGATTGACTTTAGCCGTGTTCTACAGGGCTAGGATTTGCTCTGGGCGTTTCCCACGGGGTTAGGATTGACATTAGCCGTGTTCTACGGGACCAAGAGGTGCTCTGGGCATTTCCCACGGGGTCAGGATTGACATCACCCATGTTCTACGGAACCAGGAGGTGCTCTGGGCATTTCCCACGGGTCGGGATTGATATTAGCCGTGTTCTACGGGACCAGGAGGTGCTCTGGGTGTTTCCCACGGGGTCAGGATTGACATTAGCCGTGTTCTACGAGATCAGTATTTGCTTTCTCTCGGTTGTCTGTGAACCTTCGAGATTTGGAATAGGGACTTTGCCATGGCTCCAAGGTTGATTGTCGCGTCTGAATCCTGCTGGAATGAGGAAGAACATTGTTGGTGATCTCTAGGCTGTCTGTGAACCGTCGAGCTTTGGAACAGGGACTTTGCTATGGCTCCAAGGTTGATTGTCGCGTCTCAATCCTGTTGGAATGAGGAGGAACGCTGTTGGTGATCTCTAAGCTGTCTGTGAACCGTCGATATTTGGAACAGGGATTTTGTCATGGCTCCAATGTTGATTGTCGTGTCTGGTTGGTGATTTCTAGGCTGTCTGTGAACCGTCGAGATTTGGCTTCTTTTTCTGATAGAGCCTGGTGGGAAGGTATGGTTCCCTCTTTGTTTTTGCCCCTGGATTGTATAGAGGGATCGATGTGATCTCACCTGTAGGGCAAAAGTTTCATTTTTTATTTCTTTCCGCGATGCCCTATCATTTCAGCTTTTTATATCGCGAAAGTCACGATTGCCCAATCATTTCGGCTGTTTTTCACGGTGCCCAATCATTTCAGCTATTTTTTCTTTTTACTCGCTGTTTTTTTATTGCGAGTTGCCCAACCATTTCGGCTATTTTGTATGCATATATTTTTACTTGCTGATTTTTTTACAAGTTGCCCATCATTTCGGCTATTTTTATATGCATATATTTTACTCGCTGATTTTTTATTGCGGGTATGGGACTTGGGATCTGATACCAATTTAGGTATCAACATCGCTACAACTGGGATATTGCCAGGAGCGAATCATCATTTGCCTTTTTCGATGTCGAACAAAGGTGGCTTAGCAAACAGGGTTAGGATCCTGTTGACTAAGACTTTTTGACTTTACGAGCCGTAAGGGTCTCATAAAGGTGTTTCTCCCTACGAGTTGTGAGGATCTCGTAGGTGCATTTTCTCCTTAGGAATCGTGTGGATTCCTAAGTGTGTGTTCTCTTATAAGTTATAAGGATCTTACGAGAGTGTTTTCTCCTCATAAGTCGAGAAAACTTAAAAGTGTCGTTCGCCATATGAAGATATCCCTCGTCAGTGGTGGGACTCTGTTGGGGAAACGTTTATTCGTGCCCGTGGATTGTATACAAGGGTCAATATTGAAACGCTTGTAGGGAAAAATCGGGGTGTATGACGGATTAAGAACAGGTTCAGATCCCTGTAGCTTAAGGCTTTTGAATCCTATGAGCCGTGAGGGTCTCAAAGGGGAATTCTCCTTACGAGTCGTGAGGATCTCGTAAGTGTGTTTTCTCCTTAAGAATCGTGGGGATCCCTAAGTGTGTTACTCCCTTGTGAGTCATAAGGATCTCACGCAGGTATTTTCTCCTCACAAGGTCGAGAGGACCTTGCAAGTGTCTTTTAAAGAGATTGCGCCCTTTCGGGTTTTCACAAACTCGCTGGCAGTCCTGCTGTTTTTACTCATGGAGCCCTTTCGGGTTTTCATCAGTGCCCATTTCGCTTGTGGACGTACCCATTTTTTTTAAACACGTCTGCCTGGGGGCGGCGCGGTTTGGTAGTAGTTTAACGACGTTTTGGTCAATAGCCAGTTTTAGGACATAGTGGTCTATCTATAGTTTAAGGACGTTTCGGTCCGTAACTAGTTTTAGGACATCGTGGTCCGTCGTTGGTTTAGGGACTGTTAGTGTATATGCCCTAGAGGCTCTTACTGTATCATACTAGTTTGTATATTACTTAATGGAAGCTTGGGATATTCATCATTGTATAGACAATCTTGCTCAAAATAGTAGTATGCTACTTGGTTTGTTTCTACTTCAATGTGTGTACATGTGTTTCTTTTAACATATCGCCTATACACATTAGTGGAGCCCTTAGGATTTTTCCTTGATTACCAGCGTTGTGATGGCAGTCACACTCGTGGGGGCTGGGTAATCCACAAGCACATCCTTATGCAGGTCCCTAGTCGTAGGACTATCGAGACAGGGCATCGATACTCCAGAGTAGACTAGCGTATGCGCTTCTCATCCCAGCAGGGGAGACGGTCTGTCCCACAGCCGTCAGTATGTCGTACTTGAGATAATATGCGGGTGCTCGTTAGGTTACGAGTACACTGGACAGGACTCGTCGGGAACTGTTGGTTGGTACTATACCTATCGTCGGTTATCAGTTTCCAGATGACATGAGTACAGCTTAGTCCGCTGACTTGACACTGTCACTTCGCCTCGAGTGTGTTCCCACTGTACTTTGATTACTACCTTACCATGGCTCAAAGGAGTCGTGCAAACAGGTAGTAGTTAGGTGCAGTCCCGAAGCACTTGGAGGCAGTGACAGTTAGATAGGATTCGTCTCTCCCGGTATTGGGAGTTGATATCGCGTTGTGTCTAGGAGAGCCATTACACATAGTCGTCCCTGGCCAGGGCAAGCGAGACACACTGGTAGGTTTCCAGTGTTGTCTCAGGGTGTTCTGGGCTACACTCCGACACGACTTGTACCGTTATTAGGGGACTGACGTTTACCACCCCTAGGCCCGCCATGCGATATTCTCAGAAGAACAGACCGGACTGTACGCAGATTGTCACATTCAGGCTCAGTAGGAGTTCGGATGAGTTCACCTCGTCAGTCTTCTTATCGGCATCTACCTGGGGGCCGTTACGCACAGCTAGTGCCGCTTGCGGTCTTTGGTTAAACCCACTGCCAGCGTAGTGTTGAGTCTTTAGAGTCCCACACAGAGAGATATTCTCCTTTAGGCAAAAAGAGTAGAGGTCGCATGGTTTTGCGACAGAGTTCGGTCACATCCGTGCACTTGTGCACGTTTAGTGTCCGGACAGTTATTAGTAGAGGGCTTTGGGTTAAGCCAGATTCAAGTTAAGGTATAACCCCCTAACCGAGTAGGTAAAACTCTTAGTGAGGTTGTTAGATAGTTAGTTTAACAAAGATCCGTTTTTGAGTCCATGTTACCCCCACCGTAGAAAATCGTTTTTCACCATTTCCGCAACCCCAAAGAATCGGGGACGGGTAACGTAGACTTACAGTGGTATCAGAGCCTAGTTAAACACTATCTAACATGTTAGAAAAGTAACTAGATGTTCGATCGGAGAAAAAGTCACAAAACATGCCCAAGACACAAACTTTCTGTCGATTTTTTTACTGCTATAAAAATGATTTAACATATCTGAAAAATCGACTCAGGTTTTTTAGTGTACACTGCAGAAAAACGATCCATAGAGCCGACCAACCCACCGCGGAAACGCGGCTAGAAGAGCTTCTTGCCGCGGATCAGCGGCCGAGTTGACTCGGCCGTGGATCTGTTTTGCTGCAGTGTGTGTCTTAGGGTGTTTTGGGATTTTTACAATATGATTTTTCTACCCAGATTTTCCAGAAAGCAAAATTTGTTTTTGGGGTTTAAAAATCCGTATTTTGATCGAACTTCTTAGGACTTAAGCTAACGGGTTATATATCTTGGATGTGATATATGTATTGAACGTCTGCTAATCGCTATACGTCGATTAGTGGGGGTTATACATATCTGTGATCTGTAATGTTGATGGTATGTGTATATGAATTCATTGGATTGTCGCGGATGAATAGCCGGGGGGTTGTGAGATGAGAGTTTTTCTTTATCTTTCAATTCATGTAATTTGTAATTGATGTAATATTATTTATATGGCCGCACTGTAGGGTTCCTAGGCATCCTAATGAAGTCTCACAAGGCATCAACCATGCCAATTTCAAAAATTATTGGTGCCGAGAAACCCTAACACGGATCGTTGACTAGATGTTTAGGCGAAATATGAATCTAGTTAACTACTTAACTAAAAGTTAGATGCTACAACCTTTGTAGATCCGGTTCCCCACTTCCTTAGCTCCACGTGGGTGTGCTCTCGCTGTCCATCACGAATCCTAGACTCATTCGTCGGCTCAATCGGAAAAACGGACGAGCAAGGTCGTCGGCTTCGTGTCAAAGACGATCTACGTCGAGGTTGCACAAGTTCAAGCTCCGACTTCGCCAAGTTGTGAAACTTGTGAAGAAAACACCCAAAACCACTTGGCAAGAGGTAGAGGATGAAGAAATAGGAGGTGGGTTCACTTTATATTTGGATTTCTCTCACTAAAACTCAAGTTGCCATTGATGGCATCAAGGTTTCTATCTTGAAGAAGAAGGAAGAAGATGAAGCTAGTTTATGATAAGTTATTTTAAAATGAAAAGAAAATTCATACTTATCATAATCTAACTTGGGTTAAGTGTAGAGAATAAACCATGGTAAGTGGATGGGTTAGGGTTAAGCATGAAGACAAAATGGTCTCCGTGGTCAAAGCTTCATGAAGCTTCAACAAGCTTCATGACAAAAACAAACCATTATCTCTTCATTTATCCAATAAAATAAATAAAGAAATGAATAAATAAATGATAAGGCAAAACCCTAATGATCATTTAACCATGGTTTAATTCTTCACACTTAACCAAATGATCAAGTATCATCAAACATGATACATATATGTGCACAAAAGTATATCACATATACAACTTGCACATCAAGTAAGAAAATCCATATAAAGTGAACCAATACTAGTTAATTCAAAGTAATATATCAAATATATAATTATACATTAAATCATTAAATCAACATTTGATTCAATGATCCGGTCATGTCGCACATAACCGACTAGTATTCAATGTATCGATTTATCGAATCAATGATTCGATAACTAGGTCATATCGAATATAACCAATCGAAACATTTATCGCGAGAATGAAATGCGGTATCACATACACGCATTATTCTCGCTCCCGCACATATCTCATATGCACTCCTATTTCGTTTCGCTTGAGCCAGGAAACCTCTGTGTAGGACTCTAAAGACTCGTCAATACGCCGGTAGCAGATGATGATCATATCAAGCACCCACAAGCCGCAAGCGGTCTGCTAAACGTAACGGCCATCCGGGTATTGAGCGATCAGAAGATCGACGAGCTAGCCCGCTCACACTCCTGTGAATCCAACCAGTAACACTTACCGTACAGTCCGGTCTGTTCGTCTGATATGTCGCATATCAAGTCTAGGGGTGGTATACGTCAGACCCCAATAACCGATAAGTCGTACCGATGTGAGGCTCATAACGGGTCGAGAAACTACTGGTAACACTTACCAGCAAATCTCTGATCAGCCCTGGCCAGGGACTTCCCTGTTACGGCCAATCGAGCACAGCGCAACATCAACCCCCAATACAGGGAGAGACGAAACCCCTCCTATCGCTCATTGCCTCCATGTGACTCGGGACTGTACCCAAAGACCACCGTTTTGCACGCCCTCATGGACGTGGTAAGGTGGAGATCAAAGCACAGTGGGAATCACACAAGACTCTATGACGATCTCGGGTCTACAGACTAACCTGTACAAGTGTCACCTGAGAACTGCCATCTGACGTGAGGTATAATACCATCTGGGAGTTCTCGGCGAGTCCGTCCAGTGTACCCAGTCTCCACTGAGCACCCGTACACCATCTCTGATGTCAAACACCAATGGATATGGGATCATCCATCGCCCATCTCATGGGTCGAGAAGTGTATACGCTAGTCTACACTGGTATATCGATGCCCCGTCTCGATACACCCACGACTAGGGACCTTGAAGGATGTACTTATGGACTACCATGTCCCCACTAGTATGATCTAAATCATAGTCCAGGTAGTCAAGTACATATCCTAAGGGCTTTACCAACATGTAACTATAAGACAGTATAAAGAGACAAGTGTACATGTTAAGATAAAGAGCAACAAGATAGCATACTATCATATCGAGCAAGAAAGTCATCTCTATATATGTCCAAGCATCCAATATAATATACATCATCTGTACGATACTGGCCTCTAGGGCATACATACAACTAACAATCTCCCACTTGCACTAGGGCCAGCTGCTGTAGTATCGCATACCGAGCATCCCGAAGAGTCTCTCAAACTGTATCTGGGGAATGGCCTTCGTGAGTGGATCCGCCGTGTTGTCCTTCGTGTCAACTCTCCTGACCTCGATCTCCCGGCGATCAACTATCTCCCGGATCAGGTGATACCGCCTCAGAATATGCCTGGATCGCTGATGGGACCTGGGTTCCTTGGCCAAAGCCACCGCTCCATTGTTATCGCAATACAAAGGTATTGGATGCTCAATAGATAGAACCACTCCAAGTTCAGTAATGAACTTCTTGACCCAGACAGTCTCTTTGGCAGCATCGTTGGCAGCGATGTATTCAGCCTCCATCGTCGAGTTTGCCACGGTTTCCTGCTTGGAACTCTTCCAGCTAACCGCCCCTCTGTAAAGGGTAAAGACAAAGCCCGACTGCGACTTAGAGTCATCCTTATCACTCTGGAAGCTTGAATCGGTAAAGGACTCCACTTGGAGCTCTCCGTTACCATACACCAAGAGCATCTCTTTAGTCCTTCGCAAGTACTTGAGAATGCTCTTCACAGCTGTCCAGTGACTCTTTCCAGGATCAGCTTGATACCTGCTCACTACACTTAGTGAGTATGCTACATCGGGTCTGGTACATAGCATCGCATACATGATAGAGCCTACAGCCGAAGCATAGGGTATCCCTTGCATGCGAGCTCTCTCCAAATCAGTCTTGGGAGACATCTCTTTGGAGAGAGTGACTCCAGAGATCGTGGGCAAGTTCCCACGCTTGGATTCTTCCATACTAAACCTCTTTAGTATGGCGTCAATGTACCTGGATTGGGACAATCCCAAAATCCGTTTAGATCTATCTCTATAGATCCTGATTCCCAATATGCAGGAGGCATCACCAAGATCTTTCATTGAGAATCTTTGTGATAAGAAGAGCTTGACCGATTGCAGCATAGGAATATCATTTCCTATCAAGAGTATGTCGTCCACGTACAATACGAGGAAGACAACCTTACTCCCTGCCACCTTCTTGTAGATACTGTTGGATATATGTATGCCCTAGAGGCCATTATGTGATAGTGGATGTATCTATACATGTATATATATTCAGTTTGCATTCTTGCTCGACATGATAGTATGCTATCTGGTTATTCTTTATCTGACATGTTTATTTGATCATGCTTCTATTCATTCATACATGCTGATAAAGCCCTAAGGATATCGGCTTGACTACTCTGATTATGATGGAGATCATACTAGTGGGACATCTGTAGTCTATAAGCATATCCTGAAATGTCCCTAGTCGGAGGTGTATCGAGACGGGGCATCGATATACCAGATTAGACTAGCGTATATGATACTAGACCCATGTGATGGGCGATGGATGTTCCCACATTCATCGATGTTTGACATCAAGATCATATACGGGTGCTCAGTGGTGACTGGGTACACTGGACGGACTCGCCGAGAACTCCTATATGGAATTATATCTATCGTCGGATAGCAGTTCTCAGGTGACACTGGTACAGGTTAGTCTGTAGACCCGAGATCGTCATGGAGTCTTGTGTGTTCTCCCACTGTACTTTGATTGCCACCCTACCACGGCTCTACTGAATCGTGCAAACAGGTGGCCGTTGGGTACAGTCCCGAGACATACGAAGACGATGAGCGATAGGAGGGGTTTCGTCTCTCCCGGTATTGGGAGTTGATGCTGTGCTGTGCTCGACTGGTTATAACAGCAAGTCCCTGGCCAGGGCTGCTGAGATTTGCTGATAAGTGTTATCAGTAGTTTCTCGATCTGTTATAGACCATTCACCGACACGACTTATTGAGTTATTGGGGTCGACGTGACCATCCCTAGGCTCGATATGCAGCATATCTGACGAAGAGACCGGACTGTACGGTAGTGTTGCCGGATGGCTCGACGGGAGTTGTAGCAGGTTCGCTTGTTGTCTTCTGATCGCTCAATACCCGGGTGGCCGTTACGTTTAGCTGACCGCTTGCGGCCTGAGGGCACTTGATATGATCATTACCCTCTGCCGGCGTATTGACGAGTCTTAGAGTCCCACAGAGGAGTTACCCAGTCCAGGCGAAACGTTGTGGTGCGCATATGCGATATGCGCATGCACCCGATTGAAATATGCGTATATGATACCGAACATTGATCGGGTGAATTGCTTTTGGTGGGGTCGTATGAGATATGACCGGATTGATAAATCAAGTGTTGATTTATCATTTAACCATAAGTTATCTCACTCAAAACCTTTCTAGGGTTTGATGGATGTATGCATGCATGCATGTGTTTCTATTTTTCTTTTCTAGTTTCATGCACATGAAGATGTGCATACATGTACACATACATACATCAAACCATCATGGTTGATTATATATGGAAATGGTGGCAATATAAGCCTCACACCATAGATTAAACTATGGATAATTATTTAATTTTGGTTTTAAAAGAAAATGAAAAGGAAAGGATAATTATGCTAGTTTCTACATGCTTCTTTTAACCTAACCATTCTCACCCACCACTAAACCATGGTTATCTTTTCCTTTATCATTCTAAACCCAAGTTAAATTAATCATCCATCATTTAATCACGGTTAGAGTCAAGAAGGATTAAATATATATAGTGATATTTATTTTCTTTTGCAAGTTAACCTTATGGTTATCATTTTATCTCTTGAAAGAAAAAGCCACCATTTTCATCCTCCTTCATCTTCTTCTCTCTAGTTCTTTTCTAGTGAGTGAAACACAACAAAAGAAAGGTTTTTGAAGTGAGATCCAAAGCCACAACAACATTCTACACAAGCTTAGCCGTTTCGTTTAGAGTGTTATCTTCGGTTTGACGAAGTAGCGAGCTTGGACGGATATCTCCGCGGTGGATCATCGTGGACACAAGGGGAGTTCAAGAGGACCTCGTTTCAACACTAAAGAGCCTAAGGAGCGAAGCAAAAACGGGAGCTACAAAGGTTGTAGCCTTCAAACCCTAACTTTTGTTAGCTTTAAGTTTAGTAAACCCTAATTTTCTAGGATCTATCCTTTGCATGTTAGTTTAGCACCTTAAAAATTAAAACTTTGGGTCATGTGATGCTTCAAAACTCTTCATTGGGTGCTATACTAACCTTACATTGGTATCAGAGCCGACCTAGAACGTTAGGGGACCTTTTTGCGAAGTGAAAAGTCCGATCGAACCAAAATACGGATTTATGGGATGCTCTCTGGAAATTTTTTAAAAACTGATCTTTTTCAGAATTAAAAATTCTCAAAAAATAGAGCAGGTAAAAATTAGACGATCTGGAAAATCCGTACCCATGAACAGTAAGTTTGACCGAGGAAGAGCGGCATAAGCAAGGCTTAGGCCGCGCTTCCGCGGCTATTTGAGGGGCTCTCTGACATTTTTTTGCACAGTAATTTTCTTTACCTGCTACAGTACATTTTGAAAGTATTTAATCTGAATCTGCTGTTGAAAATTCTGGAGATGGTTTTGAACTAGTTGTTTCGATCGGAATTTTCATTTCGTATTTCTTTTCCGGGTAAACTAGAAAGTATTGAAGTGTTTGAACGAATATCATTTACTCAATATTCACGGGGTTTAAATAGTTTGGAGATGTGTGCAAGTCTTTTTGCGGTGGTCCCTCTAGAAGACAACAAACCTTAACTCGATTATGTGACCGTCTCGAACTGCCCTTTGAACCCTAGGGTTTGGGGCAGTACGGCGTGCCACATGTGAGGCGTTGGCTTGACCCTTCTACGGCTGGACCGCCGCTACTGTGTCACACTCCGGTTTTTTGAACCCTGCTCAAGTGTTGAGCTTTAGTGAATCTTGGGTGCTTGACAGTTCGTTCGAAAACTTTAATACTGTCTGTTTATCTGGAATGTGATACAATATGTGGAATTCATATAGTGTAGACATGAAATACGAAATATGTGATATTTCGCATTTATGATGTCTAAAGAGAATCTGGATTCCAAATATTGTAGTTTTACACCTTCTTTTCTGCGACCGTAAGTGTAGTATGTTAGATATCGCCGGTTTCGTTGCTATACATCAACGACAATCGGGGTACGCATACTTACTTACGTTGATGATATGTGATATTGTGTGTTGCTGAGATATGATGTGCAGGATTGTCGCGATCGAATAGCCGGGGGGTTTTTGTGAGATGAGAGTTTTATATTTTCATTCATGTAAATTCAAATGTAATGTAATATTCTTTTATTTGGGGCACTTCCAGGTTGCGGTTGTGTCACCAGTGTTGTATATTATTTACTTTTCCGCATTAGGATGGACCCAAGGAGGGGAGCACAGGTGACCGGGTTCTGGGGTTCAGTGGGAGGCCATCTCGAGGAGTCGAGACCGGGTCTCCTAAACTCCAGGATTGGTAGGGTCACTTGCCGCTCTCGTAGGGGTCCAGGGTATGGGCTTGGCTATTCATCGCGACTGTGGAATCCGTATTTTCTATTCTGGCTAAATACTAAATACGGACGTCCTAGTATATCCCACGTTATATCTATATTTCTGCTGCCTGTGTTCTGTGATATCTGAGACGAATGACTTATTATATATATGATATATAGTAGACGTTGCTTATGTTTTACACCCGCGCTAGTCCCGTCCCGGTATGCCGTTAGTTAAGTAACCTAACGGTGCATAACGGAATATTGCGGCGAATGCGGATGGCATAAGCGTACGTGTTATTTTCGTTTCTTTTCTGTGATTGGCTTTAGGACTTAAATGATGGGATTACATTAATATGATTAATGTAAAGAAAATAAACCTAAAAGATGTTGTAGAATCGGATTTAAAAACTACTCGGCTATTTATGAAAAAGCTATATTTCAAAACTGCGGAGCTTAAGCCACTCCTTTTGAAAAACTGCTTGATTCTACAACGATATCAAGTTCAAAGCGTTAAAGATTTTCTTAAAAATCATTCGCAACCCTCCGTCATTTTAGGAAGTAGAGTACTTAGTATTCGTGCTACGTTTGTTGACTTTAGTTAAGGCGTAGTGTACGGTAGCTAAGTGATGTCTTCCTACACTGCATATGATGCAGATTAATTAGGACATTCATACGACTTTGTTGACCATAGTTAAGGGTCATATGGGTGGGTCTAATTGATCAAGAAATGACGGGTAGAACTTGACTGGTACTTATGATTTGTTGACCATAGTTAAGGTCATGAGTACTAGGGGTAAAAAAAATTACATCGGGAATTTCAAGTGTTGAAATTTGCAATGAGATTGCATACCTTCCATGTGATGGTTGGATCCCGATCCCACTGTGGGCAATAGTTGCTCCTAGGAGAGTTTTACAGTTTACAATTAGCTAACTCATTAGGTGTCTAGAAAGGTGTTAACGGGGCTCCGCCTCTGGGAAAACGAGGTTTACTCTAATTAGGTCCGTGCGAAAGCACGGGGAACCTCCCTCAAAGTACCGACACTGGCCTGGCTGAACGGTTAGCGAAGTTATAGACTGTAATTAATCCTGGCTAGTTTTTCTTTTTAAGGTTTGAAAGAAAAACTTGATAAAAAGCAGTGGGAAACATCGATTAGACAAGATAATAAAACAATCTAATCTATGCAAGAGCTTTCGCTGAGTGTATTCTTTTCTCTCTCTTAATGGCAGATACCAATGACTGGACTTAAGCTTCTACTAGATAAAAACAAACTGAACGGGACCAACTATAAAGACTGGCTAAGGAATCTGAAGATCGCCTTGACTTATGATAAAGTATCATATGTCCTCACGGCTTCAGCCCCGCCCGTCCCAGGCCCAAAATCCTCAGTTGCGGACATAGAAGTCCGCAAGACATGGGACGCTGACTGTGCCACGGCCACATGCCTCGCGCTTGCATCGATGGATAACACACATCAAAAGCAGCACGAGGACATGGACATTCACGGGATACTGCTCCATACAAAGGAGTTGTATGGGGAGCAGTCCCGCGTATTACGATACGAGGCATCAAAGAAACTGTTTCACATGCGGATGGCCCCTGGCACACCAGTAGCAGACCATGTTTTGAAGATGATAGCTCTTATAGAAGAGCTTGAGGACCTCGGATGGACTATGGACAATGAACAATATATAGATATTATTCTGCAGTCCCTCCCCTCCACCTTTGCTCAGTTCATAGTGAACTTCAACATGCATGGCATGGAGAAGGACCTCCCTGAACTCCTTAATATGTTAAGGAGTGCAGAGAGCACTATGAAGTCAGCAAAGACTCCCGTTATGACGATTGGACAGTCTTCTTCTTCTCGCCCGAAAGCTAAGGCCAAGGGAAAGAAAAAGAAGAAACCCACTAATCCTAAGGGCGGAGTCAAAAAGGTGAAGGGAAAGGGAAAGTCCACGGCTGGAGACCCAGGGAAAGGCGAGTGTTTTCATTGCCACAAGACAGGACATTGGAAGCGCAACTGCACGGAGTACCTAAGTCTTAAGAAGAAGCATGGTGATGCTTCTGCTTCAGGTGTGTTTGTGACTGAAAACTGTTTTTCTATAAACTCTGCTTCCTGGGTATTGGATACCGGTTCAGGTTCTCACATTTGCAATTCTATGCAGGGGCTGAGAAATAGCAAGGTTTTGAAGACAGGTGATCATACTCTCCGCGTTGGAAATGGTTCCAATGTACATACAGTCGCAGTGGGAGAGTATCACTTGGGGTTGCCGTCTGGATGTATTTTGATTTTGAATCCATGTTATTTTGTACCTGATATGCTATGTAATATAATATCCGTATCTTTGTTGGACAATGAAGGATATAATTTTGTGTTGCAGAACAATGTTATGAACATTCACCTAAATCAAATGTTGGTTGGGTATGGTACACTTAATAACGGAATATATGTCCTAAATCAACACACAGTTTTCAGTATACAACACACTAATAAAAGAAAACTTTCAGAATTAAATGAAGCTTTTCTTTGGCACTGTAGACTTGGTCATATTAACGAAACAAGACTAAACAAGTTACATAAAGATGGATATTTAAACTCTTTTGAATATAAATCCTATGCGACTTGCCAGTCTTGTATCAAGGGTAAAATGACCAAAACTCCGTTTACTGGACACGGAGAAAGAGCTACTCAGCTCTTGGGCCTCATACATAGTGATGTATGTGGGCCTATGTCTACACAGGCTAGAGGCGGTTTTTCATACTTCATTACATTCACCGATGATTTCTCAAGATTCGGTCATGTATTTTTATTAAAGCATAAGTCCGACGCTTTCGAGAAGTTCGTTGAATATAAACAAGAAGTAGAAAAACAAACCGGCTTGAGTATTAAGATGCTTCGATCAGATCGAGGTGGTGAGTATCTCAGTACAGAATTTGCAAACTTCCTAAAAGAGAATGGGATTCTCTCTCAGCTCACTCCGCCTTACACACCACAGCACAACGGTGTGTCAGAACGACGGAATAGGACCCTATTAGATATGGTCCGGTCCATGATGAGTGACGCTGAGTTACCAGTCTCGTTTTGGGGGCATGCATTGGAGACTGCGGCGTTTCTGCTAAACAGGGTTCCAACCAAAGCCGTATCTACCACGCCATATGAGATATGGAATGGGAAGAGACCATCTCTTAAAAGAATTAAGATTTGGGGTTGCCCGGCCTATGTTAAAAAGCAGAATCCGGACAAACTCGAGACACGGTCAGTCATGTGTAACTTTGTGGGATATCCAAAGAATTCTTATGGGTATCTGTTCTACCACAAAGAGGAACAAAAAGTGTTTGTTTCTCAGTATGCCACATTCTTGGAAAAAGAGTTTTTCACAGATAGAGATGATGGCAAGGTAGTAGATCTAGAAGAGGTTCTGGAGACACAAACTACAAATGACGATTTGGTTGAACCGGCTGTTGCAACAGAAACTGAAGAACCTCGGCCACTCCGTAGGTCTGGTAGGACTTCTCGCCCACCGGAGAGGTACTACGGTTTCCTCATTGATGGTGACAGAGAAGACTGTATCATGGAAGATGATGATCCTACCAGTTTTCAGCATGCTATCACGAGTGGTGACTCTGTGAAGTGGCTGGATGCCATGAGATCCGAAATGGAGTCTATGTACACCAACAAAGTATGGACTTTGGACGTTGTACCCCCTGGGGTAAAACCTGTAGGGTGCAAATGGATCTTTAAAAGAAAGATTGGTGTGGATGGGCAGGTAGAGACCTATAAGGCAAGACTTGTGGCGAAAGGTTTTCGTCAAAGACCAGGTTTGGACTATGACGAAACTTTTTCGCCCGTAGCCATGCTTAAATCTATTCGGATCCTACTTGCTATTGCTGCTCACTACGACTATGAAATCTGGCAGATGGATGTTAAAACAGCATTTCTAAATGGAGATTTAGAAGAATGTGTTTATATGGATCAGCCAGAGGGCTTCATTGACAGTGGGAGCAGCGAGAAAGCATGTAGATTGCTTAAATCCATATATGGGTTAAAGCAGGCATCTCGGAGTTGGAACATCTGTTTCGATGATGTTATCAAAGAGTTTGATTTCATCAAAAATCCAGATGAACCTTGTGTTTATAGGAAGGCTGTAGGAAGAGCTGTCACATTCCTCGTATTGTACGTGGATGACATTCTTCTGATAGGAAACGATATTCCTATGCTACAGTCGGTCAAATCATTCTTATCACTAAGGTTCTCCATGAAGGACCTGGGTGATGCCACATACATCCTGGGCATAAGGATCTATAGGGATAGATCCAAAAAGTTATTGGGACTGTCCCAAACCAGGTACATCAACACCATCCTAAAGAGGTTTAGTATGGAAGACTCCAAGCGGGGTTCCTTACCCGCTTGCCATGGAGTCACTCTCTCCAAGGATTCTTGTCCAAAGACCGATGAAGAGAGAGCTCGCATGAGCATTATACCTTATGCTTCGGCAGTAGGATCTATAATGTATGCGATGTTATGTACACGCCCAGATGTAGCTTATGCACTTAGTGTTGTAAGCAGGTATCAATCCAACCCAGGGGAGAACCACTGGACAGCTGTGAAGAACATTCTTAAGTACTTACGAAGGACTAAAGAATTGTTCTTGGTGTATGGTAATAAAGATCTCCAAATGGAGGCCTTTACCGATTCGAGCTTCCAGAGCGATAAGGATGACAGCAAATCTATCTCAGGGTTTGTATTTACCCTCAATGGAGGGGCGGTAAGTTGGAAGAGTTCCAAACAGGATACCGTTGCAGACTCTACGATGGAAGCTGAGTACATTGCTGCAAATGATGCCGCCAAGGAAGCCGTCTGGATGAAGAAGTTCGTCTCGGAGCTAGGTGTAGTTCCAACCATTATTGATCCAATACCTTTGTATTGTGACAATAATGGGGCAATGGCGTTAGCCAAGGAGCCCAGATCCCATCAACGGTCCAGACATATCCTGAGGCGCTTTCATTTGATCCGGGAGATTGTAGATCGCCGCGAGATCGAGATTAAGAGAGTAGACACAAAGAACAACGCCGCGGATCCATTCACCAAGGCTCTCCCTCAGCCGCAGCATGAGCGACTTTTTGAGATGTTGGGTATGAGATACGCCAATAACTGGCCTTAGTGCAAGTGGGAGATTGTTGGATATATGTATGCCCTAGAGGCCATTATGTGATAGTGGATGTATCTATACATGTATATATATTCAGTTTGCATTCTTGCTCGACATGATAGTATGCTATCTGGTTATTCTTTATCTGACATGTTTATTTGATCATGCTTCTATTCATTCATACATGCTGATAAAGCCCTAAGGATATCGGCTTGACTACTCTGATTATGATGGAGATCATACTAGTGGGACATCTGTAGTCTATAAGCATATCCTGAAATGTCCCTAGTCGGAGGTGTATCGAGACGGGGCATCGATATACCAGAGTAGACTAGCGTATATGATACTAGACCCATCTGATGGGCGATGGATGTTCCCACATTCATCGATGTTTGACATCAAGATCATATACGGGTGCTCAGTGGTGACTGGGTACACTGGACGGACTCGCCGAGAACTCCTATATGGAATTATATCTATCGTCGGATAGCAGTTCTCAGGTGACACTGGTACAAGTTAGTCTGTAGACCCGAGATCGTCATGGAGTCTTGTGTGTTCTCCCACTGTACTTTGATTGCCACCCTACCACGGCTCTACTGAGTCGTGCAAACAGGTGGCCGTTGGGTACAGTCCCGAGACATACGAAGACGATGAGCGATAGGAGGGGTTTCGTCTCTCCCGGTATTGGGAGTTGATGCTGTGCTGTGCTCGACTGGTTATAACAGCAAGTCCCTGGCCAGGGCTGCTGAGATTTGCTGATAGGTGTTATCAGTAGTTTCTCGATCTGTTATAGACCATTCACCGACACGACTTATTGAGTTATTGGGGTCGACGTGACCATCCCTAGGCTCGATATGCAGCATATCTGACGAAGAGACCGGACTGTACGGTAGTGTTGCCGGATGGCTCGACGGGAGTTGTAGCAGGTTCGCTTGTTGTCTTCTGATCGCTCAATACCCGGGTGGCCGTTACGTTTAGCTGACCGCTTGTGGCCTGAGGGCACTTGATATGATCATTACCCTCTGCCGGCGTATTGACGAGTCTTAGAGTCCCACAGAGGAGTTACCCAGTCCAGGCGAAACGTTGTGGTGCGCATATGCGATATGCGCATGCACCCGATTGAAATATGCGTATATGATACCGAACATTGATTGGGTGAATTGCTTTTGGTGGGGTCGTATGAGATATGACCGGATTGATAAATCAAGTGTTGATTTATCATTTAACCATAAGTTATCTCACTCAAAACCTTTCTAGGGTTTGATGGATGTATGCATGCATGCATGTGTTTCTATTTTTCTTTTCTAGTTTCATGCACATGAAGATGTGCATACATGTACACATACATACATCAAACCATCATGGTTGATTATATATGGAAATGGTGGCAATATAAGCCTCACACCATAGATTAAACTATGGATAATTATTTAATTTTGGTTTTAAAAGAAAATGAAAAGGAAAGGATAATTATGCTAGTTTCTACATGCTTCTTTTAACCTAACCATTCTCACCCACCACTAAACCATGGTTATCTTTTCCTTTATCATTCTAAACCCAAGTTAAATTAATCATCCATCATTTAATCATGGTTAGAGTCAAGAAGGATTAAATATATATAGTGATATTTATTTTCTTTTGCAAGTTAACCTTATGGTTATCATTTTATCTCTTGAAAGAAAAAGCTACCATTTTCATCCTCCTTCATCTTCTTCTCTCTAGTTCTTTTCTAGTGAGTGAAACACAACAAAAGAAAGGTTTTTGAAGTGAGATCCAAAGCCACAACAACATTCTACACAAGCTTAGCCGTTTCGTTTAGAGTGTTATCTTCGGTTTGACGAAGTAGCGAGCTTGGACGGATATCTCCGCGGTGGATCATCGTGGACACAAGGGGAGTTCAAGAGGACCTCGTTTCAACACTAAAGAGCCTAAGGAGCGAAGCAAAAACGGGAGCTACAAAGGTTGTAGCCTTCAAACCCTAACTTTTGTTAGATTTAAGTTTAGTAAACCCTAATTTTCTAGGATCTATCCTTTGCATGTTAGTTTAGCACCTTAAAAATTAAAACTTTGGGTCATGTGATGCTTCAAAACTCTTCATTGGGTGCTATACTAACCTTACAGATACAAGGTTCATCTGGGTTTTTGACGAAATCAAACTCTTTGATAACGACGTCAAAGCAGATGTTCCAACTCCTCGATGCTTGCTTTAATCCATAAATGGATTTAAGCAGCTTGCACACCTTTCCGCTGCTCCCACTATCTACGAAGCCCTCCGGCTGAGTCATGTACACGCACTCTTCTAAATCACCATTTAGAAAAGCGGTCTTAACATCCATTTGCCAGATTTCGTAATCATGATATGCAGCGATGGCAAGCATGATCCGGATGGATTTAAGCATAGCCACTGGAGAAAAGGTTTCGTCATAGTCCACACCTGGTCTTTGGCGAAAACCTTTTGCTACAAGTCTAGCTTTGAAAGTCTCCACTTTCCCATCTACACCAAGTTTCTTCTTGAAGATCCACTTGCTCCCAATGGGTTTTACCCCTTCAGGAGCAATTTCCAAAGTCCATACTTTGTTGGTGTACATGGATTCCATCTCGGACCGCATAGCATCCATCCATTTCACTGAGTCCCTACTCGTGATGGCCTGCTCGAAGCTAGTTGGGTCATCATCCTCCATGATGCAATCCTCGCTTCCACCGTCAATGAGAAAACCGTAGTATCTCTCAGGTGGACGAGATACCCTACTAGATCGGTGGAGAGGCTGGGGTTCGTCGAGTTCTACTGAATTCTCTGGTTCTACCAAGTCTTCTGTTGCAGTTTGTATTGCTGGAACCTCTTCCAGTTCTACCTCAATGCCACTAATCTGTTTCATAAGAAAACCTTTTTCTAAGAAAGTGGCATGTCGAGAAACAAACACCTTTTGTTCCTCGGGGTGGTAGAAGATATACCCTTGTGAATTTTTGGGATATCCTACAAACTTACATAAGACAGATCTTGCCTCGAGTTTGTCCGGATTTTGTCTTTTGACATAGGCTGGACAACCCCATATCTTAACATAGTTAAGACTTGGTCTCTTTCCTTTCTATATCTCATATGGAGTGGTAGGCACAGATTTGGTTGGAACCATATTCAATAGATGTATGGCTGTCTCAAGCGCATACCCCCAGAAGGAAATAGGTAACTCGGCTGTGCTCATCATAGAGCGCACCATATCTAATAGGGTGCGGTTCCTCCGTTCTGATACACCGTTGTGCTGTGGTGTATATGGAGGAGTCAGCTGAGAGAGAATCCCATTCTCTTTTAGATAATCTTGGAACTCATTGCTCAAGTATTCTCCTCCTCGATCAGATCGAAGGATCTTAATACTTTTGCCCGTTTGGTTCTCTACTTCGTGCTTATATTCTCTGAATTTCTCAAAAGCTTCAGACTTGTGTTTCAATAGGAACACATGCCCGTATCTAGAGAGATCGTCAGTGAATGTAATGAAGTAGGAAGAACCGTTCCTGGCAAGGGTAGACATGGGACCGCATACATCACTATGTACCAGTCATAAGAGTTCAGTAACTCTTTCTCCGTGTCCACTAAACGGAGCTTTGGTCATTTTTCCTTTGAGACATGAATGGCAAGTATCATAAGATGATAATTCGAACGGATTCAAATAACCATCCTTATGTAACTTAGCCAGTCGTGTCGCATTGATATGACCAAGTCTACAATGCCACAAGAAGGATTCGTTCATTTCTGAACTTTTCCTCTTGTGTGTGTTTTGTATATTGAGGACTGTATTTTGATTTAGAATGAATATGCTATTATGTAGCGAGCCTGATGCAATCAACTTTTGATCTAGGAATATGTTCATAACATTATCCTTTACTACAAAATTATATCCTTCTTTACACAATAAAGAAACTGATATAATGTTGCACATTATGTTTGGTATATAATAGCACTCATTCAGAATTATTGTATCACCGCTTGGTAATACTAGGTGATATTCGCCAACTGCTTTGGCTGCAACATTTGCACCGTTCCCTACTTGAACGGAATGATCACCTTTTCCCAGTTCTCTACCTTTTCGCAGCCCATGTAACATTTTACATATGTGGGATCCTGATCCGGTATCTAATACCCAGGACGTAGGGTGAACTGAGAAACAGTTCTCAATGACAAACACACCCGAAGATGATACATCAACATGCATGTTCTCCGTTTGGGCAGTGTGAGAATCCAGATATTCTCCTGTTTCCTGTTCATTCTTATAACACTTATAAGATAGAACGGGTCCAACGTTCCCCTGCACAGTATAACATGCGGGTTCGGTCAATACATCCATATTATTATCTTGATTAAGGCATGAAATGGTCACTACCTGGAGAGAGAGAGAAGAAAACACTTTAGCGTATGCTCGTGCAAGATCAGATTGGTTATTATCTTATCTAATCAGGATGGCTCCCACTGGTTTTTATCAAATCTTCCTTCAAACCCTAAAAGGAAAGACTAGCCGGAATTAATTACACACTACAAGTTCGCCAATCTTTCAGCCAGGCCAGTGTCGGTACTTTGAGGGAGGTCCCCCGTGCTTTCCCACGAACCTAATTAATGTAAACCTCGTTTTCCCAGAGGCGTAACCTCGTTAACACCTTTCTAGACACCTACTTGATCGACTAATTGTAATGTGTAAAACTCTCCCAGGAGTAACTCTTACTCGCAGTGGGTATCAGGATCCAACTATCTCATAGAAGGTATGCAATCTCATTGCAAATTTCAACACTTGAAATTCCCGATAATATTTTACCCCTAGTGTTCTATGACCTTGACGAATGCCAAACAACCCATAGTCCACTAGTCAAGTTCAACCCGTACATTTCTTGATTGAATTAAACCCACCCGCACGACCCTTGACGAATGCCAAACAACGCCGTACGAATACCCTAATCCAATCTGCATCATATGCAAAAGCAGATAAATACTAGTTAGCTACCGTACACTACGCCTTGACGAATGCCAAACTACCGTAGCACGAATACTAATTAGTACTTATCTGAAATGACGGAGGGCTACGTAGGTTTTCAGAAAACCTATTGCGTAATGAACTTGATATCGTTGTAGAATCAAATGAAGTTTTGAAATGGAGTGATTTTGAGGCTTTTCCAGTTTTGCTAAAGGGGTCACTCCCGGTGAAGGGATCGTCGGCCCTTTCCTCGTCGAATGAGGTGCGAAATATATCATATATATCACTGTGCAAAGCAAAAACTCTTCAAAGCAATCAAAGCCAAACCGAGTGTGTAGCATGTGCCAGTTACTGCTAAAGGAGTCACTCCCGGTGAAGGGATCTCGGTCCTTTCCTCATCGAATAAGGTGCAGGGTATATCATATATACCGCTATGCAAAGCAAGAACTGTAGCTACCTGTTTTATTTTAAAATCTGATTCTACAACATCATTTGGTTTCTTTTATTTCATTAATCACATTAATGAAGTCCCATCATTTAAGTACCTAAACATCACAGATAAATACGACGTATACTTATGCCATCCGCATTCGCCTCGATGTCCCCTCGTGCACCGTTAGGTTAGGTAACTAACGACAGAGCAGGGCAGGGCTAGTGCGGGTGCAAAACATAAGTAACGTCTATATAATATATCATATATACTATATAAAGTATCTATCACAGAACATCATATGATCACATCACAGATATCGCAGCAGAAGAAACATATGAAATATTGGATATACTAGGACGTCCGTGTTTTCAATACGAGCCAGTATAAAACACGGATTCCACGGTCGTGATGAATAGCCAATCCCATACCCCTAGACCCCTACGAGAGCTGCAAGCAACCCTGTCAATTCTAGGGTTAGGAGACCCGGACTCGACTCCTCGAGTTGGTCTCCCACTGGACCCCAGAACCCGGTTACTTGTGCTCCCCTCCTTGGGTCTATCCTAATGCGGAAAAGTAAATAATATACAAAGGGTGACTACTTCCGCAACCTGGAAGTGCCCCCAAATAAAAGAATATTACATACAAGTTTTTACATGAATGAAAATGAAAAACACTCATCTCACATAAAAACCCCCGGCTATTCAAACACGACAATCCAATATAACATATCCAGCAACACATAACATCACATGTCATCAACGTAAGTAAATATGCGCATCCCAATTGTCGTTGACATATAGCAACGAAACCGGCGATATCACATATTACACTTACGGTCACAGAAAAGAAAGTGTAAAACTACAACAATTGGAATCCGCAACTTCTTTAGACATCACATGCCTAACAGTTATAAACCCCGCATTTTAGTCCCATTATCGAAAACTCTTTTCGATATCAAGTGAAACTAAACCGCTAGATTTATAACATTCATCCAGTTATCTCATAACTGTTTGTGAATTCCAATTATTGTATCCAATTCCGGATAAATAGAATATATTAAACTTTCCGATCGAACATTCGAACACCCAAGTTTTCCCGACACCGATCAACACATGAAATAGGTTCAAAGACATTCACTTCATGCCTCAGTACCAACGGTCCAGCCGTAGAAGGGTCAAGCCAACGCCTCACAAGTGGCACGCCGTACTGCCCCAAACCCGAAGGTTCAAAGGGCAGTTCAAGACGGTCACATAATCGAGTTACGGTTTGTTGTCTTCTAGAGGGACCATCGCGTTACTTGCACTACTCAGAACGTGTTTAAACCACAGAAAAATCCAACACTTGGAATTTTTCCGGCAGGGGAAAAGTTGGGTATTTAAATCCGGTCGAACTTTTTAACATATTCTAAAGTTATCCGGAAAGCCACATAGACAGAATCTGATAATCCGAACGAATAATTGAATCCCCAAAGCAACCCCAAAATACTCTTCTGTAGAGTCACAATAAAAATACCCAGAAAATATAATATCTGAATTCATGAATTACTGTGAAAAAATCACCTGACAAGGGGACAGTACGGCCGCGGAACCGCCGCGTGTGCAAAGCTCATGCCGCGGTTCCGCGGTGGAAAAGTTGAATCAGGCCCTCGTATTTCACAGTATTTCATATAAGACCCTGCATAATTTTCTGCATATTTTTAATTGACAAAAATCCAAAATTTCAGAAAATTTCCAGAGAGCACCTTGGAATTAGGGTTCCGGGTTCGTTCGGACTTCAAACTCCGTCTAGACTTCGCCTAAGGCTCTAGCTAGGCTCTGATACCACTGTAGAGTTCCTAGGCATCCTAATGAAGTCTCACAAGGCATCAACCAAGCCAATTTCAAAAATTATTGGTGCCGAGAAACCCTAACACGGATCGTTGACTAGATGTTTAGGCGAAATGTGAATCTAGTTAACTACTTAACTAAAAGTTAGATGCTACAACCTTTGTAGATCCGGTTCCCCACTTCCTTAGCTCCACGTGGGTGTGCTCTCGCTGTCCATCATGAATCCTAGACTCATTTGTCGGCTTCATCGGAAAAACGGGCGAGCAAGGTCGTCGGCTTCGTGTCAAAGACGATCTACGTCGAGGTTGCACAAGTTCAAGCTCGACTTCACCAAGTTGTGAAACTTGTGAAGAAAACACCCAAAACCACTTGGCAAGAGGTAGAGGATGAAGAAATAGGAGGTGGGTTCACTTTAGATTTGGATTTCTCTCACTAAAACTCAAGTTGCCATTGATGGCATCAAGGTTTCTATCTTGAAGAAGAAGGAAGAAGATGAAGCTAGTTTATGATAAGTTATTTTAAAATGAAAAGAAAATTCATACTTATCATAATCTAACTTGGGTTAAGTGTAGAGAATAAACCATGGTAAGTGGATGGGTTAAGGTTAAGCATGAAGACAAAATGGTCTCCTTGGTCAAAGCTTCATGAAGCTTCAACAAGCTTCATGACAAAAACAAACCATTATCTCTTCATTTATCCAATAAAATAAATAAAGAAATAAATAAATAAATGATAAGGCAAAACCCTAATGATCATTTAAACATGGTTTAATTCTTCACACTTAACCAAATGATCAAGTATCATCAAACATGATACATATATGTGCACAAAAGTATATCACATATACAACTTGCACATCAAGTGAGAAAATCCGTATAAAGTGAACCAATACTAGTTAATGCAAAGTAATATATCAAATATATAATTATACATTAAATCATTAAATCAACATTTGATTCAATGATCCGGTCATGTCGCACATAACCGACTAGTATTCAATGTATCGATTTATCGAATCAATGATTCGATAACTAGGTCATATCGAATATAACCAATCGAAACATTTATCGCGAGAATGAAATGCGGTATCACATACACGCATTATTCTCGCTCCCGCACATATCTCATATGCACTCCTATTTCGTTTCGCTTGAGCCAGGAAACCTCTGTGTAGGACTCTAAAGACTCGTCAATACGCCGGTAGCAGATGATGATCATATCAAGCACCCACAAGCCGCAAGCGGTCTGCTAAACGTAACGGCCATCCGGGTATTGAGCGATCAGAAGATCGACGAGCTAGCCCGCTCACACTCCTGTGAATCCAACCAGTAACACTTACCGTACATTCCGGTCTGTTCGTCTGATATGTCGCATATCAAGTCTAGGGGTGGTATACGTCAGACCCCAATAACCGATAAGTCGTGCCGATGTGAGGCTCATAACGGGTCGAGAAACTACTGGTAACACTTACCAGCAAATCTCTGATCAGCCCTGGCCAGGGACTTCCCTGTTACGGCCAATCGAGCACAGCGCAACATCAACCCCCAATACCGGGAGAGACGAAACCCCTCCTATCGCTCATTGCCTCCATGTGACTCAGGACTGTACCTAAAGACCACCATTTTGCACGCCCTCATGGACGTGGTAAGGTGGAGATCAAAGCACAGTAGGAATCACACAAGACTCTATGACGATCTCGGGTCTACAGACTAACCTGTATAAGTGTCACCTGAGAACTGCCATCTGACGTGAGGTATAATACCATCTGGGAGTTCTCGGCGAGTCCGTCCAGTATACCCAGTCTCCACTGAGCACCCGTACACCATCTCTGATGTCAAACACCAATGGATATGGGATCATCCATCGCCCATCTCATGGGTCGAGAAGCGTATACGCTAGTCTACACTGGTATATCGATGCCCCGTCTCGATACACCCACGACTAGGGACCTTGAAGGATGTACTTATGGACTACCATGTCCCCACTAGTATGATCTGCATCATAGTCCAGGTAGTCAAGTACATATCCTAAGGTCTTTACCAACATGTAACTATAAGACAGTATAAAGAGACAAGTGTACATGTTAAGATAAAGAGCAACCAGATAGCATACTATCATATCGAGCAAGAAAGTCATCTCTATATATGTCCAAGCATCCAATATAATATACATCATCTGTACAATACTGGCCTCTAGGGCATACATACAACTAACACGCACAACCGGGATGAGGTTGTAGCCGTCATTGTATAATTTCTTTTACTGTTTTTGCTCCTAAGATAGACCCATGGAGGGGGTGCACAAACTACCGGGTACTTCGAAGTGCCGAGTGGCCTACTCACGTTGTTGAGGGAGGTTGCTTCACTTCGGGTATTTGGCGGGTAGTTTGCCTCACCCGTAGGGGTCTAGGGTGGGGTATTGGCTATTCACCGCGACTGTGTAATCCGCTTTTCGTTACAGGCTCGTACGGAATGCAGATTCCTAGTATATCCAATGTGTTCATCTGTGATCTGGAATGGCTATCATTGCATCTGATGAATGTATATATCTATATATGATATCTATTTAGGCGTTGCTTATGTTTTGCATCCGCGCTAGTCCAGCCCCCGCTCTGTCGTTAGTTAAGTAACCTAACGGGTAATGACGGGGCCCCGTGGCGAATGCGGATGGCATAAGCGTACGTCATATTTTCGTTGTTTTCTGCAATGGTAGGATTAAATGATGGGACACATTAAAATTAATGCAAGAAAATAAACCAAGTAAAAGTCATTGGAACACTTTCAAAACCACTCGGTTCTTTTCAAAAACCAACTTTTAAATGCGGAGCTTGAACCACTCCTTTTAAAAGCTATCTCGTTCCATCGATTATATCAAGTTCACTACGTTCACGGTTTCGCCAAAACCATTCGTAGCCCTCCATCATTTCAGTTAAATATTCGGTAGTATTCAAGCTATGTATTTTGACCTACGCCAAGGCATAGTGATTGGTAGCTGCCGGATATTTATCTGTTGCATAGATAGAATGCGTTGGTTTGAGACAGTCGTACTGCCATTTTGGCCTACGTCAAGGGTAGGTACGGGTGGGTTCAAATTAACCTGGATAATGATGGGTAGAACTTGACATGTGACTTATGACATTTTGACCTACGCCAAGGTCATGAGTGCATGGGGCAAAAATCCACATCGGGAGTTACAAAAGAAACTGAAACTTGCTAGCGCTGCATACCATTTGGAGTGTGATGATTCTGGTAGGTGTCACGACCCGAAAGTACGGAACGCGACTGGCACTTAGATTACGAGACGTCTAAAGGCGTACCGTAACCTAAGTCAGCCAAAGCCCAGAAGAATATAAACCAAAATCAAAAGAGAGTGAAGGAAAACCTTTAATGAAAACGGTCTTTAAAATCATTTAAGTTGCATAGAATCCCTTTTTAAAATATCAAAAATTTCCGAAAATTTCGGCAGAGTCTCCCCTGTATTTTCTATCCCCCAAAATGGGTACAACAAGATAATACACCTGTAATCATAAAATGGCATCCCCAAGAGGGAGCTAGCTCTTCGCCCAAGGCGGATCACAACCACATGCAATATAATAATAATATCAAGAAAAAGAGCATAAAAGAAATGCAAAATACCAGAAAACACACGTCGGCTCAAGTGAGCTCGACCCAAAAGAAACCACAAATATACAAATCTCTCAGTCTCATCACTAGGTCGCACATACAATATAAAGTGGTAGATGGAGAATACTAGATACAATGACAAAGCAAAAAAAATAAAGTGTGCTCGCAACCCACCTACGGGCGATGTCGCGAGTCTGAGCAAAAGGAGCTGATGATAAGATAGCCCGCCGCTACAAGACTGACGGGTCCGACCTGCAAGACACTGTGGCACAACGGGGGTGAGTTGCCAGCTCATGAGTAAATATAACATCTAATAAGGCAATCGTAAGAATGCACGCAATGCACCACAACATGCATGTCCATATGTGATATAATATCTCTAGTATGCATGCACAGGTATGCAATGTCATTATTAAGTCTTTAAGTGTTTTAAATGCTACGGGTATTGAATTCTTAACTTTAGAAAATGAATATCTGTATAATAGCTAAGCACCATCAAGAAATCATCTGAAAACCCGTGTCAAGCATCGACACCAAATAGGAATCATATCTGTCTCAATATCGGGCTCCGTCAGTCCGGATCGGCCCATATCATAAATCTCACGACAACGGTCGGTATCCTCCGGATATCCGCCGCGCCAGACATCACCGATAGGTAGTCTTCCCCTGCCAGGCTCATCGTCTACAACTCGATCTTCTTGCCCCGGGGTACCATACCGGGCCCACCATGTACCCGAGACGGTTCATCCACTCCTCGAATCGGGTCTCGAAATCCAACAGAAAACATGAAAACTCATGGTGGACGACACATACCTCACGAGAAAACCGCAACTTTGTTTTAAAAATGATAAATACAAGCTTTTGTTAAATTCTTGCGGTTTTCCCCAAAAATCCAGAAATCGCAGAAATACTGAAATCCTCAAGAAAATCATAATGTTCACACGTTATATATATAATAAATGTCTATGATATCAATGTATATGAGGTGAATTTTAGCTAGAATCTATGTAAATATGATGATAATGCGAGGTATATGCATGCTATGCAATTTCATATATCATGTATGAATGCAAATGGCGATATTAAGTTAAACAGGTTTTCTAGTGCACGTGGCATGGCAATTACCAAAGGCGTGTGTGTCACATGAATAGTGCGCGTGCAACAGATGCCAATAGTAATGGTGTTCGTGTCCTACGAAGTGTTATCGCATATGTGTATATGAATATCCATGCAATCTAGCATACTATTAATTATAAGGGTATGCAATGTCAATGAAGGGGTAAGCTAACTAACAACATGAATCTTACAAGAGATAAGGAAATCCTAACTAGGGGGCGAATCGCACCATCCAAACGATTCCCCCATAGATGAATACATCTACTCACCTGAATGCCTTGCTAATCCGATCCGACCACCGCCTTGCCTTTACGCGCCGTGTCCGATGTTTCCCCGACCGATCCTATATTTGCACAACACCAAGGATAAGATTTCATAACCTAAAACGATGCAAGTCATATTATACAAATATCGACGCTCTCGAATTAAACATAACATACACTCGGTGCGCGGGAAAACGCACGAAAATCGCTAACCTTTAACTAGAATCGTCATTTCGGGGAAATCGACAAAACTAAAACCCGACTAGACGAAACCCCGCGTTCGTGCACTCTAATAGTCCTATACGAAGCTAATTATATTGCTAACATAACGCATTTTGATCGCATTCTAATTTTCGTAAAAATCTAGTAAGCAAATTCAATACCGATTCGATGCAAACATCGAAATTTAATCGATTTAGCGAGCATAACACTACACTAATAACCACTCCAATCAATTAGATAACCAAACCCTAACTTAACTCTAACAACCATGCTTCAAACCCTAGTTCAACATCAAAACCCATTCTTGAAATTTCAAAACTCATTCTTGAAATTTCAAAACTAACCATTACAATGAAATTAATCACTTTAAAATACTAAACTAGCTTTATTAAACTACAAATTAACAACTAGTTTAGGATTTATACCTCCTAAGCTATGATCCTCTTGCAATTAGCCTCTAAAGATGCCTCCTTTCTCCACTTCTCAAACAAATTAGGGTTTGGGAAAGGTTGGATTAGGGTTTTGGTTTGAATGGAGATGGAAATTGTGAATTTTTATTGAATTTTTAGCAAGAAAAAGAAGCAAAAAGAAGTGAGAAGAGAGGGGATTTCTGCAGGAAAGGGGTCGGCCAGCAGCAAGGGTGAGGAGATGGGGAAATTTGGAGAAGTTTCTAGGTCCAAAAACACCCCATGTTGTCATTTAATGCTTTCATGTCAACAATTTACAAAAAAAAACCCATTTTACACCATTTTTCCAATAAATTTCCAACCCTAAAACCAAAAGTTTGCAAGTCATGATATAATTTTATTAACACCATATTTTAGCTTATAAAGACTCCTAATTATGAAATTTACCTAATTAAATTTGTATTTATCACTAATTTAATGTATTAAAAAAGGCTTAAAATAATATAAAAAAATAATTAATTACGAATTTTTTTTTATTTAACTGGAAAATTATAAGTGACATTTTAGTGACAAATTTATAGTAATATCTTATCTAAATTTTGTATAATTAGATCTACAATGAAAAATACCTATTTTGACCTTTTACGGAAAAAGCCGAAAAATTAGCCGATTGCCGAAAAACTGCCTAAACGATTTTCGAAGGGTTACAATCTTCCCCCCTTAAAGAAATTCGGTCCCCGAATTTAGAATTTAACTACGCGTACCTTCAAAAAGATGGGGATATCTCTTCCTCATCTCGACCTCGGTCTCCCAGGTGACCTCCTCGCTGTTCGGGCCACGCCAAAGGACCTTGACGGACGGTATAACCTTCGACCTCAATTTCTTCACCTGCCGATCCAAAATGACCACCGGCTGCTCGGTGAAAGAAAGATCACGCTCTAACTGGATCGTTTGGTGCTGAATCACCTGGGAAGGATCATGAAGGTACTTGCGGAGCATCGAGACATGGAATACGGGATGAACATCGGGGAAGCTGGGTGGAAGAGCTAACCGATAAGCGACTGGACCAACACGCTCTAGGATCTCGAAAGGACCAACATATCTAGGACTCAGTTTTCCTTTCCACCCAAATCTCATCACACCTTTCATCGGAGAGACCTTCAGGAAAACATGATCGCCAACAGCGAACTCGAGTCGGCGACGGCGCCTGTCAGCATATGATTTCTGCCTGCTCTGTGCCGCTCTCATCCTGTCCCGAATCAGCAGTATCTTCTCGGTCGTCTCCTGTACGATCTGCGGCCCTAAAATACTGCTCTCCCTGAGCTCTGTCCAACATACAGGCGATCGACATCTCCTCCCATATAAAGCCTCGAAAGGTGCCATCTGAATCGTCTCCTGGAAGCTATTATTGTAGGAAAACTCGACCAAAGGCAAATGACGATCCCAGCTACCACCGAAATCTAAAACACAAGCTCTGAGCATGTCCTCAAGAGTCTGAATCGTACGCTCCGACTGACCGTCAGTCTGCGGATGAAAGGCTGTGCTAAAACTCAATCGGGTGCCCAAAGCTTCCTGGAGTTTCTTCCACAATCGGCTGGTAAACTGGGTGCCACGGTCGGACACGATGCAAGTCGGAACGCCATGCAGTCGCACTATCTCATCAATATAAACCTGGCCATACTGAGAAAATCCAAAAGTGGTCTTCACTGGCAGAAAGTGAGCCGCTTTCGTCAGTCGATCCACAATCACCCAAACAGAGTCATACCCTCGAATGGTCCTGGGTAGACCCACAATAAAGTCCATGGAGACCTGCTCCCACTTCCGCTCAGGGATGGGCAAAGGCTGTAACTCGCCGGCTGGCCTCTGGTGCTCGGCCTTGACTTGCTGACAAGTCAGGCATCTCGACACAAAGTCTGTAATATCCTTTTTCATCCCGTCCCACCAGTAAACCTCTCTCAAATCACGGTACATCTTGGTGGAACCTGGATGCACGCTGTATACTGATCTATGTGCCTCCTCGAGAATATCACGCCTCAGTCCCTCCGAATCTGGCACACACGGTCGAGTCCCAAATCGAAGTATCCCCTGATCATCAATCACGAACTCAGAAACTCTGCCCTGCCGAATCTGCTCAATAATCTCTAAGATACGGGCATCGCCGGACTGTGCCTCGCGGATACGGTCAAGTAACTGTGGGCGTGCTCTGAAATGGGCCAGCTGTCCTCCTATAAGAGTAAACTCAAACTGCACTCTGCTATCACATAACACCTGCCAATCCGCCGTCGACTGCATCTGTACTGCGCTCAAACAAGATAAGCTACCTCCGGGCCTCCTACTCAAAGCATCTGCCACCACATTCGCCTTGCCCGGATGGTATAGAATCTCGCAGTCATAATCCTTCACCAACTCCATCCATCGGCGCTGTCTCAGGTTCAGGTCTCGCTGCTGGAAGATATACTTCAAACTCTTGTGGTCAGTGAATATCTGGCATGACTCACCGTATAGGTAATGTCTCCAGATCTTAAGTGCAAATACCACTGCAGCCATCTCTAAATCATGGGTGGGATAGTTCTGCTCGTGTTTCCTCAGCTGCCGAGAAGCATACGCGATAACTCTGTCGTGCTGCATCAACACACATCCCAGCCCCACTCTAGAAGCATCATAATATACCACAAACCCACCTGATCCTGAAGGCAAAGCTAACACTGGCACAGTAGTCAGACGAGTCTTCAACTGCTGGAAACTATCCTCACATGCCTGGGTCCAATCAAAAGGAACCCCCTTCCGGGTCAACCCGGTCAAAGGTGCAGCAATGCGGGAGAAATCCTGGACAAAACGTCGATAGTAGCCGGCCAGACCTAGAAAACTGCGAACCTCTGTAACTGATACTGGTCTAGGCCAACGCTGAACTGCCTCGATCTTCCTCAGGTCCACACAAATACCATCTCTAGTCACCACATGACCCAAGAAATCGACACTGTCTAGCCAGAATGCGCACTTGGAGAATTTGGCGAACAGCTGATGCTCCCTCAAAGTCTGCAATGTGATACGTAAGTGCTGCTCATGTTCCTCCCGGCTCCGAGAATAAACCAAGATGTCGTCAATGAACACAATAATGAACTGATCGAGATACGACCTGAATACGCGGTTCATCAAATCCATAAATGCTGCCGGGGCATTGGTGAGCCCAAACGACATCATCAAGAACTCGTAATGACCATATCGAGTACGAAAAGCGGTCTTCGGAATATCCTCCTTCCGAACCCGTAACTGGTGATAACCTGACCGTAAATCAACCTTCGAGAAGAACCCTGCACCCTGGAGCTGATCAAATAAGTCATCAATGCGGGGTAGGGGATAGCTGTTCCGCACAGTAACCCGGTTCAGCTGACGATAATCAATGCATAAACGCATACTTCCGTCCTTCTTCTTAACAAACAAGACGGGAGCACCCCAAGGTGACACACTCGGTCGGATAAGCCCTTTGTCCAGCAAGTCCTATAGCTGATCCTTTAGCTTTCTCAGCTCTGCCGGGGCCATCCGATAAGGCGGTATAGAGATAGGCCCCGTGCCGGGGATCAAGTCAATACAGAACTCAATCTCGCGCTCTGGTGGCAGACCAGGCAGCTTGTCAGGGAATACATCAGGAAACTCTCTCACAACAGGGACCTGGTCCAACGGAACCTCTGTGGAGCTAGTATCATAAATATAGGCTAAGAATCCCTGACACCCTTTCCTTAAGAGCTGACCAGCGCGAAGAGAAGAAATCAAGCTGGGAAGGGTAGCACTACGATCTCCCTGAATAATAAGAACCGGCTCACCAGGAAAACTGAATCTGACTGCTTTTTCACGGCAGTCCACGGATGCATAACAGGTGGCTAGCCAGTCCATACCAAGAAGAACGTCAAAGTCAAGCATATCGAGGAGAATCAAATCAACTGAAGAATCTCTCTCCCCGATACGAACGAAACATGATCGGTACACAAAACGGGCAATAAAAGACTCGCCTACCGGGGTAATAATGACGAGCGGCTGATCTAACGGAGAAGACTCTCGGCCCAACCTCGGTGCAAAATACGTGGATACATAGGAATGTGTGGAGCCTGGATCAAATAATACCCGTGCATCAAAAGAACATACTGGCAGAGTACCTGTCACGACGGCATTGGATGCCTGTGCATCCTGAGGAGTCAACACGAACACTCGGGCCTGTCCGCCACTAATAGCTGGCTGTCCTCTGCCTCTACCTCGGCCTCTGCCTCTGCCTCTGTCGCCTCGTCCTCTCGGAACTGGACCGCCACGCCCACGGCCTCTAGAAGCATCTGTCTGACGTGGAGCATCATCAGGAGTAGGAAGTAAAGCTATCTGAGAAGGTGGTGAGGGTGGTAAGGTCACATGCGGAACTGTCGCCGTGCCCTGACGTCCCATGGTACAGTCTCTGACACGGTGGTACTGACTCCCGCACCGAAAACATCCTGGAGACGACTGCTGGGCCTGTGGATATGAACCAAATAACTGACCTCGTCTCCATCCTCTGCCTCCACCATCTCCCGGAAATAATCTATCGCGGTGTCTACCCATCTGCCGCTGAGCTGGCGTATCAGTACGGATCCTCTTCGGCCCAGAAACGACCGGAGTCTCAGAAATACGCTCCTCCAAAAGTAAGGCTGCATCCATCGCGGCAGCGTATGTATCAAAGTGCTGGGTGCCGATGGCAAGGAAAAGCTGTGTATCAAGCCCTCGTACAAACCTCTTTATTCTCTTCTCTTCTGTGTCGACTAGGTACGGAGCATATCGAGACAACTGGGTAAACTGTATATCATACTCCGACACTGTCATCTCAGGAGTCTTGCGCAAAGACTCAAAACTACGGGCTCGAGCATCTCGGACACTCTCCGGAAGAAAACGGGCAAGAAATGCAGATGTAAACTCATCCCAGGTCATAGAAGGCAGACCTGCAGCTCGGCCTCTCTCTACTGAATCGTACTATGTCTGGGCAAGACCCTCCAGACGAAAACTCGCAAACTCCACCAATCTATCATCAGAACAACTCAACGAACGGCAAATCCGAGCCATCCTATCAAGAAATGCCTGTGGGTCCTCTGTCGCATCTGTACCGGTAAAAGCTGGAGGTCTCAATCTCATGAACTCCTGTAGTGAAACAGGGATAGTCTCCGTAGTAGCAGCAGGAGTGACCATCTGTGCAGCAAGTACGATCGTGGTCTGTGCGGTGGAAGGAACGTCCTCGGATCTCTGTGCCCGGCTGGACTCAACTAAAGATCCCATCATCTGCCGCAACTCTTGCGTGCCGGCCTCTAATCTGGCAATACGGTCAGGATAAGGCGGATCAGTATGACCCTGAGGGGTAGGCGTATCCTCCCGCTCGATCCTCGCCTCAGACGAGCCCGCTCGAATCTCATCCCTAGCGGCAGCCCGCTGAGCTCTCGTAGTCTTTGGCGGCATCGAAGCTGGAATAAGAAACATGATTGATAAGGACATTGCAATTGAATCAAGGAATGCAAGGAATCAAGAAAGGAAATACAAGCAATTATGTCCTAAGGTCACTTAGGCGGAGTACCGTATCGTAAGTATGTCGCGGATCATACCCACGCTACGCTACTCTGCTTAAGTCACCTACTCCATCTACCAAGGTCGTCCTACACTCAGAAAGGTAAAACCTACGCTCTGATACCAACTTTGTCATGACCCGAAAGTACGGAACGCAACTGACACTTAGATTACGAGACGTCTAAAGGCGTACCGTAACCTAAGTCAGCCAAAGCCCAGATGAATCTAAACCAAAATCAAAAGAGAGTGAAGGAAAACCTTTAATGAAAACGGTCTTTAAAATCATTTAAGTTGCATAGAATCCCTTTTTAAAACATCAAAAATTTCCGAAAATTTCGGCAGAGTCTCCCATGTATTTTCTATCCCCCAAAATGGGTACAACAAGATAATACACCTGTAATCATAAAATGGCATCCCCAAGCGGGAGCTAACTCTTCGCCCAAGGCGGATCACAACCACATGCAATATAATAGTAATATCAAGAAAAAGAGCATAAAAGAAATGCAAAATACCAGAAAACACACGTCGGCTCAAGTGAGCTCGACCCAAAAGAAACCACAAATATACAAATCTCTCAGTCTCATCACTAGGTCGCACATACAATATAAAGTGGTAGATGGAGAATACTAGATACAATGACAAAGCAAAAGAAATAAAGTGTGCTCGCAACCCACCTACGGGCGATGTCGCGAGTCTGAGCAAAAGGAGCTGATGATAAGATAGCCCGCCGCTACAAGACTGACGGGTCCGACCTGCAAGACACTGTGGCACAACGGGGGTGAGTTGCAGCTCGTGAGTAAATATAACATCTAATAAGGCAATCGTAAGAATGCACGCAATGCACCACAACATGCATGTCCATATGTGATATAATATCTCTAGTATGCATGCACAGGTATGCAATGTCATAATTAAGTCTTTAAGTGTTTTAAATGCTACGGGTATTGAATTCTTAACTTTTGAAAATGAATATCTGTATAATAGCTAAGTACCATCAAGAAATCATCTGAAAACCCGTGTCAAGCATCGACACCAAATAGGAATCATATCTGTCTCAATATCGGGCTCCGTCAGTCCGGATCGGCCCATATCATAAATCTCACGACAACGGTCGGTATCCTCCGGATATCCGCCGCGTCAGACATCACCGGTAGGTAGTCTTCCTCTGCCAGGCTCATCGTCTACAACTCGATCTTCTTGCCCCGGGGTACCATACCGGGCCCACCATGTACCCGAGACGGTTCATCCACTCCTCGAATCGGGTCTCGAAATCCAACAGAAAACATGAAAACTCATGGTGTACGACACATACCTCACGAGAAAACCGCAACTTTGTTTTAAAAATGATAAATACAAGCTTTTGTTAAATTCTTGCGGTTTTTCCCAAAAATCCAGAAATCGCAGAAATACTGAAATCCTCAAGAAAATCATAATGTTCACACGTTATATATATAATAAATGTCTATGATATCAATGTATATGAGGTGAATTTTAGCTAGAATCTATGTAAATATGATGATAATGCGAGGTATATGCATGCTATGCAATTTCATATATCATGTATGAATGCAAATGGCGATATTAAGTTAAACAGGTTTTCTAGTGCACTTGGTATGGCAATTACCAAAGGCGTGTGTGTTACATGAATAGTGCTCGTGCAACGGATGCCAATGGTAATGGTGTTCGTGTCCTACGAAGTGTTATCGCATATGTGCATATGAATATCCATGCAATCTAGCATACTATTAACTATAAGGGTATGCAATGTCAATGAAGGGGTAAGCTAACTAACAACATGAATCTTACAAGATATAAGGAAATCCTAACTAGGGGGCGCATCGCGCCATCCAAACGATTCCCCCATAGATGAATACATCTACTCACCTGAATGCCTTGCTAATCCGATCCGACCACCGTCTTGCCTTTACGCGCCGTGTCCGATATTTCCCCGACCGATCCTATATTTGCACAACACCAAGGATAAGATTTCATAACCTAAAACGATGCAAGTCACATTATACAAATATCAACGCTCTCGAATTAAACATAACATACACTCGGTGCGCGGGAAAACGCACGAAAATCGCTAACCTTTAACTAGAATCGTCATTTCGGGGAAATCGACAAAACTAAAACCCGACTAGACGAAACCCCGCGTTCGTGCACTCTAATAGTCCTATACGAAGCTAATTATATCGCTAACATAACGCATTTTGATCGCATTCTAATTTTCGTAAAAATCTAGTAAGCAAATTCAATACCGATTCGATGCAAACATCGAAATTTAATCGATTTAGCGAGCATAACACTACACTAATAACCACTCCAATCAATTAGATAACCAAACCCTAACTTAACTCTAACAACCATGCTTCAAACCCTAGTTCAACATCAAAACCCATTCTTGAAATTCCAAAACTCATTCTTGAAATTTCAAAACTAACCATTACAATGAAATTAATCACTTTAAAATACTAAACTAGCTTTATTAAACTACAAATTAACAACTAGTTTAGGATTTATACCTCCTAAGCTATGATCCTCTTGCAATTAGCCTCTAAAGATGCCTCCTTTCACCACTTCTCAAACAAATTAGGGTTTGGGAAAGGTTGGATTAGGGTTTTGGTTTGAATGGAGATGGAAATTGTGAATTTTTATTGAATTTTTAGCACGAAAAAGAAGCAAAAAGAAGTGAGAAGAGAGGGGATTTCTGCAGGAAAGGGGTCGGCCAGCAGCAAGGGTGAGGAGGTGGGGAAATTTGGAGAAGTTTCTAGGTCCAAAAACACCCCATGTTGTCATTTAATGCTTTCATGTCAACAATTTACAAAAAAAAAACCATTTTACACCATTTTTCCAATAAATTTCCAACCCTAAAACCAAAAGTTTGCAAGTCATGATATAATTTTATTAACACCATATTTTAGCTTATAAAGACTCCTAATTATGAAATTTACCTAATTAAATTTGTATTTATCACTAATTTAATGTATTGAAAAAGGCTTAAAATAATTAAAAAAATAATTAATTACGAATTTTTTTTATTTAACTGGAAAATTATAAGTGACATTTTAGTGACAAATTTATAGTAATATCTTATCTAAATTTTGTATAATTAGATCTACAATGAAAAATACCTATTTTGACCTTTTACGGAAAAAGCCGAAAAATTAGCCGATTACCGAAAAACTGCCTAAACGATTTTCGAAGGGTTACAGTAGGATTCCTTCAGTTTTGTCACGCGATGATATTTGGATCCCGATCCTACTGTGAGTATATGCTACTCCTCGGGAATTTTCTTACTTAACAATCAATGCTATAAACCTAGTAGGTGTCTAGAAAGGTGTTAGCGGGGCTACGCTCCCAGGGAAAAGAGGTTCTTAAATTAAGGAACTTCGCGAAAGCGTTGGAAAACCTCCCTCGAAATACCGACACTGGCCTGGCTGAACGGTTAAGCAAGTATTGTACGGTGAGATTGATCCCGACTAATTCTTCCTTTATGGTTTGAGGAGGGATTCGAGAGACAGTGGGAGCCATCCTGTTTAGACAAACTAAAAACCACTCTAAACTTGAAAGAGCATCATGCTGAGTGTTTCTTCTCTCTCTCCTAATTGCAGCGACCAACCGTCATGACCGGACTTAAGTTACTTCTAGATAAAACATACTGACAGTGCCAAACTACAAAGATTGGCTCAGGAATGTCAAAATGGCAATCACTTATGACAAGTTGGAGTATCTCCTTACCACCAAACCTCCCCCTGTCCCGGGTCCTACCTCCAGCGTCGCGGATATAGAAATCCGTAAGACATGGGAGATGGACTGCGCGAAGGCCAAGTGCCTCGTGCTTGCCTTTATGGATAATGAACATCAGAGGAGGCACGAGAATATGGACCTGGAATCCATATTTCTTCATACAAAAGAACTGTATGGAGAGTAATCCCGTATCGCCAGATACGAAGTCTCGAAAAAGTTGTTTTCGACGAGATTGGCCGTCGGATCATCGGTAGCGGAACACGTGCTTAAGATGATTGGCTTCATTGAAGAGCTCGCGGACCTTGGGACCACGTTAGAGAACGAGCTCTATACGGACTTGATTCTCCAATCCCTTCCTTCCACCTACGCCCAGTTTATCCTGAACTTCAACTTGCAAGGAAAAGAGGTTGAACTTCCGGAGCTCCTCAACATGTTGAGGAGTGCAGAGGGCACCCTACAGAAAGGTAGGGAAACATCCACTTTGTTTGTAGGAGGATCTTCCTCTTCTAAGTCCAAGGCGAAAGCCAAGGGAAAGAAGAAGAAAGCCCCCGCCAAACCAAGGGGCGGTGTTAGTAAAGTGGATACGAAAGGAAAGACAAAGGCAACAAAGGTAGCGGGAAAGCTTGTGGGAAAGGAAGAATACTTTTACTGTCACAAGAGTGGACACTGGAAAAAGGATTGCAGGGCTTGGAAGGCCAGAAACCAGGATCTGAAGCAAGTTGCGGCTTCAGCTTCAGGTGTGTATGTTATTGAAAACTGTCTATCAATAAACTCTACATCTTGGGTATTGGATACTGGATCAAGATCTCATATCTGTAATTCTTTGCAGGCACTGAGAAGGCATAAGGTTTTGAAGGCAGGTGATATGACCCTCAGAGTTGCAAACGGAGCTGGCATGGATGCTGAGTCCGTGGGGGACTATCACCTGGGATTGTCAGATGGGCATGTTTTGGTTTTGCGTGATTGTTATTTTGTACCCATTGCAACCTGTAATATCATATCTGTATCTTTATTATCTAAAGAAAGTTATGAATTTGCATTTGTAAGTAATGTTGTGAACAGTCACCTTAATCAAGTTTTGATTGGGTCGGGTACATTAAACAATGGTATATACGTATTAAACTAACCACAGATTTTCAATGTCCAGAATACACACAAAAGAAAGTCTCCAGAAATCAATCACGCTTTCTTATGGCATTGTAGACTGGGTCACATCAATGAGAGAAGGTTGACGAAGTTACATACAGAAGGATATTTGGATCCGTTCGAATATCATTCATATGCAACTTGTCAATCCTGTCTTAAAAGAAAGATGACAAAGACTCCGTTCACTGGACACGGAGTAAGAGCAAGCAAGCTCTTGGGGCTCGTACACAGTGACGTGTGCGGTCCAATGTCTACACATGCGCGAAGTGGTTATTCTTACTTCATTACTTTTACGAATGATTTTTCAAGGTTCGGACATGTCTTCTTAATGAAGCATAAATCTGAAGCCTTTGAAAAATTCAAGGAATATAAGAATGAAGTTGAAAAACAAACAGGGAAAAGTATCAAGACACTAAGATCTGATCGAGGTGGTGAATACTTAAGTGCCGAGTTCCTGGATTACTTAAAAGAGAATGGAATTCTCTCTCTGCTTACTCCTCCGTACACTCCGCAACATAACGGTGTATCAGAGAGACGGAACCGAACCCTATTGGATATGGTACGTTCCATGATGAGTAACGCTGAGTTACCACGATCATTCTGGGGATATGCGCTAGAATCAGCTGCATAACTTTTGAACCGAGTCCCAACTAAGACTGTGCCTACCACACCATATGAGATATGGAGTGGGAAGAAACCCTATTTTCAATATCTGAAGATCTGGGGATGTCCAGCTTTTGTCAAAAAGCAGCATGCGGAAAAACTCGAGGCACGCTCAGTACTGTGCAAGTTTGTGGGATACCCAAAGAACTCCAGGGGGTATCTTTTCTATTACGCAGAGGAAGAAAAGGTCTTTGTTTCTCGTAATGCCCACTTTCTGGAACACCAGTTCTTAGAAAAGGAAATAAGTGGGAGCGCAATAAAACTGGAAGAAATTCCAGAACCACAGACTATTACTGAAAGCTTAGTAGAACTAGAGGGTTCGAAAGAACAGGACATTCCTGCGCCGCTCCGCAGGAGTAGTAGGCAGTCTCATCCGCCCGAGAGATGCTACGGTTTTCTCATAGACGGGGATAGAGAGGATTGCATCATTGATTATGATGAGCCGACTAGCTTCCAGCAGGCCATTCAGAGCGTTGACTCGATAAAATGGCTGGATGCAATGCGGACCGAAATGGAGTCCATGTACATCAACAAAGTATGGACTTTGGACGTTGCTCCAGATGGAGTAAAACCCGTAGGATGCAAATGGATCTTCAAGAGGAAGATTGGTGTAGATGGACAGGTTGAGACCTATAAGGCTAGACTTGTTGCAAAGGGTTTTCGTCAAAGACCTGGTTTGGACTATGACGAAACCTTTTCTCCAGTGGCTATGCTGAAATCCATTCGGATCCTTCTTGCCATTGCTGTCTTCCACGATTATGAGATTTGGCGGATGGACGTAAAGACCGCTTTTCTAAATGGAAATTTAGAGGAGTGTGTCTATATGGACCAGCCAGAGGGTTTCATTCAGAGTGGGAGCAGCGGAAAGGTGTGCAAGTTGCTTAAGTCCATTTATGGACTAAAGCAGGCATCACGGAGTTGGAACATCTGTTTTGATGAGACGGTCAAAGAATTTGGTTTTATCAAAAATCCAGATGAACCATGCATCTATAGTAGATTTATAGCACGAACTGTTGTATTCCTCGTTTTATACGTGGATGACATTCTCTTGATAGGAAATGGCATTCCTATGCTACAATCTGTCAAAGGGTTCTTGTCACACAGGTTCCCCATGAAAGACCTGGGTAATGCCTCCTACATTCTGGGGATCCGGATCCATCGTGATAGATCCAAGAGGATATTAGGACTTTCGCAGTCCAGGTACATCGACACCATACTGAAAAGATTCAGTATGGAAGATTCCAAGCGCGGTAATCTACCGGCTTGTCACGGGATCACCCTTTCCAAAGAGATGTCTCCCAAGACTGATTTGGAAAGGGATCGCATGTCTATTATACCCTACGCTTCTGCGGTAGGCTCTATAATGTATGCGATGTTGTGTACCAGGCCAGATGTTGCTTATGCACTGAGTGTGGTAAGCCGGTATCAGTCAAACCCTGGGGAGAAGCACTGGATAGCGGTAAAGAACATTCTCAAGTACCTGAGAAGGACTAAGGAGATGTTCTTGTGTATGGCGGAAAAGACCTCCAGATTGAGGCCTTTGCTGACTCCAGCTTCCAGAGTGACAAGGATGATTCCAAGTCCATGTCGGGTTTTGTCTTTACCCTCAATGGAGGGGCGGTGTGTTGGAAGAGTTCCAAACAGGAAACCATTGCTGACTCGACAATGGAAGCGGAATATATCGCTGCATCTGATGCCGCAAAAGAAGCCGTCTGGATGAGGAAGTTCTTGAAAGAACTTTAGGTGGTTCCATCCATTGTTGATCCAATACCTCTGTATTGCGACAACAACGGGACTATAGCTTTAGCGAAGGAACCCAGGTCCCATCAAAAATCCAGACACATCTTGAGGCGGTATCACCTGATCAGGGAGATTGTGGATCGCCAGGAGATCGAGGTTCGGAGGGTTGCTTCAGAAGATAACACTGCAGATCCATTCATGAAGGCATTGCCCCAGACTCAGTTCGAGCGGCTGATCGAGATGATAGGTCTTCGATACGCCAGTACATGGCCTTAGTGCAAGTGGGCGATTGTTAGTGTATATACCCTAGAGGCCATTACTGTATCATACTAGTTTGTATATTACTTAATGGAAGCTTGGGATATTCACCATTGTATAGATAATCTTGCTCAAAATAGTAGTATGCTACTTGGTTTGTTTCTACTTCAATGTGTGTACATGTGTTTCTTTTACCATATCGCATATACACATTAGTGGAGCCCTTAGGATCTTTGCTTAATTACCAGCGTTGTGATGGCAGTCACACTCGTGGGGGCTAGGTAATCCACAAGCACATCCTTATGCAGGTCCCTAGTCGTAGGACTATCGAGACAGGGCATCGATACTCCGGAGTAGACTAGCGTATGCGCTTCTCATCCCAGCAGGGGAGACGGTCTGTCCCACAGCCGTCAGTACGTCGTACTTGAGATAGTATGCGGGTGCTCGTTAGGTTACGAGTACACTGGACATGACTCGTCGGGAACTGTTGGTTGGTACTATACCTATCGTCAGTTATCAGTTCCCAGGTGACATGAGTACATCTTAGTCCGCTGACTTGATACTGTCACTTCGCCTCGAGTGTGTTCCCACTGTACTTTGATTACTACCCTACCACGGCTCAAAGGAGTCATGCAAACAGGTAGTAGTTGGGTGCAGTCGCGAAGCACTTGGAGGCAGTGACGGTTAGATAGGATTCGTCTCTCCCGGTATTGGGAGTTGATATCGCGTTGTGTCTAGGAGAGCCATTACACATAGTCGTCCCTGGCCAGGGCAAGCGAGACACACTGGTAGGTTTCCAGTGTTGTCTCAGGGTGTTCTGGGCTACACTCCGACACGACTTGTACCGTTATTAGGGGACTGACGTTTACCACCCCTAGGCCCGCCATGCGATATTCTCAGAAGAACAGACCGGACTGTACGCAGATTGTCACATTCAGGCTCAGTAGGAGTTCGGATGAGTTCACCTCGTCAGTCTTCTTATCGGCATCTACCTGGAGGCCATTACGCACAGCTAGTGCCGCTTGCAGTCTGTGGTTAAACCCACTGCCAGCGTAGTGTCAAGTCTTTAGAGTCCCACACAGAGAGCTATTCGCCTTTAGGCAAAAAGAGTAGAGGTCGCATGGTTTTGCGACAGGGTTCGGTCACATCCGTGCACTTGTGCACGTTTAGTGTCCGGACAGTTATTACTAGCGGGCTTTGGGTTAAGCCAGATCTTAGTATACGTTTTGGAATTGGTTTTATCTCGTTTGTATTCATGTTCCCCGGAACGCGGATGCGGGTGTGTATGCACAGTTGACCGAGACAGAGACAGATGATTCTCATTAGGATTGTTGACTGTTGACTTTTGCTAAACCCTAATGCGAATAAGAAATATGATTAATGATAATATTAATTAAGTATTATTGTGCCATGGTTGGGTTGAAAGGTTGACTTTGTTGGCCTGTTGACTTTGTTGACCGGTTGACTAGGTTGGACTTGTTGACCATCATCATTACAATGGCTATCATTTCATGGCAAAGACTTTTGCTTGCTTGTTTGTTCACACATTGCATTTAATACATGAAATGATGTTACCATTTGATATGATAACAACCATCACATAATACTCAATTATCATTATTTGTTATGATTATTTTGGATTATGAAGAGGATGGTTGTAGAAGTCTTTCTCATTCTACCATTTGCATTCTCTCTCATGCAAAACCTCTCCTCTTCCTCTTGCTCTCCCTCTTTCTCTAGTTCAAGGAAAAAACCTCTCATGTGTTGAGAACTATTTGCCTTGGAGATAAAAACCCAAAACACTTCTCTACTCATCCTGGTATACAAGGTCTAGCAAGCCAAGTGTTCTAGTTTCCTCTAGATTGAGGTTGGAGCCAAAGGTAGAAGCTTTCGGGTGGATCTATCTTCGGCACAAGGAGACGACGAGGAGAGAACCATTCGACCACCACAAGGAGTCGAAGAGAAGGAGTTCAAGTTAAGGTATAACCCCCTAACCGAGTAGATAAAACTCTTAGTTAGGTTGTTAGATAGTTAGTTTAACAAAGATCCGTTTTTGAGTTCATGTTACCCCCACCGTAGAAAATCGTTTTTCACCATTTCCGCAACCCCAAAGAACCGGGGACGGGTAACATGACGTTTCAGTCCGTCGTTAGTTTAGGGACGTTTCGGTCCGTTTGCCGTCTACTACTTATAGAGTTTGGGCTTGGGAAAATAGCGAGCGGACATAGGTGTCGTCATCTATCGTTGACCTAGGCCGTGACTCGTCAGGCGTAGTATTTTTTCAGAAATCGACCGTTTATTAGCCTGAAAGGTCTTTCACCATACATGTCCATGAGTAGATAGGCTCCACCCTGGTAAACTTTGTCTATGATATACGGGCCTTCATAGTTCGGCTCGAATTTTCCCCGCTTGGTACAATTAGGATCATGGGTCTTTTGACCACTAGCACGAGTTCGCCTTGGCGGAATGTTCTCGGCCTAGTCAATCTCTCGTATGAACGCGTCATCTTTTCTTTATAAGCCTCCAAGTTTTGTTGTGCCATGAGCCGGATTTCGTCAAAGGCGTCGAGCTCCTCAAGCCGAAGGTGAGCATTTTCTTTGTATGTTAGCTCGTAAAGAACCGCCACTCGTAGGGAGGGCAGCTCTATCTTCAAGGGGAGTACTGCTTCAGTGCCGAATACCAATGCATACGGTGTTGTTTTTGTGGCCGTTTTGAATGTGGTTCGATACGCCCAGAGAGCTTCATGCAGTCTCTCGTGCCAGTCCTTCTTATTTCTGGACACTGACTTCTTCACGATCTTTGTCAAGGTCTTGTTGAAAGCCTCGACTAGACCGTTAGCTCAGGGATTATAAACCGAAGAGTATCTCCAGTGTATGTTGTGCTGTTGTGCGAAGCGGCTGATTTTATGGCTTCTATAAGCCGGACCGTTATCGAAGATAATCCGTCGCGGAGTGCCGAACCGATAGATGACATTCTTGAAAAAATGGAGAATATTCTCCGTCTTCATTTCCCTTAGCGGTACTGCTTCTGCCCATTTGGAGAAGTAATCAGTTGTCGCCAAAATGAATCGATGTCCTCTGGACGATGCTGGTTCGATGGGCCCGATTATGTCGGTTCCCCATATTTCAAATGGCCAGCTAGCCACCATTGGATGTAGTGGATTTGGATGCTGGTGGATAAAGTCCCCGTGAATTTTGCACGAGTGGCAGTGCTTCGCATATTCAAGGCAGACTTGGATCATCGTGGGCCAGTAGTAGCCCATCCTTTTGATCTTCAGCTTCATCTTTGGCCCGGCTTGATGAGAACCGCAGAGTCTGTCATGAGTTTCTCGGACGACTCTCTTTGCTTCTTCCGGCCCCAGGCATCTTAGCCATAGAGAGTCGAACGATCTCTTGTACTGAGTATCATTGACGAAGGCGAAAGACAGAGCTCGTTTCACGAGCCGATGTCTTGAGGACGCATCTTCAGGAGCTCGACGGGATTTGAAGTAGTCTATAAAGACTTCTCTCCAATCCTTGACCTATTCCCGGTCCTCTATCTGTAGGGCTGCTTGCTTGGTCGCTTCCTTTTCTTCAAATGACTCCAAAGATATTTCTACCGGTGCAAGAACCCGACGGCTTTGCACGACGATCCTTACGTCATCGAGGTCTTCATCGGCCAGTTCTTTAGCGAGCTTGGCTAACGCATCTGCTTTGCTATTCTCCGCTCGCGGTATGCTTTCCAGGGCGTAAGAAGGGATCTGAGTTAGCAATTGTTTCACTCTCTTATCGTACTTTACCAACTCCGGTTTTCACGTTTGATAGTCGCCATTTACTTGACTAACGACCAGCTGGGAGTCTCCATATATGAGGAGGTTTTCAATTCCCATATCGACAGCGATCTCAAGACCTGCTATCAAAGCTTCATATTCGGCTTCATTGTTTGTCCTTGGTTCTGTTAAGGAGAAGGCAAAGCGCATTATCCCTCCTTGTAGAGTCGCGAATATGAGGCCTACCCCAGACTTGATTATAGGGGAGCTGTGCTTTCGCTTCTTCATGGAAGATGCTCCATCGAAGTAGAGTTCCCACCGGGTATCATTCTCTCTTCTCTCCCCGTCGATCGTGTCAAACGCATGCTCGTCAGGCAATTCGCAGTTCAAAGGAGAGTCGGCAGGTATCGGATGCTCAGCGAGTAAGTCGGTGATGGCCTGGCCTTTCACTGCCTTGAGGGGTCGGTATATCACCGATACTTCTATTAAAAGTAGGGCCCATTTAGCGAGCCGTCCCGTCAATATGGCCTTTGACATCAAATATTTGAGAGGATCCACCTTTGATATGAGATGGACCTCATGTGCCAACGCATAGTGTCTGAGCTTCGTTATCGCGAAGATCAACGCTGGACAGTGTTTTTCGATGGGGGAGTAATTGTTTTCTGCCCCAAGGAGAACTCGACTCAGATAGTAGAGAGCTTTTTCTTTCCCTTGGTCATTTTCCTATGCCCATAGCGCGCCTAAAGAACCCTCAAGGGCGGTCGTTTACAGGATGAGGGGCATTCCCTTGACCGGGGCGGTCAGTACCGGCGGATTCTACAAGCATTGCTTAATTTCGTCCAATGCGCTTTGGCATTTGCAATCCCAGACGAATGGAGTTCCCTTCTTCATTAGGTGACTGTAAGTACGGCACTTGCCGGAAAGATTGGCTATCAATCGCCGGATATACGCGAGCTTTCCTTGGAGAGACCGCAGCTGCTTGAGAGTTCTTGGCGGAGGCATTTCCTGTTAGTTATATGTATGCCCTAGAGGCCATTGTTGTACATGTGATGTATATTATAATGGATGCTTGGATATATATAGAGAGGACTTTCTTTCTCGATATGATAGTATGCTATCTAGTTTCACTTTATTTTAACATGTTAACGAATACTGTTTTATGATCACGTGTTGATAAAGCCCTTAGGATATGTACTCGACTACTAGGACTATGATGAGATCATACTAGTGGAGCCAGGGTAGTCAACGAGTACATCCTATAACTATTCCTAGTCGAGGGTGTAACGAGACAGGGCATCGATACTCCAGAGTAGACTAGCATACACGCATCTTGACCCATATGATGGGCGATGGATGATCCCATATCCATTGGTATTGGACATCAAAGATGGTGTATGGGTGCTCAGTGGAGACTGGGTACACTGAACGGACTCGCCGAGAACTCTTGGATGGTATTATACCTATCGTCAGATAGCAGTTCTCCAGTAACACTGGTACAGGTTAGTCTATAGACCCAAGATCGTCATAGAGTCTTGTGTGATTCCCACTGTGCTTTGATTTCCACCTTACCACGTCTAAGAGGGCATGCAAAACGGTGGTTTTGGGTACAGTCCTGAATCACATGGAGGCAATGAGCGATAGGAGGGGTTTCGTCTCTCCCGGTATAGGGAGTTGATGTTGTGCTGTGTTCGATTGGCTATAACTGGAAGTCCCTTGCCATGGCTGATATGGAGATTTACTGGTAAGTGTTATCAGTAGTTTCTCGACCCGTTATGAGCCTTACATCGACACGACTTATCGTTTACCGGAGTCTGACGTTTACCGGGGTCTGACATTTACCATTCCTAAACTAGATATACAACATATCAGACGAAGAGACCGGACTGTACGGAAGTGTTACTGATTGGATTTGCAGGAGAATGTACATGCTTGCTTATTGATCTTCTGATTGCTCAATACACGGGTGGCTGTTACGTTTAGCTGACCGCTTGCAGCTTGTGGGTGTTTGATATGATCATCACCTGCTGCCGGCGTATTGACGATTCTTTAGAGTCCTACATAGAGGTTTCCTGGCTCAGGCAAAATGGAGTAGGAGCACATATGTGATATGTGCTGGACCAAGAATATTACGATATGAGATATCGTATTCCATTCTCGCGATATATGATATTGGCCGGGTATATGTGATATAGCCGGGTCATCGGATCAAGTGTTGATTCGATGAATCAGTACATGTTATATTAGTCGGTTATATGCTATATAGCCGGATTGTCGGATCAAGTGTTGATTCGATAATTTAATGTATAATTATATATATGATAGATTACATTACGTTAACTAATATAAGCTCGCTTTATTGATTCATTTTCTCACCAGATAATACATTGATATATATGCGATATATGTTAATTGTATTATTTTCTTTTGTTGCAAAATATGTGATATATAATATTGTAACAAGTTATGATTACAAAAATATGTGATATATAATATTGCAACAAGTTATGATTACAAATACAACATGATTTGTGGAGATTAAACAAGTTAGGGTTTGATTTGGGTTAGCATTTGAGTTAGCTTTTTCATGAAGCTTCTAGAAGCTTTATTTTGTTTTAAGCTTAGATATTTTGTATTGATATTTTGTGTAGATATTTCTTCACCCAACCTAAACTCTTTACCCTAGTTAATTCTCTACAAGGGTTAAGCCTTCATACATAACCCATGGTTGGATTTGTAACCACAACAATAATTCATTATTCATCACAAATACTTTTCTTCTTCTTCCTCTTAAAAAGCTTTCTAACTTTTGGGTTAGTGATGAATAAGTGTGAGAAATTGAAAGAAAAAGAGAGCTAAATTCCTACTTCATCATCCTTATCTATTCTAGCCACTTAGATTAGGGTGTTCACTTCACTAATACTTGATTAGAGAAGTGAGAGCTTGAGTTAAAGATTCTTCAAGGTAGATCATCTTCGAAAAGGAAGACTTCAAGCAAATATGGATCATTCGGCTTGTGGAGCCTCTCTAGAGTCCGGAAGTTCATGGATCGCGGCGAAGGGACTACTATTCGGAGCTTATGAAGTGAAGGAACGGACTACAAAGATTGTAATCCCTCTCTCTTAGATGTAAAGTTGCTTACATGCTATGTTAACCCTAAAACTCTAGCAAAGATCCTCGTTTTAGGTTGTTCGGCACTTGAAATTTTTTAATTCGGCATGGTTGATGCCGTATAGACCCTTGTGATAATGCTTAGTAACCCGATAGTGGTATCAGAGCCTAGCTAGAGCATTAGGCGACGAGTAGATGAAGTTAAAAGTCCGATCGAACCCCGAAACGTCATATTTGACCCCCTCTCTGGAAATTTTTTAAAAAGATGGTTTTTTCCTTATTAAAAATACTCAGAAAATTAAGCAGGGGATTCTATGGATAACTGTGAAATACGAACCCCTTATTCCTTCAAGTCGCCGCGGAACCGCGGCAATACCATGCTTTTCACGGCGGTTCCGCGGCTGTACTTGGGTATCAGGGATAGATGTTTCTAGGTAACATCCGTAGGTATTACTACATACTTCTGGGAATTTTTAATATTACTCAAGTGTTGAGTTTTCTGGAGATCTTAAGAATTCGTTGTTTCGATCGGAAAGTTTAACATTGTCTATTTATCTGGAATATGATACAATATGTGGAATTCATTTAGTTAGGCATGAAATGCGAAGTATGTGATATTTCGGATTTAAGATGTCTAAAGTGATTATGGATTCCAAATGTTGTAGTTTTACACTTTCTTTTCTGTGACCGTAATCATAGTATGTGGTGTATCGCCGGCTTCGTTGCTATACATCAACGACAATTGGGATACGCATACTTGCTTACGCTGATGATATGAGATATTATGTGTTGCTGTGATATGTTATATTGGATTGTCGTATTTTAAATAGCCGGGGGTTTTATGTGAGATGAGAGTTTTCTTTTTCATTCATGTAAAATTCATTTATATGTAATATTCTTTTATTGGGGTACTTCCGGGTTAAGGATGATGTCACCATTGTATATTATTTACTTTTCCGCATTAGAATATACCCAAGAAGGGGAGCACAAGTAACCGGGTTCTAGGGTCTAGTGGGAGGCCATCTAGAGGAGTCGAGACCGGCTCTCCTAACCCTAAAATTGGCAGTGTTGCTTGCCGCTCTCATAGGGGTCTAGGGATGTGGGTTTGGCTATTCATCGCGACCGTGGAATCCGTGTTTTATACAGGCTCGAAATAAAACACGGATGTCCTAGTATATCTAAAATTTCATATGTTATCTTCTACTGTAATGTTCTGTGATGAGATCATATTACAGTCTGAGACGAATGCTTATACTATACGTTGATATATAAATATTGCTGCTTTCGTTTCTTCTGTGATGCTTAGGAAGCTTAACTGATGGGTTTTATTAATGAGATTAATAAAAGAAAAGAAACATAAAAGATGTTGTAGAATCAAATTTTCAAAAAGGGTAGCTACAGTTTTTGCTTTGCATAGCGGTATATATGATATACCCTGCACCTTATTCGATGAGGAAAGAGCCGAGATCCCTTCACCAGGAGTGACCTCTTTAGCAAAACTGGCAGATGCTACAAACTCGCGGTTTAGTTTTTTATTTCTTCTATAGTTCTTATTTTGCACAGCGGTATTTGTGAAATATCCTGCACCTTATTCGATGAGGAAAGAGCCGAGATCCCTTTACCGGGAGTGACCTCTTTAGCAAAACTAGAAAAGCCTCAAAAACATTCCTTTTTCAAAATCACTTATTTCTACAACGATATCAAGTTCATTACGCTCATGGTTTTCAGAAAAACCTGCATATCCCTCTGTCATTTTAGATAAGTCCTACTTATTATTCGTGCTACATTTGTTGACTTAGTCAAGGCATAGTGTACGGTTGCTAAATAGTGTTTATCTGCTAAAGCATGAGATGCGATTGGATTAGGGTAGTCGTACGGCCTTGTTGACATAGTCAAGGGTCGTACGGGTGGGTTTAATTCAATCGGGAAATGTACGGGTTGAACTTGACTTGCGATTTATGGTTTGTTGACTTAGTCAAGGTTAAAGATCACTAGGGGTAAAATAATTATCAGGAATTTCAAGTGTTGAAATTTGCAATGAGATTGCATACCTTCTATGAGATTGATGGATCCTGATACCCACTGTGAGTAAGAGTTACTCCTGGGAGAATTTTACACAGGACAATTAGCCGATCAAGTAGATGTCTGTAAGTCGATGTACAACACCCCACGAGTTGCAGGGAGGCGGAAATTTGAAAAACGATCTTGTTCTTTAAGCAAACATCGACTAACCGAAGATCTTTACTAAACTATAATTAACAACAACCATAGAAGTTCTTAGCTACTATGTAAAGAGATTATACCTAGTGATTCGTGTCCTTCGTCTTTTCGATTTCTACGTCCTCTTAGGCCTCCTTTCCGTGATAGATGATCCACCCGAGAACCCTAATCCAAGCTTCACCTCTAAACTTGAGGTTACTAAGTTTCTCTAGTTGCTAATCAAAGGAACTTAGGTCATATAGAGTTAGGTTATGTAGTGTTTAGTCTATTCTAATCCTTGATCTCAACTCATGAGTGGTAGGATTAGGGTTTGAAGAGAGAGTGAGCTTGAGGAGAGAGAAGGTGAAGATGATAATGATAATGATATTGTTTCTCACTTGAATATATGAAGCATAATGAATAAACAAATAAATGAATAAAATGAGATTATTCATCATGCTACATAAATTCATTATGAGTGATTCACTATGTGAGTCATTAAGCATTTAATAATGCATTAATGACATGATGAATCACACAAAATGAGTCACAATATCATTTAATGATAATGCCACCTAAACCCTCAAGTCACCATGCTTCTAGAAGCTTCCCGGAAAATTATGAGAACGCCCCTCCTATCCATGAAAACACGGAAAAACTTTAGACTGTATAAATCGAATAACCTGATACTAGAATCTGGCTTAAACCAAAGCCGGCTAGTAAAAACTGTCCGAACGTCGTACGTGTGTAAACACACGTGTGCGTCCGAACCCTTGTCGTAAAACCGTACGACCTCTATATCGTTTCGCCTGGGGTTGGGAAATCTCTGTGTGGGACTCTAAAGACTCGACTACTATGCTGGCAGTGGGTTTAACCACAGACCGCAAGCGGCACTAGCTGTACGTAATGGTCCCCAGGTAGATGTCAATAAGAAAGCCGATGAGGAAACCCATCCGAACTCCTACTGAGCCTGTCCGTGACAATATCCGCGCAGTCCGGTCTGTTCGTCTAAGAGTATCGCATGTATGGTCTAAGAAGGTGGTGGACGTCAGACCCCTAATAACCGTACAAGTCGTGTCGGTATGGCTCAAGACCATCCGAGAATCTACTGATCAGTCCATCAGTAATTCTCAATCAGCCCTGGCCAGGGACTTATGGTAATGACCAACCGATCACCGTGCGATATCAACTCCCTATACCGGGAGAGACGAATCCCTAACAGTCGCTCACTGCCTCCACGTGGCTCGGGACTGTGCCCAACTAAAACCTGTTTGCACGACTCCTTTGAACCGTGGTAGGGTAGTAATCAAAGCACAGTGGGAACTCACACGAGACAAATGACGACCTTAAGTCAATGGACTATCTGCACACATGTCACCTGAGAACTGCTATCTGACTTTAGGTATAATACCATCCATTCAGTTCTCGGCGAGTCCTGTCCGGTGTACTCACACCCAGTGAGCATCTGTATACAATCTTAGGTGCACACCACCAATGGCTGCGGGACCAATCCATCGCCCCTCGTCAGGGTCTAGATATGTATACACCAGTCTACTCCGGAGTATCGATGCCCAGTCTCGATACTCCTGCGACCAAGAACATCTAAGGATGTGCCTATTGACTATCCAGCTCCCACAAGTATGACTGCCATCACAACGCCGGTAGTCAGGAAAACACCCTGTGGGCTTTATCAACATGTATATACATAAATACAAAGTAAAATATATCATACGTTAAGATAAAGACAAACCAAATAGCATACTATCATATCAAGAAAGATTGTCATGTACATACATATCCCTCGCATCCTATACAATGAAGGCCTCTAGGGCATATATATCCAACAATCTCCCACTTGCACTAAGGCCTATAATTGGCGCAATGAGTACCCACTGTCTGCACTAGATCCAGTTGCTGGCATACCGCATGCCCAACATCTCAAACAGCCTCTCGAACTGGACTTGAGGGATGGCCTTGGTGAATGGATCTGCCGTGTTGTCTTTTGTGTCCACTCTCCGTATCTCGATCTCCCGACGATCCACGATCTCCCTGATCAGGTGAAACCGCCTTAAGATATGCCTGGATTTCTGATGGGACCTTGGTTCCTTCGCTAATGCTACAGCCCCATTGTTATCACAATACAAAGGTATTGGATTGGCAATGGACGGAACCACCTGAAGTTCAGAGATGGACTTCCTCATCCAGACAGCCTCTTTTGCGGCTTCACTAGCAGCTATATACTCAGCCTCCATAGTTGAGTCTGCGACGGTATCCTGTTTGGAACTCCTTCAACATACCGCCCCTCCATTGAGGGTAAACACAAAACCCGAAATGGATTTAGAATCATCTTTGTCACTTTGGAAGCCGGAGTCGGTAAAAGCCTTTACCTGGAGGTCCCCATTACCGTAAACTAAGAACATCTCCTTAGTCCTTCTCAGGTACTTGAGAATGTTCTTTACTGCTATCCAATGTTTCTCACCTGGGTCAGATTGATACCTGCTTACCACACTAAGTGCGTAAGCTACATCTGGTCTGGTACATAATATCGCATACATTATAGATCCTACTGCCGAAGCGTAGGGTATAATGCCCATGCGAGCCCTCTCTTCATCAGTCTTTGGAGACATCTCTTTAGAGAGGGTGATCCCATAACAAGCGGGCATATTACCGCGCTTGGAATTTTCCATACTAAATCTCTTTAGTATAGTGTCAATATACCTGGACTGTGAAAATCCCAACATTCTATTAGATCTATCACGATGGATCTTAATGCCCAGAATGTATGATGCATCTCCCAAGTCATTCATGGAGAATTTCTGTGACAAGAAGAGCTTTACTGATTGTAGCATAGGGACATCATTCCCTATCAGTAGTATGTCGTCGGCATATAAAACGAGGAAGACTACTGCTCCTTCTACAATCTTCCTATAAATACATGGTTCATTTACATTATTGATGAAGTCAAATTCCTTGATTGTCTCATCAAAGCAGATGTTCCAACTCCGTGATACTTTCTTTAATCCATAAATGGATTTAAGCAACTTACATACTCTTCCGCTGCTCCCACTGTCTAAGAAACCTTTTGGTTGATCCATGTAAACACTCTCTTCTAAATGTCCATTTAGAAAAGCTGTTTTTACGTCCATCTGCCAGATTTCATAGTCATGGAAGGCAGCAATCGCAAGCAGGATCCGAATGGATTTAAGCATAGCTACAGGTGAAAAGGTTTCATCATAGTCCAATCCTGGTCTTTGACGAAAACCTTTTGCAACGAGTCTAGCTTTGTAGGTTTCCACTTGTCCAAATGCACCAATCTTCTTTTTGAAGATCCATTTGCATCCAACTGGTTTCACCCCAGGAGGAGCAACATCTAAAGTCCATACTTTATTGGTGTACATGGATTCCATTTCGGATCTCATAGCATCCAGCCACTTCACCGAGTCTATACTCGTGATAGCCTGCTGAAAACTAGTAGGCTCATCATCATCGATGATGCAATCCTCTCGATCTCCATCTAGAAGAAAGCCATAGTATCTTTCAGGAGGATGAGAAAGCCTACTAGATCTGTGGAGTGGCGTTGGTTCGTCATGTTCTATTGAAACCTGAGGTTCTACTTAGTCCTCGGTAGCAGTTTGAGGTTCGGGAATTTCTTCCAGCTCTACCGCGCTCCCACTAATTTCTTTTCCAAGAAATTCGCTTTCTAAGAAGACAATGTGGAGAGCGACAAACACCTTTTGTTCTTCAGTGTGGTAGACCATATACCCCCTTGAATGCTTGGGGTATCCTACAAACTTGCATAAAACCGATCGTGCTTCGAGCTTGTCCGGATTATGCTTTTTAACATATGCCGGACATCCCCATATCTTGGTATACTTGAGATATGGTCTCTTCCCGCTCCACATTTCATATGGAGTGGTAAGCACAGATTTAGTCGGAACTCTATTCAATAGGTATGCTGCTGATTCTAGAGCAATACCCCAGAAGGAAAGTGGCAACTCAACACTACTCATCATTGAACGCACCATATCTAATAGCGTGCGATTCCACCTTTCTGATACACCATTATGCTGAGGTGTATAAGGTGGAGTAAGCTGAGAGAGAATTCCATTCTCTTTTAAGTATTCAAGGAAACTGGTACTTAAGTATTCTTCACCTCGATTCTTGATGCTTTTACCAGTCTGTTTCTCCACTTCATTTTTATACTCCTTAAACTTCTCAAAGCCCTCGGATTTATGTTTCATTAAGAACACATGTCCATACCTAGAGAAGTCATCAGTAAAAGTGATGAAGTAGGAGTGACCGCTTCGTGCATGCGTAGACATTGGACCACATACATCACTGTGTACAAGTCCCAAGAGTTCTGTGGCTCTTTCTCCGTGTCCGGTGAACGGAGATTTGGTCATTTTTCCTTTGATACATGATTGACAAGTTGCATATGATGAATATTCAAACGGATCTAGATATCCATCTTTATGTAACTTAGTCAACCTTGTTTCGTTTATATGACCAAGTCTACAATGCCATAGGAAGGCTTGATTTTAATCTGGAGCCTTTCTTTTATGCGTGTTTTGAATATTGAAAATTTGAGGTTGATTAAGTATGTATATGCCGTTTTCCAGTGTGCCAAACCCAATCAGTTCTTGATTTAGGAGAATGTTCATGCAATTTCTTTCAAGCGTAAAATTATATCCTTCATTAGATAACAAAGATACTGATATAATATTACACAACATACTGGGAATACAAAAACAGCTGTACAACACCAAAATGTGCCCAATAGTCAACCCTAGGTGATATTCCCCTATTGCAATAGCATCTACATGCATTCCATTGCCCATCCGGAGAGTCATATCACCTGTCCCCAGTACTCTACTATTTCTCAGATCCTACAAAGAATTACAGATGTGAGAACCGGAACCAGTATCAAGTACCCAAGATGTAGAGTTTACTGAAAGACAATTTTCGATTACGAACACACCTGAAGCAGAAGCAACAGCTTGCTTCTTGTCCTTGGCTTTGAAGGCCAAACAATCCTTCTTCCAGTGCCCTTGTTTGTGACAATAAAAGCATTTGTTCTTTTCTATCTTCACCCTTCCTGCCTTGTTCGTTCCCTGCACCTTCTTGACCCCACCCTTCGGTTTGGTGGCTTTCATCTTCTTCTTCCCTTTAGCTTTCGCTTTAGATATAAAAGAGGATGATTGGCCAACATACAGAACGGGGGTCTTCTCCTTTTTCAAGGAGGTCTCTGCTACCCTCAACATGTTGAGGAGCTTTGGAAGATCAGCTTCCATTTCGTGCATGTTGAAGTTCAGCACGAACTGAGAGAAGGTGTGGGGAAGGGACTGCAAAATCAAGTCGATGTACAAATCATTCTCTAGCACGCATCTCAGGTTTGCGAGTTCCTCAATGAGGCTGATCATTTTGAGGACGTGCTCTCCTACAGGCAATCCTGGAGCTAACCTCATCTGGAAGAGTTTCCTTGAGGTCTCGTACCTCGCGATATGGGAGTGCTCCCCATACAATTCCTTGACATGGAGAAAGATGGATATAATATCCATACTCTCGTGCTGTTTCTGGAGTTCATTGTTCATGGACGCCAGCACGATACACTTAGCTCGCTCACAGTCTAGATCCCAGGTTTTGCGAACTTCCTTGTCCACAACTGAGGAATCTGGTCCTGGGATAAGGGGAGGAACAGCGGTGGTAACATATGCTACTTTGTCATAAGTCAGTGCAATGTTGACGTTCCTTAGCCAATCTTTATAGTTCTGCCCGGTCAGTATATTTTTTTCAAGTAATAGTTTTAGTCCTGTCATGGTAGCTGCCACAGAGAGAGAAAAGAAAACACTCAGCATATGCTCTTGCAAGTTTAGATTGGTTTTTAGTTTATCTAAACAGGATGGCTCCCACTGTTTCCTCAAATCCTTCTTCAAAACCTAAAAGAAGAACTAGTCAGGATTTAATCACACGTCACAATACTTGCTTAACCTTTCAGCCAGGCTGGTGTTGGTACTTCGAAAGAGGTTTTCCAACGCTTTCGCGAAGTTCCTTAATTAAAGAACCTCTTTTCCCTGGAGGCGTAGCCCCTCTAAAACCATTCTAGACACCTACTTGGTTTATAGCATTGATTGTTAAGTGAGAAAAATTCCCGAGAGTAATCCTACTCATCAGTGGGATCGGGATTCAACTATCATTGTATGATGCCCTAGATGGAAGCCACTCTAGTCACCACACTCCAGAAGGTATGCTAAATCTGCAAGTTTCCTTTATGTTTGAAACTCCCGATGTGATTTTTACCCCAAGCTCTTATGACCTTGACGTAGGCCAACAAATCATAAGACGCAAGTCAAGTTCTACCCGTCGTTGTCCTGATTAATTTAGGTACATCGTACATGCCCTTGACGTAGGCCAACAAGGCTGTACGTCTGTCCTAAACTAATGCATCTATCTATGCAACAAATAAGCAAACACACTGCTACCATACACTATGCCTTGACGTAGGCCAACAAGCATAGCATGAATACGATGTGCTGTCTATTTGAAACAACGGAGGGTTACGGCTGGTTTTTGGCAAAAAACCGTTAACGTAGTGAACTTGATATAATCGAAGGAACCAAGATAGCCTTTATTAAAAGGAGTGGTTTAAGCTCCGCATTTAAAATTTGCTTTTTGAAGAAAACCGAGTGGTTTTGAAATTGTTCCAATGATTCAGTTTAGGTTTTATTTTCTTTGCATTAATAATAATGCGTCCCATCATTAACCTATCATTACAGATAACAACGAAAATACAACGTCCTCTTATACCATCCGCATTCGCCACGGGGTCCCGTCATCACCCGTTAGGTTACTTAACTAACGGCAGAGCGGGGGCTGGGCTAGTGCGGGTGTAAAACATAAGTAACGTCTAAATAGCTATCATATATAGATATTGTACATTCGTCAGACGCAATAATAGGCATTCTAGATCACAGATAAACTTTATTGGATATACTAGCAATCCGCGTTTCTTTTGAGCCTGCAATGAAAGAAGGATTACACAGTTGTGATGAATAGCCATTACCCCACCCCAGACCCCTACGGGTACGGCAAAATACCCGTCAAGTACCCAAAGTGAAGCGGTCTTCCTCAACAACGTGAGTAGGCCACTAAACACTTCGAAATACCCGGTAGTTTGTGCACCCCACCTTGGGTCTATCCTAGGAGCAAAAACAGTAAAAAGAAATAATACAACGGTGGCTACAACCGCAACCTGGATGTGCCCCGCAAAATAATATTACAACTTATTACATTTACATCGAATGATTTAATACAATAACCTATCACAGAACCCCGGCTAATCATCACAACAATCCAATACAGTTCATAATCACAAAAAGTTAAAAACCATCACAGATATGTGCAACCCCCTGCCAACCGACATACTAGCAGTTAAGGGAGGTTTACGAACGCATAATACAGTTCACAGATATAATCAAACAAGCAAACATCGTATAATTTCGATCGATTAAACATATTAGATTCTACTCCAAAACTTCTCAGTAAATCTGAAACTTGAGCAGAAAATAAATCATTCCAAAAAAGACAAAACATCACAGAAGATTCACAGAGAAAAACTGGGCTGAATCGGCTCCAACTCGGCCGCGGATCCACGGCGAATCGGTGGGATCGGCCGCGGTTCCGCGGCTCAGTGGCCGATTCAGGAGCCCATGTTTTTTCTGTGTTCTTATAATTTCATGTAGGTTATTCTGGAGGTCCCTGAAAAATTTTTAGGCCTCATTTTAAAATCGACAGAAACTATGTGATATCGGTGTATTTTCCGGTTTGTTTTGCGTTCGAAATTCATACGACTTTGCAAATGAGTTAATTATTGTTTAGTGAGGCTCTGATACCACTGTAAGTCGATGTACAAAACCCCACGAGTTGCGGGAAGGCGGAAATTTGAAAAACGATCTTGTTCTTTAAGCAAACATCGACTAACCGAAGATCTTTACTAAACTATAATTAACAACAACCATAGAAGTTCTTAGCTACTATGTAAAGAGATTATACCTAGTGATTCGTGTCCTTCGTCTTTTCGATTACTACGTCCTCCTCGGCCTCCTTTCCGTGATAGATGATCCACCCGAGAACCCTAATCCAAGCTTCACCTCTAAACTTGAGGTTACTAAGTTTCTCTAGTTGCTAATCAAAGGAACTTAGGTCATATAGAGTTAGGTTATGGAGTGTTTAGTCTATTCTAATCCTTGATCTCAACTCATGAGTGGTAGGATTAGGGTTTGAAGAGAGAGTGAGCTTGAGGAGAGAGAAGGTGAAGATGATAATGATAATGATATTGTTTCTCATTTGAATATATGAAGCATAATGAATAAACAAATAAATGAATAAAATGAGATTATTCATCATGCTACATAAATTCATTATGAGTGATTCATTATGTGAGTCATTAAGCATTTAATAATGCATTAATGACATGATGAATCACACAAAATGAGTCACAATATCATTTAATGATAATGCCACCTAAACCCTCAAGTCACCATGCTTCTAGAAGCTTCCAGGAAAATTACTAGAACGCCCCTCCTATCCGTGAAAACACGGAAAAACTTTAGACTGTATAAATCCAACAACCTGATACTAGAATCTGGCTTAAATCAAAACCGGCTAGTAAAAACTGTCCGAACGTCGTACGTGTGTAAACACACGTGTGCGTCCGAACCCTTGTCGTAAAACCGTACGACCTCTATATCGTTTCGCCTGGAGTTGGGAAATCTCTGTGTGGGACTCTAAAGACTCGACTACTACGCTGGTAGTGGGTTTAACCACAGACCACAAGCGGCACTAGCTGTACGTAACGGTCCCCAGGTAGATGTCGATAAGAAAGCCGATGAGGAAACCCATCCGAACTCCTACTGAGCCTGTCCGTGATAATATCCGCACAGTCCGGTCTATTCGTCTAAGAGTATCGCATGTATGGTCTAGGGAGGTGGTGGACGTCAGACCCCTAATAACCGTACAAATCGTGTCGGTATGGCTCAAGACCATCCGAGAATCTACTGATCAGTCCATCAGTAATTCTCAATCAGCCCTGGCCAGGGACTTATTGTAACGTTTTGAAAATCGTTTCGGTGAAATTTCGAAAAATCGGTAAAATAAGGGGGTTTTCCGTAAAAGTCAAAATGTAAATATCTTTAATATAAAATTAAATATACATATTCTAGCTATGTAATTGCTAGTAATTTGTGTTTATTGAGCCCCTGGTAAAATTTCTAAATTTCTAAAAAAAATTCCGAAATTAATTATTTTAATATTATTTTAAGCCGTCACTAATACATTTAATTAGGGAAAATTACAAATTGGAATGGGTTGATACAAATTTTATAATTCATGACACACTAAACTGGCATGCAAAATATTGTTTCTGAAATGAAATCGTCTACCAAAACGGTTTAGAAAATATCGAAGAAAAAGGGCTTTTTTTGGTGAAATTAGTGTAAATAGATATTAGGGTATAACATTTATCATTTTTCTATCACCCACACTCACCCACACTCTCTCTCCTCTCCCCAAATCAGTAGCCCAAGCTTCCCCCACTCCCTTTTTTCCACACTTGATGTTTTGAGAAGAAAAGAAAAGAAAACAAAGGAAATGAAAGGAAATTGTTAAATGAGGTATGGGTATTGGTTTGACTTTGACAATTCCACACACTTACCGACACCACCAAACTCTCTTTCCTCTCTCTTTTTCCTGGCCGAAACAGCCCCAAGCTGCCCCCAAAACTTTTCCACTTCAAGTTTCAAGATGATGGGAAAAAAAGAATAGAATAAAGGAAGGATTAAACATGAAGGCATGGGATGTTGACTTGTGTATTTGGAGGGGGTTTTCTTGGAATTTTGCATGCACATCATACCCTTTTCCCCACTCCCAAGTTGCAGCCGAGCCCTCCCTTGAGCAGCACCCAAATTTCCCCACCTCCTTTTCACTCCAAAATCCTTCATTTTTGCCTCAAAAATCATCACAAAGTCACATAAATTCATCATTTAACCCTATCCATCATTCTTGGATCAATCAAGCATGGATCTTGGAGCATGAAACCATTGTTGGAGGTTAAGATTTTTGCAAGATAGATCTACATTTTTGAGGTATAATCTTACTCCAAGTGTTACCTTGTTAAAGGTTGTTGTAATCAACTTAATCAAGCATCTAGATTGGTTTAATTTTCAAGTTGAAAATTAAAAAGAGAAGGGTTGAATGGGAAGCTAGGGTTTTGATGAATTGTTTATGGTTATGATGTGTATTCTTACACTCAAGACATGCAAAATGAAAATCTTGTTGCTAAATTTAGAAATTGTTACTTGAGAATTTGTCTAAATCACATGTTTATGCAAACTAGGTTTTTGTAATATATATATATATATATGTGTATGTGTGTGTGTGTGTGTGTGTGAGAGAGAGAGAGAGAGAGAGAGATAAAATTGTAATGAAGGTTTTTATCATTTGATTATTGTTTTCATATGGAGATTAACATGTTAATGGAATTCTAAGACTAATTTAGTTGCTAGTTTACAAATTGTTGCTTTTAATGTATTAAATTTGGGTATTTTGCAAACTAGAATGTTGAATTCAATGAAAATTGATTAGAATAAAATCTAGTAAGGGTTTATATAACCTAGTTATGATATTTAGTAAATATTATGGCCATTAGTTTCGTTTAAACATCAAGATTTGTATTAAAACGGTTAACGACCGCTAACTAGATTTTTCGGAAATAAAACGTTATGTTTACTTTTATGGTCTTGATGAATTAAAACCTATTTCTTGTATAATTAGTGAGTTTTGAAACCACGATTGGTGTGTTTGAGTTTTTCGGGATCACTCGGCGTTTGTACGCCGATGTCGAGGGTTTTTGGTTGATTTGTGAAAGCAAACCATAGGTTTTGACCTGTGTGGGATTCGTGTGTCGTTTTGGTCATGAGTCGGATTTTAATGCGATACGGTGCGTTATGATATATAGGTACCCCATGTGGACTTCGAGACGACAAGTAAACGCGTGGCGACGTCGGCACCGGTGAGCGAGGACCAGGTGAGTAGATTTAGATCTACGGGGAGAAGTCGGGTGGATGGCGTATAGCACCCCCGCAGTTCGTGGTGATGTATACGAATACGTATACACACATATATTTTGATTATATATATTATGTTGATAGGAGACTTGATGATAAAGGTTGATTCTAGGTGTTCATGGATTAGTTTAGTGTTAGTTGCGAAACCCTAGAGTAGTTGTTACACCCACGCACACATACACATGCATACATCTATGTTATTACCTGTGCGTATATGGGGATATGTGTTATGTGTTCACCTGGGTATGGGACTAGGTGTTCACATACTGGATCTGCGGATGATACTTAGGATTGAGATGAGTCGATGAGATTTGAGTTGAGGCCGTGAGATCCGTGATATGGAAGGATTCGTACTTGAGATACGTCCTGATGTTATAGCGAATGTTTGGATGACGATGCCATGTGAATAGTAATTTTTGTAGTGTACTAGACGTAGGTCAGTACCCCAGATGATGATCTTGATAAAGAGGATACCAGATGAACAGTGTGATGAGTATGATATTGACCCGTACCCAGATTTGGGGAAGCCGTACGACGGATTTACGTACGAGCTATAAATTGATGATTGATCCGCACTCTTGACTTGGGATGTCTGATTATAGATATGGTATCGGATATGATATTATTGAGGCGGGATCACCGACTAATATATATACAGGTATGTATACGTATCGACTCAGATGTTAGGCGGTTTCCTTACCTATAGTTCAGCTTGTTAGTTCAGCCGTATAATTTAGTGTAGTTGTTAGACTAGATTAGACTCCTATCTATTTCAAAACTAATGAATCGTGGGTATTTTAAAAGACAGGTCAATAGATCTTACGGATATTTCAAAAGACGTATCTTTTCTTAAAAACCCCGTAGCCCTTATTTTCAAAACACCGTGATTCGTGTTATTTCAAAAGGCACTATTGTAGGACTTATATTAGGGTAATGCAGTTTAGTTATCGTTGTGTCTAGTGTTCAGCTCCCGCATATTATTGCTGTTGCTCCGCATCGCATATTTATTTTAATTCATATTTCATTATTGATATCATGCTGTTAGGACACCATCACCATTACCGATGATGCGTATGTACCATGTACACTTACTTGCCGACTCACACACATCTTCATCGGTAATTGCCATGTCACGTACACTTAGAAAATACTATTTCATTGACATAGGTTGTTAGCTAATAGTTTAGACATGATATTAGTGTACTTGCCTTATATGCCAGTTTAGACATTGTAGTTATTACTTGTCACTTCATGCATACTGTTATTCATTGTTATGCCGCATTCATGGATTCTCATGCATATATTCACTATTTTACGTGCTATTGAGGTTTTGGATTCGGATTTCCATGAGATTTTCTGGATTTGGGGGAAAACCGCAAAAACTTATACAAACTTCTTCCCTCTTTTTAAATAAAAAGCGTGGTTTTCCCATGATGTATGAGTCGTCCACCATGAGTTTGCTGATGGATTTCGAGACCCGATTCGAGGAGACGGATGAACCGTTTCGGGTACATGGTGGGCCCGGTAAGGTACCCCGGGGCAAGAAGGTCGTGTTGCTGACGTTGAGCCTGGCAGGGAAGCACTACCGACCGGTGATATTACCCGACGTGTCGGATATCCGGAGGATACCTTCGTAGTCTTGAGATGGATGGTAGGGGCCGGTCTGGACTGATGGCGCCCTAGATATTGAGATTTGATACATTGAGATTTCAAGATATTGAGGTACTGAGATTTGATGATCCAGGTCAGTCCGGGTAGCCGGAGCCTGAGATATTGAGATATGTGGATTTATGTTTTTGTGTCGATGCTAGACACTGTTTATACTGATTTCCTTATGATACCTCATTTTTAAAAAAACACAGAAATCTCACTGAGTTATGAAAGCAGTTTCTTTAGTACATGTACTCTGTATTCATGCATTCATACATCATCCATATGATATATTGCTATCTGAGGCACTGACACGAGCACTTGGTATTACTGTTGTTTAGAGGTATACCCTAGCCATTGTTATAGACTGCTGGTTATATATTTGAGGATATATATTGATCGTATGACCTAGGATTGCGTCATACATGCGATTCCTGTTCGTAGATGTATTCTATTCACGAGTTGGCAACTCATCCCCGTTGTGCCTCAGTTTCTTGCAGGTTTTGCCGTACAGGTTTCATTACGGTTTTGCTGGTGCTGCTTCTTTCGGGTGACTTGCTAGTAGGTGGGTTTATTGGTATCGTACCCATCATTATACTTTGTATAATATTATTCAGTTGTATCTAGTAAATTCCATCAACCAAACATGTATTTATTGAGTTAGACACCAGTGTTGTTTATTCTTTCGGCCTTAGAGTCACGCGAGGTATTTCTATGGATTTCTTGTTGTTTTGAGTTTCCTTTTTGAGTTTTGATCCTCGCCCTTGGCGTTGTATATTATATTGCTTGTGTGGTTGTGACCGTCGATTGACGAAGAGCTAGCTCCCGCTTGGGGATGCCTTTTATTGATTTCGTATACTATTCATGTTGTATCCCGTTTGGGGGCCAGTATTTACAAAGGAGACTCTGCCGAAATTTTCAGGAAATATTTGATGTTTTTTTTTAAAAACGCATAATTCGGCTTATGCTATTAAAACTAATTGATTTAAATTGGTTTTCCTTCACTCTACTACTTTTCTTGTTTTGGTTTTCTGGGTTTTCGGCTTACTTAGATTACGTACACCTCAAGACGTTTCGTAGTTTAAGTGCTGGTCATGTTCCATATTTTCGGGACGTGACAAAGTTGGCATCAGAGCGTTAGGTTTTACCTTCGGAGCGTAGGATGACCCTTGATGTAGGGTTCCTAGGCACACTATAGAGGTCTCACAAGGCATCAACCATGCCAATTTCAAATTTTATGGGTGCCGAGAAACCCTAATACGGATCGTTGACTAGAAATTTAGGCGATAAACGAAACTAGTTAACATCTTAACTAAAGGAGAGAGGTTACAACCTTTGTAGATCCGGTTCTCCACTTCCTTAGCTCCACGTAGGCGTCCTCTCGCTGTCCATCTCAAATCCTAGACTCGATTGTCGGCTTCATCGGAAAAACGAGCGGGCAAGGTCGTCGGCTTCGCGCCGAAGATGATCTACGTCGAGGTTTCACAAGTTCAAGCTCTGACAGCACCAAGTTGTGAAACTTGTGAAGAAAACACCCAAAACCACTTGGCAAGAGGTAGAGGATGAAGAAATAGGAGGTGGGTTCACTTTAGAATTGGATTTCTCTCACTTTTACTCAAGTTGCCATTGATGGCATCAAGTTTTCATTCTTGAAGATGAAGAAGAAGATGAAGCTAGAATTATGATAAGTCTTTTAAAATGAAAAAGAAAATGAATACTTATCATAATCTTAACCATAGTTAAGTGTAGAGAATGAACTAGGGTTAGTTCAAATGGTTAGGGTTAAGCATGAGACAAGAATGGTGACTAAGTCAAAGCTTCATGAAGCTTCAATAAGAAACAAAGAAAGCCACCATTCTCATCTTTATCTTTTCCAAATAAATAAATGAACAAATAAATAAATAAATGAAAAAACAAAACCCTAATCATCTCTTAACCATGGTTTAATTCTTTACACTTAACCAAATGATCAAGTATCATCAAACATGATACAAATATGTGCACAAAAGTATATCACATATACTTCTTGCACATCAAGTGAGAAAATCCATTTAAAGTGAACTAATACTAGCTAATGCAAAGTAATATATCAAATATATAATTATACATTAAATCATTAAATCAACACTTGATTTAACGATCCGGTCATATCGCATATAACCGACTAGTATCCTATGTATCGGCTTATCGAATCAATCCTTGATTCGATATCTAGGTTATATAAAATATAACCAATCGATACATCCATCGCGAGAATGAAATACGGTATCACATACTCGCATTATTCTCGGTCCTGCATATATCTCATATGCGCTCCTATTTCATTTTGCTTGAGCCAGGAAACCTCTGTGTAGGACTCTAAAGACTCGTCAATACGCCGGTAGCAGATGATGATCATATCAAGCACCTACAAGCCGAAAGCGGTCTGCTAAACGTAACGGCCATCCGGGTATTGAGCGATCAGAAGATCGACGAGCTAGCCCACTCATACTCCTGTGAATCCAACCAGTAACACTTACCGTACAGTCCGGTCTGTTCGTCTGATATGTCGCATATCAAGTCTAGGGGTGGTATACGTCAGACCCCAATAACCGATAAGTCGTGCCGATGTGAGGCTCATAACGGGTCGAGAAACTACTGGTAACACTTACCAGCAAATCTCTGATCAGCCCTGGCCAGGGACTTCCCTGTTACGGCCAATCAAGCACAGCGCAACATCAACCCCCAATACCGGGAGAGACGAAACCCCTCCTATCGCTCATTGCCTCCATGTGACTCGGGACTGTACCCAAAGACCACCGTTTTGCACGCCCTCATGGACGTGGTAAGGTGGAGATCAAAGCACAGTGGGAATCACACAAGACTCTATGACGATCTCGGGTCTACAGACTAACCTGTACAAGTGTCACCTGAGAACTGCCATCTGACGTGAGGTATAATACCATCTGGGAGTTCTCGGCGAGTCCGTCCAGTGTACCCAGTCTCCACTGAGCACCCGTATACCATCTCTGATGTCAAACACCAATGGATATGGGATCATCCATCGCCCATCTCATGGGTCGAGAAGCATATACGCTAGTATACACTGGTATATCGATGCCCCGTCTCGATACACCCACGACTAGGGACCTTGAAGGATGTACTTATGTACTACCATGTCCCCACTAGTATGATCTGCATCATAGTCCAGGTAGTCAAGTACACATCCTAAGGGCTTTATCAACATGTAACTATAAGACAGTTTAAAGAGACAAGTGTACATGTTAAGATAAAGAGTAACCAGATAGCATACTATCATATCGAGCAAGAAAGTCATCTCTATATATGTCCAAGCATCCAATATAATATACATCATCTGTACAATACTGGCCTCTAGGGCATACATACAACTAACAATCTCCCACTTGCACTAAGGCCAGCTGCTGTAGTATCGCATACCGAGCATCCCGAAGAGTCTCTCAAACTGTATCTGGGGAATGGCCTTCGTGAGTGGATCCGCCGTGTTGTTCTTCGTGTCAACCCTCCTGACCTCGATCTCTCGACGATCAACTATCTCCCGGATCAGGTGATACCGCCTCAGAATATGCCTGGATCGCTGATGGGACTTGGGTTCCTTGGCCAAAGCCACCGCTCCATTGTTATCGCAATACAAAGGTATTGGATGCTCAATGGATGGAACCACTCCAAGTTCAGTAATGAACTTCTTGATCCAGACAGCCTCTTTAGCAGTATCGTTGGCAGCGATGTATTCAGCCTCCATCGTCGAGTCTGCCACGGTTTCCTGCTTGGAACTCTTCCAGCTAACCGCCCCTCCGTAAAGGGTAAAGAAAAATCCCGACTGCGACTTAGAGTCATCCTTATCACTCTGGAAGCTCGAATCGGTAAAGGACTCCACTTGGAGTTCTCCGTTACCATACACCAAGAGCATCTCTTTAGTCCTTCGTAAGTACTTGAGAATGCTCTTCACAGCTGTCCAGTGACTCTCTCCAGGATCAGCTTGATACCTGCTCACTACACTTAGTGAGTATGCTACATCGGGTCTGGTACATAGCATCGCATACATGATAGAGCCTACAGCCGAAGCATAGGGTATCCCTTGCATGCGAGCTCTCTCCAAATCAGTCTTGGGAGACATCTCTTTGGAGAGAGTGACTCCAGAGATCGTGGGCAAGTTCCCACGCTTTGATTCTTCCATACTAAACCTCTTTAGTATGGTGTCAATGTACCTGGATTGGGACAATCCCAAAATCCGTTTGGATCTATCTCTATAGATCCTAATTCCCAATATGCAGGAGGCATCACCAAGATCTTTCATTGAGAATCTTTGTGATAAGAAGAGCTTGACCGATTGCAGCATAGGAATATCATTTCCTATCAAGAGTATGTCGTCCACGTACAATACGAGGAAGACAACCTTACTCTCTGCCACCTTCTTGTAAATACAAGGTTCATCTGGGTTTTTGACAAAATCAAACTCTTTGATAACGACGTCAAAGCAGATGTTCCAACTCCGCGATGCTTGCTTTAATCCATAAATGGATTTAAGCAGCTTGCACACTGTCCCGCTGCTCCCACTGTCTACGAAGTCCTCTGGCTGAGTCATGTACACGCACTCTTCTAAATCACCATTTAGAAAGGCGGTCTTAACATCCATTTGCCAGATTTCGTAATCATGATATGCAGCGATGGCAAGCATGATCTGGATGGATTTAAGCATAGCCACTGGAGAGAAGGTCTCGTCATAGTCCACACCTGGTCTTTGACGAAAACCCTTTGCTACAAGTCTAGCTTTGAAAGTCTCCACTTTCCCATCTACACCAAGTTTTTTCTTGAAGATCCACTTGCTCCCAATGGGTTTTACCCCTTCAGGAGCAACTTCCAAAGTCCATACTTTGTTGGTGTACATGGATTCCATCTCGGACCGCATAGCATCCAGCCATTTCACTGAGTCCCTACTCGTGATGGCTTGCTCGAAGTTAGTTGGGTCATCATCCTCCATGATGCAATCCTCGCTCCCTCCATCCATGAGAAAACCGTAGTATCTCTCAGGCTGGCGAGGAACCCTACTAGATTGGCGGAGAGGCTGAGGTTCATTGGGAGCTACTGAATCTTCTGGTTCCACTAAATCTTCAGTTACGGTTTGTGTATCTGGAACTTCTTCCAGCTCTACCACTTTGCCACTAATTTCTTTTTCAAGGAATTCCTTTTCTAAAAAGGTGGCATGTTGAGCAACAAACACTTTTTGTTCCACTGTGGTAGAAAAAATACCCATATGAGTTCTTTGGATATCCCACAAACTTGCAAAGAACTGACCGTGCCTCGAGCTTGTCCGGATTTTGTCTTTTGACATAGGCTGGACAACCCCATATCTTAACTCGTTTAAGATATGGCCTCTTCCCACTCCATATCTCATATGGTGTGGTAGGTACAGATTTAGATGGAACTTGATTCAATAGGTATGCTGCTGTCTCCAGTGCATATCCCCAGAAGGAAATAGGTAACTCAGCTGTGCTCATCATAGAGCGCACCATATCCAATAGGGTGCGGTTCCTCCGTTCAGATACACCGTTGTGCTGTGGTGTATATGGAGGAGTCAACTGAGAGAGAATCCCATTCTCTTTTAGGAAGTCCAGGAATTCATTGCTCAAGTATTCACCTCCTCGATCAGATCGAAGGATTTTAATACTTCTTCCGGTTTGGTTCTCGAATTCTTGTTTATATTCTCTAAATTTCTCAAAAGCTTCTGATTTGTGTTTCATCAGGAACACATATCCGAATCTAGAGAGATCGTCAGTGAATGTAATGAAGTACGAAGAACCATCCCTGGCATGTGTAGACATGGGACCGCATACATCACTATGTATGAGTCCCAAGAGTTCGGTAACTCTTTCTCCATGTCCCGTAAACGGAGTTTTGGTCATCTTGCCTTTGAGACATGACTGGCAAGTGTCATAAGATGAAAATTCGAATGGTTTCAAATATCCATCCTTATGCAACTTAGCCAGTCGTGTCGCATTAATGTGACCCAGTCTACAATGCCACAAGAAGGATTCGTTCAGTTCTGAACTCTTCCTCTTGTGTGTGTTTGTTATACTCAGAACTGTTGATTGGTTTAGAACATAAATGCCATTGCACAACGTGCCTGATCCAACCAACTTTTGGTTACGGAAAATGTTCATAACATTATCCTGTAATACAAAATTATGTCCTTCTTTACTCAATAAAGAAACCGATATAATGTTGCATATCAGGTTCAGCATATAATAACATTCGTTCAGAACCAATGTATTACCAGTTGGTAATACAAGGTGATATTCCCCGACAGTCTTAGCTGCAACAATTGCACCATTTCCAACTCTTATGTCTTTATCACCTTCTCCAAGTTCTCTACCTTTCCTAAGCCCATGTAACTGATTACATATATGGGATCCTGACCCGGTATCTAATACCCAGGACGTGGAGTAAATGGAGAAACAGTTCTCTATAACGAACACACCCGAAGAAAATGCATCAACATGTACTTTCTTCATTCGGGTGGCATGGGAATCCTGGTATTCCCCTATATCCTGTTCAGTCCTATAACTCTTATAGGAAAGAATGGAACCAACGTTCCCCAGCACAGTATAACATGCGGGTTCGGTCAATACATCCATATTATTATCTTTATTAAGGCATGAAATGGTCGCTACCTGGAGAGAGAGAGAAGAAAACACTTTAGCGTATGCTCGTGCAAGATCAGATTGGTTATTATCTTATCTAATCAGGATGGCTCCCACTGTTTTTATCAAATCTTCCTTCAAACCCTAAAAGGAAAGACTAGCCGGGATTAATTACACACTACAAGTTCGCCAGTCTTTCAGCCAGGCCAGTGTCGGTACTTTGAGGGAGGACCCCCGTGCTTTCGCACGAACCTAATTACTGTAAACCTCGTTTTCCCAGAGGCGTAACCCCGTTGACACCTTTCTAGACACCTACTTGATCGGCTAATTGTAATGTGTAAAACTCTCCCAGGAGTAACTCTTACTCGCAGTGGGTATCGGGATCCAACTATCTCATAGAAGGTATGCAATCTCATTGCAAATTTCAACACTTGAAATTCCCGATAATGCTTTTGCCCCAAACGATCTATGACCTTGACAAGGTCAACAAACCATAGACCGTAAGTCAAGTTCAACCCGTCATTTCTTGATTGAATTAAACCCACCCGCACGACCCTTGACAAGGTCAACAAGGACGTACGACTACCCTAACTCAATCTGTATCATATGCATAAGCAGATAAATACTGGTTAGCTACCGCACACTACGCCTTGACAAGGTCAACAAACGCAGCACGAATACTAAACAGGACTTATCTGAAATGACGGAGGGCTACGACAGGTTTTTCTGAAAACCTATTTGCGTAATGAACTTGATATCGTTGTAGAATCAAATGAAGTTTTGAAATGGAGTGATTTTGAGGCTTTTCCAGTTTTGCTAAGGGGGTCACTCCCGGTGAAGGGATCGTCGGCCCTTTCCTCGTCGAATGAGGTGCGGGATATATCATATATATCGCTGTGCAAAGCAGAAACTATAGAAGCAATCAAAAACAAACCGAGTGTGTAACATCTGCCAGTTATTGCTAAAAGAGTCACTCCCGGTGAAGGGATCTCGGTCCTTTCCTCATCGAATAAGGTGCAGGGTATATCATATATACCGCTATGCAAAGCAAGAACTGTAGCTATCTGTTTTATTTAAAATTTAATTCTACAACATCTTTTGGTTTCTTTTATTTCATTAATCACATTAATGAAGTCCCATTATTTAAATACCTAAACATCACAGATAAATACGACGTACACTTATGCCATCCGCATTCGCCTCGATGTCCCCTCGTGCACCGTTAGGTTAGGTAACTAACGACAGAGCAGGGCAGGGCTAGTGCGGGTGCAAAACATAAGTAACGTCTATATAATATATCATATATACTATATACTGTATCTATCAGAGAACATCACATGATCACATCACAGATATCGCAACAGAAGAAACATATGAAACATTGGATATACTAGGACGTCCGTGTTTTCAATACGAGCCAGTATAAAACACGGATTCCACGGTCGTGATGAATAGCCAATCCCACACCCCTAGACCCCTACGAGAGCAGCAAGCAACCCTACCAATTCTAGGGTTAGGAGACCCGGACTCGACTCCTCGAGATGGTCTCCCTCTGGACCCTAGAACCCGGTTACCTGTGCTCCCCTCCTTGGGTCTATCCTAATGCGGAAAAGTAAATAATATACAAAAGGTGACGACTTCCGCAACCTGGAAGTGCCCCAAATAAAAGAATATTACATACAAGTTTTTACATGAATGAAAATGAAAAACACTCATCTCACATAAAAACCCCGGCTATTCGAACACGACAATCCAATATAACATATCCAGCAACACACAACATCACATGTCATCAACGTAAGTAAATATGCGCATCCCAATTGTCGTTGACATATAGCAACGAAACCGGCGATATCACATATTACACTTACGGTCACAGAAAAGAAAGTGTAAAACTACAACAGTTGGAATCCGCAACCTCTTTAGACATCACATGCCTAATCAAATGAAATACTTAGACATCACATGCCTAACAGTTATAAACCCCGCATTTTAGTCTCATTATCGAAAACTCTTTTCAATATCAAGTGAAACTAAACCGCTAGATTTATAACATTCATTCAGTTATCTTATAACTGTTTGTGAATTCCAATTATTGTATCCCATTCCGGATAAATAGAATATATTAAACTTTCCGATCGAACATTCGAACACCCAAGTTTTCCCGAAACCGTTCAACACATGAAATAGGTTCAAAGACATTCACTTCATGCCTCAGTACCAACGGTCCAGCCATAGAAGGGTCAAGCCAACGCCTCACATGTGGCACGCCGTACTGCCCCAAACCCGAAAGTTCAAAGGGCAGTTCAAGACGGTCACATAATCGAGTTAAGGTTTGTTGTCTTCTAGAGGGACCATCGCGTTACTTGCACTACTCAGAACGTCCTTAAACCACAGAAAAATCCAACACTTAGAAATTTTCCGGCAGGGGAAAAGTTGGGTATTTATATCCGGTCGAACTTTTTAACATATTCTAAAGTCATCCGGAAATACACAAAGACGAAATTTGATAATCCGATCGAAACATCGAAGCTCTAAAACACCCCAGAAAATTCAACTCTTGAATAAATATTAAAAATACCCATAAAACTCAGCTGCTGAAATGATGAATTACTGTGCAGAGGAGGAGGGCTGACGTCATCAGTAGGCCGCGGAACCGCCGCAGAAGCCATGCTTCTGCCGCAGTTCCGCCGCACAATATACTGTTCATTGGAAAAAATTTGCACCGTAATTCTTAGAATTCCCTGCTGAATTTTTTAAGCATTTTTAATCTTGAAAAATCCTAGTTTTTAGAAAATGTCCAGAGAGCACTTGGGTTTTAGGGTTTCGGGTTCGTTCGGGTTTCAAACGTCGTCTAGACTTCGCCTAAGGCTCTAGCTAGGCTCTGATACCACTGTAGGGTTCCTAGGCACACTATAGAGGTCTCACAAGGCATCAACCATGCCAATTTCAAATTTTATGGGTGCCGAGAAACCCTAATACGGATCGTTGACTAGAAATTTAGGCGATAAATGAAACTAGTTAACATCTTAACTAAAGGAGAGAGGCTACAACCTTTGTAGATCCGGTTCTCCACTTCCTTAGCTCCACGTAGGCGTCCTCTCGCTGTCCATCTCGAATCCTAGACTCGATCGTCGGCTTCATCGGAAAAACGAGCGGGCAAGGTCGTCGGCTTCGCGCCGAAGATGATCTACATCGAGGTTTCACAAGTTCAAGCTTTGACTGCACCAAGTTGTGAAACTTGTGAAGAAAACACCCAAAACCACTTGGAAAGAGGTAGAAGATGAAGAAATAGGAGATGGGTTCACTTTAGAATTGGATTTCTCTCACTTTTACTCAAGTTGCCATTGATGGCATCAAGTTTTCATTCTTGAAGATGAAGAAGAAGATGAAGCTAGAATTATGATAAGTCTTTTAAAATGAAAAAGAAAATGAATACTTATCATAATCTTAACCATAGTTAAGTGTAGAGAATGAACTAGGGTTAGTTCAAATGGTTAGGGTTAAGCATGAGACAAGAATGGTGACTAAGTCAAAGCTTCATGAAGCTTCAATAAGAAACAAAGAAAGCCACCATTCTCATCTTTATCTTTTCCAAATAAATAAATGAACAAATAAATAAATAAATGAAAAAACAAAACCCTAATCATCTCTTAACCATGGTTTAATTCTTTACACTTAACCAAATGATCAAGTATCATCAAACATGATACAAATATGTGCACAAAAGTATATCACATATACTTCTTGCACATCAAGTGAGAAAATCCATTTAAAGTGAACTAATACTAGCTAATGCAAAGTAATATATCAAATATATAATTATACATTAAATCATTAAATCAACACTTGATTTAACGATCCGGTCATATCGCATATAACCGACTAGTATCCTATGTATCGGCTTATCGAATCAATCCTTGATTCGATATCTAGGTTATATCAAATATAACCAATCGATACATCCATCGCGAGAATGAAATACGGTATCACATACTCGCATTATTCTCGGTCCTGCATATATCTCATATGCGCTCCTATTTCGTTTTGCTTGAGCCAGGAAACCTCTGTGTAGGACTCTAAAGACTCGTCAATACGCCGGTAGCAGATGATGATCATATCAAGCACCTACAAGCCGCAAGCGGTCTGCTAAACGTAACGGCCATCCGGGTATTGAGCGATCAGAAGATCGACGAGCTAGCCCGCTCATACTCCTGTGAATCCAACTAGTAACACTTACCGTACAGTCCGGTCTGTTCGTCTGATATGTCGCATATCAAGTCTAGGGGTGGTATACGTCAGACCCCAATAACCGATAAGTCGTGCCGATGTGAGGCTCATAACGGGTCGAGAAACTACCGGTAACACTTACCAGCAAATCTCTGATCAGCCCTGGCCAGGGACTTCCCTGTTACGGCCAATCAAGCACAGCGCAACATCAACCCCCAATACCGGGAGAGACGAAACCCCTCCTATCGCTCATTGCCTCCATGTGACTCAGGACTGTACCCAAAGACCACCGTTTTGCACGCCCTCATGGACGTGGTAAGGTGGAGATCAAAGCACAGTGGGAATCACACAAGACTCTATGACGATCTCGGGTCTACAGACTAACCTGTACAAGTGTCACCTGAGAACTGCCATCTGACGTGAGGTATAATACCATCTGGGAGTTCTCGGCGAGTCCGTCCAGTGTACCCAGTCTCCACTGAGCACCCGTATACCATCTCTGATGTCAAACACCAATGGATATGGGATCATCCATCGCCCATCTCATGGGTCGAGAAGCATATACGCTAGTCTACACTGGTATATCGATGCCTCGTCTCGATACACCCACGACTAGGGACCTTGAAGGATGTACTTATGTACTACCATGTCCCCACTAGTATGATCTGCATCATAGTCCAGGTAGTCAAGTACACATCCTAAGGGCTTTATCAACATGTAACTATAAGACAGTTTAAAGAGACAAGTGTACATGTTAAGATAAAGAGTAACCAGATAGCATACTATCATATCGAGCAAGAAAGTCATCTCTATATATGTCCAAGCATCTAATATAATATACATCATCTGTACAATACTGGCCTCTAGGGCATACATACAACTAACACTTGGTTGATGGAATAGGTGACTAAGGTAGAGTGACGTACCGTGGGTATGTTCCGCGGCATACTTACGATACACTACTCCACTTAAGAAGCCTTAGGATGTACATTTTTTTGTTCAGTATCATATTCATTCCTGATCTAGCCTCATCGGTACCAGTTATGGTTTTGCTGCCACTATTACGGGCAGGGAGAGCTACGGCTAGAGTTGCGGTCAGTATGAGCTCGTCACGAACGAGGACTGACCAGGGCGTAATTCCGGCGACACACGATTGCGGAGATGTGTCTTTTCATTGTGTTTTCGCGCCACGAGCGTTGGGTGGATTGCTGTATGAGATTACTCAGACGTGCAGATCAGCCCCATAGGATTGAGCCAATGACAGAGGCCAACCAGATTTTGATGACCGTTGGTGTATTACTTATTCATGATGATTGAGGCACTGTTCAGCGTGCAGACGAGTGAGCCAGTCATTGCTGCGAACGACGAGATATCGCTCCAGATGTTGGAGCTATTGCAGTACGAGTTGTACTAAGAGATGATAGAAGGTCGCTAGTCACCGAGGATAAATGACTAGGACATGTGGTTCGTTCGCCTACTCGATGCGAGGTCATCAGATAGATTGATTCCAGCTAGAGACGACTTCACGCAGAGACGTTGAGAGTCGACAGAGACGATCGAATGTCAGAAACCTATTATTCCAAGTTTAATGTATTCGGAAAGACATGCAGGCAATTCTATGGACCCTCTAAAAGAATGAAACCCTAACTCGACTTAATGACCGTGTGAAAGCCTTTGAACCTTAGGGTTTGTGGCAGTTCCGCGGCGCCATTAGTGAGGCTTGGGTTTGCCCTTCTACGGTTGGACCATCGATGCTGTGGTACGTACTCGATACTGTTAAACTGTACCCAAGATGTTGAGCTCTTGGGGGATTATGAGGTTTTGATAAATCAATCGGATGGTTCGACTTCATTCAGATGCCAGGTGGTGAGATGCATTTCTTGGGAGACTCCAGATATGAGGATAGCCGTAGGAGCTCAGTCCATGCAGCCACGACGAGATGAGTCCGAAGCAGTCGAAATTAAAGAAAGTGGAGTAAGATGTTCGTACGAGATCTTGATGAGATGACGTTCCACTCCACCGACATCAGAGATGTGATATGCATGCTGAGGCATTGTGCTTGGATATACCTTCCAGAAGGAGTCGCGATGAGTATGCAGCCGTTCCAGAATAAGAAACAGATATAGTAAAGGACGATGACTCCCGGACGGTTCGGCAGAGACGAAATTTGGAAAAGATCTCGACAGGACCTTTCTGGAATGAATTACGAGGAGACTAGGACCCAGGAGTGGTCATGTTGCGCACACTGGTAGGCCAGAGTTCAGGATCGTCGACGAGACATGCTATGAGTGACCACGACAGTTGGCCAGAGATTCTTGGAGGATGTGCTTGAGCAGGACTATTCTGTCATATTTGATTTCTGTATTTTGAGCGATATATTCGCATGATTTGGTTTTGATGATTGAGTTTCATGATATCGTTTTCATGCGCCATGGTTGCACCTTCTGAGTATTTACGATTTTTGCACAGTTGTTGCACTTGAGATAGTTTTCGTGCCTTGGTTTCTCATGCCTGTGATTATATGGATTTCATACAGTTGAGTTGATTTGTGCGTATATATGCATACGATTTGGTTTTTGCACTCGGTATAGTTCACATATGCTTGCAGTGCAGTGATACGCATTTTGTGCACTTAGATGCACCGGACTTCGATTTCGATTGTGATGCTCGATATTGGTTTTGTGCGCCTTGTGCACCTGATTGGATTTTGTGCATGTTCGGCGCTTGATATTAGATTTCATGATTTCGTGCATGATGGATGCACCTGGTTTAGATTTTCGCGCATGTTTTGAGAAGCGATTTCGGTGCACACCAGATGCACTAAATCGAGATTCTTCGTGCGTGTCAAACGCATCTGTCCTTGCTGTCAGGCACACACGTTGCCTATGATAGATGTTGTGTGCACACTTGATGCACTTAGAGGTTGTTTCTGTGCGTATGTATGGCACATATATGGATTTTGATTTCCGTGCGCACCAGACGCACGTAGTATTCATATGCGTATTTTGGGATTGATTTCTTATAGAGCAGTATGTTTTTATGATATTTGCTATGTGTTTTCGTACTGAGCAGGACTAGTCAGAGGACAGTAACTGAATGTATTTTGCATGCATTGATAGCTATCGAAGGAAATTCCAAAAAGCGAGCTATAGTCTCAGTATTTACCTACGTGTCTGATATGACGCGAAACGTTTAAAACAAGGAAACCCTTTTAAATTGTTTCCCAAAACGGCGGAACATACATTTCAAACAAAAGGTATATATGTATATGGTTATTTTCTTATGATAGACGTCCGCCACTGTGCAGTGTTATGCGCATTGCACAACGACTTTAAGAGATTTGGCATGCGCTGCGCCATGATTTGTTTTATATATTTACGATTTCGGAGCCCCGACGACTTGATGGTTTTGCTTAGATGTTTTAGTATTTGGGGGAAGTTTTAATATAAATTCGGGGACCGAATTTCTTTAAGGGGGAAGATTGTAACGTTTTGAAAATCGTTTCGGTGAAATTTCGGAAAATCGGTAAAATAAGGGGGTTTTCCGTAAAAAGTCAAAATGTAAATATCTTTAATATAAAATTAAATATACATATTCTAGCTTTGTAATTGCTAGTAATTTGTGTTTATTGAGCCCCTGGTAAAATTTCTAAATTTCTGAAAAATTTTCTGAAATTAATTATTTTAATATTATTTTAAGCCGTCACTAATACATTTAATTAGGGAAAATTACAAATTGGAATGGGTTGATACAAATTTTATAATTCATGACACACTAAACTGGCATGCAAAATATTGTTTCTGAAATGAAATCGTCTACCAAAACGGTTTAGAAAATATCGAAGAAAAAGGGCTTTTTTTGGTGAAATTAGTGTAAATAGATATTAGGGTATAACATTTATTATTTTTCTATCACCCACACTCTCTCTCCTCTCCCCAAATCAGTAGCCCAAGCTTCCCCCACTCCCTTTTTTCCACACTTGATGTTTTGAGAAGAAAAGAAAAGAAAACAAAGGAAATAAAAGGAAATTGTTAAATGAGGTATGGGTATTGGTTTGACTTTGACAATTCCACACACTTACCCACACCACCAAACTCTCTTTCCTCTCTCTTTTTCCTGGCCGAAACAGCCCCAAGTTGCCCCCAAAACTTTTCCACTTCAAGTTTCAAGATGATGGGAAAAAAAGAATAGAATAAAGGAAGGATTAAACATGAAGGCATGGGATGTTGACTTGTGTATTTGGAGGGGGTTTTCTTGGAATTTTGCATGCACATCATACCCTTTTCCCCACTCCCAAGTTGCAGCCGAGCCCTCCCTTGAGCAGCACCCAAATTTCCCCACCTCCTTTTCACTCTAAAATCCTTCATTTTTGCCTCAAAAATCATCACAAAGTCACATAAATTCATCATTTAACCCTATCCATCATTCTTGGATCAATCAGGCATGGATCTTGGAGCATGAAACCATTGTTGGAGGTTAAGATTTTTGCAAGATAGATCTACATTTTTGAGGTATAATCTTACTCCAAGTGTTACCTTGTTAAAGGTTGTTGTAATCAACTTAATTAAGCATCTAGATTGGTTTAATTTTCAAGTTGAAAATTAAAAAGAGAAGGGTTGAATGGGAAGCTAGGGTTTTGATAAATTGTTTATGGTTATGATGTGTATTCTTACACTCAAGACATGCAAAATGAAAATCTTGTTGCTAAATTTAGAAATTGTTACTTGAGAATTTGTCTAAATCACATGTTTATGCAAACTAGGTTTTTGTAATATATATATATATATGTGTGTGTGTGTGTGTGTGTGTGTGTGTGAGAGAGAGATAAAATTGTAATGAAGGTTTTTATCATTTGATTATTGTTTTCATATGGATATTAACATGTTAATGGAATTCTAAGACTAATTTAGTTGCTAGTTTACAAATTGTTGCTTTTAATGTATTAAATTTGGGTATTTTGCAAACTAGAATGTTGAATTCAATGAAAATTGATTAGAATAAAATCTAGTAAGGGTTTATATAACCTAGTTATGATATTTAGTAAATATTATGGCCATTAGTTTCGTTTAAACATCAAAATTTGTATTAAAACGGTTAACGACCGCTAACTAGATTTTTGGGAAATAAAACGATTTGTTTACTTTTATGGTCTTGATGAATTAAAACCTATTTCTTGTATAATTAGTGAGTTTTGAAACCACGATTGGTGCGTTTGAGTTTTTCGGGATCACTCGGCGTTTGTACGCCGATGTCGAGGGTTTTTGGTTGATTTGTGAAAGCAAACCATAGGTTTTGACCTGTGTGGGATTCGTGTGTCGTTTTGGTTATGAGTCGGATTTTAATGCGATACGGTGCGTTATGATATATAGGTACCCCATGTGGACTTCGAGACGACAAGTAAACGCGTGGCGACGTCGGCACCGGCGAGCGAGGACCAGGTGAGTAGATTTAGATCTACGGGGAGAAATCGGGTGGATGGCGTATAGCACCCCCGCAGTTCGTGGTGATGTATACGAATACGTATACACACATATATTTTGATTATATATATTATGTTGATAGGAGACTTGATGATAAAGGTAGATTCTAGGTGTTCATGGATTAGTTTAGTGTTAGTTGCGAAACCCTAGAGTAGTTGTTACACCCACACACGCACACATACATATGCATACATCTATATTATTACCTGTGCGCATATGGGGATATGTGTTATGTGTTCACCTGGGTATGGGACTAGGTGTTCACATACTGGATTTGCGGATGATACTTGGGATTGAGATGAGTCGATGAGATTTGAGTTGAGGCCGTGAGATCCGTGATATGGCAGGATTCGTACTTGAGATACGTCCTGATGTTATAGCGAATCTTTGGATGACGATGCCATGTGAATAGTGATTTTTGTAGTGTACTAGACGTAGGTCAGTATCCCAGATGATGATCTTGATAAAGTGGATACCAGATGAACAGTGTGATGAGTATGATATTGACCTGTACCCAGATTTGGGGATGTCGTACGACGGATTTACGTACGAGCTATATATTGATGATTGATCCGCACTCTTGACTTGGGATGTCTGATTATAGATATGGTATCGGATATGATATTATTGAGGCGGGATCACCGACTAATATATATACAGGTATGTATACGTATCGACTCAGATGTTAGGCGGTTTCCTTACCTGTAGTTCAGCTTGTTAGTTCAGCCGTATAATTTAGTGTAGTTGTTAGACTAGATTAGACTCCTGTCTATTTCAAAACTAACGAATCGTGGGTATTTTAAAAGATAGGTCAAGGGATCTTACAGATATTTCAAAAGACGTATCTTTTCTTAAAAACCCCGTAGCCCTTATTTTCAAAACACCGTGATTCGTGTTATTTCAAAAGGCACTATTGTAGGACTTATATTAGGGTAATGCAGTTTAGTTATCGTTGTGTCTAGTGTTCAGCTCCCGCATATTATTGCTGTTGCTCCGCATCGCATACTTATTGTAATTCATATTTCATTATTGATATCATGCTGTTAGGACACCATCACCATTACCGATGATGCGTATGTACCACGTACACTTACTTGCCGGCTCACACACATCTTCATCGGTAATTGCCATGTCACGTACACTTAGAAAATACTATTTCATTGACACAGGTTGTTAGCTAATAGTTTAGACATGATATTAGTGTACTTGCCTTATATGCCAGTTTAGACATTGTAGTTATTACTTGTCACTTCATGCATACTGTTATTCATTGTTATGCCGCATTCATGGATTCTCATGGATATATTCACTATTTTACGTGCTATTGAGGTTTTGAATTCGGATTTCCATGAGATTTTCTGGATTTGGGGGGAAAACCGCAAAAACTTATACAAACTTCTTCCCTCTTTTTAAATAAAAAGCGCGGTTTTCCCATGATGTATGAGTCGTCCACCATGAGTTTGCTGATGGATTTCGAGACCCGATTCGAGGAGACGGATGAACCGTTTCGGGTACATGGTGGGCCCGGTAAGATACCCCGGGGCAAGAAGGTCGTGTTGCTGACGTTGAGCCTGGCAGGGGAGCACTACCGACCGGTGATATTACCCGACGCGTCGGATATCCGGAGGATACCTTCGTAGTCTTGAGATGGATGGTAGGGGCCGGTCTGGACTGATGGCGCCCTGGATATTGAGATTTGATACATTGAGATTTCAAGATATTGAGGTACTGAGATTTGATGATCCAGGTCAGTCCGGGTAGCCGGAGCCTGAGATATTGAGATATATGGATTTATGTTTTTGTGTCGATGCTAGACACTGTTTATACTGATTTCCTTATGATACCTCATTTTAAAAAAAACACAGAAATCTCACTGAGTTATGAAAGCAGTTTCTTTAGTACGTGTACTCTGTATTCATGCATACATACATCATCCATATGATATATTGCTATCTGAGGCACTGACACGAGCACTTGGTATTACTGTTGTTTAGAGGTATACCCTAGCCATTGTTATAGGCTGCTGGTTATATATTTGAGGATATATATTGATCGTATGACCTAAGATTGCGTCATACATGCGATTCATGTTCGTAGATGTATTCTATTCACGAGTTGGCAACTCACCCCCGTTGTGCCCCAGTTTCTTGCAGGTTTTGCCGTACAGGTTTCATTACGGTTTTGCTGATGCTGCTTCTTTCGGGTGACTTGCTAGTAGGTGGGTTTATTGGTATCATACCCATCATTATACTTTGTATAATATTATTCAGTTGTATCTAGTAAATTCCATCAACCAAACATGTATTTATTGAGTTAGACACCAGTGTTGTTTATTCTTTCGGCCTTAGAGTCGCGCGAGGTATTTCTATGGATTTCTTGTTATTTTGAGTTTCCTTTTTGAGTTTTGATCCTCACCCTTGGCGTTGTATATTATATTGCTTGTGTGGTTGTGACCGTCGATTGACGAAGAGCTAGCTCCCGCTTGGGGATGCCTTTTATTGATTTCGTATACTATTCATGTTGTATCCTGTTTGGGGGCCAGTATTTACAAAGGAGACTCTGCCGAAATTTTCAGGAAATATTTGATGTTTTTTTTAAAAACGCATAATTCGGCTTATGCTATTAAAGCTATTTGATTTAAATTGGTTTTCCTTCACTCTACTACTTTTCTTGTTTTGGTTTTCTGGGTTTTCGGCTTACTTAGATTACGTACGCCTCGAGACGTTTCGTAGTTTAAGTGCCGGTCATGTTCCATATTTTCGGGACGTGACACTTATGGTAATGACCAACCGATCACCGTGCGATATCAACTCCCTATACCGGGAGAGACGAATCCCTAACAGTCGCTCACTGCCTCCACGTGGCTCGGGACTGTGCCCAACTAAAACCTGTTTGCACGACTCCTTTGAACCGCGGTAGGGTAGTAATCAAAGCACAGTGGGAACTCACACGAGACAAATGACGACCTTAAGTCAATGGACTATCTGCACACATGTCACTTGAGAACTGCTATCTGACGTTAGGTATAATACCATCCATTCAGTTCTCGGCGAGTCCTGTCCGGTGTACTCACACCCAGTGAGCATCTGTATACAATCTTAGGTGCACACCACCAATGGCTGCGGGACCAATCCATCGCCCTTCGTCAAGGTCTAGATATGTATACACCAGTCTACTCCGGAGTATCGATGCCCAGTCTCGATACTCCTGCGACCAGGGACATCTAAGGATGTGCCTATTGACTATCCAGCTCCCACAAGTATGACTGCCATCACAACGCCGGTAGTCAGGCAAACACCCTATGGGCTTTATCAACATGTATATATATAAATACAAAGTAAAATATATCATACGTTAAGATAAAGACAAACCAAATAGCGTACTATCATATCAAGCAAGATTGTCATGTACATACATATCTCTAGCATCCTATACAATAAAGGCCTCTAGGGCATATATATCCAACAGTGTCTAGAAAGGTGTTAACGGGGTTATGCCTCTGGGAAAACGAGGTTTATTTTAATTAGGTCCGTACGAAAGCACGGGGAACCTCCCTCAAAGTACCAATACTGATCTGGCTAAAAGATTGGCGAACTTGTAGGGTGTAATTAATCCCGTCTAATTATACCTTTTAGGGTTTGAAGGAAGATTTGATTAAAACAGTGGGAGCCATCTTGATTAAATAAGATAATATCCAATCTAATCTTGTAAGAGCACACGCTAAAGTGTTTTCTTCTCTCTCTCTCCAGGTAGCGACCATGTCAGACCTTAATCAAGATAATAATATGGATGTATTGACCGAACCCGCTTGTTATACTGAGCAGGAGAACGTTGGTTCCAGGTTTCATGATGTTTTCGAGTGTTGATGCTAGACACTCAGGTTCTATGATTTTGATATGTCGTGAGGGACACATGTTGATTTACATTCTCATAATTCCATGCATATGCTTTATGATATTTACATGCATGATGCTTTATGTCATTGGGTGACACGTGGACGAGATCCACATACATACAGACATGGATTAGACAGTTGAACGATATCCACACACTTATAGACTTCATGATATAGCTGACATTGATTCATGTTGATTACCTTGATCATACCTTATATTTATGATATGTTATTACCTGAGGCACTGACACGAGCATGTGGGATTACACTTATGTATAGATGTTTACCCTGGCCACCTTTTCGTGCTTCAGACTTATTCATTTTGAGGATATATTATTACTGATCGTTTGACCTAGGATGAGTCATATATACGATTTCTGCTCTGCGATGTTTTCTATTCACGAGTTGGCAACTCACCCCCGTTGTGCCACAGTTCTTGCAGGTTTTGCCGTACAGGTTTCATTGCGGCTTTTCTGGCACACTGCTTCTTTTCTGGGTGATTGCTTTGGTAGGTGGGTTCACTCGCATCGTGACCACCATTGTACATATTTATTTTCAGTTGTATCTAGTGAATTCCATCAACCAAACTTGTATATTGTTTCAGACTTAGAAAACTAGTTATGTATTATTTTCGACCTTAGAGTCACGAGTTGTAGTATTATGGTTTTCCTGCTGATTTTGAGTTTTCCTTTGAATTTTGATCCTCGCCCTTCGGCGTTGTATATTATACTGCTTGCGTGGTTGTGACCGTCGATTGATGAAGAGATAGCTCCCGCTTGGGGATACTTTTTATCATTGTATATATGTTATTCTTGTTGTACCCCGTTTGGGGCCAGTATTTACCAAGGAAACTCTGCCGAAATTTTCAGAAAAGACTATAGATTTTAAAAATGCATATTCGGCTTACTTATTTAAAAACCTTATTTTTAAAACATGTTTTCTTCACTTCTTAAACTATTTTCCTTCAGTTATTATTTAAAATGGTTTTAGATTTCTGCGCTTTTGGCTTACTTGAATTAGATAGGGTCCTATAGACTTCATATGATTCAAGGGTCAGTCACGGGCTATTTCGGGTCGTGACAAAGTTGGTATCAAAGCGCTAGATTAACCTTAGTTCGAGTCTAAGTTTGACTATGCGGAGCCTAGAGCGTTTATATATATATACGGAACTTAGGCTTGACCTTACGGAAATTAGACTTAGTCGAGGGGGTATTAGACCCGAACTTTCGTCGCGTAGGTTGACCTTGGTTGATGGAGTAGGTGACTTGAGAAGAGTGACGTACCGTACGTATGTTCTGCGGCATACTTACGATACGCTACTCCGCTTAAGGAGCCTTAGGATGTACATTTCCTTGCACAGTATTATGTTCATTCCTATGATCTATCCTCATCGATACTGGTTATGATTTTGCTGCCACGATTGCACGGGCAGAGAGTGCTATGGATAGAGCTGCGGTCAGCATGAGCTCGTCACGAACGAGGACTGACCAGGGCGTGATTCCAGGGACATACGATTGCATATAGAGGTGTCGTCTTATTGTGTTTTGCGCCATGAGCTTTTGATTGATCGCTTTTACAAGATTTCTCGGACGTGCAGATCAGCACCAAAGGATCGGACTACTGCTAGAGGCCAGCCAGAATGTAATGACCATTGATGTATTGCTTATTCATGATGATTGAGATGCTGTTCAGCGTACGGACGAATGAGCCAGTTGTTGCTGCAAATGATGAGATATCGTCCAGATGTTGGAGCTACTGCAGCATGAGTATATACTTAAAGATATAATGGAAGGTCGCTAGTCACCCGAGGATGAATGACTAGGACATGTGGTTCGTTCGCTTGCCCCGATGCGAGGTCATCAAATTGATTGATTTCAGCTAGAGACGACTTCACGCAGGTTCGTTGGTAGTCGATGGAGGCGATCGAATGTCAGAAACCCATATTCCAAGTTTAAAGTATTCGGAAAGACATGCAAGCGATTCTATGGACCCTCTAGAAGAATGAAATCCTAACTTGACATAATGACCGTGTGAAAGCCTTTGAACCTTAGGGTTTGCGGCAGTTCCGCGGTGCCATTAGTGAGGCTTGGGTTTGTCCTTCTACGGCTGGTCCACCGATACTGTGGTATGTACTCGATACTATTAAACTGTACCCAAGATGTTGAGCTCTTGGGGTATTATGAGGTTTTGATGAATCGATCGAATGGTTCGACTTCATTCGGATGCTATGTGATGGGATGCATTGCTTGGGAGACTCCAGACATGAGTATAGCCGTTGGAGCACAGTCCATGCAGCCACGATGAGACGAGTCCGAAGCAGTCGACAGCAGAGAAAGTGGAGTAAAAGGTTTGTACGAGATCTTGATGAGATGACGTTCCACTCCGCCGACATCCGAGATGTGATACGCATGCAGAAGCGTTGTATGTGGATATATCTTCCAGAAGGAGTCGCGATAAGTATGCAGCCGTTCCGGAACAAGAATTAGCTTTAGTAAAGGACGAGGACTTCCGGGCAGATCGGCAGAAGCGAGATTCGAGAGAGACCTCGACAGGACCCTTCTGGAATTCTATACGAGAAGACTTGGACCCAGGAGCGGTCATATTGCGCACACTCAGCAGGCCAGAGTTCGGCATCGTCGACGAGATAGTTGGCCAGAGATCTGTAGAAAATGTGCCAGAGCGGGACTGTTCCCGTCGTCATTCCATTTTGGGCTGTTGAGCCGAAGAGCTATATATCTAGCAATGCACAGTGAGAAACAAGAGCCTAAGAGCACCAGACGCCAGACCATGAACAGGAGGCAAGTGGATATCTTGCTCTGCTAGTATTGGATGCACCAACACCTTCTCGATTTTGAAGGAGGGGATATCGACAACGGTATTTATGATTTGGGATTTGGTGATTCAATTATCACATATCTGTCACCTTGGATTTCGGTATTTTGGGCGATCTATTCGCATGATTTAGTTTTGATGACTGAGTTTCATGACATTTGTTTTCGTGCACCACGGTTGCACCTACTGGGTATTCATATTTTGTGCATAGTTATTACACTTGAGGTATTGATTGTGATTTCATGCCTATTTTATGCCTGTGATTTGATTTATGCTTCCAGCATAATTTTCATGCACTTTTAGTGTTTTGATTTGATTTGTGAACGCTGATGCACATGGTTGTGAGATTATATACTACGGTATACCTGATCTGGATTGAGCTGTATTGTATACCATCGATTTCGATTCTGATTTTGATGTTGATTTCGTGATTTCGTGCATGAGGGATGCACCGATTTGGATTTTCGCGCATGTTGGGCGCATGTTATGAGATGTGATTTTGGTGCACACCAGATGCGCTAAATCGATATTCTTCGTGCATGTCAGATGCACCTGATTTTGCTGTCCGGCACACACGTTGCCTATGACAGATGTTTCATGCACACCCGTTGCACCTAGATGTTGTTTCTGTGCACATGTATAGCACATATATGGATTTTGATTTACGTGCGCACCAGACGCACAGGGTATTCTTATATACATTTTGGGATTGATTCCTTATGGAACAGTACGTTTTTATGATATTTGCTATTTATTTTCGTACTGAGCAGGACTAGTCAGAGGACAGTACCTGGATATATTTTGCATGCATTGATAGTTATCGAAGGGATTTCCAAAAAGCGAGCTATAGTCTCAGTATTTATCTACGTGTCTGATATGTCACGACACGTTTAAAACAAGGAAACGCTTCTAAATTGTTTTCAAAACGGCAGAACGTACATATTAAACAAAAGATATATACATATATGGTTATTTTCTTACACCAGACTTCCGCCACCATGCTGCGATACGCACATAGCACAGCAACATGAAAGGTTTGGCATGCATTTCCTTCAGTTAATTACATGTATAGATTTGATGTCTACATGTATAATTTTGATGTATATCATATTGGTTTTATTTTTGATTTGACATTGTGCCTTTACCATGACTCCGATGATTGCAGGATGCTTGACAGAGTTTTGTTTTTGAGTTATCTTCTCATTGATCATGCGCGTGCATTGCGCTATGATGCGTTTTATGTATTGATGATTTCGGAACCCCGACGACTTGGACTTTTACTGAAATGTTTTCGTAATTGAGGGGTTTAAATTTAAATTCGGGGACCGAATTTCTTTAAGGGGAGAAGATTGTAACATTTCAGAAAAATAAAATATTATTTTTTTGGGAACTTTTATAATTAAATAATATTATATTGAATATTTTAATAAGGCGGTACAATTAAATACCGATAAATTGGGGAAAAATTTTGAAAATTATGGAAATTACTAAAAGCGCGTGTTTCATGTGAATTATGCAAATTTTAAGTTTTATGATTTATTTGACGCTATTTTAGTGCTAATCGCGATTAAAAATCGCTAATCACGGATTAAGCATGTTTTGTGCACATAGCAAGCACAAAGTCTTTTTCACACTTGTGCATTTTTCTACCATGGATTCATTTGGGTTTCCTATTCTATTCTAATAGAATGAGAAGAGAGAAGAAAAGAAAAGAAAAGAAAAAGGAATAAGAATAAAGAATTAGGTATGCGTGAGAGAGAGAAAGGTGAGGGTGCTTTGACTTGGCCATTCCCTCTTCATTCTTCACTCATTTCCTCTCCTCTCCCTCTCTTGCTGCTGCTGCTGCCGCCTCACTCCCTCCCCCTCTTCAACCCTCTCAAACTCCATGAAAACAACCTCAAAACCCAAATCCCATTTCACAAAAAAGATGCACAAGCTCACTAGCTACCCCATGAACCAAGAAAGAGAAGATTTTGAGGACTTTGACCAACTCAAGAAAATTCTTGAGTTGCCAAAGGAGGTAATTTCTGCACCATTAGTATAGTGTTTTAATTCCTTATGCATCTATACAAGTTTCATGTCGATATTGAGTGGTTTTATGGACTTAGAAAAATTCTAGTTAGGGTTTAAGGAAACTTGGAGTTGTGATGGGTAATTGAGCTCAGTAGAAGCCACACAAACCCCCTAGTGCTAGAATTCAGACTTAAACCATAGACTAGAACCCCGGAATATGGATTTAGAAACCCGATATCGGAAAATTGTGAATTCTGTGGATGTAAAATGGAATCTGCTATCACTCGGAGACTGAAAATTATTTTGCAAACACAGAGAGACATACAGGCACCTAGGAAGCTACCACCAAAACCCTAGCCCCTAACCCTCAACCATGGCCGCAAATAAATTCCTTCTAGCCGCAATTTGCGGCCAGACCAGTGAGGATGTGATTCGTGTTGGTTCTGTAGCTTTATCTCATGTAAACTAGACCCTTGGTATATGCAAAATTGACCAATTTGACCTAGGGTGAAATCTGGGACCATTTTCCTGAGTTGCTGTTTTGATTCAGGTTTTGTTTCTCATATTTTGAATTCTGGATTTGCGTATTTGTGTTTTACCTCGATCACTTGACGTTTGTACGATGATATCGAGGGTTGTTTGATGGCTTTAAAAGCGTAGTCCATAGGTTCTAGCCTATAGGCCTTAGCGTGTCGTTTTGGTTTTCCGATGTGATTTTAATATGCGTTGCGATTGTATTATCTTTGTAGGTATCTTCACGAGGGTTTCATATGATGAAGAAGATGAAGGAGATACGACACCGACACGCAGGATGCAAGGTGAGTAGATTATATCTACGGGGGAAGTCGGGTGGATGGCGTATAGCACCCCTGCAGTTCGATATTTAATATACTATATATATGTATGATAGCGTTAAGTGTAAGATAGATATTTTAGATGTGATTAGGTGTACTATGGATAGATTAGGGTGTAGAAGTAAACTAGTATAGTTTCCTAGTTGCGAACCCTAGAATAGGTGTACACCCACACGCACACACATGCTTATCTGTTATACTTATACCTGGATGATGAGGATAGTGAATGATATTTGGAGATGAGTCAATGAGATTGGGCATAGTGCCATGAGATCGGTGATATGATGTGGTTCGTATTTGGGATACGACATGAGATTTTAGCGAGCCTTTGGACGTGTGTTCGACACACGCATTTACATTTACATAGATGGTATCGGTTTGTACTAAACTTAGATCAGTACCCCAGTTCATGTGATATGATGATAAAGATACTGGTTAATTGATGAGATAAATGTGATATTGACCCGTACCCAGATTTGGGATGCCGTACGATGATTTACCGTACAAGCTTTATTGATGATAGATCCGCACTCATGACTCGAGGATGTCATATGATATATTGTATCGTACGTGATACTATTGAGGTGGGATCACTGACTATTATATGTATATATATCGACTTAGATTTAGGTGGTTTCCATACCCTCCCGATTAGCTTATTAGTTAGATCTGTAGTTTACTTAATAGATGTTAAACTAGACCCGGGTCATACCTATTTCAAAACCAACGAATCATGAGTATTTTTAAGATAGGTAAAGGGATTCTACAAATATTTTCAAAGACACATCTTTTCTTAAAAACACCGTAACCCTTATTTTTCTGAACCCACGATTTGTGTTATTTCAAATAGCAAAACTATATGACATTTACATATTGATGTAGATTCTTCACTATTGCGTTGATTATTCGATTTCCGTATATTCATGCTATTTGTATCGCATTGCATGGGTAAATGTGTTTATTGCTATATTAGACCCATGCTGTTAGGACACCAGCACCATTATCGATGATGCGTATGTTCCACGTACACCTGCTTGCCGGCTCACACACTTCATCATCGATAATTGCCATATCACTATACAGTAGGATTGTTGCATCAGGATATGACCCTTGCATGATATACTGATATGCTTACATTTCCTTTATATGTCGCATACATCATGCTTATGATTATACGCATTGAGATATTTGTTTTCATGATATTTCTGGATTTGGGAACCGTGGTTATTTCAAAGGAGAATATGTATTATTTTAAAAACTCGGTTTCCCTTGATATGATATTTCAGTGTGTCCATCATGCGTTTTCTCGGTTCTGAGACGTGTGACATGTGAACCCGAATAGAGGAGCTGGATGAGGCCGATTGCGGGTACAAGGTGGACCCAGCATGGTCCCCCGGGGCGAGAAATGTTTTTCGTGGAACAGACAATGAGCCTGGCAGGGTGGCGAGTACCTACCGGTGATAGTATTTGGGCCCGGCGGATATCCGGAGGATACCGACCGGAGTCGAGAGATGATATGGGCCGATCCGGACTGACGGAGCCCGATATATGAGGATTTACGTGCCGATGCTGGGCACAGGTTTCATGATGTTTTCGAGTGTTGTTGCTAGACACTCAGGTTCCATGATTTTGATATGTCGTGAGGGACACATGTTGATTTACATTCTCATACTTCCATGCATATACTTTATGATATTTACATGCATGATGCTTTATGTCATTGGGTGACACGTGGATGAGATCCACATACATACAGACATAGATTAGACAGTTGGACGATATCCACACACTTATAGACTTCATGATATAGCTGACATTGATTCATGTTGATTACCTTGATCATATCTCATATTTATGATATGTTGTTACCTGAGGCACTGACACGAGCACGTGGGATTACACTTATGTATAGATGTTTACCCTGGCCACCTTTTCATGCTTCAGACTTATTCATTTTGAGGATATATTATTACTGATCGTTTGACCTACGATGAGTCATACATACGATTTCTGCTCTGCGATGTTTTCTATTCACGAGTTGGCAACTCAACCCGTTGTACTACAGTTCTTGCAGGTTTTGCCGTACATGTTTCATTGCGGCTTTTCTGGCACACTGCTTCCTTTCTGGGTGATTGCTTTGGTAGGTGGGTTCACTCGCATTGTGACCACCATTGTACATATTTATTTTCAGTTGTATCTAGTGAATTCCATCAACCAAACTTGTATATTGTTTCAGACTTAGAAAACCAGTTATGTATTATTTTCGACCTTAGAGTCGCGAGTTGTAGTATTATGGTTTTCCTGCTGATTTTGAGTTTTCCTTTGAATTTTGATCCTCGCCCTTCGGCGTTGTATATTATACTGCTTGCGTGGTTGTTACCGTCGATTGACGAAGAGATAGCTCCCGCTTGGGGATGCCTTTTATCATTGTATATATGTTATTCTTGTTGTACCCCGTTTGGGGCCAGTATTTACAAAGGAAACTCTGCCGAAATTTTCAGAAAAGACTATAGATTTTAAAAATGCATATTCGGCTTACTTATTTAAAAACCTTGTTTTTAAAACATGTTTTCTTCACTTCTTAAACTATTTTCCTTCAGTTATTATTTAAAATGGTTTTAGATTTCTGGGCTTTTGGCTTACTTGAATTAGATGGGGTGGTATAGACTTCATATGATTCAAGGGCCAGTCACGGGCTATTTCGGGTCGTGACAGGATTGCATCAAGGAAGATAATGATCCAATTAGCTTCAAGCAGGCCATCACGAGTGGGGACTCTGTGAAGTAGCTGGATGCAATGCGATCTGAGATGGAATCCATGTACACCAACAAAGTATGGACTTTGGAAGTTGCTCCTGAAGGGGTAAAACCCATTGGGAGCAAATGGATCTTTAAGAAGAAACTTGGTGTAGATGGAAAAGTTGAGACTTTCAAAGCTAGACTTGTTGCAAAGGGTTTTCGTCAACGACCAGGTGTGGATTATGACGAAACCTTTTCTCCAGTGGCTATGCGTAAGTCCATCCGGATCTTATTTGCCATTGCTGCATACCATGACTACGAAATCTGGCAAATGGATATTAAGAACGCCTTTCTAAATGGTGATTTGGAAGAGTGCGTGTAAATGACTCAGCCAGAGGGCTTCATAGACAGTGGGAGCGGCGGAAAGGTGTGCAAACTGCTTAAATCCATTTACGGGTTAAAGCAGGCATCGCGGAGTTGGAACATCTGTTTTGATGTGGTAGTCAAAGAGTTTGACTTCATTAAAAACATAGATGAACTTTGCATATACAAGAAGGTGGCAGAGAGTAAGGTTTTCTTCCTCGTATTGTACGTGAATGACATACTCTTGATAGGAAATGATGTTCCTATGCTGCACTCGGTCAAGCTCTTCTTATCACATAGATTCTCAATGAAAGATCTAGGTGATGCCTCCTGCATTTTGGGAATTAAGATCTATAGAGATAGATCTAGACGGATACTGGGATTGTCCCAATCCAGATACATTGACACCATACTAAAGAGGTTTAGTATGGAAGAATCCAAGCGTGGGAACCAACCCACGATCTCTGGACTCACTCTCTCCAAAGAGATGTCTCCCAAGACTGATTTGGAAAGAGCTCGCATGCAAGGGATACCCTATGCTTCAGCAGTAGGCTCTATCATGTACGCGATGCTATATACCAGACCCGATGTAGCATACTAACTAAGTGTAGTGAGTGGATATCAAGCAGATCCTTGAGAGAATCATTGGACAGCTATGAAGAATATTCTCAAGTACTTGAGAAGGACTAAAGAAATGTTCTTGGTGTATGGTAACGGAGAACTCCAGGTGGAGTCCTTTACCGATTCGAGCTTCCAGAGTGATAATGATGACTCTAAGTCGCACTTGGGATTTGTCTTTACCCTAAATGGAGGGGCGATGTATTGGAAGAGTTCCAAACAGGAAATCGTGGCAGACTCGACGATGGAGGCTGAATACATTGCTGCCAACGATGCTGCCAAAAAGGCTGTCTGGATAAAGAAGTTCATCACTGAACTTGGTGTGGTTCCGTCCATTCTGTATCCAATACCTCTGTATTGTGATAACAATGGAGCTGTGTCTTTGGCCAAGGAACCCAGGTCCCATCAGAAGTCCAGACATATTCTGAGGCAGTATCACCTGATCTGGGAGATAGTTGATCGCCGGGAGGTCAAGGTCAGGAAAGTTGATACGAAGGACAACACTGCGGATCCACTCACAAAGGCTATTTTTCAGACACAATTTAAGAGACTCTTCGGGATGTTGGGTATGAGATACTACAACAGCTGGCCTTAGTGCAAGTGGGAGATTGTTAGTTATATGTATGCCCTAGAGGCCATTGTTGTACATGTGATGTATATTATAATGGATGCTTGGATATATATAGAGAGGACTTTCTTGCTCGATATGATAGTATGCTATCTGGTTTCACTTTATCTTAACATGTTAACGAATACTGTTTTGTGATCACGTGTTGATAAAGCCCTTAGGATATGTACTCGACTACTAGGACTATGATGAGATCATACTAGTGGGGCCAGGGTAGTCAACGAGTACATCCTATAACTGTTCCTAGTCGAGAGTGTATCGAGACAGGTCATCGATACTCCAGAGTAGACTAGCGTACACGTATCTTAACCCATATGATGGGCGATAGATGATCCCATATCCATTGGTGTTGGACATCAAAAATGGTGTACGGGTGCTCAGTGGAGACTGGGTACACTGAACGGACTCGCCGAGAACTCCTGGATGGTATTATACCTATCATCAGATAGCAGTTCTCCGGTGACATTGGTACAGATTAGTCTGTAGACCCAAGATCGTCATAGAGTCTTGTGTGATTCCCACTGTGCTTTGATTTCCACCTTACCATGTCCAAGAGGGCGTGCAAAACGGTGGCTTTTAGGTACAGTCCCGAATCACATGGAGGCAATGAGCGATAGGAGGGGTTTCGTCTCTCCCGGTATAGGGAGTTGATGTTGTGCTGTGTTCGATTGGCTATAACTGGAAGTCCCTGGCCAGGGCTGATATGGAGATTTACTGGTAAGTGTTATCAGTAGTTTCTCGACCCGTTATGAGCCTTACATCGACACGACTTATCGGTTACTGGGGTCTGACGTTTACCACCCCTAGACTAGATATGCAACATATCAGATTTAGAGACCGGACTGTACGGGGGTGTTACTGATTGGATTTGCAGAAGAATGTATAGGCTTGCTTATTGATCTTCTGATTGCTCAATACACGGGTGGATTTTACATTTAGCTGACCGCTTGCAGCTTGTGGGTGTTTGATATGATCATCACCTGCTGCCGGTGTATTCACGATTCTTTAGAGTCCTACACAGAGGTTTCCTGGCTCAGGCAAAACGGAGTAGGAGCACATATGTGATATGTGCGGGACTGAGAATATTACGATATCAGATATTGTATTCCATTCTCGCGATATATGATATCGGCCGGGTATATTTGATATAGCCGGGTTATCAGATCAAGTATCGATTCGATGAATCAGTACATGTTATATTAGTCGGTTATATGCTATATAGACGGATTGTCGAATCAAGTGTTGATTCGATAATTTAATGTATAATTATATATGTGATATATTACATTACGTTAACTAATAGAAGCTCGCTTTATTGATTCGTTTTCTCACCGGATAATATATTGATATATATGCGATATATGTTAATTGTATTATTTTCTTTTGTTGCAAAATATATTATATATATGTGATATATAATATTGTAACAAGTTATGATTACAAATACAACATGATTTGTGGAGATTAAACAAGTTAGGGTTTGATTTGGGTTAGCATTTGGGTTAGCTTTTTCATGAAGTTTCTAGAAGCTTTATTTTGTTTTAAGCTTAGATATTTTGTATTGCTATTTTGTGTAGATATTTCTTAACCCAATACAAACCCTTTACCCTAATTAATTCTCTACAAGGGTTAAGCCTTCATACTTAACCCATGGTTGGATTTGTAACCACAACAATAATTCATTATTCATCACAAATACTTTTCTTCTTCTTCTTCCTCTTAAAAAGCTTTCTAGCTTTTGGGTTAGTGATGAATAAGTGTGAGAAATTGAAAGAAAAAGAGAGCTAAATTCCTACTTCATCATCCTTATCTATTCTAACCACTTAGATTAAGGTGTTCATTTCACTAATACTTGATTAGAGAAGTGTGAGCTTGAGTTAAAGATTCTTCAAGGTAGATCATCTTCGAAAAGGAAGACTTCAAGCAAGCATGGATCATTCGGCTTGTGGAGCCTCTCGAGAGTCTGGAAGTTCATGGATCGCGGCGAAGGGACTACTACTCGGAGCTTATGAAGCGAAGGAACGGACTACAAAGGTTGTAATCCCTCTCTCTTAGATGTAAAGTTGTTTAAATGCTATGTTAACCCTAAAACTCTAGCAAAGATCCTCACTTTAGGTTGTTTGGTACTTGAAAATTTTTAATTCGGCATGGTTGATGCCTTATAGACCCTTGTGATAGTGCCTAGTAACCCGACATTTCCATAATCACCTTGATCTTTGACGGGTCTATTTCGATTCCTCGATGTCTTACGATAAATCCTAGGAATTTGCCCGTAGAAACTCTAAACGCGCATTTGAGAGGGTTCATCTTCAAGTTATATTTCCGAAGGCGCTGAAACACGATCTTCAGATGCTCTAAATGTTCCTCGTATGATTTGCTTTTAACTACGGTCGTCAATATAGCATTCGACGATTTCATGTATGAGGTCATGGAAAATCTTCGTCATGGCCTTCTGATAGGTGGTACTGGTGTTCTTTAGATCGAAGGGTATCACCTTGTAGCAGAATATGCCCAAAAAGGTCCGGAAAGCAGTATGCTTCTGGTCCTCGGGATGCATCTTTATCTAATTGTATCCTGATGAGCCGTCCATAAAAGAGAAGACTTCGTGAGTGGACGTATTATCTATCATCAGCTCGGTGACCGGTACTGGAAAGTCGTCCTTCGGGCAAGCTTTGTTGAGATCCCGGAAGTCTACGCATATGCGCGCCGTCCCATTTTTCTTCATCACTGGGACGATATTGGCGATCCAGTCAGGATACTGAACCTCTTGGATAAAACCAGAGTCGATTAGCTTCTTGACATCGGCATTGATGCTCATCTCAAGCTCGAGCCGCATTCTTCTCGGTGCTTGTTTGATCGGCTTGACGTCCGGAGATATTGCCAATTTATGGACGGCTATTTCTGGATCCAATCCGGGCATCTCGGAATAGTCCCATACGAAACAGTCTTTATACTGCATGAGCACGTCTTTTAGCGTAGCCACCCTTTCTTTAGACAACAGCTCACAGACGAATGTCGGCCGCGGGTCACTTGCCGTCTCCAAGTCAATTTTCTTGAGGTTATCTGCAGTAGTATGTATCCCATCTTCCAGCTTTTTTCACGCCAGTGGAAACTCTGAGATCACCTCGTCATCATAGTTTTCGAAGCACCAGGGGAGGTCATCCATATTCTCGGGTTCTTCTTCTTTTGTCAGTGTTATTACGTAACAGGTGCGAGATTGTTTCCAAGACCGATATTGATCTGGTTCTACTCTCATCACATAAGTGGCTTTTGATTCATGCTTCCGTGGCGGACTTACCCTCCAACTGTTGGATAGAGCGAATCTGCTGAGTTGATACTGGTCTTCAACCCAGTCTTTGAAGGTGAAGCAGTCTTCAATAGGATGTCCTATTGCTCGGTGATAGGAGCAATAGTCTGAGTGATGAACCTCATTTGCTCGATCGGGGTTCTTAGACTCCGGGAGCGTAATCATCTAATATTTCATGACGAGGTCGAAGATTTTCTTTGTCTTTTCTTGGGGAAAAGAATATGCTCGACTCATCTTCTTTATAAGAGACGGATCTCGGCTGCTCGATTTTCGATCGTGCGACTTCTTGGATCCACTTCATTGCTATCGAACATTTTTTCCGTTCTTCAATTTGTTTTTGTTTTTGCGTCGGGCCTTCTGTATGACAGACTGGCAACGAAGGGCATCGTCATTCTCTGTAACCTGCTGAAGGAGGCGTTGTGTCCTGCCTTTCTTGTAGATGGCCATTTCGCGGTTATGATCATCCTTGCTCTTCTGACGGGCTTCGTTCAGCAGTAGGTCGAAGATCTTGTTAGACAATTCCAAGGGTTTTGATTCCGGTTCTGGATCTGCCCTCCAGCTCATTTTTTATAACGCTAATATCGATGTCGACTGTTTCTTACGGCCAGGATTTGATTAGCTTCAGGATTTTGCCGAGCCTGCCCCCTGTTTCCTTTGAGAGCTTGAATATTCTGCCCCCTGCGTCGACCTTGGTCCTTGGCATGTGCCAATTGTTTGAAGACTGATTCCGTCGGCAAAGCTGCTGCTTGGGGAGCCCGCCTGTGGAAGACAGTCTTCCTCTGAGATTCCTCCATCGGCGTTGAGGCACCGAGGGTGGGAGGTGGGAGCATCGACCCAAAGAGAAGGCCGTTGATTTCTTAAAAAGCCGGATTGCAGAGATTTGAGCCTGCAAGTGGCTCGTACTTGACTTCACCAGATATGACAGAGCCTGTGTTGCTAAGGTGGGAACAAACGCCATTCATCATAGAGACGAAGCGCCGACTTCAGTATCCACTCCCCTAAGGGCAACCACAAACATACACACCGCGATTATCTGATCACGGGAAAAAAAATGACACACGATGTGTGGAGTGGAAAGAGGAAAAGGTCCCACCGGGCGTGCCAGAATCTGTTCTCCGTCGAAAGACGCGATCGGGACGTTGGGACGTCAGGCCTGAATTTCGAGGGCGGATGCTATTTGGTGCTATCCGTCCACCTCTCCGAAGATACCAAGTTGATTTATGACACCATGTATCGAAGGTTTAGACAGATGCAGCCGACGTAGCAGACTTTGTCAGATTCCCCCTCGTTGAGGGGTTTTTGATTATAGAGACGCTCTTCCCTGCAGTTAATTACGCTACCGCATCGCGGTAACCACTTTCTCCTTCTCCAGATGGTCACTTCGTGTCGTGTGTGTTTGTTTTGTTTTTGGTTGCCCATAGATTGTATACGGAGACTAATTTATATTGTCGCCCGTAGGGCGTGGATTAGTCCAAATCCGTATCTTCTTAGATTTGGATTTGAGGTTGGGTTTAAGGATACGTTAGTCTCATTTGAGACTAAGATCAACTTAAACGTTTGTTAAGGATACGTTAGTCTAATTTTAGACTACGATCAACTTAACGGGATCATTTAGATCCAACAAAAGAGCCTTTGGACTCTATTGTTTAGTTTAGGGACATTGCGGTCCATTGGTTTAAGGACATTATGGTCCAAGGTTAAGGACATCATAGTCCATGGGCTTAAGAACCCCACAGTCCGTGGTTAAGGACATCATAGTCCATGGGTTTAAGGAACCTACAGTCCGAGGTTAAGGACATCATAGTCCATGAGTTTAAGGACCCCACAGCCCATGGAATGTCTGGTTGTCGGGACCCGTCACCTCTCTGAAGACGTTGAAGAATTACAACGACAAATATCAGAGGAGTGAAAAGATGTACCCTCGAACCAATTTTGGTTGGGAGATCTGTAGTCCAATTGGGACTAAGATCTGAGATTTATGAGCATATGGGCTCAACTAATCTGAATGAGGAGTTTATGGCCAACTTGGGCTCGGCCCACTCAGTTAAAATGTTAAACATTTGACAATGTTGAGCATTGATTTGGGTTCTGACAGCCTTTCTGTCTTTTATTGAATGCTGAGCATTCATCATAGCTCTAGGGCTTTATTTAAAGAACAGTTTATGTTCTATCAGCGCACACGTGAGGAACACGTGGCGCGCTTGGCGCTAGCGCCGGTTAATGAGCGTTGTGTGCTATTTTGGAGCGCTGTGCGCTCTATTTGGAGCGCTGAGGCGCTTCTGTTAAGTAGCGCACATGTGAGGAGCATGGCGCGCTTGGCGCTGTGCGCCAGTCTTGAGTGCAAAGAGCTTCTTTAAATTTGGAGCGCTAAGGCTCTTTTAGATTATGAGCACTAAGGCTCTTTTAAATTAGGAGTGCTAAGGCTCTGCAGCGTTTTGCGCTAGATGTGGAGCGCTGAAGTGCTCCTTTTAAATTTGAGCGCTAAGACTCTTCTTTTATACAACTTTGATCAGTTCTGCGCTCTGAGAATTAAATTCTCTCTTATAAGAGACTTTGTCTCAAGGTTCTAAAGACAAAGTTCTTATTTTATAGGAGATATTTCAATCTCTTATTTTGGTGAAAGGCTTCGCCTTTATGGATCTGTGATCCTAAGAGAACTGAATTATTCCCCCCCATTTTTATAATGAGATATTTATGATCTCTTTTGTAAAAAGACCTTAGTCTTATAGATCTATGATCTGTGAGAAGAATTATGTTCTTCTTCTTATTCTTTGTGATGAGATACTTTGATCTCTTTTTGTGAAAGATCTTGGTCTTATAGATCTATGATCTTAGAAAAGAAGTAAATTCTTCTTTTAATATGAGATGATTTCATCTCTCTGTTATTTACCTTGAGGAAATTCTTCTTCTTTCGAGAGCTTGCTCTTTGACTTTGAATTTTTTTCAAAGTTTATATGGGGGTTCCTCTATATGAGACTTGGAGTCTTGGGGCATTTATATAGGGCAAGCTAATTTGTTCAATCAGTTAAGGAGATATGTTCTCCAATTGATTTGGGGATTTCCCCATCGTTGGATCTTTGATCCAAGGGCTTCTGATTTACAGAAGGCAATCTTCTTGTTTTTAACAAGATTGGGAAATCTTTCCCCACACAGAATTTATTCTGTATTTTAATGATTTTTAATCACCACTGGATCATTGATCCGATGGTGCTCTGATTTACAGAGCACAATCTTTTTATTTGGAAAGATTTTAAGGGATCTCTCTTTAACAGAATTTTATTCTGGTTAATTGATGATTTTTAATCATGTTCGTTGGATCTTTGATCCAACGGTGGAGAACATTTAGTTCTAACGCTAGCGTACACATGCTTTGCACGCGGTGCGCTGCTTAGAGTGAAGCGCACACGTGCTTTGCACGTGGTGCGCTGTTTAGAGTGCAGCGCTCTTAGCGCTAGCGCACGCGTGCTTTGTACGTGGTGCGCTACTTGAGGCGCAGCGCACTTAGCGCTGCTATGAAGCATTGCTTCATTTCAAAATTTAAAATTTGAACAGAGCTTTGCTCTGATTGGGGGAAACATGTGATGTAGCCGGATTATTAAATCAAGTGTTGATTTGATAATTTAGTGTATAATTGTATATTTGATATACTAATTTACATTAACTAATATTAGCTCACTTAAGCATTTATTATTCTCACATGTGCACACTTAATATATATGTGATATATATTAATTGTGTTTTATTTTGTATCATGGTTGTTGATACACACTACATGGGTGTATGAGACTTACACCATACTAATTATAATGTTGGGTTTTAGTATTTAAAGCAATTCCGAATTAGTAGATAATAGCTCACATGCATGAAGCTTCATGAAGCTTGTGGATCCATTGACTTAGTCCACTAATTTTGTTTTACTTAAGATATTTATTAACCTAACCATTATAATTTAGCCATGGTTATGTCTCTACATGAGTTAGTATATGATACAAACTCACCCATGGTTCATTCTCTCACCTTATTAGTTTATTCTCATCTCTTGATCATCTTCTTCATCCTTGAGAGAAAAGCTTGCTAGCTTTTGAAAAAGAGAGAAAATATTGTGAGAAAAATAAAACTAAAGTGAGTCCACTTCCTACTTCATCATCCTCTACTAGATTAGCACTTTAGTATAGGGTGTCTGCTTCACTGATCTCTCATTAGTGAAGTAGTAGCTTGAGTTAGTATCTTCTCGACGTAGATCATCTTTGGCCTCGAAGACTTCAAGCAAGAACGTTTTTTTCGCCTTGAGAATCCATGAAAGAGTCTGGGAGTTCCATGATTGCAGCGAAGGGACCACTGCAAGGAGTTAATGAAATGAAGGACCGATCTACAAAGGTTGTATTCCGTTATCACTTAGATGTAAAGTAGTTTACATGTTGCTTCGTATGATTCTCTAGTTATCGATTCTAGTTTAGGGTTCTTTAAAACGGCAAAATTTTGAAAATAGCATGGACGATGCCTCCCGAAACCTTGCTGTCGTTCATAGGAACCCTACAGTCACGTCTACTCCGGACAATGGGGCTGGAGGTCCATGAAGCTCCTGATGACCATCAACATGAACATCGTCTAACCTGTAGGGGTGGTCTAAAGGCAGGAAACATCGATGACCGCAATAACAAACCTTCCTACTAAAATTCAAAAATTTCGATGTTGTATGTTGATGGCAATGAGGACATGCTTTGTGACCATGTACAGACCAACCTGATAGCATTCCATACGCAGGAAAGTCATTAATTATCCACATTAAAACCGCACGCAGTATGAACGTTGTATTTGTGTTTGCATCGTAAGTCTCTACACCATCAATGAACAAAGATTTTAACTCCTCGATCAGAGGTCGGAGATAGACGTCGATATTGTTTCCCGGTGAGTTTGGTCCGTCGATAAGAAGAGCTATCATAAAGTATGATTGGTTCATAGCCAACCAAGACAACAGATTATAAACTATCATTACAACGGGCCATGTACTATGGTTTCCAGCCATATAGTTGAATGGGCAAAAGCCATCACTAGCCAGTCCGAGCCTGACATTGCGAGGATCGCTACTGAATATTGCGTGCCTCCTATCAAAATCCTTCCATGCCGGTGAATCTCTTGGATGACTCAGTTTTCCATCTTCACTTGGAGGAGCACGGTGATGCCAAATCATTGCCTCGGCTGTTTTCTTGCACCTGAATAGCCTCTGCAGTCTTTATGTTATGGGAAAGTATCGTGCTATCTTGACAGGTATATCGGTCTTCTTATCAGAATCTTTTGGCTTATACCTGGCCTCTCCGCATGTTGGACACTCTTTCAAATCTGAATTCTCTTTCCGGTACAACACGCAATTTTTAGGACATGCTTGAATCTTCTCACACTTCAGACCCAAATCAGACATCATCTTCTGGGCTCTGTACCAGCTGTCGGGCATGTTATTTCCCGGAGGCATAGAATCTTTCAAGAACAAAAGAAGCATTGTGAATGACTTGTTGCTCCATCCATTTAGGCACTTAATCTGGAAAAGTTGGACGAACCATGAGAGGGTGGAATACTTTGCATTCTCATAAATTGGTTTTCTAGCATCATTCATGAAATTTTCATATTTATCCGCACGCGGTCCTTGACCGGAAAGAATGTCATTTTCGGTACGAATAGATTCACCTAGGGCAGCCTCTACCATATCCTCCATTTCTTCAGATGGAAAGAAATTACCGTCTTCTTCTTCTGCCGCATTACCGTCTTCTCCTTCTTCTCCTGCCGCATTATCATTTTCTCTTTCTTCTTCTGCCGCATTACTGTGTTCTTCTCCTTCCCCATGATATAACCAAGTTGTATAAAGTCTAGTAAAACCATGTTTTACGATATGAAGCTCTACCAATTCTACCTTCTGCCAGTACTTATTCCCACATCTATCACACGGGCAGAGAATCATCTCTATCACGATCTTATTATGTGCGCGTGCAAATTCAATAAAAGCAGCAACTCCTGCGACAAACTTAGGTTGCATATGTTGTTGCCAATTCATATACATCCAGTCCTTAACTCTGACGTACTCATAGGCCATGTTAGACTGTATAAAATATAAATTGTAGATTATGATGACTATATTGAGAAATCTAAGAACGGGATAGCTGCTGACAAAGGAGAAAATCCGTGTATCTACTTTGTGTGTGCGTTTGTCGTTGAAAAGAATAAATTTTCGATAATCAAAGTTAGATTTGAGGATACCCATGTATGAGTTGTATTCTATAGATGTGTATTTCAATTTATGATTTCGCTTAAGTCTAGGGTTGTTAGTGTGTATGTGTTGTGTGTGCGTTTGTTGTGTATTCGTGTTGTGTGTGCGTTTGTTGTGTATTCGTGTTGTGTGTGTTTCGGCTGTCGGGGGTAAGGCTTCTATCCCATTAAGAATGTATAGAGCGGACACCCATTCTCTTGTGCTTTCAACCGTTTCGAGTAAATTTCGACAGCACCTCTCCGCTGTTCTCCGAGTACACTGTAATAGAATAGATAACCATTTCAAAGCTGTGAAACAACGTTGAAATGAACATCTAATCTATCTTTATACAAGAAGAACCAGTGGAAAAGTACCGACGAAATATCTCGAAATGGATGAAAACACAAGTGAATGCAGGTGTTTGCTTTATACATTCCAAACTTATCCACACGGGACAAATCTATCGGTTATCATACGATTGAATCTTCTCGTCACATAGACTACACGACGGTTGTTAGTACCGAGCTATACCGTCCGATATTTAACAACCTTCGTATAGTTCTATGTCACGACGAATATTGAACATATGTTAACCGATAGACGGGGACTAAGTGGCGCTTTGAGTTTCATTTATGAGTATCGATGAGAATATGAAAGTTTCATATTATCATCGAGTATCATATAATGGTTTTAACTTGAACATCTTGAATCACTCTCTAATGATGCGTTTGTTGTGTATTCGTGTTGTATGTGTGTGTTTCAGCTGTCGGGGATAAGGCTTCTATCCCATTAAGAATGTATAGAGCGGACACCCATTCACTTGTGCTTTCAACCATTTCAAGTAAATTTCGGCAGCACCTCCCCGCTGTTCTCCGAGTACACTGTAATAGAATAGATAATCATTTCAAAACTGTGAAACAACGTTGAAATGAACATCTAATCTATCTTTGTACACGGAGAACCAGCGGAAAAGTACCGACGAAATATCTTGAAATGGATGAAAACACAAGTGAATGCTGGTGTTTGCTTTATACATTTCTAACTGGTCCACACGGGACAAATCTATTGGTTATCATACGATTGAATTTTCTCGTCACATAGACTACACGACGGTTGTTAGTATCGAGCTATACCGTCCGATATTTAACAAGCTTCGTATAGTTCTATGTCACGACGAACATCGAACGTATGTTAACCGATAGACAGGGACTAAGTGGCGCTTTGAGTTTCATATATGAGTATCGATGAGAATATGAAAGTTTCATATTATCATCGAGTATCATATATTGGTTTTAACTTGAACATCTTGAATCACTCTCTAATGATGCGTTTGTTCTGGTTTTATGTTTACGTTTCGTTATTAAGGGTTCGAAATTTCAAGTTTAGAGTAAATTTTTCTTGCGTTTACGGTAAAATTGTATGTTTACGTTATCATCGAGTATCCTACTACAATGAACTAATACAGCCTAAACCCTAACCCTAAATAACCCAAATTAACCAAATTAACCACAATTAACCATAATCGTTACCCTAACAAAAATTATCCCTAATTAACCCAAACTTAACCCAATTTACCCAAATTAACTTAATTAATCCTAATCAACCCAAACTTAACCCAATTTACCCAAATTAACCTAATTAACCCTAATCAACACCCTAACCCTTTTAAATTATCAATAATTAATCCAAATTAACCCTACCCTCTAATTAACCCTAGCCTCTAATCCTAAACCTAAACCAAACCCTAACCCTAACCCTAATTACCCTAACCCTAAGCCCAACTAATTAACCCTAATCCTAGCCCCAAGCCCAACCGAACCCTAACCCGAACCCGAACCCTAACCGAACCGTAACCCCAACCCAAATCCCAATCCCAATCCCAACCGAACCCTAACCCTAACCCCAACTGAACTCTAACCCTAACCCTAACCCCAACCCCAACCCCAACTTAACCCCAACCCCAACCCTATAAAACCCGATGCCTAACCCTAACCCTCAGGCCCCCACCCGAATTCTGCAGAACCAAGAACGTTAGCCCTAACATCATGAAAATTATAAGTAATTGGAGATTTACTAACTTGTAGCGGACGGTGGAGAAGACCGGTGGTCGACGACGCAATCGGCGACAACTCGCGGACGGTGGTGACGAAGAAGTCAACGAGGAAGTTTTGGGAACGAGAGCGATGGCGGGCCGCGGGCGGGAAGGCGATGGCGGGCCGAGGGCGGTGGCGACAAGGAAAAAATTGGAGACACGGGAACGAGATCGAGACCCGGGGGAGAGATTGAGAGAGAGAATTTTGGGAACGAGATCGAGGCGTAGGGCTTTTCTGTGTCTTTTTATATTAAATACCCATTTATATGCCCTTACGGACTTCACCGTAGGTCATTTGTTTGCGGCTCCGTAGGGCCAAATAACAAATTACGATTTAATTTTTTTAAATTAAAATGTAGGGCACCGTAGGGACAACCATGAGGACCTACGGATTAGTCCGCAGGGACAATAAAAAGTTGTCCCTACGGATTCCTGTAGCCGTAGGGGCAATCCCATATTGTAGTAGTGCTGCCTTCGGATCCAATCTCAGTCATCCATCGCCGCCATCAGCAGATCAACGGAAGGTAACATCTTGACGCACGGATCCGTCCCGCGTCATAAGCTGAGCAGTGAGCATGTAAATATCCTACCGCAGGGATCTCCAACTATCAAATGTGAAGATTATCGTTGCAGATATCAGCAAGTTTGAAATGGAGGATTCATTTGATCAACTTATATCCATAGAGATGTTTGAGGTATAAAAAAATCAACTGCTTCCTCGATTGTGGTTCTATTAATTAAGCTCAGGATCTTGAACTAGATTGCATTATGCAGCACATGAAGAAACTATAAGGCGCTTCTCAAGAAGATATCCGGGTGGATGAAGCAGGATAGTCTCTTATATGTTCATTACTTTTGTCACAAAGCATTTGCTTACCATTTTGAGGTATCTTTTTATATTGATCGTTCTCATTTGGTTTCCATTCTCTTATGAACTAACAATGTAATCATTCATTACCAATGTGATTTTTCTTTCTTTGCAAGAAAGCTTCCTCGTGTTGTGTGTTTTAAAACCAGTGTTGAACAAGTAGCCATCTCTTCGACCACCTGTTTCTATCTTGGAAATTAAAGCCTGGCATATATATATATATATATATATATATATATATATATATATATTGGTAATTTGAAATTAATTTATTTACATCAGTCAGTTTATCTCATATTTAGGACATAAATGAAGATGACTGGATTACGAGATACTTCTTCAGTGGAGGAACGATGCCTTCTGCAAATCTACTTCTCTATTTCCAGGGTAGCTCAGAGTTCACAGACTTCTGACCGTAACTACTCATTTTTCTTTCATGTTTTTTTTTCTTGAAGGAATTTTCTTTTATGCTTGTAAAAGACCCGAGGCATCTCTTCAATCTTTCTCTCGGGTTCCTTTTTTCTTAATTTTATTTCTTGTTTAAAACGAAACAATATATTTCTCAGGATGATGTTAGCTGTGGTCAACCGCTGGCTTGTGAAAGGGATGCACTATTCAAGAACAAGGTATGTGATAATTAGGGCCCATTTGGTTGTAGGATTATGATCGATTTGGACCGTGGAATCCAAAAATTCCATAATTTTGTGTTTGGTTGGGCGATTTGGATTTGTAAAGTTTCTTTGTTTTTTATGGGGGGGCCCACCATAAAACAAGGATTCTTGAATCCTGAATTTTTTTTAGAATTTGCAAGGATTTGACACTATTCATTATACTTTTAGATGAGACCGAATACTTTATTTATTTAATAATCCCCTCTCTATCTATCTCTCTAAAATTCTGAAATCCAAATCTCACTTTCTTTTTACCAACCAAACAAAAATTGCAAGGATCTACCAATCCAATACTAGGAATCCAAAACCAGCCAAACAACAAATTACCAAATCCAGAAATTTTCAGCCGTGCTATTTTGCAATCCAAATTTCAAAATCTTGCAACCAAACAGCCCTTTAGTGTCGCTAAAATGTGAGTTGGAACATAGAAAATGAAGATAGAAGAAACTTCACAGTAATTTAATGAGCTTTACAGAGTTGATGAATAGAATAAAACTGGTAAAGTTCACGGTTTAGGAAGTTAAATATTTTGGATAGTAGCACTGCTTGTTTAAATATTTTGAGCAAATTAAATGTTAGAAAAATAATACAATGAAACCAAAATAGTAATAAAAAGATTACAAGAAAAATAAAATTCGATGCAGTGGAAACTAAGGCACGGATATATTGCTTTCTTTAAGGCAAATTCCGTACCGTCCCGGTCGAAAGCTTGTGGTTCGATCCGATACAATGGGTTGTCAGCGCGTTGCCTCCAAGATACAGTAGCTCCGACTTCACCGGTTCGTTCTTCAACTTCTGCATATAAGTGAAGAACAAGAGCCATTTCTAACACCTTTTCTCTACCCGAAAAACTTTTAAAATATAAGGATTGTTATCAGGAGCGAACCCACATTGGGGCGACAGGGGGCATGTGCCTCTTAAATTTCGGGAAAAAAAAGCCAAGTAATGGTTGTAATCAAAGTCGGGTATTTTTTTGGTTATATATACATACACACTTCTTTAAATTAGTTCATAAGAGCATATAACTAATAGTGGTAATACATTTGATTTCCAAATAGGAGGTTCATGGGTCCAAAATCTCACAATCCTCAATATTATTTTGATTTTACTTAATTTTTTTTAAACAAGGAAATTTAGTCCCACGTTAAAGACTTACAGAACTAGTAACTTTTAAATAAAATCTTGCGTTCCAAGTTATGAAGCCTAAATCTATAATATTGTAAAAAAATTATTCTCATATAAATTTAACGTTTTTAATTATCAAATTCGGTCCAAGTTATGAAGCCTAGATCTATAATATTGTAAAAAATTTATTCTCATATAAATTTAATAGTTTTTAATTATCAAATTGTGATGGCGTGAATGTATAAAAGCAGTTGAACATGCATGGTTGCCGATGTGCCTCCTCTGACCCAGATTCTTAGGTCCGCCCATGGTTGTTATAAAAGAAATTATTCTCCGTTGTTTTTAAAAATGAAATGTAAATACATCTATTTACAGGACTAATACTTAACATATGATTAATGAAAAAATTAAAGAGAATAAACGCCATTAACCATAGGGTTTTATTGCAACGGGCAAAAGATTTAGACATTGATTAATCAAGGCCATCAATACCGTTTTAATGCCAAAGTTTTATCGGCAACGGGTGGATTCATGTAACCACAAATGCCAAAAAAATTGGCTCCAATTCTGAGCTCCATGCAATATATATATATATATATATATATATATATAAAAGAGCCCCATTCATGACATCACAAAGGCCCAAGGGAAAAAATTATTTTTGTCAAAATTTCTTACAATCCTCTTCTATTTTTTTTAAAAAATAATAAATAATAAAATATATATTATATTGGACAGAGATAGATCAATATGTATCGTGAAGATGTGCCATGCATTGAACCTTTCACTTAGCAC